>CM046801.1:23956946-24556946 GCA_025617405.1 Perca schrenkii | reverse complement strand
AAAACTTGTTTGGTCGTCAAATACGCATACTTTAATGTAGCAAAATTCTTTGCATAACTTTTGGTCAGGTCTATCTGGAGATGCTATCTACAAGGTTTCGTGCAGATCGGTCTCACAGCCGCAATATTGCGAAAAATCTTTTCAGTGGAAATGGGCGTGGCCTTTATCATGTGATTCAGTTGAATCCAGGGAACACGTCCATGCAAGAATTTCTAATGTGCCATGTGTAATGTGGGACTTAAAGACAAAAAAAATCATTATAGCGCCACATGTGTAATTTTTGGTAGGTGTGGTCCATTGCCCATGGTCAATCTACCCTGTAAATTTAAAGTTGTTCACATTAGTGTAAGTGGTGAATTTAGACATCGGTCCCATAGACCACGCCCACTTTGACCCCTCAGTACCCTACTCTAGAGTTGACCTCACGAGTGTCCCTAGATGGCACCCATCAAATTTCGTAAAAATCGGATGAGCCGTTCATGAGATATAAAACTTTTTGTACTTGTAGCGCAGCCTAGTGACCAATTTTTGTAAAAATGTGTGTGGGACCTCCATATAGGGCTGCAACTAACGATTATTTTAATAATCGATTAATCTGTCTTCTTTATTTCTTTAGTCTTGCAAACTATACCACCCCTGCTTTATTACGGTTATTAACGAGCTAACGCTAGCTTGTCATGCTAGTCAGCTGGATAACGAGTAAACACCAGCACCAGAAGAGCTACTGGAGGGACGTTACGTTCCTCACTTCGGAACAGAACAGAAGTAGGATAGTGTAGTGACTTTACCCTGCTGTTGAACTCCTTCCTCCTCATCAAGGACATGTTTACGTTTTATGTGCTGAATCATCACAGTGGTGTGCCCGTGCCATGCCGTGTCGCTTTTGCTTATCTTGCAATTAACACGTTTTTGATTTATTTAGTGTGAAATGCTCCCACACCTTGGATGACTTAGGTCGTACTGATTTCTCTGCCTCCGCCGAGTGTTTCAGAACCACGTTACGGGTCTCTCCGCTCTCTCTCCTTATTTCCTCTACCCCCGCTCTGCTCTTTCTTTTCTTTCGCTCCGCGCTGCCCCGGAGCTCCGCTCCACGCTGCTCCTCTCCGCTTTCAACTCAATTTTTTTTTTTTATCTCCGCGACTAGGTGGCGTAATAGTTGCGCGTCACAACAAATGGATAATTAAATTCGTTGCCAACTTTTTTAGTAATCAAATTTTATCGATTTTATCGATTCGTTGTTGCAGCCCTACCTCCATAGGGTCATGGCAAAGTAGAAACTAAAGTGTGGCGTTGATGGCATTTATTCTAGCAGAGATACTGCAAAGTTTGTGTTTTCATAGTTGGCTACACAAATTAGTTTGTGCGTTATATGTGCAATTTTTATCGTATAAACATTATTTTAATAACTTTTTGTCAGGTCAGTCGGGCGATGCTATGGTCCAAGTTTCATGCAGATCGGTCGCGCAGTCTAAGAGGAGTTCGAAAAAGGTTTTTGATAAATAGCGATTTTAAAAAAAATTTAAAAAAATCTAGTAGTACAGCATAGAGGTCGACCGATTCATCGGTTTTGCCGATTAATCGGCACCGATAGTTGATTGGAACTATCGTTATCGGCAAAAATCCATGCCGATAGTTTTTTCTGGTTGCGTCCGTTGCTGGAGCGGCTGAGAAGCGCATGCTGTCATTCATTACACAGTACACAGAGCTGAGAAGGCTCTGCTGGCATCATGCATTACAATAGCGGCCTCTAGAGGGGAAATAAAAACTATCACTGATGCTTCAAGTTGTTTATTTTCGACACATGTTACTGCACGCTGCACGAAGAGCACATGCTGTGCGGAGAAGGCTGACATCAGATGCGCGTTTAAAGCATCGACAGCAAAAAGGTTTGTTATATCATTATAAAGTTATTCATTTGTTGAATAGATGCTGCATAAGAAGAGAAAGAACAGCACAGTATGTTTGTTTGCTTTGGCTGAGATGACGCTAAACATTAGCAGTAGGCTAACTAACCTCAAGCGGTTAAAACACTGACAAAAATGAACGCAAGTCCGACCCAAATCGTCCACGATGCGTCTAGTGGCTGCCGCTGGAGAATTGAGATGTGTAGAATCAACAGCGCATTCATTTTAATGCATCAACTGCCCGAAAGCACGGTACTAGCGTCATATGGTGGAGCGAGATAGAGATAGAGAGAGACTGGAGAGAGCGAGCGTTATATGGTGGAGAGACATAGAGAGCGACTGGAGAGAGCGAGCGTTATATGGTGGAGAGACAGAGAGAGAGACTGGAGAGAGGGACCGCCGGCGCTAGAACAAAGCCGTGAATCAGAGATATAAAACGTGTTTTCGCCGATCCATCTCTAGAAATGCGACTGTAGCGAACATGTCACTATCACTAACGATATCCACATTTATATTTACACGCAACAAATTATATATCCAGCTTCAAAAAAGTCTAAAAGTCGGAAGTTAGAATGAATGCATTGTGCAAAGAGTGGTTGCTATGGAGACGATACACAGTGTTGAGTTCAGTTGCTCTGATTGGTTGGAGGTCTATCCAATGAATGCAGAGGCATATTTTTTTCCTGGTTCTGTTGGAACACGCCCCATAATCACAGCCCAATGGAGCGGTTTCAGACTCACATTCTGACTAGAATCTGAGTAGGACCTCATCAGGCTAGGTCTAAACCGTTCTACAGAGAAGAATGGCGTCACTGTTTTGAGACTTGGCATACATTTGTGCCTTTTTTCAAGAAATGTAAATAGTTTGTCCTTTATATGAATTATAATGGTCATTATGTTTATTTTTGCACTGGATGACTCCAAATATGTAGAAGAACTGTTTTAGACAACACACAAGCTTATGTAGCATTGCTGTGGGTGTAATATCAATGAATATGACATTATTATTTAGATTATTGGCAAAAGCGTCTGGACTTTTTTTGAAAAAAATGTATGTATTTTGTCAACTATTTTATCCAGTATCGATTCTAAATACTATCGGTCGATTAATCGGTTATCGGCAAATACGGCCCAACCTAACTATCGGTATCGGTAAAATCCACTATCGGTCGACCTCTAGTACAGCAGATTAGTAAAGATAATGGTTCACTTTGGTATACAAGCATGAAATTGAGATACTCTCTAAAGGCCACTTTTTTGGAAAAAGGCGTTGGCCACTCAAAAATTCAATATGGCGGCCATTTTTCAAGATGGCCGCCATTGCTATTCAATGCTTATTATATCAATGATTCAAGCAGTGATCCAAGCATAAAATATGATACAAATACACTAAAGGACATGTTAATGGAAAAAGATGCTTGTCCCTCACAAATTCAAGATGGGCACCATTTTTAAAGATGGCCACCGTTCCTGTTGAATATTATTTCAATTGTTCATATGGTGATGCAATTATAAAATTAGGCAGAAATACTCTTCAAGGAACAAGATTTTGGAAAAAGGTATGTGCCACTCAAAAATTCAGGATGGCGACCATTTTCAAGATGGCCACCATTTCTGTCAAATAGTCATAATGTCTGCTTTGTCTGCCTCCTATCCTTTGACCTGTCCGGCTTAATTAAACTTGCCAGGGATATAAAATCCCCGCCGGCATAGCTCTCAGGTTCATTGGAGTACACAAGCCTCTCTAGCACGGCAAGGTGCAGTCCACAGAGAGGTAGGGCCACTGTTAGAAAAAGGAAGTGACCAGTAAAAATTCAGGATGGAAACCATTTTTCAAGATGGCCGCCATTCCTGTTCTATGTTCATTTGCACGGTTTCCAAATAATGATCCAGAAAATATGCCACAAATACTCTGTTAAGGTCACTTTTTGGAAAAAATGGATGGCCAATAAAAAATTCAAGATGGAGACCTTTGCTAAGATGGCCATCATTTCGGTAGTATGTACACTGATGCACACATGCATGTTAGCAAAAATACTTTTAACAACCACACTTTGAGAAAAAGGCAATCGCAAAAATTCAAGATACATTTTTCAAGGTGGGTGTTTTAATACTATTTAATTTATAAAGGGGCTTTAATAGTTAGGCTTGAGTTAAAAGGAAGGATTGAAAAAAAAAAAAAACACAAGTTCTATTCACATTTTTACCCGCTCAAAGTCCAACCTGAGATTGAGCGGTTGTGCCCTGCGGAGTCATAATAAAGACTGTTAGAAATGGTAGCCAATGCCTCCCTGCTTGGCAGTCAGCAAGTGTTGTATTGGCGGCAACATAGCCAGGAAGGTGTACATATACATCACAGTCCAGAATCAGGAAATCGTCTCTCGGCCCACCGCAAGGCTACTTACTTTTTTATTCACATTTGCACAGTTCTGTGCAAGTAAAACCCAATCTAAAACATTTGCATCTTCCACGGCACTCTGATTTGCAGCCACACTTGGCTAATTGTTCACAACTTTGTGCAACTGGTGCATTGTTCACCAAGCTTTTTACATGCCCAGTCAGCAGGACTCTCTGCTTCTGGCTGACACTGGGTTGCTTGACCCCATATGCAGCCTTCCTGATATGCAGCACGTTTAGTGTGTTGAAGCAGAGCTGCTCTTCTTGGAGGAATGGCTTCATATGGCCTCTGCTTTCGGGCAAACATGTCAAGTCTAGCCTCATCTACACTAACAGCTGTGCTTGATCGATCATACAGCAGGACCACAAACTTCTCAAGGATCTCCAGGTCACTATCAGTCACAACAGGAGGGTATTGAATTAGTTTGCTGAAGATGAGAGCGGCCTCAGGGAAAATGTCCCAGGTTTGCCAGGCAGTCTTTTTGCCTCTGTTGCGAAAGGCTGATACAGTATCACAACCTGTAAAGGCGTGAAAGAATAGAATGCCTTTGGTCTTATCTGGCCCAATAACATGGTACAGATCATGAACACCAATCCACCGTAGGCTCGCACCATGCCCAAATGCAACCCACAGCTGCTGGAGACCAAGATCCTGGAGGGATGGGAAGATGCTCAATGCTAGAACAAGAATATCAGTGTCATTGGCTTTGATCATTATGGATTTGCTGCCCTCCTCTGTGGCATGTTTGGCATGTACAAAGATGCGGATATCCGCTTCCTCATGGAAACTTGTCTAGACGATCGAGACAGGTTTCAGATGTACTCAAGACATCGGGTCCCTTGGTTACAACAACTACATTTGCTTGATCAAGGGCAAGTGCAGAGAAATTGTGACTGGTTTTGTGGAAAACAAAGTTGCCACGCCTGAACTCCTGAGCCAGTTCTGGGTGTTTTTTGTCCAGAGATGACATGTCCCTGAGGTGGATGGGAAGCCAGCGAGCATAGTTGTTGGCAAAGAAGTTTGGAATCTGCTTACTCAGTGCCTCACAGTAAAGACTCTCCCCTTTCATGTCTTCAGCTTTCCTATCAAAATAAAGGCCAAAATCTTTAGAAAAAAAAAAACGACCGAGGGAGTGCGATGGACTGAAGCATTATGCTAGGCTACTCAGAGAGTAACGGCTGACTCATTAGCAGCGTTACACCCGTCTTGTGTGAAATGTCTGTATCGTCACTGCGCTGCATTTTTATGAACTATGGCTCCGTCTTACACGCCATTAGTCAACGAACAGAAGTTAGTTGCATTTATTAACTTCTAATTTGTTTTTTGCCGTGGCGGACGCAGTAACAGAGTTACCAGCGGAAACACTGGTACCAATACAGGTTTCCCTCTCATACTTGATATACAGCTGTGTTAATAATAGGTTTCCTCTCATACTTAATATACAGCTGTGTTAATAACAATTAAAACTGTAGACAAATGTCGGGAGTTTGGACCAGCGCGCTGTGTCTCTCCATGTTGCGGGCGAGCCGGCCGGTGTGTGAGTGAATGGGGGCGGGGCTGTGCGGAGGAGAGATCCAAACACAGGCACGACTTTACAGAAGGAATGGGTCATGTAACGCAACATTAAACCATATCGATATCAACGACATCGCTTCGTTAGTGGAGAGGCAGCGGTTGTGAGGACGCTAGGTGCACCTGTGCGTCCTAGGAAAGATCTTAGTCGCACCCTTTCAAATTTTGTTGCACTCTTGAGCCCTGCAATGTATACTGGGAATGGAGTTTCTCTATCTTTGGAATGTCTGTGGGCAGCTGCTCCCTCTTTGTACCGGGAGAAGCAGTTGTACTGCAACAGTTGCTCAATAGCCTGGACAGTCTGAAGTGCCAAATCTCATCCGCGATTTGATGTCGCCTCCATGTTCTACCATACCAACAAATTGCAGGAGAGATTGGGGGATGGCCTCTTTGATACATCCCTCATGGAATGTTCCATCAAATCTGGACTGATGATCCAGAATATGCCTTCTCAGGATTTTTGCAGCCTTGGCCATGATAAGTGACTCTGAGTCTTCAGACGCTTGAGAGAGAGCCAAGCCAACATCTTTCTGGAAAGCCAGGAGCACATCTCTGCCCTGTTTGTGAGCCGTGAGTTCAGGGATCTCAGCCAACAGCTTTTCCTTTAGTCTAGTAGAGTTAACTGTAGGGTAATGTACACTCAGTTGATCTAGACGCTGCTGGTACAGGTTGCACATATCTGTGAGACGGAAGGCGGAAGGACCATCAGAATTGAGACTGGTTTCAACAATATAAGTGACCAGTTCAGAAAGAGCCATAGGAAAGATGGCTGATTGAACAGTTTCACTCTGACTCTTTCTCAAGCCTTCTGAGGTGGAGTTTCTCTCTGTTGTAAAGATGAATGAGACAAAAATGATTGTATTTCAGCTCCTGTGCAATGGCATCAGCACCACTTAGTTGAGCCAATAATTTACCATCATTCAGTGTTTGTGCACATTCATTTAGTCTGTCATTCAGGTGCATTGTCATTACCTGATGTAGGTCAGATTCAGGTGATATATTATCAAAAAGAAAGCAAACCAGATCATCTAGACTTTTCTGCATCATGGTTCTGCGATGCTTTGTTTGGCCTTAATTTTGTCTCACTACATTGAGCATTGGATTGTTGCTTCTGGGCACGAAGTAACTTTGTGTTGTTGAACCAAAGTCGACAATTGTAGTGATACTTCGCTTGGTTCCTTCTCAAAGTAGCTTCTATACCACCACCTTCATCCAGTCGGTCCAGGGTCATTGGCATTTTCTTGATCTTGTGAAAGAGTGGAATGTTGGTGGCAATCATTTTATAGCCATCATGTTGAGAAACATGATGGGTAGGTGGTGATTGGAGGGGTTCCTTTGTGTCTGACTGACAAAGACAACATTTCATCCAATCAGTTGGCCTCTTGGCTGACATGGGATTTTCATTTGCCATTTTGGGGGTTTGTTGTCTGATTAAGGCCGAGGGGTTATCCTTTTACCACCTCAATCATAGACATAGTACACATTCAGGCATGGGATACAACTAGGTTCAGGTCACCTACACCTAGCCCGATCATTCATCCAGTGCCATTTAAGTCCCGTGTGATCTGTACACCTTCCAGGTAAGCATGCATGAAGAAGTCATGTATTGCCCGCTTACCCTTGGCTCGGCTCTCCCGCGCTGGCACAACCTGTCAATTCAGGTGCGGCTATCTAACTACATCTATTACTAGGTAATTGATGAGGGGCTGTTAGATAGCATTTGGGACACTAAACTTAGCTATACTATTACTACTAGTCAAGAACTACAGTGTAAGTAAAACTAGATCAGCTGACACTAAACCCCATCCTGAGTTCCACAGCAGTGAAATCACCAGTGTGCCCTGGTTGTGTAATGACGTTCACTCTATTAAACAAAACTTTCCTTAACACATTAAATTGAGCTCTTACAGAAATGGTGGCCATCTTGAAAATGGTCGCCATTTTGAATTTTTGAGTAGCACACACATTTTGCCATGAGAATGTTCCTTGAAGAATATTTGTACCAAATTTGATGATAGCATCACATTTGAAAAATTTATGAAAGGATTCAAGAGAAATGGCGGCCATCTTGAATTTTTGAGGGACCAGCACCGTTTTCCAAAAAAAACATTCTTAAAAGAGTATTTTCACAAGATGTTATGCCTACATCCCTGTTTGAACGATTGACATAATGAGCATTTGACAGAAATAGCGGCCATCTTGAAAAAATGGCCACCATGTTGAATTTTCGGGGGGCCAACACCTTTTTCCCAAAAAGGGACCCTTAGAGTATCTGTGCCAAATGTCATGCTTCTATACTGTGACGGGGCGCATGGCTGCCGTCACTGTAGCGATGCACTACCTAGTTTAGCTCACAAAGAGTGAGTGTAAATGATGCCTGTGTATGTTTTGTTAGCATGTCAATATGCTCTGTTACGTATTGTATGCTCCGTTTCAAATCATCTGTTGCTCACTTGCCATTTATCTAATTCAACATAGTAATCCCGTAGTGTTCTTGTGCACAAATTTACAGCTAATACTGCGGTGATTTAAAGGCTATAGCTATATCCATCAATACATCATATTCTGTTTAAAACCATACCGTTTGTCACCAACATTTATAATAATCACACTTACAACACTTACATCTTTTGTTAACTTACTGTTTATTTAGTTTAAAAGAGTAACAGTATAGCAGGTAGTCTTTGTGGCTTACCGGCATCTGTTGTTGTTGTTGTTAAAGGAAAGTTTGCCGCGATCGGCGAGTTTAAATGACGTTACTACATCCGGGGTAACAGGAAATGATTGTAATTTTGAGTAATTATTTATTTTGTCTGTTAATGTATTTTATGGCTTAATGAAATGTTTGGGTGAAGTCATGTATAAATCTTCAGTTAATTTCTAGTCTACTAGATTTATTATCGTTTGCTGTTTGTAGCTTTTATGATCTGTTCGCCTTAGCCACCCCTGTATTTTATTTGTTGTTGGTATGTTCCAATTTCAGGGGTGTGCTATAGGCCTATATAGGCTGTCAGTATCAAGGGTGGACCGAGGGTGGACGTAAGTCTGTGTAAGGCTCTAGTGACTAGTTTCACAAGTCAACTTTTATACAGCTGTATCTGTATTTTTGGTATCATTTCATAAGTTTTGACTCTCACGTCAATTTATTTTATTTTTTGTGAAAGTATTTGATTTCTTTTCTTTTTGTTTCCTTAATTTTGGTTTTATTAATTGTTTTTGCCTATGGGCCTTAATTCTGGAAATTAATTATTATTAATTAATTAATTTCGAAATTAATAAAAGTCCATCACTCCAAACTTCATCTTTGACCGCCCTGAGTGTCAATATCTGCTCAAGACGACTCTCCTACATCTACCTTCAACATATACCAATTTGAACGATTCTCTTGAAATATGCCATTCATCTGCTGTACTATAGGCGGAAATGGGCGTGGACTATATCATGTGATTCGGTTGGATCCAGGGAACGTATAGATGTATGGATTTTGAATGTTGGGTGTACGGTGTGGGAGTTATAGGGCCAAACGTGTTTTTTCTGCTATAGCGCCAAGTGGGTCAACCTTTGCAACTGAGGTCCTTGCGGAATTGTGGACCAGTCCTGAAAATGGCAACCCCCCACCATGTACGGTTTAGGCTGTAGTTGGAGTTTTAAGCGGAGAAGAATACTGGAAAATAATAACATTATAATAATCTCCCCTGGAGATGTGAACCCAGGCGGTTCCCATGCCCCCTCGGGCTTGGACCCCTAAAAAGGAAAAGACAATGATGTAATAGTTGTTACAGGCCTCTCTCAGATAAGGGTGCGCACTGTGTTTGTCAGATTGCAGCATCGGTCACAGCACATCAGGTTTGTTTAATTTTACCAACTGTTAGTGAATGAGTATGTGTGTCTGAGTTGCTATTTGTATCCTGGCGCTGCGTCCCGTCTATAACACCTGATACAGGATGTGTGAGTGTTACGCATCTACAGGTTAGTATCGTTAATGTTTATGTATTAACGTTTGGTATCTTCAACCAATGTATACACACACACACACACACACACACACACACACACACACACACACACACACACACACACACACACACTTCCACCCAAAAGCAGGCAGAGGAAGTTAGCTCAGAAACGCTCCCTCCCTCTGCACTGTTTGTATTGGCTTTCACTTACCCTTAAACCATTTCCTGCACTATGAATGGAGGTGTGTTCACTATTTTTCAGAACTTTGTTTGGGTTGTTCCAAATCCAATATTTGACCAACCTGATGTCTGTACTATGAAGCAATATCAACATGCCCTGGATTTATTTCAGTTACCTGGCCTCATCAAACCTGACAACAGCGGGCTCCTATAAATTGTGTCACGACAGTGGTTAAACATCTACCAGAGCTGCTTTATTATGGAGCCCAAATAACTTCTAGGCTACGAAGCAGCTCGATTGGTTGGTGTTAGGCATTGACCTTGAGTGGTTAAGGTTAGGATAGTCGATTGGTCAGGGGATAGGATCTGAACAAATCAGGTTACGTTACCTTGCGTAAGCATGGACGCCTGGCCAATAGTAGTGTGTGAATTCTATTGAAGGGCGGGTCTTGCCTAGAAGCTGCGTGGGTTCCATTATAATGCAACTAGGACTACAGTTGAAAATTAGCCGACTGGCTAACACTGGCGCATTTACAGAAATGTTGATTAATGTGCATTGTCCTAATATAAATAAACATATCTTCTTCTTCTTCTATCTTCTTCTTAACCGCATATTTTACATAAGAAGAGCAAACTATAATTCTACATAAATATGAAGAACACAGACACGGTTTTACAGGCAAAACGCAATACAGTCGCTGCTTCCTAAAACGGGAAGGAAAGCTTCCAAAAAATAGCCAATGCTGTAAATGCGTAAATTACAAGGCTTATCGATATCACTTCCCCATCAGTCAGGCACAAGATCTGACCCTAATTACACTTGTGATTTCCATAAACGGTTGTTGCTTTAGCCTACTATTTGAGTTGCAACCCTGGCAGTGGTAAGCATATAACCTGTTCCCGAGCAGGTTAGGTGTTCAGCATAAGTTACCATGGCGATTTAACCCGGTAACAAGTGATCCACCCTCCATGATACACAAAACCCCGGTTTGAACCTGAAGTTCCCTGGTTAATGTCAAATCTTGCTTCGTAGTACAGGCCTTTGGCCTTGTATTGGGTGTGTGTGTAAACATTACCAGTCAACAGCTAAAAGAGGAGCCAGTGGTCTCTAAAACTGTTTACTTTACCGTTTCCTGGCTTCACTTTTTGACCACAGCATGCCCTTTGCCAATCTTTAATCTGTCAAACAAATAGAGGGTTTTTTCATCTGTAGGCATGTAATACTAGTCAGAGTAATCTTAATAGTAAAGGAGATTTCCTAAGTGTCTGAACTGTTCTGCCTAGAATCATGTGTGTTATTTGAAGTGCATATCACAGTTGACATACAAAGAGTGACTAATTGCAGGCAACTTGCACTATACTCTAGGCATATTTATTAGAAATTCAGAAATTAGAAATTTACTATGGAAGTTTTTGATTTAGGTACCTGAAAAGTGCCGGAATATTACTCCTAAAACGCTGAACGCAGGCTGATTTAAGAGACGATCACACAAATACCAGAACAAAACTCAATTAGTGACTGATTTCACATTACAAAGGGACACACAATTTGAGGGTCAGGGTTTTTTTTTTTTTTATAAATGGACTTCTTGGTTTTGAAGTGCAAAAGGAATCAATAACATGAATTCACATTTTTTTTATTTTACAGAAATTTCTAATGTAAAACAAATTTTTATAATAAATGAATAAGAGTCAGTAGCCATGCTAGCGACTCTGTGAGGCTGTGCTTATGAAAGGTGGCCCTAATTGCTAATTGCACTACATTCTTCTTTATGTTAGTTTTGCAATGACTTTTTTCGTATCTACCACAAATATACCTTATGATATATTTTAATATATTTATATTTTATCCCAATATTTAAACTTTTAAATGAACTTTTTTTTATACAAATGTGATGATCACTGTTGGATGGAAGTCTTAAGATGTTCATTGCCAATGACTGCTTCTCTGTAATTGTTATGCATAAGACAAAAATGAACTTGAAACCTCCTTGTCTCATGCTTGGCTAGTCCCTTTTACGCTCTTATTAGATTTGTCGTTCCGATGTCGTTACCCTCAACTGCCTAGTAACAATTTCTACATGCAATGTCAGTGAAAGTCCAAATGATCACCTTTGTACCACTTGTTCATTCTCTTTCGCTCTCTCTGTGTGTCAGGTTCAGGCTCAGGTGTGCAGCTCCCTGGCTGTTGCCCAGGCGCTGGCAGATGACGTGGACTGCCATGTGTTTCCCTTCAGAGACTTCGGAAAAGGGCGGATCAAGAAGTTAAAAATCAGCCCTGACGCATTCATACAGATTTGCTTACAGCTGGCATACTACAGGGTAACGCACTCATAACACACACACTGTAGAGTGGAGTTGGTATGGTGACAGGTATATTTTATTCATGCATTTTCATTAACTGGACTGTAAAACAATATGTGGCTGGAGCTGACCAGCCAGTTCTGAAACACACAGTGAAACGAAGGATAGAGTAGGTTCGCCCTGGTCAGGCAAATACGGCATACTGGGTTTTTAACACTCAGTAAATCACTCTACTAGAATTTGTGTGCACTTCTACTCTGACTGAGCGGTATCAAAAAGATCTGCACAGGTCAGATTTGTATTCCCCAGCATTTGTTCTAGGTTGTAGCCACAAACCTGACTTGTTTTTATCAACTTCAAAGTCTTCCACTGGGTCTCTAACCATGACCACATTCTTCCTCCTCCTCCCCCCAGGATCGTGGGGGTTTCTGTCTGACTTACGAGGCTTCAATGACACGTCTGTTCAGGGAGGGCCGAACGGAGACTGTGAGATCCTGCTCCAACGAGAGCTGCGCCTTTGTCAAAGCTCTAGAGGATGGAGAGGTACTGATACATTTTCTAAAGCTTGAAAATGGAGCCAAAATATAGGTGCATAAGTCTGGTTTTCTCTCAGACCACTTGAATTACTTTTTAACTATTATTATATACAGTATAAAGGATTGCAGTAATAAAAATTGGCTCAGACTATTATAAGTCTGTTTTGCGCTGCGTTTCTGGTAAATCTCAAGCGTGTGAGTGATTTGTAAGTGATTCTATTTTCAGGGGTGTTAGTAAAAGTGTGATTTGGTTCGACAGGAAGCGGAGCAATGCAGGCATCTCTTCCGGCTGGCTTCAGAGAGGCACCAGAATCTTTATCGAATGGCGATGACTGGAGCTGGAATTGACCGACACCTCTTCTGTCTGTACGTGGTGTCCAAATACTTGGGGGTGGACTCCCCCTTCCTCAAAGAGGTAAGCCTTTGCTTTTGTTCAGTGTTAACCTTGCTATTTTAGTCTTTTCCAATTGTCCCAGTGACTAGACAGAATATGATCTCTGGTAGAATATATTCACCTCCTTCTCTTGTCCTCTTTTGCACTTCCAGGTTTTGTCTGATCCTTGGCGTCTCTCCACCAGTCAGACCCCGGTTCAACAGATGGAGCTGTTCGACCTAAAGAACCACCCCGACTTCATATCGCTGGGCGGAGGGTTCGGACCGGTGAGTGACAAACACTCCTGTAGTTGTAAATGTGAACAGCAAGAACATAAATAATAATTAGGCGGCAGCATATATGAAAAAGAAACCCCTAACCCTATAAAAAATTCTAACAAAAGGTTTCTCAGCTGTTTTTTATAGTGTCCTTAATAACGTACCAAAAGTTTACAAAACTTTGACCACTAGAAAGGTGTTATTTTCAAGATGGTGTCCAAGATGGGCAGGAAGCCCTTAAAATATCCCAACTCATTCATTATTTTACCCAGCCAAGTAATCTTGGTGTCTAACCCCCTGTTTTCTGGGTCTATGAATCCATTGGACTTGTCTAAATTGCACTGACATGATTACATACTTATGGAATACATTATTTTGTGAGATTACTGTAAGGTTTTGGCTTTGTTTCGGGTGAACCAGAGATGTAAACAATTTAGCCTAGGTCCTGTAACTCCTACTCAGTATGTGTTTTTGGACACACAACCTTTTATTCCTAAAACAGACTTGACATTCAATGTAAAAGTTATTGCACCCAAAAGAAACTTAAATTGGAGTTGTATACCTTTGATCATAAACAACTCTGAATCAGCCCAAACAGAGACCTGTGTGTGTGTGAACCCTCTAAAATGGTCACTCATTTCAATTTGAAGAAGGTAATACATATGTAATGCATCCTCTATAGAGGTTTTTGAGTATAAAGGTGGGATTATACTAAACTCAACAAAACTAAATTCACAATTTTCAGCAATTCAGAAGATGGTGGAAGGGAATGCTGACATTTGATATTGCTTACCTCATTGAAATGTTGGACTATCTGCCAATATTTGCCGCCGCTGGGCACTACAACTACCTGAAATCCGAATATCTCTACCTCCAAGAAATGTGCCTACTTGAGACCAGACACCCTGATGTATATGACAAGTTTTCCAGGGATATTCCATGTGATCCGCCATGGCAACCAGTAGGGCTGTGACTATAACAGCATCACAGCAATACCAGCGGTAACGTGCCACTACCGCGGTGATGACATCACCACCCCCATCACCACATTTTTTTTTTTTACTTTTTGCTGCCGAAGGTTACAGGAGAACACATGTCGTGTGATATTAAATATCCTGAAAGCAACAATCATTGTTTAGTTATCCTCATCGACAGTGTAGGAGCCACATAGTGTATGTTGTTTATGGTCTCATTTATATTATTTATTGATTATTGTGTTGTGCACTTGTATTGTAGGTGGTGGGCGTTTTCATCGCGGTTTGAGCGGAAGTTATAACATATTTGTTTGCTTCACCTGATCACCTGGTGAGCCTGGGAGCGAACACTTTCTGTTGACCAATGTTGCGGCTGTAAGCGGTCCAACATAGTGCTGCCGCGAGGGACTAAACACTGAGAGATGCATAAACACACTGTGACGCGCTCAAGGATTGTATTGCAAGGATTTATTCCGCCACACTAACACGCAAATTTCGACTCACAAAGTAACTTTATATAAATCATCGCAATACAATCGTGAGCGCGTCAGTGTGTTTATGTATCTCTCGGTGTACTTTGTTGTATTCTCTCCTATTTGAAGAGGTTATGGAGAGAAAAAAAAATTATTTTTTATTATTGATTTTTATTTTATTATCATTACTACTACAGGTAACGTTTAATATAATACCCAGTTGGGAAGGCAAAGACGTTTCTCTGTTCTCAGCAGAGGTGGACGTTACCGCTGCAGTGTTTACCATTGCACTTTAGCCTAGCAGCTAGCGGAGTTTCCTTCTGTTTATAGATTAATCCTGACAAAACCGCACGGTTAAATGTCAGCCTGCATGCACTAATGTAACCTAAACAGAGCAGCTCATGTTGGTAGTGAGAGCAACAAGTTAGCGGAGTGCCGAGTTGCCCTCTCTGCTCTCTGTCTGCTCAGCTGCTAGACCGCTGTGCTGCGAAGTGTCTGCACTCGCCATTGTCTGCTAACAATTACTTTATTTTTAACTTTATCGACAATAGAGCTTTCTGAACTGTCTGTGGAATATATCAACCGAGAGGAGAAAAGGCAACGCGGCCTTAAATGACAGCAAGACACAGTAAAGACTCGAGACATTGAGCTGAAATGGAAACACTGCAATATTTTTATACAGTCTATGACTGCAACATATGTTGTATGGTTTAAGCCGATGCTTTTTCGGGGGTAACGCTGATATTAATGCAATCCTTCAAAAGCAGTTGGGGCTTGACCCACAGAAATGGAATGACTGATGAAATGTGAGCATTGTGGACCATGTCTACACCCATCACATCTGAATACAACGCCACGCAGGAATTCAATGACCTCACCTACATGACCAGCGAGCAGCACCGAGAATCCTCAGGAGCAAGGATGAAAAGAGGTCACTCTGATCTAGAAAAGATCAAGGAAAAGCTTAGCATTTGCACACCATTCTCTCCAGGCCCATCTCTGAGAAACATTGTTGCCAAAGAGGAGGTGAAGGTGCATGAGTTCGAGACTGTTGGCAATGAGATGATTGAAAAGATGAATGGAAACCCCGTTTTTGGAATATCCTTCAAACTGAAAGACTGGGCAAAAACCCTTGCAGATGACCGAATCATTGATCCTGCTTTGCTGTTCCAACGGTTCCTAATCATGTGGAAAACTTGACAGTTTTCACTGGAAGATATGATGAGTTTCCTGCAGCCCTGTTCACAGGCAAGGAAATCTTCTGTAAGCTAACAAGCCCCAACTGGCGCAGGCAGTCACTGAGTTCTCAAGCAAGAAATCTTAAAGGGGTGATAGAATGCAAAACCAATTTTACCCTGTCATAGTTGAATAACGACAGTTCGGTGGGTAAATAGGACATACATAGAAGCTCAAAATCCCATTGACACCCCTTTACTATGAAAATCTCATATTTTGAAACTGCCTCTGAAAACGGGCGAATCCCAACAAAGCTGGAAGTTGTTGTCAACCTCCCAAAAACCGGAACCTTTGTCAGCCCATGGGTGTATTAAGAGAACGGCCACGCCCCAACATTTACATAGGCTACACAACTGACCTGAGATCAGGTAGTCTTCTGAATCTAGGTCGCGCAGATCTCTGCTATTCAATTACAAAATTCACCTCTGAAACTTTTTTATGCGAGAAATCAACTATGTAAAGCTCAAATATGGGCCGTTTTACGAAAATAGATGGCTAATTGCAAATGTTGTCCGACTGTGTGTCGGAGTTCCGCACCGGTGCTGCCTGTGTTGCTGCCTCGCCGCCCAGCCTGCCTTCTTTCACACACCCCGGCCTGCTCTGAGCTCGTTTGAGCTCCTTTAGGACTAGCAGTCGACAGCACTCCATACCCGCGCAAAGTCACCGGTTTGTGGATAATGGATTACTAAACGCTGGTGCTCTGACAGAGCTCCAGGGCCTGCAGCTCCCCTCTTCCTAATGCCAGGTGTGTGTGATTGAGAGCGCGGTCAGAGAGCTTGTTACCCCAGCAATCTCTTACCACAGGTTCCATTTAATCTTATAATGTGTGTAATTATAATGTGTTGAGTTATTTAAACAAACGATCGGTGAAATACACGCTTCTTGTCTGCGAGTCTCATTGATAGCCTGCGGCTGGATGGAGCTGTAGCTAGAGGAGGCTAGCTATAGCTAGCCTCTTCTTAGAATTCCTCTGGAATTCACAAAAATTCATTAACTTGAAATCGGACACAGTTGTTAGCTTAATAAGACATTTAGTTAGCTGTTGTATAACTGGCTTGACGAAATTCAAACTGTTAATATACTCGGAATTACGCCGAAAATGAAGCTAACTATCCTTGACTTGTAGCTACACACAGCTAGGATTGAAGGGACAGTTGCAGCTAACGAAACCCTTACAGCTCACAAATATTCATTAACTTGGAATCGGACACCGTAGTTGGCTTTATAAAACATTTAGTTACATGTTGTATAACTGGCGTGACGAAATTCAAACTGTAAATATTCGAATTACGACCAAAAATGAAGCTAACTAGCCGTGATTTGTAGCTACACATAGATAGGATTGAAGGGACAGTCCAGCTAACGAAACACCTAGCTAAACTTCACAAATATTAACTTGAAATCGGACACCGTTGTAAGCTTTATAAGACATTTAGATGTTGTATAGCTAAGTGGCGTGACATTGTGTGTAACATGTGGTAAGAGATTGCTGGTGTAACAAGCGTGCTGACCGCGCTCTCACTCTCACACACGGGCCATTTAGCTAGCAGGAAGAGGGGAGCTGCAGGCCCTGGAGCCCTGGAGCTCACAGCAGGCAGGGGTCTGTGAAGGAAGGCAGGCCGGGCGGCGAGGCAGCAGCACCGCCGCTGAAGTCCGACACACAGTCTTACCATATTTGCAATTAGCCATCAATTTTCGTAAAATGGCCCATATTTGAGCTTTGTATAGTTGATTTCTCACATAAGTCTCACAAGTGAATTTGGTAATGAAACATTGCAGTGTCTGGAATATGAGATTCTGTCGCTTCTCTAATGTGTATTGGGGATTCGCTCAACCAATCAGCGCGCATCTCTAATGTCTGCCTATGGCAATTCGCTCAACCAATCAGCGCGCAGTTCATCTAAATATTCACGATACCAAATTTGGAAGAAAAGCTCTTGTTTCAAATAGAGCCAAAACACAGGGATGCATAAGGGCCAATAAAATATCAACCAGACCATTTTCAGCCCAACCAATGTTACATATCCCATTAGGAGACCATAAGGAACCGTGTGAAATACTCTATATAATCATTCTATCACCCCTTTAACAAAACTGTCCTGGATTCCATCCCACCAACTGAGCATTATGTCCTTGACAGTGGCTCCCTGGTTCACCGCTTGGCATGGAAAAAGGGTGCCAGTTACAGTGCCATTGCAGACTTTACCATACTCCATTATGGTAAAGAAACGTCATTTTTGATGGTTATAACAAAGGTCCTTCCATCAAAGACAATACGCATCAGAGAAGTGGTGAAAACACTCACCCCATCGTTAACTTCAATGCAGGGACTGAGTTTGTGGGAAGAAAGGATGATTTCCTTTCCAGATCTTGCAACATTTTTTACTTTTATACTGAATGTTTGCTGCTTCAATCCAGAGGAGTAATGAAAAGTATTTTCCATGACTGAAAAAGGCACACTTTGAGGATGAGGAACATCCTGAACCGGAGGTTCCCATCCCACACATTTCTTTCCAATCTGTGGGAAATGCTGGAGTCCTTTATTTTCGTTCAGAATTGGAAACCAATTTTTGGTGTGGAAATACTTTCAGGTACACTGTTGGATGCTGTCCTACAAATCTTTCTTTCCCTGACCCTGTCTTTCACTGGTTGAAGCCTGAAAATATTGTAAACAAATATATAACCTAACTTATTTCACTGGTCGGACTGCAGTGTTTCCCACTGATTAGAAAGCAATTTGTGGCCGGGGGTTGACTTATTTTCGTAACAAAGTATCAAACTGAGGACACGCGGTTTGATGCAGTCCTGCTCTCCTACTTCAATGCCTAATCTATCTTTCTCTCTCGCCCAACATTAGTCTATGTGTGGGAAACACTGGGATGTGATACAACTTCACACATTTTTTGTGTTTGCAGACAGACAGCATTCCAGAAACTTGTGAATGGTGGCAGTGTTGTTTGGTGGAAAGCATACCGATTCACTTGCCTCTTTGTGCTACAACCTTGTTTAGCAAGAAAATCATTACCGCCAAATCATTTATCCCAGAACATCTGCCTCCAACTGAGTCCTCAACCAAATATCACTGCCAAAGTGTTTACTTCCAGATCATGGTGTGGATTGGAAAGGAAGGTGACATGAACACAGTGGCTTTGGGATGGAAACTGGTGGACAACTGGTTACTGCCAGTTATGACCAGTGAGACTTCTGCCCCACAAAGCCTCCTGCAGATGATAATGTAATTGCACAATTGCCTGCTGAACACAACGGCCCAGTTGTAGGGCATATGCACTACCAAGCATGCCTGCTTGTGGACCATTTCAAATTGGGAATTGGGAAAGTCGCTATAATCAACCTCTATGGGAGGAAGAGTGCGAAGACTAATGGTAAATCTAGTGAAGGTCACAGTGCAAGAAAGTATAAAAAATAAACCAGAATAAGAGGAAACTGAAGAAAATGGGGAAAAAAAGATATGTAAGAAAAGTATTAAAAAAAAAGGGCAAAAAAATAAAAGGGGTTAGCGGTACTGAGCCTTCACGTGGCAGCCCTGTTTTGACTAATTTTATAGTATCAAAAGTTCTAATAAATGTATTCTTTATTGGAATCAAAAGAGTGGTTATGAACCACAGAAACTACCAACACTAGGCAAAATGATATGAGAAAGGAGAAATATGCAGTTACTTAAAGGTCCCATGGCATGAAAATTTCACTTTTATGTGGTTTTTTAACATTAATATGAGTTCCCCCAGCCTGCCTATGGTCCCCCAGTGGCTAGAAATGGCGATAGGTGTAAACCGAGCCCTGGGTATCCTGCTCTGCCTTTGAGAAAAGGAAAGCTCAGATGAGCCGTTTTGGAATCTGCTTGTTATGAGGTCATAACAAGCAAGGTTACCTCCCCTTTCTCTGCTTTGCCCGCCCAGAGAATTTGGCCTTCCCATGAGAGAGAGACATCATGGCTTTCAAACGAGAAAAGTAGCAGTTGGTCAAGGCCGCACCCCAACCCTCCACCTTGCCCCCCCTCTCTCCCTCTCAATAGCTTTAGACACAGAAATGGCACATCCTATAAGGAAAGCTCATTGTGGGACTGGCTTTAGTGGCTGTAGTTCTGCACCAAAGCTGAATTTCGGGAAAGAGACTTCAGATACAGTATTGGGGGACCACTAAGGTCTATATAAAAATATCCAAAGAGCACCATGTCATGGGACCTTTAAGGGAAATTGTATTATTAAATTGTATTTAATTGGATTCGTCCTTATTTTTCGCATAAATATGCTTGTAACCAATTTAATATGTAATTGTACTTGTAATCACTTATCTATCATGCAAATATGCTACAATATTACATGGCCAAATCATGTATCAGGCACCAGTATTTCTTGTCTAGGAGGAATACAAAGGAGTAATGGTCATTTTAAGGACCTGACGGCTGCCATTTTGAAAATGGGGCCTTTCTTGGGGTCAAACTTTGGTAAACTTTTAGTATGTTTTTTAAGTACATCTGATACTGCTGTAAAGCTCTGAGAAATCTTTTGTTAGAATTTGTTTAGGGTCAAGCCATATTCGCAGCTGACTAAATATTGAAACAGAAAAAAGCTCCAAGGCACAAAATGGAGAAGGGCATTTTGTGCCGATACGCGTGGGTTGCTGCCCAGTTCTATTTTTAATGTAAGACTTGGATTTAAAATAGCAATTTAAACTAGAAAAATGCATTTCCTGCAGAAAATGCGTGGGAATGCTGAATAGCTGAATTGCTAAAGTTAACTGGATAAATAGCTTAAATCCGTAAGAAGAAGTTGAAGTAGTGATAATAGTAGAAAAAGTGGAAATCGTTTTAAACTGAATTGTTGGCTTTAAAAGTTGAAAAATGACAAAATATGTAGAATATTGTGAGGTCTGAGTATATGTTCTAACTGATAATGACATATTACTGCCTTTAGTATCTGTATAGACTACTGTTCATATTACTGCCTGTAGTATCTGTGTGTCTGTGAAAGTGTTGTCATGGTAACCAGTGGCCTGGAAATGTTTATAAACATGCTTTGATCTGTTTAATCAAGTTCACGAGCATTCCCCCAATAAAGAAAATGGCCAACATAAACAACAATAGTTGGAATGCTGGTGAACAGCATTCCCACTAATAAAGCTTTTACATTTTTTCACGAGAAGGATGCCTTTCCTGCCTTTTGTGTTACCTTTCCAAAGAGCACCTTCCGGATTTGTTTTGAACTTCCGAGCACTCAAGACTTTATTTTTTTCCGCGTCATAAATTATATATTTTTTTAGATAAAGAGTATTGGACAGTGGGTGGTATGTGGTGTATAAATGCTGATCTCCTATAATCTCTGTGCTCATGCCAGGTTGCTGATGATGGTTATGGGGTTTCATACATCATTGTGGGTGAGGATATGATCAACTTCCATGTGTCGTCCAAATACTCCTGCAGTGAGACTGTAAGTAAAGCCTCTGTTACTTCATCAGTGTAGATATGTTATTGGTCATTGTGTACAGTACACTTTAAATCATACGGGGGAATCAATACCCTTTCTCTCATTTTCTAAATATTAAAGTACATTTTTGCTTTTCAGTCATTTTCATTTGGATTACCTGCATGCTATTATACGAACTAATTTGAAGAGACTGAATGCACTTCAATACAGTTTCTACTATATTCATTCCTGCTGGGATGTACAGACAGTATCAGAAAACAAAAAGACAATGCGGTTTCTCACCTCTTACTCAATTTGTAACTTCTCTGTATTTGCGCTGACCACCTACTTTTTTTATTTTTTTGTACACTTTTTCCAACTCCCCATTATTATGAAGCATGGGGCCGTTTTGCACGTCCGATGCTTCCATGTGTAGCAGGAATCCTTTTAGAAATTAGCTTGATTATTCACTCAATTTCAATGGATTATTGCACAATAAATTATCTATTATGTTCTCCAGACAAAGCATAAGGCAGGGTTGCGTCACCGTTCGTTCGTTCATTCATTCTTTCTCAAACCAAAAAGCATGTGACGGGATGAGGAACCTGTGCAGTGCTTTGCTGTCGGTTTTCAATTCCCTTTTTTACCATCTCATTATTACTAGGGTATCTAGTGACATAATAGAGCTAGACCGATAAATCAGCCAGGCCCACATATTACCTCCTTGCAGATATATTGAAGTGGTATATACTGTATGTCAGTTGATATGCAATAAGAGTCTTCATTAAATAATTTCTACTCCAGAGAGTAGTGACAAGTTGGTGTTTACACTGTAAAATGTCCCACGTTGTATGCATCTTAGGCTATATCCACATTGATAAGTTTTTGTTTTAAACAAACATTCTACGTTTATTCCTCGCATCCTCACCACTCGGGAGCGTTTCCAAACCCCCCTAAAAGTAGACATTTGGGGCGCCTGGGTAGCTCACCTGGTAGAGCGTGTGCCCATATATAAAGGTTCAGTCTTTGACGCAGCAGGCGCGGGTTCGACTCCCTTTGCTCTGTGTCATTCCTCCTTCTCTCTCTCTCCCCTTTCATGTCTTCAGCTGTCCTATAAAAATAAAGGCCTAAAATGCCCAAATAAAAAACTTTTAAAAAGCAGGGTTGCCTTTGTAGTTTTTTTTTTTCTTCTTCTTCTTTTGAAAAGGTCGACGCACGTCAGTCAGTCTTATCAGTTA
This sequence comes from Perca schrenkii, assembly GCA_025617405.1. Taxonomy (NCBI): domain Eukaryota; kingdom Metazoa; phylum Chordata; class Actinopteri; order Perciformes; family Percidae; genus Perca; species Perca schrenkii. The sequence goes on along the minus strand of CM046801.1, from coordinate 24,534,101 downwards.
GGTAGGCTTACATGCCTTTCAGGTAAGCGCTCCACCTCGTCGTCTGTGCATGCTCTTAATTTTCGCAATTGTTCTTTCTTCAAAGTATTTTCTGTATGCCTCCATGATTTTCAACCAGAGTAACCTCAGACAATCTGCTTCCTGTTTGCTCTCTCTACAGTGTATGTTGTTTGGTCATGTGAGATGCGTTGTCAGATGTGTTAAAATGGACAGAAATTATTTCTAATATGGACCCTAAATGTGTGTGTGGACAGAGATCGTTTTTATTTCAAAATGCTGTTTGAAAGGGTAACTGTAGATACATAGTTACCAAATATTTTTAAAGTCTCTCATATCTATAGCTGCATCAGCCTCAAAAGTCCAGTCAGCTACTGTATAATACTTTATACTTTAGCCACTTCTCCTCTCTCCCCACACCCTGTTGTTCCCCCTCCTTCTCTCTATGTGGCTTTCATTTTACACCCATAATCTTAGATGTTCTTCTCTTTTCCAAACCCTTCTTTTTAATACTTTTATTCTTTTTAATACTTTGATTGTATCCCTTTTAGGACTCCCACAGGTTTGGAGCTCAGATAAGTAAAGCTTTCCAAGACGTTATGACTCTCCTCTCTGCTGACACCAAAACCTCCTCGTCTTCCAAAGGCCCAGCCCAGCCTCAGCCTAAGAAGCTCCTCTGAATATGGCAGAAAGCAGCTCATCACGCGGACAAATATTCTCCTCGAGACGTCTGAGCTGAGTGTATAACCCTGTCATCTTAAAAAGCCCAACCCGTGATGTGACTGACCTAAAAGCGTAAATGAAACGGACAAAAGTGAGTTAAAGGAGTAATATCATAGGGAGATCTAAATCAGGAGGGCAGGTGCTCTTCCTTTACATCTCCCACCCTTTTCAGATAACAATAACAGCTTTTAGGCCCCATTCAGACAGAGAAAAAAACAAAGCACACTGAAGACGCAAGTAGCCCTGTCATGTTGGACAGATAATCTGTGGCACTATTTCTCCCAGATCGACAAAAAACATAAAAAAAAAAAAATGCACACAATAAATATGATTTAGCATTCTTCCATTTAAAAAAGAAACTTACAGTTCAAAAGCCTAAATGGGCACTAACAAATGTATTTTGCTGTTATTCAGCATTAATACATACACTTTTGTATTGTAATTTTACGAGACCCATCAATCAGATTCTTCTAGACAACTTGAGAATGCTAAATGCTTCCATTGCCTTCTTTCTCTGAGAATATGAAACCTGTAATGGGTAATTCTTTTAAAGAAAGAGGAAGCAAAGATTCAATACTTAGGAAAGGAAGTCTTAAGGAAATAAGTGCGAAGTGAAGAAAGACCCAAATCTCCCTGATGTAAGGCGGAAAGCATTAAGAGGCCCTAATTCTTAATAAAAGTGAAGGGAAATGTGTTTTTAGTTTGAAAGCAGACCTACGTACATGTCAGTGTGAAATGATGCTGTGTCTCAGGAGAGAAAGAGACACAATTTATTTTTTGTTGAAGGGCGTCGTCGTGGCGGCACATCCAACTTTGATGTCACGAAAAAGAAAGTAGTTCTAACTTGAATTTACATTGTCTTATCTGCCCCAAATCTTTCACACATGTTAGTCCAGGCCATGAAGTGAATCCCACGGGTCTCAGGCTTGATTATGGTAAATTGGCTCAATAGCGCCCCGCCAGTTAATACATGGCCGCATCGACTGGAAACCGCCAGCACCCCCGACGTGCGCATAGTGCGAGGACCCGTTCCTCGCTGCTTGCAGCTTTGATTATTTTTGCTTTTTATTGTCCGTACGGTGGATTGATTTAATAAGGCATGGATGTTTTAGATCTGCTACGCAATTGTGTTTTTACTGCTTACACTTGAGTGAAACGCACCTCAAGTGTTTGAGATGGTCAGAAGTGGACTGTTGCAGTGTGGTATACGGTTGCATTGCCTTGTGATTATTCTTACTGTATTTTTTAGTTTTTGTTATACAAACCTTTTTGAAACCACCTTGTTTCTTTCTCGAATGTCCCACCAGGAGTGCCCGCACACCGTCGCGTAACTTAAAGAATGTACTATAAACATGACCCTACCCCTCTGTGTGCCACAGCCCGCCCATCTGCCCCCATTGAGTCTGTGCACGCCAGTGCAAAGGAACATACTAATTTAAATCCTATAAATTGTAATGATATAATGGGGAAACGGTTGTAGGAAGAAGTGGAATCTGCAGTTGATTCTCACAGTACGGGCTTGGGAAAGGGAATGGAAGAGGCCCCTGCCAACTCTTGGACTGAAACATACTTAATAGTGCAAAAACAAACCGCAGTAAGTACTCTATTTAAAAGGCTTAGATTTTCAAATGATATGAGATAACACAGTCCACTTCGGCGCCAGTGGGGCCTTCTGCCAGAGGAAGAGATCAATAATGTGCCGATAGTCGCACAATCACCCGTCTCATCCCTAGTTTTAAAGCTATGGTGTGGCATTTAAGAAACGTGTGCCTGAATTCAGTAAAAAAAATTGTATCAATGCAATTGCTAAGGCAAACCTTGTAACATTTATTAACACTGGTGTGTGTGTGTGTGTGTGTGTGTGTGTGTGTGTGTGTGTGTGTGTGTGTGTGTGTGTGTGTGTGTGTGTGTGTGTGTGTGTGTGTGTGTGTGTGTGTGTGTGTGTGTGTGTGTGTGTGTGTGTGTGTGTGTGTGTGTGTGTGTGTGTGTGTGTGTACCAGTTGGTCAGTTAGTAACTGTTGGCATCGTCGGGATATGTTCTTATGTGCTTTGATGTAGTTGTAAAACAAAGAGTTTATTGATATTTTACTAAAATGTTTCTGGTTTAATTAAGAAGGCATTAACCTTCCACTACAGCTCTGTTCATGTTTTATAACTCTACTCTACTTTGTAATATGGATTGTTGGTTTAATATTTTAATAACATCAGACCAGAGTGTCTTCGGTTTCTCTCAGGTTCAACATTTCGCGGCTCCTTTCCCAAACTGTTGACTGCCAGAACAGCCATTTGTTTTCCATGGTGACTCACCGCCACGAGGCACTGATTTCTACAGCTGCAGCAATGTAAACTAATAACTCCTCTACCTCTCTCCACTTGTGACGTCCATTTTTCTTTAACAGTTTTTTTTTTACTAATTATTACTCAATTGTTAATCGCAAAAAGATTTGAGGACAAGAAAGTAACTTGCGGATGGGATGAAACACAACTCAACCAGTTCAACCAGTTTGTCAAGAGCCGATGGTCAAAGATCAATGAACTACAACTAAATGTTCTATTGTGATCACACAAAAAAGTGAAGCTTCTTGTTTGCATAAAAAAAAAATCGCATTAAAATCAACCACTTTAAAATCTTTAATTGTAATGTCCTCTCTTGCTTTTTGTACGTCAAGGGAGTCAAGAGTTCCTTGGTCTCTTTTTAAAAAGCGTTTCTTATAGTATTAGTACATTTAAAGGAACACGCCGACTTAATGGGAATTTAGCTTATTCACCGTAACCCCCAGAGTAAGACAAGTCGATAAATACCCTTCTCATCTCCGTGCGTGCTGTAAGCGCTCCAGCATTAGCTTAGCCCAGCACAGATCCTGCAGGTAACTGGTTCCAACTAGCCTACTGCTCCAAATTGTGACAAAAGTGACAAAATAATGGCAACATGTTCCTATTTATATGTTGTGATTTGTAGAGTCACAGCGTGTACAAAAAACAACGTAACATGAGACACAGCCATCTTCTAACAGTAAACAAACCGGGAACTATATTCTCAGACAGGCTTGCTGCGAGCATATCACTCCGCCCAAGTACTATATTCTTCCACCTGAGAATACAGTTCCTTTGTTTACAGTTGGAAGACGGCTATGTCTCATTTTACGTTGTTTTTTGTACACGATGTGACTCTATAAATCACAACATGTAAATAGGAACATGTTGGTGTTATTTTGCCACTTATTCGGAGCAGTAGGATTGCTGGAACCATTCACCTGCATGTTCTGTGCTGGCCTGATGCCGCTGGAGCCGTCAGACAGCGTTACAGCACGCATGGAGATGAGAAGGGTATGTATCGACTTGTCTAACTCTGGGGGTTACGGTGAATAAATTCCCAATAAGACTCTGTTGTTGCAGTTTTGGATAGGCGCTTCAGCTAAAAGCCAATCCACTGTTGATACAGATGTTTTCGTTCTCATTACTGCCTTTCTCTTCACTTCATGCCTCAACCTGCCAGCCAGCCTCCCTGCCTGCCTGGAAACCCCAAAGCCACTCTGTGCCTCGATCGACTCCACTGTGTCTCATATATTATTAACACAAAGTCCTATGGGATGGATTAGTGGAATCCGTGTCCTCTGCCTTTCAACAGTTTGGACAATGAGCCTCTCACAAACACCCCCCTCCCCCCCCCCAACTAACATTTAGCAGCAATTTTACAATTTTTCTTTGTGTTAGGACTTAAGGTTTACATTAAAATGAGCACGGCTTCTTCTTACTTATTTGATTTTGGCATACATTTGTATCGTTTTATTTCTGTGTAATCTGTTTCTGCGGTTTTTACTCGTGGTTAATAGTGACGCTTGAACACTTTTGACGAATGTGTGGGTATTGTTATACATACATTATAATGTTATCCTATGTTTTCTGAATTCACATTCCAAAAGATGCTTATTATTCCTGTGGTTTTTTTTTTGTCAGTGTTTTTCATTTTAAAACCTATTTAAATGTTAACTGTGTACTTTGTAAAGAAGATTTTACTGATGGTGACGGCATTTTATGTACATTAAAAGTACTTACTGAACCCGCGGCACATCTTCATTTTGTCTGTTTTTTTGTGTGCCCATACGCTCCACCTACACTGACGCCAGTGTCCTCCCTTCACCGCACACTTACGAAAAATTTAAGTAGCCTATTTTATTTTGTCCTTGTTGCTTTATGGGTCAACCAGGGCAGCAGTTTTCAGATTACATTATGTGCGTACATAATTGCAAAAGGGTTCTCGAATATTTTCTCCGTTAACCTTTTAAAATAGCAGATTAGTAAACAGAATGTGCCTTTGGAACATTGGATGAATGGTTGCTGATAATGGGCAATGGAGATATTTCATTGAAGATCAGCCAATTCTTTCTACAACACTTGACAACCCTTTTGCCATTATGTAAGCTGGTATTTTGTCTGAAATGGGGGGTGTGTGTGTGTGTGTGTGTACAGTATGTACATATATGTGGTACAGCATACCCACCATAATACATTACACTACACCGCTGAACAAAACCCCATGGCTTATTAAATTAATCTTTTTATTGGACACATGGAAGTAGAAGTTTTTATTAACCGTGATACTGATAACAAAAATTGTGTTTTACCTTCATTTGTCCCTGCACTATGGAAGCCCATTAGCTTGGTCCTACCAGACTCCAGTACATTTCATTTGGAAATAGTCTGGCCACTCTATATTGACAAGTTGTTTGGTCGTGATGTCGGCTTAGCATCGCTAGCGTTAGCCTTAACCAACTCTTTCACCATTAACGGAGTGAGCTTGATAATCTAAATTTTTCCGAACCCCGTGGGGAGGAGGGCCACAACATCATGGCCATCAACAAAACTTAGCAAAGATTTTTTCTTGTTTGGGCTTTTAACTTCTGGATATTTGGCAGCGTTGCCACAACGGACCGAATGGCTTCGCTCGCATCTTTCTCTGCCGCCATTACGGAACTACAACTCAAACTAGCGCACAACTTCAACGTCATTGTTCTCAGCCACTCCCTCTGTTCGCTGATTGGACCGGTAAAGATTTGGCCGGAGAAAACCCATTTTTCTCTCTTAATCCAGGAATTGGCTATAGGTGCCCCTGCCACGCATGTGTGACTGACGAACATTCAACCTATGATCGACTGTAACTTTGAGAAGCCGAGAGGCCAGAAATGTATGTATATGGGCCTGGGGTAGGAGGTCGGGTGGATTTTTGGGTAAAAGAAACTCTTATTAGGATGCTTAAAGTGAAGAGATTACAGCAACTGCCAGTTTTTGACTGGGAAGCAGAGATTTGAGAGGTGTGCCTTTTTGAGAGGCAGCGACATAAACTGCTGCCAGCTGGCAGCTCTTCCAGTTGGACTGGTCAAGTGGAATGGCCCGCCTTCTGTGTGCCTTCTTTTAAGTCCACAACTTTCCCCCCTGAATCTGGAGAAGTGTGGGTTTATTTTTACTTCCTCTCGCCAGGAAACCCCGGGATGATATCACACTTGAGGTGGAGAGACTGTGTCTGGAAAGTGAAAGTAAAGTTGGCAGGAGGAGAATGGGTCAAACGCAGGATCGCAGCAGACGACCAAAGGCATCACCACAGCACGGTAGGGACCTTTACTATTCTTGGGGGGCTTTCTTTTTATTACTCTTACACAAATGTAACGGTTTCTGCACAGAGGGTTTCTGGGGTCTGCGTATTTGTACGCGGTGCCATGCGTGCAGGCGCGTAGGCTATCGGCTGGACTGCGTTAATGAATAGGTAATAGAATTGGGGTATTACGCGGGTATTCACCAGGGGATAGCCTGTATGCCTCAAGTACACATGTAGGCTGACGCCTGTGGGGACATCTACTGCATGACGAGGGACAGCGAGCCCTCGTTTAGGTCACCTGTACCCTTGTCACGTCGCGTTTAGTCATTTATATATTTATAAGTGCTTGACACATTACATGCCAATGTAATGTGTCAAGCACTCATAAATATATAATTTCATGCGTGTGACTGCTCCTCAGACTCATGCAGGTCCGGTTATTATTGGCTAATCCTTAATTAATTTAGTGTTCAGTATCTCGCCCAAGGACACTTTTTCATGTAGATTCTAGGCCAGGGATCGAACCCCCGACCTTCAGATTTATAGACACGCAGCCTATTGTTTATATTTTATTTTAAAATTCCTTCCTAAGAAAAAACATTTTCATGACTCCACTATATTTGTGGTAGGCTATTTTTTTATTTTTCTTGATCATTTGTATTCAAGCTGTTTGGCGCATTTTTCTAGATTAGATGATTTACGTTTCACCCATTTGTTTGAGAAGTTTTGGCAAAATGCTTTTGTACAGAGAGAGAGCGAGAGAGAGAGAGGCGCTCACCAATTTTGGAGAGGTGCTGACCACAATGAAAACAACAATGATTTAATGACTTTTATGTGAAAACTGCTAAAGCATAAATTGTTGTCACACATGGCTACACGTGTGTGACTATCTTTCCAAACACCTAATTGTGTAAGCCTACTTATGCCAAGTCCAGGGTAAATACTGAAGAAATGGCCTATAGCTTATACATATACAGTAGGCCTACATTTCAAGTCATAAGTTATATAGTCAAATAGTCATATAAGCTACCTATATCAGTCATATCAGTTTCCTTCCAGCCCTGTAGGTATAGCAAATAATAGTCTTTATAGAGCACTTTTCAAACTCCGCGTTACAAAGTGCTTCACAAAGGCACCAAAAACAGACATAAGTCATAAAGGTTTTCAAAAGAAAACTGATTTAAAGAAAAAAAAAAACTTGATGTATAAAAACCAATGCAATGTAGGAAAAGGTAAGAAAGGAAATTGAAGAAAGTTCAAATTTGAAATTAGATTTATTCTTAAGAGTATAAGTAGACATGAACATTACAACAACACAAGTCTGTAACAATTTGCCCAGGCTATTTAAGGGAGTGTCACGAGCTGGCTCAAAGGTACGACAAAGTGTGGAGAACCCACGTGTTCGCTCAATTAAATCGAATGTATTTAAATAAACAAAGGTAAACATGCAATCTGTTTATCGATAATGTGTGTAGTGAACGGGTGTGTAGGTGTAGCAATGTTAGATCGCAAAAGTAACTCAACCCAAAGTCCAAACAAACGAAGCAATCTGGAGGAGGGACAGCGGAAGAGGGACTGCCCAGCCACTCCTGTTTGTGGACAAGTGTGAGCAATCAGTTCATCCAGGTGTCAGCCAATCCCCAGATCCCAGCAACCAAAGGGATTTAATAGGTCTTGGGGCCTAGGGGCCGTCACATGAGGACATTAAAACTGTAGTTAGGGACTGTTTATTTATTTCAGAATCAGAAAAGCTTTATTGCCAAGTACATTTTTTACACATACAAGGAATTTGTTTTGGTGTCGTAGGTGCATGTCACACATTCATATTGAATGACTTTTCCTGATTTAATGGGGACAACTGGGTAAACATAAAATTAACATGATGATATATTTTCAACGTCCTGTATGCATTTTGTACGCCTCGGTGTTCCTTGGGGTCAACTTGACCCCAGGCTGTTTTAGCTGTATAAAACATAGAAAATATGAACATTTTACACAAATTTGCTGAGATTGTTTTGAGGTCACTTTCACATGCAGGTTGTTGCAATTTCACAATCTTCAATTCCCCTATTTTTGTCACAGCTCTATGAGACTGAAAGTGACATAGAGGAGAATGTGTCAGAGACTGAGGATAATGTTGAGGAGGACACTGATTATGAGCCATCCTCCTCTGAAGAAAATGAGACTCTAGGGTTGACCCTTCTGTTGTCTCTCAACCACCAGCAGACACGTTACCTTCCAAAAATGGAAAATGATGGTCCCTCTCCCCACTTGAATGACAGGGTAGACTTAGTGCTGCTAATGTGATAAAAAACTTTTCAGATTCCTGGCCCCACCAGATATGCTATCAGCCACGTCCAAGATATTTTCATGACACCATCAGTTTAAAAAGATATACTTGAGATGATAAATTTAGAGGGAAGTCATGTGTATGTGGACAGTTGGAATGTGTGGATAGATGTGGATATGACAGACCTCCATGCTTGCATTGGGTTGCTCATTTTGGCAGGAGTATATGAGTCAAAAAGTGAAGCAACAGCAATCCTTTGGAATGCGGACAGTGGAAGGGCAATATTTCCAGCTACATGTCTCTGAAAACATTCAGTGTTTTCTCCCATGTCATCCGCTTTGATGACAGAGAAACGAGGTAGGGCCAACGGGAGCGTGACAAATTGGCAGCCATACAGGATGTATGGGACAAGTGGGTGCAGCGATTACTCTTTCTCTACAATCCAGGCCCCCACGTGACTGTGGATGAATGTCTGGTTGCATTTCGTGGCAGTTTCTTTTCAATTTAAGTTGAGTCAGGGAGATTTTGTCGTGATTTTCATATGTTTCAATAGTCACGTAATAGGTATTCTGAATGTGTGTGGGTGGGGAGGGAGGGGGGGGCTGTCAACATTTTTCCAGTTGCCAGTTTAGGCTATCAACATACAAATTTGGTAAAAGATTTTTAATTACCAACATTTTTTGGAGGTTTCAAATCCTGGAGTCAAACTGACCCCAAGGATAACAGATGTTAGTAAATTTGAGGATAACAGGAGGGTTAAATGTACATATTAAAATTATTCACCTGAATGATACATTAATTCATTTAAATGAATTAATAAATAAACCCCTGGACTGTAATATTTCAGATGTGTTTGAGCAAGATTTCTGCTCATGTTCAAAACTTTGTGCACATTCAAAGGAATACAGTGTATCTCATTTGTGTTCTCTGAGGTTTGGAGGAGTCTTGATATTTTGAGAAAAATAAAGTGATAATACAATAGGCTATTACAAGAATACAGTGACTATATTTCAGAAAATAATCCACCTGCACCATAGTCTGCTGTGCATTACGTGATATCTCTGCTGAGACGGTAGATCTCAGACCTCCTGACAGACACAGAGCCCCGTTTGGGACGCTGGTCTCTGAATGAGACAGTTTAGGGAAGTGGCTGTAGGCTACGCTGCTCTACATCGGAGGTGGAAACACAAAACTACGCAGAAATAGGGACACATCTGCTGAAGCATGCCTACAGTAGAACGCGTCCATTATAAACCTGAAGCTGCACAGACCAGGGAAGGTGCGCTGCAGCAGCTCTGTGTCTGTGCCGCTGCTCGTCTCTATTTCTACAGCGAGAGTGGACACCAAGCGACGCACAGGTCTGTTTCAGATCTCCGTGTGTTTGAGTCTGACCCGTAGACTGGAAATGTCGCGTAATGAAAGGTTGACAAGTAAACGTGTGGCTGAGGAGGCGCCTTAGGATGATCATGTTTAATAAACATGTTTTATTTCGCTTGTGGTTCTTGTTACTCCTAATAAACACAACGTTTATTCAGTTTAGACTTTTATTAAGTGTACAGCTAGCTAGGACACATATGTCCGCCATCTTCCACACACACCGACTACCCCCCCCCCGTACCACGCATGCGCTAACCTGCACACACACCGGGAAAAACCTTCTGCCGTAGTGAACAGTGCAGAGGGGAAATAACATGTTAACAATCTCCCTATACTTTAAACAATCAGGAGAAAACAAAGAAATGTTATATACTGTCAGAGGTGGGTAGAGTAGCCAAAAATTGTACTCAAGTAAAAGTACTGTTATTTCAGAATAATATGACTCAAGTAAAAGTAAAAAGTAGTCATCCAAATAATTACTTGAGTAAGAGTAAAAAAGTACTTGGTGAAAAAACTACTCAAGTACTGAGTAACTGTTGAGTAACGTCTGATTTATTTTTTAACATAAGCATTCAATCAGACGGACAAAAATACAAAATAATCATATTTAGACAAATTATAGTTCATCCAATCAATTAAATTAATTTAAATTAATTCATTAATTATGAAATAGCTTAAATTAAAAAATAATCCAGGTAAATTCAAGTACTTAAAAAAATAATATCAATAAAATAATAATACATAAAAAATAAATAAGCATAAGTAACACAAATTTCCAAACCTTTACACTTTTTTTACCAGACTCTGCAGGCAGAACTAGAACAAGGTAATGGAGCTGCTGTTTGGTAATTTTACTAAGGTAAACATGCTTTCATTCACAAAGGTGGATCACTTGTTACCGGGCTCAATCGCCGTGGTAACTTATGCTGGACGCCTAACCTGGTCGGGAGCAGGATAAGTTGGAGATCAGAGATCAACTGGTGTAAAAGCACCGCCTACTGACCGATCAATACTCCACTGATAACGGCTTCACCGTTCTTAGAAGATCAGGTGGAGCTCGGTGCGCAGAGAGAGAGAGAGAGAGAGAGAGAGAGAGAGAGAGAGAGAGAGAGAGAGAGAGAGAGAGAGAGAGAGAGAGAGAGAGAGAGAGAGAGAGAGAGAGAGAGAGAGAGAGAGAGAGAGAGAGAGAGAGAGAGAGAGAGAGAGAGAGAGAGAGAGAGAGAGAGAGAGAGAGAGAGAGAGAGAGCTCATACAAAAAATATTTAGAGACCGACAGCCCCGTTAACATTCCCTGATGGGTATATTTGCCTTGTGTAATGCGCACAGCGGTTTTATGTTTTTTATATTTTTTATTTGCTCTCACGATCGCTCTCACTGCCATGGTTGCAACTGAAATAAAAGGCTAAAGCAACGACAGTTTATGGAAAGTACAAGTGTAATTATGGTCAGATCTTGTGCCTGACTGATGGGGAAGTGATATTGATACGAGTTGTGCGCATCTACAGCGTCGGCTATTTCTTTTTTTTTTGCCAGCTTTCCTTCCCGTTTGAGGAAGCAGCGACTGTATTGCGTTTTGCCTGTAAAACCATGTATGTGTTCATTTGTATGTAGAATTATAGTTTGCTCTTCTTATGTAAAATATGTGGCTATTGTTGGTCATGTTGTGCAAACATCACCTCTTTTATGTGAACAGGCGCCGCTGGATCGGGAAACCCTGGGTTGGTTGAACTGGTTGATAACCACCGTCATGACACAGTTTATGCGGGACCGCGGTGGTTGGGTTAGGTGAAGCCGGGTAACTGAAATAAATCCAGGGCATGTTGATCTTGCTTCGTAGTACAGGGCTCGGTTCCATTGCCATTTTTGTTTTGCTGCGACTGTAAAAGCTAACCCATCCCGCTGCTAGGTTTGAGCAGGGTGACGAGACTGCACAACTACGTTTGATTGGGTGAAACACAGTCACGTGGTAGAGGCTTTAGCGGAAGTCTCTCTCTCTGTCAAAATAAAACATTAAAATGAGGCGTACGCGGGGGGATAAAAACAATGACGCGTAGAATACCAAAGAGGTAAAAAGAAAAGTAACGAGCTCATTGTAGCCTAATGTAGCGGTGTAAGAGTACAGTTTCTTCTTCACAAATCTACTCAAGTAAAAGTAAAAAGTATAGTGATTTAAAACTACTCCTAGAAGTATCATTTTTTTCAAAAACTTACTCAAGTAAATGTAACGGAGTAAATGTAACTCGTTACTACCCACCTCTGTATACTGTATATATTAAAAAAATATATACAATTGCCATATATAAAAAAACATATACAACAATGGCCATAGTTATTACAACTTAAAATAAAACTGTTGTTACAAATGCAATGTTCAGTCCTTTTAAATGTCCTTTTGTTCTTAGCTTAGTGTCCACAGTCCTTTTTAAATGAGTGCTTTCAATAGCACCACAGTCCCTCACTGAGTGCTTTTAACAACACCAGAGCTGACGCTCCCTTTTTGGTAAGACAGTCAGCGAGTTGAGTTTTTGTGTCCGACCAGAGCACTTTCTTTATCTTCTTATTCTGTACAAGCTCCTTGATGCTGCTTATTTCCAGCCTTAGTCGTTTTTCAGTGACCTGTTTTGTTGACTTGAGGGCATCAAACAGAGAGTGATTGTCCGTCACACAGACCAACGGAGGAGCATTAAGTTCAGCACTACCACTTGTGAGCTCAGAAAAGAGGGTAGCCAGAAAAATAGCATTGTCTATTCCATCTGACATGGCCAGAGTTTCCCCTGCCTGAGTACTCCTTACAACACGTCTAATTCTCTTAGATTGCCAACAGAGAGGAGAAAACTTCCCTCCTTCTCCCATGATTCCGATCAATGTACCCCCCTGCGTACCCCCATCAGGGAGATTTCCAAGAGAAGCATCACTGAAAACAATAACGTGTAGAGCATCACTGTTTCCCAAATGGTGAAACCTGAGAGACACTTTTTCAGATTTAAGCTTTCTGAGGACCTTATTTGTCTCATGAATAGACTGGACTGTGGCCTCTTTTATATTGGATTCCAGGTTGCTTGCATCAAACATAATGTCTGGTCTAGTTTGTTTTGCAACCCATAGTATCTGTCCTATTTTTGACCTAAGCTGCTCTTTTTCAGTTTCATTAAGAGAGGAATCTCTCTGCACTGCACGTGCTGCTTGCAACTTAATAGGCTGTAGGTTTTCAATGTAACTATGCTGATGTACGTGAATTACACCATCATTACTAACAAAGTCCATTCCCACATAGCAGAAATTGTTATGTTCCTCACGCCCAACACGGAAAGCAGACTTAAGCGTAGGGATAACTTCTGTTGAGAAAGTGTCCGAGCCTGCCCAAAGAAAGTCATCAACATGACATGCGAGTACTGCAGTCACTTTACACTGTTCATCCAACCAATAAAAAACTGCTGGATCTACTTGAGGCATTTTGGCACCTGTACTCAGCATTATTTCTTTCACCTTGTTGTACCAATACAGTGATGCATCTGCAAGGCCATAGACACATTTGTTAAGTTTCCATAGAATATTTTTCTTTCCTGCTTCAGGAGGGGGCCGGACATAAATTTCTCTGGACAACTCCATGCCCTGTAAGAAAGCGGACTTTATGTCCATAGAATGGACTTGCCACTTGTTTTGACAGATGACTGCTAATAATAACCTGAGAGATTCAGAAGCACAGGTTGGGGAATCTTTCTGCAGCTCGTTAACATTAAGTTCTTCAAAACCCCTGGCTACAAGTCGTGCTTTTGGCACTATACCATTAGGAGTTTCTTTGAGAGTTCAGACCCACCTGGTAGAGACACACTTTTGACCTGCATTATTAACTTCCTCAAATACATTGTTTTTGTACCAACTCATTATTTCGTCCTGTTTGGCTGCATCAAATGAAATGTCTTTTTGTTATGAGTACATCAGTCTCCATTTCAGATTCAATGTTAAGATTATCAACACTTGACATATCAACTGACTCCTTTTGCCCATCACTGCCATCAGGTTCAACATGTTGTAGATTAAACCAGTTTTTGAGCCTTCCAGAAGCCTTGCCTGCTCTGCCTAAAACCTTGGCTCTCTGTAGGCGACTATCGTCAGGTTTCTTAAATGTTACAGTCTGTCCTGTTTTTAACTTTACACCAGCAGAAGAGACCGTTACCACAAACATTGTGATCTGTTTCAGTCTGTGTTATTGTAGGATGAATCACTTCTCCTGAGTTCTTCTCCCTGTCACTGGTGTTGCCCTGTCTGCTGTCTGGGTTTTCTTCACTATCTGAGCTTTCTGCTACATTTTTTAAGCTGCCTATGTTGCTTGCTGTCTTGCAAAGTTGGCTTATCCTGAGATTCCTGTGGGTTTACCTTACAGAGCCTGGATTGGTGCACTCTAACTAGAATCCCCCCATGTCTTACAAACACAACAGCTCCATCCTGACCAATAACTATACCTGGTCCCTTCCACTCAGGACAGTCTGCTCTTTTGTAATAAACCTTGTCTCCTGTCACATACATGTCATCAGTGGGCCTGAGCTGCTTCCTCATTGCCCTTCTTATCCGCTCAGAAGACTCGGCCTCTGTGAATGCTTTCCTAGAAGTATGTAAAGCTGAAATGTGTTCTCCTACTCTAGCGCTCATGGTGGTACCCTCTAGAGCAGGTAGTTTATCAACTAATACAGATGGAAGGTTAGGATTACGTCCAAACACTAATTGATATGGACTGTAACCCTGAACATTCAGCATACTGTTCTTAGCCATGAGGGCCCAGTCAAGGGCAGTGTGCCAGTCACATCCATTCTCCCGTTTGACATTCTGGATGATCTCAGTCAGTGTTTGGTTATGTCTCTCGAGTAGTCCGTTGCTCCAGGGACTGTATCCTGCTGTTGTTTTTGTCTCAATGTTAAAGTTTTCAGCCATGTCTCTGATCTCTTCATTGTTGAATTCTCCAATGTTGTCACTGTACAGCCTCTGGGGGGCGCCATGGACACTAATCCAAGTATGAATGAAAGAGTTGACAATTTCAGATGACTTCTTTGTTTTCACAATGTTTCCTGCGCTGAAACGTGTGAAGTGGTCAATTATGTGAAGATACCATAAACCTGGCTGGTTCCAACTCATGCAGATCCATGAAACACCGTCTCGTTATATTCCGATGCCAAGGGCAGCCCCACAGCAGGCTTCGGCTTTGTCTTTTTGTACTTCTGGCATACATCACAGTCATAAACGATTTGTTGTAAGACAGTAAAGCATTCTTTGTCTTTATTTCCTGAACTGTTAATGAGCCTCTGTAGTCTGTCTGCAGATGCGTGACCAAACTGTTTATGGAGCTTCAGAAGGACTTTACGTTTCTCATCTGGAGACATATTTTCTGTTACTGTTAGGACTTTCTCTTCAGTTGAACCTTTTTCAGTTTCTCTGTCTCTGATGTCGACACAGTAATGTCCAGAACTAGTGAATTCAAGAGGGATGGATTGTTTGAACATCACTGCACTGTCCTTTTCCATGTCCAAAATGGTCCCTGCTTTTTTAAGGGACGTTTTACTCGGCAGGAGCGGAATGTCAACCTTGACAACTTCAGTTTCAATGTGGCATTTTGTCAGTCCTATCTTAGCTGGTAGTTTCACATTTCTTGTGGAATACACCAAATTGCCATCTCCAAACCGAAAAGGTCTGCAACTGGGAGTTTCTGTTTGCATCAGTCTGTTCACCTGATCTGGGGTGAGGTCATCAATATAGCTTTCCAGCCATTTCTCCCCACACACAGTACGGGTACAGGCAGTGTCAATAATCGCAGATCCCAATGATTCAGTCATAAATATCTCAGCGTCTGACATGGAGGCCTTTGTAAACAATGTAATGTTACATTCCTCTACATTCACATCTTCAGTTATTCTTACTTGTTCCGTTTTCTTGTGAGGACAGTCTTTAGTCCAATGAAACGTGCATTGGCAAATAGCACATCTGGACCTCTTACCGAACTTATCCAGTGGATTAGTCCCAGGTAACGGCTGCTTCATTTGTCCACTTTGCCATGTTGCGTTCCGTTTTCCTCTTCCTTGTGGTCTTTGTTCTGTGAAAAACGCCACGTCCTGATTCATTTGTATTCCGTTTAATGAACCTGTCGTTTTCCCTCCGAAAATCCTTTTTAGAGCCGACTTCATGGAGGAGAACTTCAACTCCGTGCAGGCCGTCAGTGCTAGCTGCCTGCTTTTCTCATCGAGACAGGCCGTGTCTAAAAGCTTAAAAGCCAGCACAGCATTAGGAAGCGTCATATTATACTTTTTCATCCGGTTGTATCGCTGTTAGAAGTCAATTATGTAGTCCGCCATAGAAGCGGCACTATCTTTCGTTATGCCATCAAAATAAGAATAGGCTTCATATGCGCGGTCCTTTTCCTCCTTTAGGAACACGCCGTCCAGCTTAGCAAGCAAGGTTTTCATACCGTCTTCACTGTCCAATTCTTCCGTGGGTATTTCCATCGCTGTTTCACGGGCTCTCCCCTCAAGCCCCAAGGCAACAGCAAGGGCTTGTTTCTTTTTGTCGAGGTCGGTAACCCTCGTCCAGATATTGACTTCATTTTTCCAACACTCGTATGGCCTGGCATCATCAAACTTCGGCGGAACTTTGTAACTAGCTGCCATCTTACAACCATCCTCTGCTACCAATGTTACTCCTAATAAACACGACGTTTATTCAGTTCAGACTTTTATTAAGTGTACAGCTAGCTAGGACACATATGTCCGCCATCTTCCACACACACCGACTACCCCCCCGTACCACGCATGCGCTAACCTGCACACACACCGGGAAAAACCTTCTGCCGTAGTGAACAGTGCAGAGGGGAAATAACATGTTAACAGTTCTAATTCTATTATTAATGGGAAGTAGACCTAAGGGTGACACGGTGCCACCAACACATTTGACACCCTAGGCAATCGTCTAGGTCGCCTATTTATAGAGCAATCGCCGGCCCATTTATAAACGTGGCGTACGCACAAAACGGGGCTGAAAACGTGGGTACGCCACTTCCCACGCAAAGGTTGTGATTTATAAAAATAAAACTTGACGGGAGAATGTGCGGTCCTCCACGCAAACTCTGACCCGTGCGTACGCACATTTGAGACAAAATTGGAATTGGCGACGCAGATGGTGAGGTGGTGAACTGAAGTCAGACTGCAGAAAGTACATGTGGGAATAAGGGTTAGGCTACTCTTAATATGTTTAAGTATTAAAACATAATGCCTCACGCACATTTATTCACACCATATGAAAATTAAATCCAGCAGTGTTATTTGCGCTTGTACTGAGTAATAATTGTTCCATACCAACACCTCCAACTCAAATCTTAAATTAAAACTCATTCTTAATATTTAATCAGCGCTGTCTCGCCGTCACATTGTCCGTTACGGAGCGCAGGAGGAGGAGATGGCCCGACATGGAATATAGTATAGCATCAAATACCCTACCATTAGATAACTGCACAACACAGTGTAAATTGCTAAATATCTGTCTTTAATACTGTGCATATATCATCAAATGTCAAAGTCTGGAAATACAGCCGTTAGCTCTCACACAATTGTTACGCTCTATGTCCTTGTTATCGGTCTAAACTTTAATACTGTTCATAACCTGTGATTTTAGCAAGGTGTTAACAATCACAAATTGTTGTAGACTAAACATATAAATACTGCGGTGACCCCGTGCGTAATGCTGCATGCTGGCACTGCTGGCCCTGCAGGAGGACTGTAATGGAAGAATCAGGAGAGAAAGAGACTTGACATCAGGAACCATGACGATGACTGGCTCATATGCCGATTTAAATTCCCTAATGTAGCTGTAATAGTAATATTGCTGCGCTCTTGGATCTATGTACTGAATTGGGTCCAGTAGAGAGGGCAACGCGCCGGAACCGCGCCATCCCGGTCCAAATATAGGTCCTCGCCACTCTGGGTGAAACCGGCTGTTTCCAGAGGGAAATGGCTGACAGCTAAGTGTTTTTTTAAATAAATATATATAATCTCCAACTTCATCACTAAGGCTTGTTTGGATAGAATATATAGTTCTGTTAAATCTTATTATATACGTCTGATATATCGAAGCTGTCCCCGAGTACCCTAATGCCTGCCGTTTTGGAAGATTTTATTAATAAAAGTAGTCCGGTTTCCATACGCTGTGCGACAACAGGCCGAAATTATAATTCAATTGGCAGCAATTCCCGAACGTCTGAGAGTTTTTTTTTTTGTTTTGTTTTTTTAGTTTTCTCCGCCAGTCGTCATGATTCGGCATGTTTCGGTGTAACGAAGAACAACTTCCAGGGTCATTAACATACTTATCAGCTTTCACGAGGTGCTTTACATTGACTATTTATGGTTAAAAATGGGCGTGTACAGGGCGGGATAAGAGGCTGATCCACGTACGCACGCTTGTAGGTAATCTGTGATTTATAAAGGGAACATTGCTTACAGGCAGTGTTGTATAAAGTACTAGAAAGCAATACTTGAGTAAAAGTACAAGTATCGTACTACAAAAAGACTTTGGTAGAAGTGAAAGTTGCCTTTTAGAATATTACTTAAGTATCGGATATATACTGTACTTAAGTATCAAAAGTAATTTTATGATATTTAATGTACTTAAGTATTTAAAGTAAAAGTGTTTTTTTTTTTTTAAAAGCAAGCGGTTAGAACTTTTATTGTGGCTTTCTTATAGTAAAGCATAAAGCATATTCAGGGTTCCCATATCTTCTTAATCTCACTCATCAAATCAAAATCACATTCTTTTCTAGGACTTTTCAGGCACAATTCTCTTAAGTTCAAAGAACAAACAGCATATTTTTAGAGCTGACATCAATGTACAGAAACATTTCTTGCAACACGGGTGTATGACGTTATCTTCACCACTACCCTGTTTACCGAGTTCACCACTATCATCGGGGTGGTCGCAGGGCTCAACATAAAAAATCCAGTAGATCAGAGTTTTGCTGGCCCCTTCTACATTTTTACTGGCCCTGAAAGAAATATCATAGGTGTGATTGGAAAAGGACAAAAAAGCAGGAAAATATACGGCGCACATATGCTTTAGAAAATGGTTCTAACCCAGCTAGCCACTGCCCCTGGATGTTGTGCCATTAGCAGCAAAGCTAGACCAGGGGTCATCAACTACATTTTTCCAAGGGCCAGAATTTTTTTTAAGCAGACACTCCAGGGGCCGGACTTTCAAATAAAGAAAATAAAATTATACCTAATACGCATCATCTTGTTTGATATTTTCACTTTCTTACTAAATTAATGCTATATTTTTTACATTAGTAAGCAAACCTCTAAAACATGGAAAATCCATAATGATAACTAGATAGGTTACTTAACTAGAAAATGATCTCAGATTAGTCCTGTTTGCCTAATTTGAAATAAGACAATTCTGTTGCTAAATAATACGGCAACATCGTCAAGAATGAAGAACGCGTCATTCACGTGCATATTAAGTAGCCACATGTATTTGTTTTGGTCTTAAAATACATCCATAGGTTTACCGCTCCAGCGGAGAGGATGGCTCGTTTAGACAGCAGCTACGTTTACAAGAGTTTGTCCAAAGTTCAAGATTGGTTGCAAATTAAGACAAACAGTTAGACTACAAACTGACATCTTTCATTTTAGCTCGTTTGTAAAGTCGCTATTTGCAGAGTAGAGCTGTGTTTGCACAGCGCGGTGGACGAGAGTGGACAGCGCAGACTGAAATATCGGTTTCTACGTGTTTCTGCCTGTAGAACAGGTACGTGGGTTATTGATAAGTATTGACTCTTTAATCATGGAGGTTTTATTGTAGGCTACCTACTTACAGTAACAATTGTAGCGTTAGTTCCTCTGCGCCATCGGTGGTAAATAATCCTCGGTAACGTTTCCAGTCAGTAGGCTACATGTGCTGCGTGTAACGCACACACCAGTGACTGTGGCTGCAACCAGCCAGACATACGTTTTTACTGGCCTCGGGCCATTGCTTATGTCGAGCCTGGTGGTCTACGATAACGGGAGGTCCTCCAGTAGGTTCTCGTGCTTCCGTGGCGGTTTCAGTTGTGCGTCCTCCTCCTCCTTAAGTAACAAACAAGCACTGAAATAGAGCGCGCGGCGTGCGGAGCGTGCGTAATGCAATCTAGGAGCAGTGATTCGCCAAACCTCCCTTATTGCAGTCGCACACATTTCTTCTAATTTTATTTTTCAGTAACGAGTAACGAAGATGCTTAGTGGAAATATAACGGAGTAAAAGTAGGCCTATACATTTTATCTAGGAAATGTAGTGGAGTAAAAGTGAAAGTTGACATAAATTTAAATAGCGAAGTAAAGTACAGATACGGGAAATTTCTACTTAAGTACGGTAACGAAGTATTTGTACTCCGTTACATTACAACACTGCTTACAGGTGTGCGTACACACGGTTTTATAAATCTGACTTTTTTTCGGCGTACGCCAATTTGGGCTTTTGGGCACACGTACACTTATAGTAAGGATCCTACGCACAGTTTTATAAATGAGACCCCTGGGCAGTTCATGAATGAAAAAGGTATTAGACAACAAGTTTCGGCTATTGTTTTTTAAGCTGTGTTCAGTCTGTGTTATTCCAAAGACTGTGGGGACAAAGACTTCTTCTTAGTGGCATGCTAGTGATTACTGTATAATGGAAAACCAATGGTTATGTGTTTGTGTGTCCTCACTCTCATCATTCCCTCACTCATATCCTCCCTCCCTCTCTCCCTGGAAAAATAAAAAAGTTTCTGCTGACAACGCATTTCATTAGATCCACCATCACAGTGTACATGTGACAAATTAAAGGGGGGAGAACTCGTAAAATGTCTGGGTCCACTTTTCCATTTAGATCCTATGATAAATGAGCTAATCGGCTGTCATGACAGACATGAACAGACACTGTCAGTGTCTGTTAAGTGTTTTCCGTGCCGTTGTCCATCATTTTGGCAGATTTGACATGTATAATCGGCGGGGCGGGCGCTGCCGGCAGTCAAAGGACTCGTGAATGCTGATCAGTATATGAATGACACTGGTTGTTGTTGTTACACCGTATCATGACAACTGGTGGAGAAAAAGCAAAAAACTTCTCAGACTTTCAGGAATTGCTGCCAATTGAATTATAATTTCGGCCTGTTCTTGCACAGTGTATGGAACCCTGATCTATAGACTACATATATTAATAATCAACCTGGTCTCACGGCAGTTCGTGTAAATGTCCACGTTATTCTTAATCTATTGAAACGTGTTCACTGAGACGTTGTTCTCGTTTTTTACGTGTAACTGTTACATTATTTTTTAACGTAACTGTTAAATTATTTTTTACGTGTAAATGTAACATTATTTTCTCGGAAAGGACGCCGAGAGGCGGCCAAAAAGGTCGCTCCATAAGCCGGGAGGCGCCCGCGAGAAGGCCCGCAAGACGCCCCACAATAACGGGATGGCGGAGGTTGTGTTTAGGAAAAAACTTACGGGGAAAGGGTGCCTCAAACGCCGGGGAAAGGGCGCCTCAAACGCCGGGGAAAGGGCGCCTTAAACGCCGGGAGACGCGCCACAGTACAAAACGCCACAAGCAGGGACGCCATCCCGGGGAAACAAAGAGCCGCAAACGGGACGCGATCCCCGCTCGCCCGGGTGAAAGTCCTGTGTTTTTTGACCCATCCACCACCCCGACCATCCTCCCTTCGCGGATTTTTATATTACTCCCTACAATTTCGTGCTGTGGGCACAAAATATGCTTCCCATTGAAATACCTTACTTTACATTTTCGTGTTGTCCACCACGTAAAAACCAACAAAAACGTCTCCGTGAACACGTATCAATAGATTCAAATAACGTCACATTTACACGAACTTCGTCCAAAAGTGCAGGCATTACGGCACTCGGGGACAGCTTCGATATACCAGACCTATATGATAAGATTAAACAGAACTATATATTATATCCAAACAAGTCTTAGTGATAAAGTTGAAGATTATATATAAATATTTATATAAAACCCTTAGCTGTCAGCCATTTCCCTCTGAAAACAGCCAGTTGCCCCCAGAGTGGCGAGGACCTGTATTTGGACCGGGTTGGCACGGTTCCGGCGCGTTGCCCTCTCTACTGGACCCAATTCAGTACATAGATCCAAGAGCGCAGCTTTAGGGAATTTAAATCAGCATATTAGCCAGTCATCATCATGGTCCCTGAAGTCTCTTTCTCTCCTGATTCTTCCATCAGCGTAGTCCTCCTGTGGGGCCAGCAGTGCCATCATGCAGCATTACGCACGGGGTAACCGCAGTATTTATACATTCATAGCAATTTGTGATTGGGTATCCCCCACCCCGAGTTACAATCTGAAGACGAAAGAATGTGTAATAGGCAAACCCACTTTTCTTCATGCAGGTTTTTTTTTTATGAACAGTATTAAAGTTCGGACTGATAATGAGGACATTAAGGGTAATGATTGCGCCAGAGCTTAACGGCTGTATTTTCAGACTTTGACATTTGATGATATGTGCACAGTATTAAAGACAGATATTTAGTTATTTACACTGTGTTCTGCCCTTATCTAATAGTATTTGATGCTATCCTGTATGCCATGCAGTCGGGCCATCTCCTCCTCCTGCGCTCCGTAGCGGACAATGTGACGGTGAGACAGCACCGATTAAATATTAAGAACACATTTTTATTTAAGATTTGAGTTGGAGGTGTTTATGGAACGGTTATCAGTCAGTACAAGCGCAAATAACACTGCTGGATTTCATCTTCATGGTAACGTGGATGATATGGAGTGAAAAAATGCGTGAGGCATCAATACTAGAAAATATTTAGAGTAATATTATTCCCATTTACTTTCTGCAGTCTGACTTCATTTCACCACCTCACCATCTGCGTCGCCAATTACTATTTTGTCTCCAAAATGTGCGTACGCATGGGTCAGAGTTTGCGTGGAAGACCGCACATTCTCCCATCAAGTTAGTTTTTTATAAATCACAACCTTTGCGTGGGAAGTGGCGTACGCACGTTTTCAGCCCCGTTTTGTGCGTATGCCACGTTTATAAAATGTTTCATTTGATGTGTTTGAACAGGGCATAATGGTAACTTTGTTTTCTCCCAAAAGAGCACAATTTGTGAGTTAAGTTACTTTCCAATGAATTTGGGTCTTATTTTTTCCTCTGGCCGCAGTTCCTGTAATTCTTTCAGCTCCTACTTCAGGGCAGGGTCTTTTCCCTTTTCCTTTTCCCGCATCACTGTTTAGCATGCCTAATACTTTTGTAAACAGGTCTTTTATCTATCTTTATCTTTGCACTCTAAAGTTTGCTGTGTTGTGTTTTACTTTGATATAAATACAATATTTAATACAAAAGTGGGTCACTACAGTAATTTGTACATGCATACATGAAGGTAGGCCTACCTGCTTGATTAAAAAGAGCAGCAACAAGTTAAATGGCTGTGGTATCATAAAAAAAAATATTGTGGTGGTTAGATGGCTGTTATAACAAAAGGTATTTTGTGTTCACTCAGCCATCTAATCACACCTATTGACATTCTTGTGCAATGTTTGAGTTCATCAGAAAAAGTCTACACTGTCATTCAGACAACTTTAAACTCCCTTACCCCTCCTACCAGTTCATGCCACTTGGCCAGTGCGAATGCAAATGGGGAAAACTGGTTTTGGGGGAGAGTAGTTGAACTGTTTAGAAGTGGACTGTTCAACGTTCCTGTAACTACTTGTTCGGAAAGAGGCTTTACATAAGGTAATTGCTATTACTGTACGATAGTGTTATGAATACGAAACGTTATGAAGTGTAATGTTTTCTATTTTGAAATATTGATCAATACCAGAACTACCCAGAACGATATAAACAGCCACGCTATTACATTTTTTCAGACGCAAAATAGCACTTCGCCGACACTTGCTGCACTTGTTGTTTTTAGCTGTCTGTATCTGTGTCTAGCCCACGCTAATGTCCTGTACGTGTGTGTTTCTGTCTTCATGTGCCGTTACTGTGTCCTATGTTCCATGTTTCTGCAGAACAGGAACCTGCTGGAAAACAGTTTTTAAACTGAGTCAGGCCTGTTTAAACTAACATATTTATTGGGTTTTTGTTTTCTTTACAACAAAGACGAGCACAACAACAAAAAATGGAACAGACAGCATGCAAAAACAGCACACGCAAACAGAACAATCGCACACAGTGCATCTACCCTCGCCTCCCTCCCCACAACAAAAGGATCTCAACAGTTATGTTAAATTAACACAAAACCGAGATGAAAATAGTAGTATACAGACAAATTCTGCATCCATATACACATATGATGCACTAGAATACTAAAATGATATATGTGCACATGAACACGCCTTTACACAATAATTAATAAACATAACATATGAATAGATAAATTATAAAAAAAAAGAGGGACACAGCCACAGTAACGGTCAAATCAGTTCATCACTCCCTCCATCACTTTGTTTTAAATTGTAACTTAATGTTACTTTTTATCCTTTCCTTTATAATAAATGAAATTAATAAATTCTCAGGGATGTTGAATATACAGCAGTGGTGTGAGGGGCTGCCCTTACGGTTCGGCATGCATGTGAACCGCGGATCCATTGCAAATTTAACAATCGTCGTGTGGAATACAGTTTAACTGCAGCTGTTAATGAGAACATGATGCAGCAGAGTCTCTCTACTTGTGGCATCCTTGCATGGACCGCATCCAATTTTCAAACTAAGTTCAATTTACAGGATTGCTTTGTTGCTGCAGGAAATTCTGCCAGATGTCCCTATATATATATATATATATATATATATATATATATATATATACATACATACATACATACATACATACATACATACATACATACATACACACACACACAGGTGCTGGTCATATAATTAGAATATCATCAAAAAGTTGATTTATTTCAGTGATTCCATTCAAAAAGTGAAACTTGTATATTATATTCATTCATTACACACATACTGATATATTTCAGTGTTTATTTCTTTTAATTTTGATGATTATAACTGACAACTAATGAAAACCCCAAATTCAGTATCTCAGAAAATTAGAATATTGTAAAAAGGTTTAATATTGAAGACACCTGGTGCCACAATCTAATCAGCTAATTAACTCAAAAGGCCTTTAAATGGTCTCTCAGTCTAGTTCTGTAGGCTACACAATCATGGGGAAGACTGCTGACTTGACGGCTGTCCAAAAGACGACCATTGACACCTTGCACAAGGAGGGCAAGACACAAAAGGTCATTGCTAAAGAGGCTGGCTGTCTCTAACATTAATAGAGAGGCGAAGGGAAGGAAAAGATGTGGTAAAAAAAGGTGTACAAGCAATAGGGATAACCGCACCCGGGAGAGGATTCTGAAACAAAACCCATTCAAAAATGTGGGGGAGATTCACAAAGAGTGGACTGCAGCTGGAGTCAGTGCTTCAAGAAGCACCACGCACAGACGGATGCAAGACATGGGTATCAGCTACAAAACAAAATGTACAAAACAAAATCCCTCAAGTACAAAACAAATTATATATATATATATATATATATATATATATATATATATATATATATATATATATATATATATATATATATATATATATATATATATATACAGTACAGGCCAAAAGTTTGGACACACCTTCTCATTCAATGTTTCCTTTTTATTTTCATGACTATTTACATCGTAGATTTTCACTGAAGTCATCAAAACTATGAATGAACACATATGGAATTATGTACTTAACAAAAAAGTGAAATAACTGGAAAACATGTCTTATATTTTAGATTCTTCAAAGTAGCCATCCTTTGCTTTTTTATTAATAAGGGAAATAATTCCACTAATTAACCCTGACAATGCACACCTGTGAAGTGAAAACCATTTCAGGTGACTACCTCATGAAGCTCATTGAGAGAACACCAAGGGTTGGCAGAGTTATCAAAAAAAGCAAAGGGTGGCTACTTTGAGGAATCTAAAATATAAGACATGTTTTCAGTTATTTCACACTTTTTTGTTAAGTACATAATTCCATATGTGTTCATTCATAGTTTTGATGCCTTCAGTGAGAATCTACAATGTAAATAGTCATGAAAATAAAGAAACACATTGAATATATATATATATATATATATATATATATATATATATATATATATATATATATATATATATATATACACACACACAGACAATGAAAAAGTTAAATAAAAATAATTAAATACAGGCAAGTCAATTAGTTATCCTCAAGGTAGCACTACACCTCTTCCCAGTCAACTGCAGAAAACTCATCAAAATAGTCCATGGAAGACCCAGGTAGAATAGAATTCTCTCACGTTTCCTCTGAGTGAGTATTTCATATTTTCTAACTTTAAATGATACATGACGTCGTTAAGCCACTTGGTGTGGGATGGAGATTTTTGGGCCTTTCCAATTCAGCAGGATAAGGCGTCGGGCTAGTAAAGTTGTAAATGTCAACACTGTGAGATTTTCCTGACCACCGGGAGTGGGAGTCAACAGGCTTGGTCCCGAATAGGGCTGTGACTGGATGGATTTCAATAGCAATGCCTAAAGCGTCCCTAAGTGATGTAAATACCACCTCCCAGAATGTTTTTAAGCGAGGGCAGGCCCAGTACGTGTATTAAGCTAGCTGGAGCACTGACATTTTTTGCATAACGGATCTAGAGAGGGGAACAGTTTTGCCAGTATCACCCTGGAGAAATGCAACATGTGAACAATTTTAAATTGTAGCAAGCCGTGTCTGGAGCATGGTGAAGAAACATGCACCAGTCTCAGAATTTTGCTCCATTCATCATCTGAAAAGCGGAAGCCCACATCCTCTTCCCAAAATGCTCTTATGTTAGCTGCTGTCTTGTGGGTTTATGTCGCTTATGAAGGTGTAATTCAAAGATTTTTTTTTTTGTACTTCAAAGATTTTAGTTTGTACTTGCAGGATATTTTTTGTCATTTAAGAAATAAGTTTCTTTTTATGTGTAAAACATACTGTATTTGTTTGACAGGTAGGTTTCTTATTTGCAGAACAAAATGCATTAGTTTGTGAAATTCATCCAGTAATGTTGGAGTTGCCAAATGGGGAAAAGCTTGATAATTATGTTGAACAAAATGTTTTATCCGAACATAGTGGAAATGGTCAGAGGCCTTGAGGTTACATTTTTCTGAGAGCTGATTGAAAGAGACAAATACCCCAACTATGTTAAGATCTTGTATGTAGCAGATGCCATTTGAATGCCAAGCTCTGAAAGCTAGGTCGAGCTTTGAGGCTCTAAACAAGTGATTATGCAGTAGTGGTGCCCTGAATGAGATGCCCTGTAAGTTAAAATGTTTTCTAAATTGTGCCCAAATCCTGAGAGAATGAATTACAACTGGATTGTTGATGTTAATCTTTGTAGCAGACTTTTGGTGTGCAGTGGCAAGGGAGTAGGCTGGAGTGAAATTGTTTTCCATCCTAACACAGCTTGGTGCCCTATCTCCCTGACTGTGTGCCCTCCATCCTAGGATTTTCAGTATATTGCATATGCCCAATAGTAATGTAGAAGGTTCAGTAAGGCCATCGCTCCCCTACTTTTATGTTCTTTGTAGATGAGGCTTCTTGATCCTGGGATGTTTGAATTTAGATATGGCTTTGTCTAGCTCTTTGAATTTGTTCAAGGGAATACAAATATAAGATAGAGAAAGCTGGGAACAATGTTTATTTTGACTAGGTTAATACACCCCACCATAGACATAGGGGTAGTCCTCCAATTTTTGAATGAAAGAAAAACCCACTCCACCCTATCAAATGCCTTCTCCACGTCTAGTGACAAGACCAGTTCAGGTGCCTCCACAGTTTCCCTAGTAAAATGATGTCAAAGAGCCTGCGGGTGTGAGAGGAGGAATGTCTACCTCAAATGAACCCAGTTTGATCTGTTGATATGAGAGAGGGGAGGATCCTCTCAAGATGCCTAGCAAGATCCTTGGCGATAATTTAGCTAGAAATAGCAGCCTGAATTTCATCCTGTGTCAGAGGGCGTTCTAAATCCACCCTATCATACTCATTAAGTACTGGAAAGTCTAGGTTTTGGAAAAACACTGCTATACTCTCAAAATTTGGGTTGCATTCAGAAGTGTAAAGGTTACTATAATACTTGACAAATGTGGCATTAATCTTTTTTTGTTGAGTGGTAAAGTTCCCAGACAGGTCTTTAATTTTTGATATGTCATGAAGCATAAGACTGGCGAATTTGATGGGCCAGTCATTTTCCTACCTTCTCGCCCTGCTCATAAACCAGGTGGCGTGCTCTAAGCAGCTGTTGTTCTGCCTCTTGAGTAGATGCCAGCTCAAACATGATTTGCAATTTTAGCCTTCTCTGATATAAGTCCGGAGAGGGAGATGTGGCATGTTGCATGTCTAGATGTTTGATTTTGTTTGATAGGTCAGATAGCGTACTTAAACTACGTTTTTTTTTTTATGGTGGGCAGCAAAGCTGATAATATGGCCCCGCAGAAACGCTTTAAGTGTTTCCCAGAGAGTTCCAAATGTGGTCTCCCCTGAGGAGTTTGTGCCCATAAATACCTGTATGTCCTTTTTAATTGCTTCTGTAAACTCTTGGTCGGACAACATGAGTGGATTTAAGCGCCAGTTTCTGTGTGGTATAGGGCAGTCAGTGAAATGTAAGTGAAATGAAACGGGGGCATGGTCTGAGATAATGATACTGTGATAGATTGTCTGTCTAACCGAGGGAATTAACTTAGTGTCAAGTAGAAAACAAATCGATTCGGGAGTAGGTCTGTTGTACTGTTTGGATTTGCAAATCTCCAGGGATCAAATAGACTGTATTCCTCCATTAAATGTTTGATAGCTGTGGCTGTTTTAGACAGAGGAATAGCCCTTGGTGAGGATCAGTCCAGAGCAGGTTCTACAGCACAATTAAAATCTCCCCCTATTATGAGGAGATGGCTGTCAACATTCGGGAGGGTGGAAAAAAGTTTGTTTATAAAATCACTGTCGTCCCAATTGGGAGCATACACACAGGCCAAAACGACCTGCTTGTTACACAATTTCCCGGCTGCTATAACAAATCTGCCATCTTTATCTGGTATGACTTTTTCACTAACCCAAGGTCTACCGCTCCGTATGATAATGGCTGTCCCTCTAGGCCCTTGCATTAAACCCAGAGTGGATGATGTCTCCTATCCAATTCCTTTTCATTTTGAGGGCCTCAGTTATGTGCAAGACTAGATGTAATTTTTGGACAAAGATTATGTCAGCTTTGAGTTCTGCAAGATGAGCTAACACCTTATACCTTTTGACTGGGTTATTCGGTGTATATCTCTACTGCTACTCATCCTTTAAGGTTAACTTTACTTCTAAGTTCAGTGGGAATACCAAAATAAAATGAGAGGGTAAAAGAGAAATAAAATAAATAAAAACCATAAAAGGAAGCTTGCCCCACAGTCTAGCTAGACTATCTGTCCAATCGGAGCTTTCTGTTGCACGACTAAAACAACTTTTAAACGTGCACACGTTCCACCAAAACAAGTTCCTTCACGATGTTATTTTGCAGCGGCACATTGGCTCTGTCCGGCGTTTAGCGCCGCCCATGCCGATTGTGATTGGTTTAGAGAAATGCCAATAAACCAGAGCAAGTTTTTCTCCCATCCCGCAATGCTGTGTGGACTAGCCCAGTGGTTTTCAACCTTTTTTGAGCCACGGCACAGTTTATACATTAAAAAAATCCCGCGGCACACCACCAACCAAAAATGACACATTGTAGCCTAATAATCACAATCTGCATTTTTCCTTTTTTAAAATGTATCCATTGCTTTTGCAGGCTTACATCGATGATCTCGGCCCTACTGCTTACATCCTGTCACTGCGGGATGCGCGCGAAAGGTGGCAGCAGGGCTCCAGACTAACTTTTTTCATTAGGAGCATAGTGGCTCCCAACTGAACATTTTAGTGACACAACCAAAAGGTGCTGTAGAAATAAAGTTGCCTTGCCTTACAACCTCAGCCTATCAGTCAGTCACCAGGGCAGAGAAACCACTGCTGTGCCTGCTCGGCTCTGAGGAAGTGTAACGTCAACAGCAATGCGACCGCTTTCGACTCGCCATTAATATATCACAGCAAACGCTGTCTGCTTGAAGTTATGAAAAACTGTAACCACACTTGAAACCACTTTATCGGCATTTCCGTGACTCACTGTGACTTCAACCAAACTGCAGAGCCGACGTAGTTCGCATCGTCTGCAGCTCTGCGTGTGTGTGTCAGAGCTCTGCTCCCTGTCTCTGTGTTTCAGAGAGGACAGATAAACTTGCGCTTACGCGCTCTCAGGTACCCTCTTAGGTGCCCTGCTGGCAGTAATTTTATTGTCTTAAATCAACAAGGTCATTATTGCGCTATAGGCTACTGACACAGAATAGTATTTAATTTCTCTGCCAGTCATATTGAGGCACAGATGCGCAACAATGGAAAATGATTTGCAGTAACTCAATAAAAAAATTTGTTGGACCAATTAAGTAAAATCGGATAATTTCCCACGGCACACAGGAGGATCTCTCACGGCACACTAGTGTGCCGCGGCACAGTGGTTGAAAATCACTGGACTAGCCAGTCAGACTAGGTGTAAATTTTCCGTGATGTCACACACACACACACTTTTATATTTGTGTTAAGCTTGTATGAGTCATCTTACATATTCCACTACTGTTGGTGCTCCAGACATTTCGACAGTTAAATATGAAATATATAGTAATTATTGCTGCTCATGTAAAGCCTCTTTTCTGCAAGCCTGAAAAACACATTACAGCATTAGTTTATTAGTTTGTTTTTATAGCAAGGTCCATTTTGAAGGGGTGTTTTTTTAAATGATTTTACATTTGTATTGCCTCACCAGGCATTTTTTTCCTGAAACCGCTTTATTAGTGAAACCACTATTCATGATATAAGTGTAGTTCCCCTTGAAAATGTAATTTAATTAGCATAAGGCATTTAAACACAATAGGCTCGTTCGAGCCTAAAGGGGCTTGAGCAGTGGCCTTTTTTTCCTCCACCAGAGAAAGTGTTTTATTTAATTAATGAATATAGCCTATATTCCTGTTTGCACACAGCTTCCCTGTCACACAAATGTATTTATTTAATTAAAAAATCATAATATCAGATTGGGAGATGAGACTTTGTTGAGTCCTCTCTCTCTCTCTCTCTCTCTCTGAGTGAATGGCGGATTGAGTGTGGAGAGCGTAGTGTGTGCTGATTTGTTTCAGCGTGTGTGTGTTTAACTTACTCTATTTTCTCTTTATTTTTGTGTGTTTATATGTGTTTTATTTTTTTTTATTAGTTAGTGGTGTGTTTCGTGTTTTTTGGTGGGTTGGTGGTGGTGTAGGCCTAACTGGTGGCGTGTCTTTGTTTGGCACAATGCCGGTGGCGGAAGCCTCTGCGGCTGAGTTTGAGAAGCTGACTCGGCGTCATGCTATCAAGCTCAGCCCGGTTGTTCAGTGTTCTGTGGAGGAGGCAGGTTTGGCGGTGGGAGAGGTGGTTGGGTTCAGCAGCATTAAGTCTGCTTTCCGTATGAACGGAGCAATCGTTATCTTTCTGGACAGTACCGCTAAAGTCAGCGAGGTGGTGGAGAACGGTGTAGTGATCCAAGACACTATCACTCCCGTTCTCCTGCTGGTTAGTCTGGCCATAAGGGTAACGATCTTCAATGCTCCTCCGTTCATCAAAAATGAAATGTTGGTAAAAGAGTTGTCCCGCTATGGACAACTCGTCTCTCCGATAAAGATTGTGTCTTTGGGCTGCAAATCCCCGCAGCTGAAGCACGTTGTGTGTCACCGGAGACAGGTGTACATGATACTCAAAGACACGACAAGTGATCTAAACCTGTCCTTTTCTTTTAAAGTGGAGGGTTTTACTTATATGGTTTTTGCCTCATCAGAAACGATGAAATGCTTTGGATGTGGAGTGGAGGGGCATTTGATTCGCTTCTGCCCGGTGAGGGGGGCGGAGCGGCGGCCGCCAGTGGCGGGGGCTGCAGCTGGTGGCGTTCCGCCAGCGACCGAGGCGCCGTTGAAGGCTGGGGCCGTGCCTCCCGCCGTCCCGTTGGTTGATGGAGATGTACCGGCGGATCTACCGGCACCGGTGGCCGCGTCGATGGGGGCGTTTTTGCCGGTGGCGGGGGATTTGCCGGGAACGGTGGCCCAGGGTGCTCTGGTGGTCATGATTTCCACCTTGACTGATTGCCCCTCCACTTCAGGTGATGAGGCACTGAGTAGGCCTACACTAAATCAGATCACTGATCTAAGTAAAACTAATGAGTGTGTGAACACAGTAGGCCTAGAGATGAATGAAAACGTGTCAGTGAGTTTGGATCTGCAGGTAGATGACGAGGAGATGTCTGATGAGGAAGTGCTGAAAATTGCGCAGAAGAGGAAATTGATCGATTCTGTGCCAAATCGCTCAAAAGCTAAGAAAACAAGCAAAGTATTAAACACTCCACCAGAGTCAAAAAGTGATTTTATTATGACTCAGGAGGACCAGCTGATCACTCATCAGACTCCTTATCTGCCAATGGATATTAAAAAGTTTCTGGAGAGCACTAAGGGAGCCAGGCTGCCCATAGTAGAGGAGCACTTTCCTGATCTCAGGCTGTTCATCCAGTTAGCTCGGCCTCTCACCAGAAAGTCTGGTGAAGAAGTGCTCACAGATCAGGAAATCTTCCGTCTAAGGAAACTTATAGTTAAAGTGAAAGCACAACTCCTCACAGATGATGATGAATGTTAATCGTGTGTTCTTTCTATACTTACTGTCGTGTATTTCTACTGTTGTTTTT
The DNA here is from genome assembly GCA_025617405.1 of Perca schrenkii. Classification (NCBI taxonomy): domain Eukaryota; kingdom Metazoa; phylum Chordata; class Actinopteri; order Perciformes; family Percidae; genus Perca; species Perca schrenkii. The sequence continues at coordinate 24,501,265 of CM046801.1, read as the reverse complement.
TCCCTCTATCCATCTATGTGTGATTTTAACATAGGTATTTTAAACCTGAACGGAGCCAGAGCTGATTTTAAAAGGGCTGCTCTTTTTAAGCTCATGGAGATAAGGAAGTTGGATGTGATGTTTTTACAGGAAACCCACAGCACCACAGATATTGAATGTGACTGGAGGAGGGCTTTTAATGGGGAGGTGATTTTAAGCCATAAGTCCAGTCTGAGTGGAGGGGTGGGGGTTTTATTTGCCAGGAGTTTTTTACCAGTTTCATTTGATGTGGATGAGATTGTGCCAGGTGTTTTGTTGAAGGTCACGGCTCAATATGAAAAGGTGAAGTTAGTGTTTGCCTAGAATTGCCTGTCAGGCCGTCAGGACTACCTCGCTTACACCCGCGAGCACCTACTCTCCCTACGATTGGTGTAGCTCCACCAATTCTTCCTGCGGACTGTGTGGAAATCCGACGGTCTGCTAAATGGCCAGAGAGGAGGAAGAAATCAAGGAAAAAGCGAGGCTCAAGGGGAGGTGTGAGGCACCGACTTTGGAGACGCGGCAACAGATTCCCACTGCCTGTCATTACTCTGACCAACGTTCGATCGGTAAGCAAAAACGCGATGAACTGGCGTTAAGAGCTGAACATGATTGTGAATTCAGACAGAGCAACCTTGTGTGTTTGACGGAATCATGGCTCAAAGACTATCATGAAATTCCAACTCTGCCTGGGTATACCACCATAAGAGCAGACAGAAATGAGCATAGCTCATGTAAAACTATCGGAGGAGGGCTGTGTCTATTTATCGACAATTGTTGGGCTGCACAGTTTTGTGTTCGGGAGCAGGTGTGCACACCGGACTGTGAAATATTGACTGTATCTTTTAGACCATTCTACCTCCCGCGAGAGTTCAGTCAAATTACTGTTATTCTTGTGTGTGTCCCGGACCTAATGACGAAGCCGCAGGGGAAAAAATAAGAGAGCTATAATGATGCACTCGCCCGTTCTGCAGACCAGCCCGTCTTCGTCCTAGGGGACTTCAACTCATGTAACTTGTCTACACATCTGCCCACTGTTTATCAATATGTTGATTGTCCCACACGGTTAAATCGGACCCTTGACCGCTGCTACGGAAATATCCCTGAGGCATACAAAGCGGTGTGCAGACCACCCCTCGGAAAATCCGACCATAATGTAATTCACCTTCTCCCTAAATATAAAGCTATGCTCAAAAGGACGAAACTAGTCATTAAGCAGATACAGGTGTGGTCTGAAATAAACCAAGATCAACTCAGGGACTGCTTTGACAACACAAATTGGGACACCTTCTTTGAATCCTGCCAGGATGGGAATGAACTTACAGACACTATAACGTCATATATTAAATTCTGTGAAGACTGTGTGTCTGAAACAAAGACTATTAAAATATTCCCAAATAATAAACCCTGGGTTTCTAAACAATTGAAAACCTGTCTTAATGAAAGAAAATTTGCTTTTTGTTCAGGCAATATGGAATTAGTGCAGGAAAAAAGGAAACAGTTAAGGGTGGGTATTCTAAAGGCCAAAATTGAATATAAAAATAAGATCGAGAGTAAATTTTCTAGCGGTAACATAAAACAGGCCTGGGAGGGTTTAAACACTTTAATGGGGAAAAGCTGCAAAAAAGGTAACAGTCTTGTAGCTTGCAGTCAAAGTCTTGTAGAGGAAATGAATACGTTCTTCTGCAGGTTCGATGCTGTGGATGATAAGGGTGAGTGTGATGACATCTGTAAAAATCTCCCTATAGTTTTACCATTATTTATCACAGAAGATGCTGTTGCCAAAAGCCTCACCAAATTAAAGCCGGAAATTTTCTTTAATAAGGCCCATACCTAAGAAGCCTGGTGCAAGTAAGCCCGAAGATTTCCGACCTATAGCCATCACCTCCATACTGTGTAAAACAATGGAGAGAGTTCTGGTAGACCTCCTGACTTCTCAAGTGACCAGTGTATTAGATCCGCTGCAGTTCGCTTACAGAAGTGATAGAGGGACTGATGACGCTGTGCTGGTCCTTCTAGACTCTAATTCAAAACAGCTTGCACTTCCTAAAGGGCAAGCTAGAGTCTTATTTGTAGATTTTAGTGTAGCTTTTAATTCTATGAAGTTACATATTCTCCTGCAAAGACTAGCCAATATAAACATAGATAGGGGTCTGATTCTCTGGATCAGAGACTTTCTCTCATGTCGCCCTCAGAGGGTATGTGTAAGCGGCATTTTGTCAGGAGTGCATACTATCAGCACAGGCTGCCCACAAGGCAGCGTTCTTTCCCCTTTGCTTTTCTCTCTATTTACAAATGAGTTTTCTATAAATAACAGTACCTTTAAACTGATAAAATATGCTGATGATATGGCATTACTTGGCCTCTTACAAAAAAGTGATCCCCATGGTGAGGCCTCCTATCTAGCACACATAAAGGCCCTTGAAGCATGGTGCAATGATAGTGAGCTAGAGATCAATGTGGCAAAGACAAATGAGTTACTCTTGCAAAAAACAAGATGTAACAACAGAACAAGTTTTATTGAATGGCCTAGTAGTTGAAACTGTGGGAACTTTTAAGTACCTAGGTACGGTTCTTGATAATTTTCTGAGTTTCTCAGATAACACAGACTATATTTTTAAGAAATGCTCACAACGACTCAGTCTCCTTAGAAGACTGAGCTGTCTGGGCGTCAGTGCTCAGATTGCTGAGCTAGTATACACCACACACATTGAAAGTGTTTTAACTTTTTATCTCTCTGCTTGGTTTGGCCATTTAAGCTGCAAACTTAAGAACAAGCTTAATAGGATAGTGTCAATGGCTAGCAAAATAGTGGGAAAACCCCAAAAACATCTGACCCAAATATACACTGACAGAATGAGGAAGAAAGCTAGGAAGATCACTGCAGATAGTACACACCCTCTTTCGAGCCAGTTTGAGCTCCTGAAGTCTGGGAAGCGTTTTAGAGTGCCTCTGGCAAAAAGTGTTTTTAAAAAATCCTTTATTCCAAATGCCATCAGTATCCTCAACCAAACCAAGTGATAACATCAATATGAACATCAATATGAGCTGCTATCCTTATGATCCCAATGATTTTATGCATATTTATATATATATATCTTTTTTTATTTTATTTTTATATTCAATTTACTATGTTTGACATGTTGTTTGTATGTTTATTTTTTGTATGTCTGGTGAGCCAAAGAAAAATTTCCATCCCGGTGGACAATAAAGATTTATTCTATTCTATTCTATAGGGTAGCATTTTTAAACATTTTATCTGATGCCATTGAAGCTTGTGGGGATGAGTATATGTTTTTTTTGGGGGGGATTTTAACTGTACGGTTGATCCATCCCTGGATAGGAATCATCCTGAACCTCATCCTGCATCGTCCCACAGGATCAGACAGTTAGTGCAAACACATGAGCTGTCTGACCTGTGGAGGGGTTTTAATAGTGACCATAGGCAGTACACCTGGAGTCACTCAAGAGACAATGTTTTATCCCTGGCTAGATTAGATCGCCTGTATTGTTTTAAACACCACTTTAATATCTTTAAAAGGTGTGTTATTCAGCCTGTGGGTTTTTCTGATCACTGTCTTGTCTCCTGTTCTGTTTTTATAAAAAATGTTCGTTTAAAGAGCGCCTATTGGCATTTTAACTCAGTTCTTTTGAATGACCAGGCTTTTAAATCTGCTTTTAAGTTGTTTTGGTCTTCTCACAGAGAGAGCAGGCCTGCTTTTACCTGCATTCAGCAGTGGTGGGACTTTGGCAAGGTTCAGATAAAACAACTTTGTCAGCAGTTCACTCGTAATGTCACTGGAGAGTTGTCTCGATCAATGAAGGATCTGGAGAGACAGGTAGAAGAATTGCAGTCTTTAGCAGCTTCTACAGGAGATCGAGGGCATTTAGTCTCCCTCAAGTCCAAACAGTCGGCTATAGCCAACCTGCTGGGCGTTTCAGCACAGGGAGCTCTGGTCAGGTCGAGGTTCATGAATATCTCACAGATGGATGCTCCATCTAAGTTCTTCTTTGGGCTAGAGAAGAAAAATGGACAAAGGAAGATCATTCATTCTTTACGTACGGGTAGCAGCTCTGAAGTCTCAGATTCGTCTGAGATCAGGAAGTTTGCTGCTGGTTTCTATAGAGACCTCTTTAAGTGTGAGTGGTCAGGTAATCCAGAGGTGTACAGCAGCTTCTTCAGTGGTCTCCCTCAGGTAAGCCCAGAGGAAAACTCCCAGCTGGCAGCAGAGTTGACTATGCAGGAGCTGACCACAGCTATGGGAAGTTTGCAGAGCGGCAAAGCTCCGGGGATGGATGGCCTTCCTGTGGACTTTTTTAAGTCTTTTTGGTCCATCTTAGGACAGGACCTGCTTGAGGTGCTGAACGATAGTCTCCTGAAAGGTTGACTTCATCTGAGCAGCAGGAGGGCCATCATCACCCTGCTACCTAAGAAGGGGGACCTACATGAGCTGAAGAACTGGAGACCGGTCTCGCTGCTGTGCACGGATTATAAAATCCTGTCCAAAGCTCTGGCCCTTAGATTGAGGGAGGTGATGGCGTCCATTATCCACCCTGACCAGATTTACTGTGTGCCCGGCAGGCTCATAAGTGACAATGTCACTTTAATTCGTGATGTTTTGGACCTCTCTAGTTCATTGGCTGTTGAAACTGGTCTTATTTCCATAGACCAGGAGAAGGCTTTTGACCGGGTTGAACACCAGTACTTGTGGCAGACTCTGGCTGCTTTTGGGTTCAACCCTGGTTTTAAAGCCATGATACAGGTTCTCTACAGTGACATTGCGAGTGTTCTGAAGATAAATGGCGGGCTGGGTGCTCCCTTCAACATCAAGAGGGGGGTGAGCCAGGGCTGCTTTCTCTCAGGAATGTTATTTTCATTATCCTTCGAGCCTCTGCTCCACAAATTAAGGAGCAAGATGAATGGTGTTTGTTTCCCTCAGTGTCCTATCTCTTTTAAGTTTTCTGTTTATGCAGATGATTTAATTGTTTTGATAAACTCACAAAGAGATATTGATGTTTAAAAAGATATTCTTAAAGATTTTGGTTTCATTTCATCTGCAAGAGTGAACTGGGGGAAGAGTGAGGCTGTGATGGTGGGGCTGAGTTTTGGGGATCGGCTTTGGCTGCCAGGTGCTTTAGTCTGGAAAAAGGGAGGACTGAAGTACCTTGGAGTTTTCTTGGGGGATGAGACCTATGTCCAAAAGAATTGGGACAATGTTTTGGAGACTGTTAAAGGTCGGCTAAATAGATGGAAGTGGCTACTGCCAAAGATGTCCTTCCGAGGCCGCGTCCTTGTTTTAAATAATTTGGTCTCCTCTTCCTTGTGGCATCGAATGGCCTGCATTGACCCCCCGGCCTCTCTCCTGTCCCAGGTACAGATGCTTTTGGTGGGTTTTTTTTTGGGATCGGATGCACTGGGTCCCACAGAGCGTCCTGTTTCTCCCTAAGGAAGAGGGAGGGCAAGGACTGGTCCATCTGGCAAGCAGAGGTGCTGCGTTCCGCCTCCAGTTTTTGCAGAGGATGCTCACTGGACCGATGGATGTGTTGTGGAGGGCTTTATCCCGCTGTATTCTGCAGCGTTTTAACGGACTCGGCCTGGATTTTAATTTGTTTTTAATGGACACTAATAACGTGAGCACGTTGTCTCTGCTGGGTTTTTATAGAAGTGTTTTTATTGTATGAACCTGCTGAGGAGACAGAGAGCGGAGCAAGCAGTTTCTAAGCACTGGCTCCTGCAGGAACCTGTGCTGTTTGGGACGGTGCTGGACTGTCCTGGCTGGGGAGGAGCATCTTTGTCCAGGGTGCTGAGACCTGCCAGGATTTCTACTCTGGGTCAGGTGGTGGAGTTGGCTGGGCCTCGGCTGGATGACCCCGTCCATCTGGCTGCTCGAATTGGTTTCAGGTCGGTCCGGGTCACAGGGCAACTTTTGTAGTACTGGAGACACAAGCTGACTGGACTCCTTCAGTAATGGGTCACTGCTGCCAAACGAGAATGACCCGTATCCTTCCCTGGTTTTGCTCCCGGATTATAAAGCCTGTGGAGGCCCTCTGTTAGAGCCGGTGGGTGCCGTCTCTTTGGAGAATGCCTCAGGAAAAGGTTTTTATGGTCTTATGGTGAAGACAATGAATAAGACCAAGCTGAATGGACGGACTGACACTCCATGGAGGAGTCACCTTGGTCTGAACCCGAGTTTTAAACCTGCATGGAGGGCTCTCTATAAACCTCCACTGTCTAAAAGACATGCAGACTTGCAGTGGAGGATTCTTCACGGGATTCTCGCGGTGAACTCTTTTGTGTCCATTATAACTTCTGGTGTTGAGGACAAATGTCCTTTTTGTGGACTGCGAGAGACAATATTTCATCGTTTTTTCTGAGTGTCAGCGTCTTTCTACTGTGATTTTGTTTGTACAAACTGTTTTTACCAAATGTGGAGAAGCTTTCAGCAAACAAGTTTTTATCTGTGCTTTTAATTACAGTCGCCATCACAAGCACAAGTGCCAGGTTCTGAATTTTGTTTTGGGTCAGGCCAAGATGGCGATGTAGCCGGAGGAGGAAGGTGGAGGATGATTTGAATGTTGAAGCTCTCCTTGTGTGTGTAAATACAATTAAATCCAGACTGCTGGTGGATTTTAGCTTTTATGTTCCAGAAGGTCTGGGGGTTTAACCAGGTTCTCTGTTCTGTCTCCGAAGATAAACTGACCTTTGGACATGTGCTCAGGTAGTTTATTTATTTTAAACATGTGTTCTGATGTAATTTATTGAGGCTTGAAATAGAGCGGCAAATAAAGCTGTTTTCAAAAATCTCTCTCTCTCTCTCTCTCTCTCTCTCTCTCTCTCTCTCTCTCTCTCTCTCTCTCTCTTTCTCTTTCCATCTGCCATGCGTCTCCCCGGCAGCAGTGCACACGCGTACACACCAGGGCTCCAGACTAACTTTTTTTAACTAAGAGCACAGTGGCCGCCAACTGAAAATGTTAGGGGCACACACCATCTGGCTCTGTTTTACAGAGCACAGTTGGTGCTCCAGACATTTTGACAGTTACATATGAATCCTATATTATTATTGCTGCTCATGCCTCATGGAAAGCTTCGTTTCTGCAAGCCTGAAAAAACACATTTGTTTGCTTTTGTAGCAAGGTCCATTTTGAAGGGGTGTAATGTATTTTAATTTTTTTTAAATGATTTTACATTTGTATTGCCTCACCAGGCATGGCTTCCTGAAACCGCTTTATTAGTGAAAGAACTATTCATGATATACAGTACATGCCAAAAGTTTGGACACACCTTCTCATTCAATGTGTTTCTTTATTTTCATGACTATTTACATGGTAGATTCTCACTGAAGGCATCAAAACTATGAATGAACACATATGGAATTATGTACTTAACAAAAAAAGTGTGAAATAACTGAAAACATGTCTTATATTTTAGATTCCTCAAAGTAGCCACCCTTTGCTTTTTTTGATAACTCTGCAAACCCTTGGTGTTCTCTCAATGAGCTTCATGAGGTAGTCACCTGAAATGGTTTTCACTTCACAGGTGTGCTTTGTCAGGGTTAATTAGTGGAATTTTTTTCCCTTATTAATAAAAAAAGCAAAGGGTGGCTACTTTGAAGAATCTCTCTCTCTCTCTCTCTCTCTCTCTCTCTCTCTCTTTCCCCCCTCCCCTCTGCCATGCGTCTCCCTGGCAGCAGTGCGCACAACACACACACACACACACCAGGGCTCCAGACTAACTTTTTTTCACTAGGAGCACAGTGGCCCTTAACTGAAAATGTTAGGGGCACACACCATAAATCAACATGCTAACCAAATATTCACATTTCTACTAATTTCCACTCTATTACTAATAAATACTTTGATAATAGATGCAGAAAATACAATGTGCTGTTTCAAATTTGAGTGTCACATTTTTGTACTGTCACGACAGCGCCATCGCTGTCGTGACAGTACAAATATAAAAAATATATATGTATGTATGTATATATGTGTATAGTCAGAATAAAAAAGAAAGTGCTTAGCAACCTTTCGGTCATTTCACAGTCAAGACAATAGTTAACACATGTATGTAAACATTAGGGGCACTGGCCAATAACATTCTACTAGAACAAGTAGCCGGCTTTTGAATTTGGTGAAGGGTGGTTCCTCCTTAGCATTAGATTTACAGCCTCTTGTCTTCTAAAAGCAACCGGCAGTGGTGTTGCTTTTTCATTTATTACCATGTCACAGAATACTCTATAGGCTAAGATTGTGTTTAACTAGTGTATTGTGTTTAAACTGCAAAGTGCCTGCACTGTCCGCAAACTTGGTGTTCCCCGCAGTTCTGGGCTATAGCGACTGCAACATTTGCAGTTCATGGAGCTTGTCTCCTTAACAGTACCTCAACCAGCTGAATTCTCGCAGCCAGTCTTCCCAAAAAATGTTGGGTTCGGACCTTTGTTCGCCACACAAACCTCTGACTCTGAATCATCATCCGACTGAGACTCTGTAGACTCTGGCACTAGCTCACTAGCCGCAGGTTGGATGAACGAGGCAATATTTCCCTTGCTCATTGTTCAGACACATTTCTTTTACTGTCTATGCATGTAGCAGGTTGTGATATCTGTCTCCTTCTCACAAACGTTTACGCACGCTCGATTATCTCTAGGACCTTCCCCCTCCACACTTACAGTGGCCATTCCCTATCCTTCTCACACTCATCGGCCTGCCACAGATTCCGGATTCATTGACGCGCCCCTTCTATGTTTAACGTGTTAAAAAAAATAAAAAAGGGTGCAAATTTACTGGTCGCACATTAGCGTCTGGATGTAAAATTCAGTCGCACGCTCTCAAATTTTGGTCTCAAAATGCGACCATTTGGTTGCAGTCTGGAACCCTACACACACACACAAGCACAAACGCAGAGAATCAATAGACGCTGTGGAGGAAGGTCTAGCAATGTCAGACTAGGTGTCATTTTTCCGTGATGACACACACACAGACACACACACAGAGAATCAACAGACGTGCAAAAAAAGATCAGTAGTATTCGAAAGGTGATTTAGAATTTGAATGTGGAAGTTCTGAATGATGCTTGAAACTTTGGATTATTCGGGTACAGTCCTAAAAAGGGTTTTTGATTTGGTTTTTTGATTGGCCTTCCCTTCCACAGACAACAATCCCTGTCTATTGTTATTGCTGCCACTATTGGAGAACAGGTTTTATTTCATGGTAACATTCTTGACCAAAACCTCACGTCACAAGGACAGTTTTTTCCCCTCCGCTACTAGTCTTATTAACAAGGCCCGGAACCCACCTTAACTTTCTCCACACCCCACCTCTGGCTCCACACGCCACTGTACTTAATCTGCTGTTCTGCTCTTTTTTTCTTAATTTTTACTCTTATTTTTAATACATTCTGTGTGTGTGTGTGTGTGTGTGTGTGTGTGTGTGTGTGTGTATGTATGTGTATATATATATATATATATATATATATATATATATATATATATATATATATATATATATATATATATATATATATATATATATATATACATATATATATATATATATATATATATATATATATATATATATATATATATATATATATATATATATACTTGTTTGTTTTGTTAACCTATTTGTTTAACTTATTTCAGAGAATGTGTGACATGCACCTACAACACCAAAACAAATTCCTTGTATATGTAAAAAAAAGCTTTTCTGATTGAATCTTGTCTGTGAGTAGGTGTGTATTTGTTTGCGTGTGAGACATGACGGACACAAATATTGCTCTATAATAATCTATGTTCTTTCTGCTTCTTCTTCCCCAGTGTGAGTCTTGACCGTTACGTTGGCAGAATGACATCACGGAAATATGTGATCCAGCTGTTTCTCTTCGTAAGTGTCCCCATTCCTTGTAATCTCAGCAGCTCGTAGCCCTGATATGGGAGCGCTGGGTACAATCTAACTGATTATTATGTAAAGCTAACATTCTTCCTCTCAATCTCCCAGACTATTAAAACACCTTTAATTCTGCTGTCAAATGTTTGTCTGCTAGGTGTTCCTGATCAGGATCAACCTGTCAGAAGAGGGTTGTTACGACTATTTCAACGTGAATGAATTGGTATGTTTCTTTTTTATTGTTTTTGCACAACACCAGCAAAATGAAAAATTGAAGGCATTTGAACATTTTTCAGAGGTTTTGCTTTACATGTCTGTGTCAAGTAGAAAAATGTGTGTAAATAGCTTTTCTTCACTGTATCTACAGTAACATTAAATACTGTTTGCCAGTGGGAATTTTTTTTTAAATCCCATTGAGGCAAGACATTTTGTTTTTGACTATTTTTGGGGCATTTTAGGCCTTTATTTTGACAGGACAGCTGAAAACATGGAAGCGGCCGCTGCGTCGAGGAGTAAACCTCTGTATATGGGCGCCTGCTCTAACAACTGAGCTACCCGGGCGCCCGCACATAGTGGCTTTTTAAAGTCTGAAACGGTGATACATTGTCAAAGAGTATGACCCCTAAAGGCTCTGAACAGCCACACAGGTGTTATCAGTTAATCTGGCAGATTAGACCTCTTCCCAGGACTGTGTGGGCAGGGGCGGATCTACAGGGGGGTAAGGGGGGGTCAGCTGACCCCCCCCAATGTAGGGTCTTGTCATCCCTTCACACTAATCTGTACACATTTTCTTATTTATAGTCATCACAGAGCCAGTAGAACAGAGGTCACCATATACTGTATTATAAGTACAGTAGCAGCTGTCAGAATATGTGACCCCATTAGTGTGACCCCTTCACACTAATCTGGACACATGTTTTTTATTTATAATCATCACAGAGCCAGTACCTCTGTGATGATTATAAAGTATAAAGAGGTCCTGGCTCCGTGATGACTATAAATAAGAAAACATGGGCGCACGCACAGGCAGACCATGTGGAGCACCCTCTGTGGTCACAGTTTCTGATGGGTCACAGCTTTCGGTGTTCTATAAAATCCACTTCCTTCTCATTCAATGTGTTCCTTTATTTTCATGACTATTTACATGGTAGATTCTCACTGAAGGCATCAAAACTATGAATGAACACAAATGGAATTATGTAACTTTTCCTGCTACATATTTCCCACTGTGGTCAGAAAGAACAGAGGAGACACTTTGTTTCTCTCCCTATGACTAGAGTCGCTACTCGCTCCGCGCTCCGAAGGTAATCGACGGCACTCTCTCACTTCTCTCTACCACACACTCCCCTCACACACACACATGCGGCTCGACGCACACACCAGCGCACAAGTATAAACATCAGGCCACTTTTTAAGGCTACGGCGAGAGCTCTGCGTGGAGCCGACGCACAACTGTAAAAAGGCCTCTAGTCCTGCAGTGGCGCAGGTTCGAATCTGTCCTGCTGCCCTATGCTGCGTGTCATCCCCCATCTCTCTACCCTTTTCATGTCTGTCCACTGTCACTTCATAATAAAGGGAAAAGTCCCCCAAAAAAAATCTTGGAAAAAACCCATCTCTTCTGCTTTTATGTTTGTTAGGCTACTTATTAGCTACAGGGCCCTACAGTGTAATGTAATACAAGGATAACCAGAGCTTTTCCTATCTTGACCTTTGCAGGCCAGAGTAGCTGGAGATATTAGCTGAAGTGTTAAAGTGGGGATATTGCCAGCCAAGAAAATTGGTGCACAGGAGGAAGAGAAGGAGGGAAATAAAGAAGGAGAAGGCAGTGAACTGGAGAGACCAGGCGGGTCAGAGCATGAGAAGACCACAGAATGAGATGCAGAAATAAGTGAAAAAGAAGAGTGAAAGGGATAATTGAATGAGAGGGTAATCAGGAGGAGGCAGATGAAGATGACAGGGAGGAAGAGGCCTGCAGTTACCCCTGGACCATATGGTTTGTTTAGTCTCCTTCCATATAAATTGCAGTACAGTAGCATAACATGTCAGTTATGTCACTCAGTAAAATGAGTGAAAAATCACTTCTGTTCAATTTCTGTTCTATTTGTCTCTATCAGTAGATACGATCAAGCCATTTAATTCAATTTCAGCTAAATTCAATTTTATTTATAGTATCAAATCGTAGCAAGAGTTCACTCTCCTCAAGACACACACTACAGATAGAGTAGGTCTAGACCACACTCTATAATTTACAAAGACCCAACAATTCCCCCAAGAGCAAGCACTTGGTGAAATGGTGGCGAGGAAAAACTTCCTTTTGGGCAGAAACCTCAGACAGACCCAGGCTCTTGGTGAGCGGCCATCTGCCGCTGCCGGTTGGGACACAGAGACGGATACTGATTAACAGATATAGAGAATTATGACTCAGAATAATTATAGCAGTTGGGATGATGAATGGTGGCAATTATAGTAACAATAAAGATAATGGAACTATGACTAGGAATAATAGTTGTAGCAGTTCAGGGCATAGCGGGGCATAGCAGTGCGTTTACATATGGGGGTTCCCACGTACCGTCTTCCCCTGCCACCCTGCCAAGATCTCAGGCTACCCCTTTTCCACCCTGGGTAAAATTTTCTAGATCCACCACTGTGTGTGGGTGTGTATAGACTGATTGACATCTACCTGAATCTCCTGTTAGGTCTGTTGCAAGTTAGGCCGGACAAATGACAGCTTTATCATTCTTATTTGTAGATAACATTTTTGACCTAATAAATTACCATCTAAGCTCTGGCTGTTAAGGAAATTATGATGCATACTTTCCCTCTTGTTATTATTAAACGAATTTTGCCTAGAATAATATTATACTGGATACTCCCACAAGTTAACATGGAGTCATTGGCTATCTTGACTGGGGCCCGAGGACAGAACATGCGTCTCTCTAACCAGATAAAGGGGACGCCATTGAGTCTGACCAGATAGAGGAGACAACTTTGACATAGACAATTGACGACATCAAATTCTGTTAACATTGTATTTCACACATAAATAAGCTACTGTTTGAGACTTAGTTTTCTGTACTCACAAAATGAGTGCTGTAAACTGATTCCTTGTAAAATGAACTTTATTTTTAACTTTAGTGCTTTCTGTCTATCATTAGATAATGTAAATTATTCTAACACCGGCCTACCTTCAACCTGGGGCACGTTCAATTGTAAAATGATGTTCACCGTTTTTGCTACGGTTTCTGTGTTGAACGACATGTTTCCTCGGAACGGTGTGCAGGTTTGAGATATGTTTTCTCTGGTTTGGTGGGTGTGTCTCTCGTTCAGTGGCTGTGTCACAGGTGATACACAATCAGTAGTCAGCTTGTGGTAATAAAAAGGCAGTGCGTTTGGGCACACAGCAAGGTGTGCAATGCACCCCTGTTTCAGTTCAAATAAGCGGTTTGTTAAGTTTTGTCGGGGCGACGTTGAACGTGGCCCTGAGCAGAGGTCTAATCAGCCAGAATGAGTGAAATCACCTATGTGAGTGTTCAACGGCTTTCATGGTCCTATGACATGCTGCTTTTTGGATGCTTTTATATAGACCTTAGTGGTCCCCTAATACTGTTTCTGAAGTCTCTTTCCCGAAATTCAGCCTTTCCTTAGGATGTGCCATTTCTGTGTCTGTAGCTACTGAGGAGGAGAGAAGGGGGGCAAGGTGGAGGGTGGGGGTGTGGCCTTGACCAACTGCAATGCTTTGCTTGTTTTCAAGCCATGATGTCTCTCTCTCATGGGTGGGCCAAATTCTGGGCGGGCAAAGCAGAGAAATGGGAGGTAACCTTGCTCCTTATGACCTCATAAGGAGAAGATTCCAGATCGGCCCATCTGAGCTTTCATTTTCTCAAAGGCAGAGCAGGATACCCAGGGCTCGGGTTTACACCTATCACCATTTCTAGCCACTGGGGGACCATAGGCAGGCTGGGGGAACGCATATTAATGTTAAAAAACCTCATAAAGGGACATTTTCATGCCATGGGACCTTTTTAAAAGTAGTAGTAAAAGTTACTCGGTCTCACAATACTTCCCACCTTCTTCAGTATATCTGTGGTTATTCAGGCCAATGCTAATTAGTGAAGACACACATCTTTATAGGTGCAATGCGTAATACTGACAGCTAGCGTTTAAATAACTGCAGTCGAAATTCTAAATACTGGAGAGAGTCCAGTTCTCTTCCCCAGACTCAAAGTTCACTGGGGTTGCCAGGTTGAGAACGCAGCATTCACCAATGTTGCTAGACACTAGTCTCACATAGCCAGACATTACTCCACAGTGCAGCGGATAAGCTAACGTTAGATGCTGGCTACCTTGATCGTTGTCGATGATATCTCGGCTTAAAATTACTGTAACAACCGCTAAAACATCATGACCTCGCCGTCCTCTCTACCCGACTGACAGACACACTTTCTCTGCTTAAAAACTCTGCATCCTTTTGGGTTCTAAGCTGTCTCCATCTTTCAAATACATCTCCAATATTTACCGGGGCATTGTTACGTCTCTGGTCACACAAACATGCCGTTTTTTTTGGGGGGGGGGGGGAATTTCCCTTTAATCAACAGTGACATTTAGACAGGAAAGGGGGAGAGAAAGAGAGGGGATGACACGCAGTGAAGGGCTGCAGCTTGGATTCAAACCTGGGCCGCTGCAGAGGACTCAGCCTACATAGGGCGCACGCTCTTACTGGGTGAGCTAGAGGTCGCCCCATGTCGTTTTTTTTTTTTTAGGTTGGGTAGAATCTATCTCTGTTGATCCCGTTTGTTTGTTTGCTGCTTTCACGGCTGTACTAGGATAGGATAGACTTTATTAATCCCACACTGGGGAAATTCCTTTGCTACAGCAGCTCAAAAGAAAAACAGAATACCACTAATACACTAAGTATTCATTGTTGAAACAAATATACATTAAGTATAAGAAATAGAAAAAGAATAGAATTAATTATAGAATTTGTTATAATAATAATAATAATAGAAATAGATCAAACATATTTACACACTAAACCTATTATAGACAGTATATAAACACAGATATACAGGTGAGTAAGGTGCGGATGAATAGAAATGAAATATTGCACAGTTGGAGGTGACAGAGAAAATATACATTAAGTATAAGAAATACAGGAAAAAAAAAAGAGCTGTAGCGCGCTGTGTTTGCGTTTTCTACAGGTATATCTGGCAACCCGACCTGGCTGTCAAACCGGGCAGTTGATGCCAACACAGGCCAAAACACAAACAGAAACTCCGTCACGGAACAGAAATTTCAAAAGGAGAAAATACTGGCATTACCATTGTTGTCAGAAAAGATGGAATTTCAACTTAGCATGTTTCCTTAATATCTGATGACGCATTGTGGTCATTTTTGGATTTAATGCAGTACATATATTACCAATCAGTTCATTGTTGTTTTAAGTCTGCTAATGGGATTTGTTGCAGTAAATCTAAGACCACTATAACATGATCAGAACAATCATGCTTGGGGTATTATTAAACATCAGAACTTAAACTATTAATAATAGCTCCCTCTATGGGCCCCTGGCAGAATATGTTTTGGTAATGTTTCAGCAGCTTGTTATCTTTTTATAAGGGGAAGTGCTTTTGTGCAACTTTGAGTTGATGTTGATTCTAGCTGCCCCTTTGGACAAAGTGTTTTTACCACAACTGCTGTCGTAAAGAGCTTATCTAGCACGTGCCAGGCTGGTGCCTGGTTAGTTATCTTTTTTTTTAAAATCTTTCCTAGTTTTACTCCAAATTCAACTGTGTCATCATGAATTGCCTGCTGTAAAAAATAGTCAATAAAGGATGCTTACTTCCTGGCTCTTTTGAAAAGGAGTTTGGCTGGCTGTTTATAACATCAATTTAGTGTCCCTTTTTTTGTAAACATATCTGGGCAGAACACTTCAGCATTTACTATTTGGGAATATAACTATTCTAAAACATTTCTACTTCTGTTTGTCCATTTCTCTGTTTCACATTTCAAGAAAGAACATCTGAATAAGACTTTCCCCCTCGTAATAACTGAGAAATTTGAGGTAACGTAAAAATGAATCTGTTGAGATTCTATGTGAATATACAGAAATTCATATTGTTCCATAGGGACTGGACTGAATTGCATTTGGTTAAGTGTGCATGTGTGCTCTTCCCAATGCAGCACACAATTGAATGTACTTTAGAGAAAAAGTACGAACAGGATAATCAAACAGGAAAATCACGTGAATATCTACATCACTGCTTTGGAAGGGTGAGTGAACAATAGCAGCTTTTCATTGTCATTTCGTTCAAGTTGGTGTTTGTTGTTGTTACAATTGTGACTTTTGTGAATGCTTGTGAAGTCCCATGTCTCACTTTTTCTCCCAAGCTAACAAAATGTTTTCTGTAAAAACCCACAGGGTGAAGATTTTAACTTCTTGATACGGACTGGAAAGTGTACGGAGAAACCTCAGAATATCTCCTTCTATAACTTCATGTTGTTGATGGCTAAAGCTGTCAACTACCCTGAAGGTACACCGCAAATAGATATTACTCTAACAATTAGTTTACTGTACCTGTGACTGAGCACCTTTAGGGATAACTTAAATGTACACAAAATGAATGTCCAATTCTGACTGTAAATCACAACTGCAGTAAAATATCACCAAAGCATGTGTTTTTCATGATTTGCTTTTCTTTCTTTCTGGCATCGCAGGCTCTGAGTTAGGTGAGTACACCTCCTGCTCTGTGAGTGATTGTGAACGTTAAAAAGTGTGGGTGTGTGTGGTATCAAGTTGACTGCATCAACTTTTACAGCCACTCTTCACCACAAGCTCACATGAACATATTTGTGTAATTGGCCTCCAGAGAGCTGGATCTACCGGGAAATTTTGTAGACCACTGGCCATCGGGGGGAATGAATGAACAATACACAGCACAGCAACATGATCCCTTTTTTTCCTTTTGAGTCTGACCATCTCAGCGCCACCTTTCCCTTTTCTTTTTTGGCTTTCCATCATCAGACTTGCACACTGTCTGTTAACGTAGACTTCCAAACATGACAAAGGAAAAAAAAGAGGTGTTCGATGGCTTCATAGGCCGACCAGAGCTATGCCATTTGGGGAGGTGCCGCTCACTGATCCCCCTATATTTCTGAAAATCCTAGACATGGTTGTGACCATTAGTGCTTTCTGATTAGCCTGTGTTTGTATTGAAATAAGAGGCTGCTGCGGCCACACGGCCAGGATCTGCGTGTTGTTGCACAATGTATGCTTGCAATGTATAACTATTATCAGACCGGCCCTGGTGGCCTCGAAACACTACCGGCCCACCGGGAAAAGTCCAGACTCTCCCGATTGCCACTCTGCCTCTGTCACAGCCACTTCTTACCATGAGCTCATAACCATGTTTCTACGTCAGAATCATGTAAAATCGCCTCCAGAGTGTTCTGAAAAGCCTGTTTAAAGCACTAAATCAACTGTACAGTCACTCTTCACTACAGACTTACATAAACATATTCGTGTGTGGGAATTATGTGAATTGGCTTCACTTACACGTCGTCGTGTCAGCCTGTGTAGACATGCGAGTCCTGGCACCAAAACCCACATTCAGACTTTTCTATTGTTTCAAGTATTTATCTTTATTTAATCATATACTGTACGTTTGCTTTTACAAATCATTACCTTCATTTATGTAACATTGATAAAAAATTTTCTCAATTTTAGACACTGTATGCAACGTGTATCTAACACCACCACATACTAGTAAGTCCCACCTTTTTTGTGATTTAAGAAGTGCATGTGGATGCCGTGCATTTGATCATTCAGACTCATGCTTTCTGTTGCGTAACTGCATGTCTCCATGTCCCCACACAGTTACAAATTCCCAATGTACAGAGTCTGTTCACTCAGAGAGCCATTGATACATACAGTATGTAACCTTCTGCAATTTTGGCAACTCGTTCTCATTCCCAACTCGTCATATCACTGGAGCTTTGTCAGTGGCCTTAAGGCAAGACAAGGCACCTTTATTTGTACAGCACATTCCAAGTCAACAAGTCGATCCAAAGTGCTTTACATAAAACATTAAAGAGCAGTTAAAAATATAAACCCGGCTAAATTGGCATAAGACGGATATGAAATACAAGAATAAAATGCACAGTGCAGTGTACAAAATTAACAATTATTTAAAGAAAGGCGGCATCAAAAAGAAGCCTTGATTTTAAAGAACTGAGAGTTGCTGCAGACCTGTAGTTTTCTGGGAGTTAGTTCCAGATATGTGAAGCATAGAAACTTAACGCTGCTTCTCCATGTTTAGTTCTGACTCTGGGGACAGAACGCACACCTGTCCCAGTCAGACTATCTGAGAGGTCTGGGTGGTTCATCATGTAGCAGAAGATCAGAAATAAACCGTTCAGTGCTTTATAAACCAACAGGAGTATTTTGAAATAATTTCTTTGAGAGACAGGAAGCCACTGTAAAGACCTCAGAACTGGTGTGATGTGATCCACTTTTTTTGGTCTTAGTGAGGACTCCTCTCTCTATCCATCTGTGTGCATCCATTAGGGGTGGGAATCTCTTGGCACCTTTCGATTCTATTCCAATTTAGAGGCCAACGATTCAATTCTAAACCGATTATTAATGCATCTCGATGCAACAATTTTATTTATGTACATTTCCATGCGTGATTTAAAAAAATATACATATAGATCTGAGTTTGCTATTCAGTTTGCTAATCACTTCCTAGACAAAGCAGCTAGACAAAGCTTAGATTTTGACATATATTTGTCACACATGAGTTTTAATGAAATCTGTTGCCTACTAAGGTTTTTATTTTATGGTCATTCCATGCTTAAGCCCTAAACATGCTTGTGAAAGTCACCTTCTCTCACTGTAATTTGTAAATGTAATGTAAATGTAATGTGATAAAGTAGATGAACAGCCTATATGTGTTTTACCTAATTAATAATAATAATAATTTTTTTTCTGCACTCTGGCCTAAACTCTAAGTAGTTGTCCATTATCCCATCCTCCTTCAGTCACTCTGTCTGGAGACTGTAACTTTAAAATAAAAATCAACACATTTAACTTTTTTTTTTTTAATCGATTATTAGCTTATCTGAATCGAGAATCAAATGGTTCTAGAGAGAATTGCGATGCATCTAAGAATCAATAATTTTTCCCACCCCTAGCATCCATGTCCCAGAAATGCTTGTTACTAACCCTGCTACGCTCTGCAGAGCTCTGCTACGTCCTGCTACACCCTGCTACGTCCTGCTACACCCTGCTACGTCCTGCTACACCCTGCTACGTCCTGCTACACCCTGCTATGTCCTGCTATGTCCTGCTATGCCCTGCTACGTCCTGCTATGCCCTGCAGTGCCCTGCTATGTCATGCTACGCCTTGCTACGTCCTGCTATGCCCTGAAGATGTAGTATGAAGAGCGACAATGGTAGGGAGTAGTATTAAAGACCGAAGCTCCGCATTACGATGTAGTTTGGGTTGGTGGATGGGTCAAACAACACCGGACTTTTACCCAGGAGACCGGGGTTCGTGTCCCGTCCGTGCACTAAATTATTTAACTATGTAAAAATTTCGTATCCAGTTCTGGCTAAAATGAGTGCTGCAAAAATGAGTGTAGAAACCATGAAATAAAGACATTGTCTTTTAAGTTAAATGAAATATGGAATTTCCGATAGCCTGACCACCAACAAACCTTGTACCTTTGAATGCTGCCGTTTGACCTTAAACTAATAATACTTATTGTTATTAGAAACAACAAAAGTGCCAACAAGAGCAACAACAGCAGCAACAACTGCAACAGCAATAACAGCAACAGCAGCAAGAGCAATAACAACCATATTGCCACCAACAACAACATTGTTGCCAACAACAACATTGTTGCAACCAACAACTACAACAACAGTATTGCCAACAACTACAACAACAACAACAGTATTGCCACCAACAACTACAACAACAACAAAATTGTTGCAACCAACAACAACAACAAGAACAACAGTATTGCCACCAAGAACTACAACAACAACAACATTGTTGCCACCACCAACTACAACAACAACATTGTTGCCACCACCACCAACAACAACAACAACAGTATTGCCACCAACAACAATAGCATCTTTGGCACCAACAGCATCCACACTGGCACCAACATCAACAGACAAACAGGGAAAATGCAGCCCTCACAAAGGTAAGCTATGTTAAATGGAACTTTATATGATTATAAGATTGCTACTTATACCATGGCCATGGCAAACATTTATTTTTTATTTTGTATTATTAAAATCATATCAGAAAACCTCAAACATTGTTCCTGTTAAGAAGACATTCAAAATAGTCTCACTTTTGCCAGATGGTCAGGCTTGTCCACACAGCATTCCAGAATGAGAGAAAAACGTGCTCTGGTTCATTGGCATTTCTTTAAACCAATCAGTGTTTTGGGCAAGCTAGGTGCCGGACGGAGCAACGGTGCCTCTGCAAAATAGCCTCGGGAAGGAACTTGTTTTGGTGGAACGTGTGCAACAGAAAACTCAGATTGGACAGATAGTCTAGCTAGCTGTCTGGATTTACCCTGCAAAGATCTGAGGAGCAGTTAACCATAGTCCTCAGAAATCCACCGGAGTTTAGAACGGCAACACAAAGAAAGAGGAAGGGGACGGACATCCGGCTGAAAAGCGGGACATCTGGCGGAATTTCTGGGGCAATGGAGCAAAACTGGAAGAGGAGCGTCGTGGATATAGACTACATTCAAAATGAATGCTAAAAGCTAATTAACCTTTGTGCAGGCCTTTTAAAAGGTTGCTCTGATATCCTTAGATGATAAAAATGGCTGCATCAAAAACCTGCCGTAATGTTATATATATTCATATTATTTTCAACTTTAAATGCCAGTTTGTTTACATAATGCCATTATTGTTATGAAAAAAGCCTTACAAAATTTTAAAAAGTTTCAGCTGGTGAATGTAGTTAAAAATACAATTTAAAAAGCCAGGGCCCTTGTTTGAAAGCCTGAGTTAATAGAATGCTATAATGGCAGTGGTATCAAAAATTGTAAAACCTGGACTCAGCTGGTTCACAGAGACAGACATTTTATTAAAGAGTAATACTACTATTACTACTACTAATTTTAGCCTGTAAAGTGTGTGTATATTTTCACATGTAAATGGTTCAATTATGTGTTCATTCCAACCAAACCAGAGTGGTGATTGTTGGAACACTGCAAATGTAAACCAAGACGGATTTTGATAGTTTTATTTGTTTTCCTATCGACTTTGAATGTGTGTGAGTTTTTTTTACAATAATAAAATTACTGTTTTTTAAGATGGAGTTTGGTGGGCTTGGCGATAGCGATTTTGCGGATGTTTCATGTTAAACAAAAAGGATCTTACTCTTTAACAAAAAGGTCAACCTCTGTAGCAATCCATTCCAAAATGTTGTCAGACACAATAATCTGAGCCGGTCAGTGGCAAAACAAGCATCAGTCACTTGAACACAAAAACCTAGGAAAATAGGGTCCAGGTTGAAAAAAAAAACAGTTACCCTTTAACGCAGCCAAAATTAAAAAGCCCAAAATGACCCTACTGATGCACAAAAGGTTAATTTGCAGCTGACCATAAACCTCCATTTAGTATTAACTCATCCACTGTCATCCACCTTTCCAATGAGATGAGCAAGCCAACCAACCGGTTCGTATCCTTGAAGTGTTGTCTCTTACAAAAAGAAACATACGGTTATTTTTTTAATGACTATAATTTTCCCCATCTGCTTGAAGCAATGAACCCATTCCAAATTTAAAAACACACTTTAAAAAGCTGCACAACGCTTCTTAAAAACATGTTTAAAAAAAACCCAGCTATGAATTAATGGGCTGGAGTCTGGGTGTTTCCTAGTGTTATGAGGCTTTGGTGCAGCTCTTAAGCCATATTGGGTACCACCTAAGCCAAATGAATGTAACTAAATGACTTTTCTCAGATCTAATGATGGTTCTTTAGCAAGTTTTGTCTTCGAGCTTTTTGAGTGTTAATTATTACCAACGTTTTAGACACAGATATGTAAATAATAATGGTCCAAAATTATGTGAAATTGCATTTTTTTTTTCTTGAGGGAGGACACGTAATTAACCCCCCCACACCAAATAAACCACATGAACCTAAGTCTTTCACAAACCTAGGGAAAACACTGGCTGGAGTGACCTGTGTATGCTGATTTGGCAGCTGTTTAGAGCTTATAAGGACAAAATGGAGCTCTTTCTTCTGACAGGTTGCCATTCTTTCACATATCATTATATTTCTGCTTAGGCAGGTGGGTCATTTGTATACATGTTTCCAGGGCTTTAATTTGATACCCACCAACCGCTGGTAAAAATTTACTTTGACAGGTAACATTTTAAAGTTACTAGCCAATTTGGCCGGTGTTGAAAGATGCAAAGTGTCCGTTTGAATCAGTCGGCTGCAGAAATCTTTCCAGATTGGTCTGTTTTCTGCCAAGACATTTGGGCAGTTTTGCGTGCCTTTGCCTTGGAAACGTAATATTTATCTGACAATACTGCTTGCAGTACTAATCCTACATTTCCCATGAACACTAAGTCGTGACGACTACAACCGTTGGCTACATGCCTAGAGATTACGAGCTTAGCCCAAATGGAGAAGATGAACGGAACGGAACCACAAAAAAAAACATTGAAGCTGAAATTACAGTAAAGTTAGTTGGGGGGAAAAAAAAAAAAGTGGCTAATCGGAAATCTGATTGGCTGGTAACTTTAAAAATCTACTAGCCATGTGGGCTGGTGTAAAAAAAAAAAGTTAATTTAAAGCCCTGCATGTTTCCCTTCAGTGTGTTGACTTGAGATAATAAAAAAAGACAGTCACAAAACCATTAAGATTTATTTGGGCACTACTGTATGTGCATGTGCTGCATCTGAAGCTGTGAGCATGTATGAATCCATGGTTTTCCAGTGATCAAACCAGAGACACAATCATTGAAGCTGCCTTTTATAGTAGGTTGGGACATCCCACTGTAAGTTTGCAATTATACTGATATACTTACTTTTTTTTTATCTTTCCCTAGGCACCACTTCCACAATAGATAGCAGTAAAATCGGTAAGCTTTTCCCCTTACTTCAAATTTGTATATCTGAGTAGATACAAATGAGAGGTGGGAGGTAAATCTGTAAGATGTGGAGAGAAAAAAAAAGGTGATTTCTTCAAACTGCATGATTCGTCTAACCAATGTGCGAACCTATGTGATTATTTTCAAAGACTGAAAAACATAATTTTCTTAGTTTGCTGCTTTACTAGAAGAACACCCACACCCATATTTGATATAACTTATTTTTTCTACCTTTCTTAATTTTTATTTGCTGAGAGGTAAATAAACAAACAGCAGACACCCTCTGATTGGTATAGTTCTTATTGGTTAAGATGAAGAAAGTGTGTGTCTATAAGTTTGCAATTGTAATGAGTCAGTGTTTTTTCTGTCTTTCCGTATAAACATTAATGACAACACAGGTTAGTTTTTTCCCTTCCTTCTAATTTGCAGATTTGGGTTTATATAAATGTTTCAGAGAGGCAGAGCTGCTGTGGAAGCAGCAGTAATCTGATTAGTTGAGTTAAATCACACCAAATGAGTTGTTTGGGTTAGTATTTCAGAGCACACGTTAGTCAATAGTCCCGGTGCCATTCAATAAAATCAACATTTCCAAGTTTTTGATTTTCCTTGTAAATTCTTTATTAGGAATAACCCCTTGAGATGTAGCATCTCTTGTCCTAATATAATTGATCTATTTGTTCTCCAGTTAATGAAACTCCATCAGCATTTGTGTATTTTGTATCACAAATTAGAAATGAATGGAGATTCAAACCTTCCACTCTCCTTCGCTCAGACAGCGTACAAGTTTTAACAGTGGGTTCATTTTCTAAAATTGTGCTTCTAACTGTGGTCACTGCCAGTGTATTAGCTTGGTAATGTAAAAATTCCATGATCATGCAGAAAAAGGACAACTGTTGCTGGACTCAAAGGGAGGCTGGATTTAAGCACTATTTATGCAGTGATGTACAACAGTCTTTTGTATCAATCAGAAATAAAAAAAAAAAACACAAGTCATGCAGTTTTGAAAACCAGGTGGAGAAAGGAGTAGTTTCTACGGAGGAGGATTAGGGCCAAATGTGAAAAATGTATTTGAGTTCTGAATTTTATTTTTTTTTTTAGTTTAACAGACACACCAACAACAGAAAAAGTATGTATACTTTTTACACCCAAAACAAACAGCAGACGCTGCATTGTCTTCAAAATAAGTTCAAGTATAGGGGAAAACCACCTCAGTAAAATACATTTTTTAGTTAGAATTAAAATGAAAATGACTATGAATTGTACGTGAACCCGAACATGGGCTTTATACCAGTCACTTCTTAAATATAAAATACCAGGGTGATATAAAAAGAAGTCGTTGAAATAAAATTCCAAGTGCTGTAGTCATAACAGAAGGTTATGGAAATGCATTGTAGTGTAAAACTCATTTGAATTGATTAAATACATTTTTTGTACACTACAATAAGCAAAATATAGCAAGCGGTCAAAGCAACTAAAAATACCGGGTTACCAAGGAGGAAAGTTGCATGTAGATTCAGCTCTGTCTGTCAACAGTGTCTATAGCCGTAGCAGCTGAGTTCCACTGTCTTCTCCATGGCCCTTATGTGGCTGCACAGTTGCCGCAGTCATCTTCTGTAGCAGAGGCCCTACCTTCTGCCTCCTGCATACGTTTTTCTAAGTCGGTCACTCGGCCAGAAAGAGTGCAGAGAGAGCTCTCGACTTGAGGTGACAGAGATTTCAATTTCACTCAGGGCTCCATCAATAACATCAAGGCAAGCACCGATGGATTCATCCATGTCGTTCACCTAGGAGGCCACAGACTTTATTTCAGCTCAAATCTACTCCATAGTTGTCGAGGCAGTCAGCACTGAGGCCCTAGCTTCATCACGGTGGTCGTCGTTAGCACTAGCAACACGTGTGGCTGTCTGTTGATTCACTTTCCTCCTACCAGTGTGAGGGCCAGTCGATGAAAAAATAGAAAAGTCTATGTCGTTCTGCTTGTTAGGCATCTCTACAATAGATTCCTGACTGGTATTTTCAAGTTTGCTCTGAGAAAGTTACTACTTTTTTTTAACCTGGAGGCAGAGAGAAATCTCAAGTGGCCATTTCAATCCGGGTGACTTGACCTTCTCCTGAGTTCTGATTTTAAAGTTGGAATTCTGAGAAAAAAAGTCTGAATTCAGTTCTGTTTTCTGTTTTGTTTCTTAAAGCAGAAAAAAAAAAAAATCAGCATTCTGACTTGATCATCAGAACTCAAATACATTTTTCACATGTGGCCCTAATGCTCTTCCGTAAGTTTTCAATTTTGCATTGCTGAGAAACAATTTGAGTTTACAGATGAATATTGTTTTTTTCTTCCCAGATGAGAGTATGTCCTTTTTACATGGTTCATCAGAGTAGGGCAAACTGTGTCAAAAACATGCGTATGCCCAATTTTAGATTATGCATCAGAATTACATGGGTTTACAAAAAGTTTTAAAAACATTAGCATGTCCATAATCGGGCAATTAGATTTGATTTTTGGGACTTTATAAAAAGAGCCTGTTTGGGCATTTATTGCAGACATGGGGTGGGCCTCCTGGGAAGTGAGACTGACGGCCGGCATGGTCAGCTTGTGGAACAGGCGCGTGTTGTCGCCATGACAACGACCAACAACTGCCATTTCGTTTTTTACTAATCAAATGACCACAGAAAACCGTTCAATCAATTGGTATTCTATCCATTTTATTTCTATGGTTCTCACACTCTTTCCCTTTTAAGAGAATGCTCTGTAGCCATGCACACCATCTTGGGCGATTAAAATGGATTTGATGACAGCTTTTTGTTAGTTTTTTTTGTAGTGCTGGGTGGTATACCGGTTTAAACCGTATTTGTGTGCGAGTAAACGGCCACAGAGGTGTGCAGCCAAAGCTACCGACCCGGTCGTCCAGCGATTTCTACAGGTTGATATTTATGTGTTGTGCTGTTAGATGTTGGTGGGTCAACATGACGGTTTAGTGTTAGTTAACTTGTGAGAATAACACCATGAGGTATGGATCATGTAAATGACCAAACAAGAAAATAAATACAAAATCACTGAAGTCATTCATTCATGGTTCTGTTTGCACATTGCATGCAACAATTTTTGATCTGTGTTTTGTTTGGTAAGACTAATGGAAGTTGTCTCTGCTCTCTCCTTAAGAAAACCCCTTAATCCTGATGATGTTAGGGATATCTCTGATCTGCAATATGGTCCTGTCACTGGTTGTTTACCGGTACAGGCGGCACCAGTCGCGGTGGGACAGGAATCTGTGGGTGAGGGTGAGCAAAGTTTGTTTTTTTGAATGTGATGGTCCAAATAGGCAGCAACCAGTTTAACAGCCTCACATAAGGAGTAGGGCTGGGTATCGTTAGAAATTATTCAATACCAGTACTAATATCCGACGAAATTTCCGGCGGCACCGGAACAATCCTGTAAATGAAACGTTGTCAATATAGACTGGATCACTTGTAATCCGAAACCTATTACATTTCCCAAGTAACATTCCCATCACTGTCCATAAGCATGTGGAGCCCAAACTATAAACACATCAATATGTTTCTACACGGTGACAGTTCTCAAGACATTCCAGTGAAGGATGTCTGGATAGAATTGCCTTCTATATGGGAAGCACCTGGATCATCAGAGCAAATAGTTTCCAAGTCGTGTGAAAGAGGTAATCAGAATCTTTCTTGAAACTGGTAAAAAAAAAAAAAAAAATCCCATCTGTCCACAAATGAGGTAGCAATCCCGGAAGTGGAACGTCGTGGATATACTGTAGACTAGGTAAGGTGTGAATCTACTCTAGAGCCGACATGGGCGTTCCATTGTTCCGACTTCTAAATAACCCGGAAAATTCCCTTTGGTGCTACAGCCCACTAGTCCGACGTCCACCAGCGATATTACGAATCCCACTATGGGCACGCCAAGACCCGCCCTTCAATAGCATTTATTGGCCAGGCGTCCATGCTTAAGCAAGGTAACCTAACCCCATTTGTATAGGTCCTATTCTGACCAATTGGCTATCCTAACCTTAACCACTCAAGGTCAAATGCCTAACCCCAACCAATCGAGCTGCTTCATAGGGCGGGTCTTGGCGTGGCCATAGTGGGATAAGGGACGTTGGACTAGTGGGCTGTAGGACCCAAGGGAATTTTTCGGGTTATTAAGAGGTTGGAACAATGGAGCGTCAGAGAAATGGGCAGTCCCCCTCTGAACTAAAGGTCTCACAGGTGAAAGTGAAATGCCTACTCTTGACACTAGGCTAAGACAAAAGGTCGGCCTTCATTTTAAGTTTATCTGTGGTTTTTGCCCCCAACGGTGCCTTCCAGGCAGCGGTGCCTGGAAGTGCAGTTGGGAGGCACTGGTTAGGGTTAGGTGCCTTGAAGGCGCCGGCCGCAGCGCTGCCTGGAAGGAGCAGTTGGGGTCAAAAAACACTATTGATCTTTAGTGTGTTGGTTGGGTAAATTGCTTACAGCACAGTAAAAAAAATAGCCTTATTCTGACTAAACATTGACAGTCTGTGATTATCCATAAACAACCTCTGATCTTAACTATTAGTCAAAATAATTTAAACTTTCTGCTTTTCTTTAACTAAACAATTAGACATAATTATAATTAAAATAAAAAAAATTATAATTTCATATAGGCTAAATAATGTTTATTGACCATACTGTAAATTCCAAATTGAATGTAAAAATAGTGGTAATAAGTTGGTGGTAGTGTTCACTATTCGTAGCAGGAAGAAAGCGTCAAAAACGTCTAACGTTCAAAAGAAATATGTGACAAAAACATCAAAAGTGTTAATGTTTAATTTTGACATTGGAGGACAGCACAAGGTTTAAGGAAATGCATTTTCCTCTAACTGGGAACACTCAGGTGTTCCAGGTGACCCTATCGAGCTCCTGCAGAGTCAGCAGAGACACAGGTGAATCACATAACCACTGCAGGGCTCGTCACTAT
This sequence comes from Perca schrenkii, assembly GCA_025617405.1. Classification (NCBI taxonomy): domain Eukaryota; kingdom Metazoa; phylum Chordata; class Actinopteri; order Perciformes; family Percidae; genus Perca; species Perca schrenkii. Next base: position 24,473,272 of record CM046801.1, on the reverse strand, counting down.
ATTGTAGCATTAAAAGATAAAATAATAATTTTCATTTCTTTTTTTCAGAACTCAACTCATGGGTCTGATGAAAACTTGCCAGGAGACGAGGAGTTTCAGGTAGCATTGCAGATGTTTTTCATTTATGATAAAAAAATATGCTGTGTGTTTGCTTTTCTAACCAGACGCACACACTTCGTTTTTCCAGAGCTTCTTACTAGGCCATTTAGTAATGTTGTTATATACTAGACTTACTTTTGCTCAACTATGGTATTTTATTCATGCTATTCTAATTGATATTCTAATTTATGGATCAGCATTTGAATGTTTTGATCCTGAAACAGGAACGTTTAGGGAGCTTGATCTAGAGAGGAAACTATCTGGGGCTGTTGTTTAAACACCTTTGACACTGGGCCAGGTGAAAAACATAATCACAAACTCCAAACATTACCAGCCATTAATTATTTAGAGACAGAAAAGGGAGTCCACAGTCCAATTTCATGTTATAATCTAATCTATTTTTTAAACATTCATTTCAAACAATTATGCATCAACCAGTACCATCTACTCTTAGGCCCTGTTTACACGATGACGCTCTCGGGTGAAAACGAAAAAATATTTTATCGGATGTGCCTTTCGTTTATACGGCGACGGCGTTTTTGGGGCTTAAAAACGCAAAAAAGTGAAACCACCCTCCAGAGTGGAAATCTTAAACGCTCCACCGTCGCGTTACCGTCTAAAGGGTAAAAACGCAAAAGTCTGAAGACAGCGGTGTGGAGAGAGACGAGAAAAAGGCGTCTGTTGTTACGGAGTAGGATACAGAAATTATTGGCTCCTGTTAGAATTTCAATGTAATGGCTCAATATTTAAATGATTTCAACAACGTGGATAAGGTTGTTATAGTTCGATGACGATATGTAGGCTATTCATTTGAGCCAGAGCAGGCGACAACGTTACGGATGAAGAGAGAGAGGGAGAGCGAGCGAGTGGCAGCGGGCAGAGGTCAGCGGTCAGAGGGCAGAGGAGGGTCTGCTTCAGCCTCCTCTGCCCGCTGCCTCTCGCTCTCAAGCAGCGGCTGAAGGGCCGCAAGGCTCAAGGTATTGGTAGTGCTCCCGTGGGTGCTGTGTTGTGGCTTATCACGGTCAATTGTGCCGGTAATCATCAGACAAACATGCAACTCCACCTCCTCGTCTTTCCAGACGAGCTTTTGTTGTTCGCTTCGGCATGTTTTGGTTTCGCGCTACTAAGGAGAGAAGTAGAATGAATGTTCTACGCAGGTGGGTGCCTTGGTGGTGTTGTGTGGCAGTGCCACCTAGTCACCTGGAGTGCATACTACATTGAATTTCACACACTTTTGCGTCACCATATGCACGCAGATTTCCCCTCCATAACGCTCGTCTAAATGCAGAATAAAAAGTGATAACGCAACGCCACTTTTGCGTTTTCTCTTCAGATCGTTTCCGTGTAAACATAGCCTTAAAATAAAGCATCCCTTCCCAATTTCTTCCCAGTCACTGTTGATGTTTTCCACATGTTATGGCTGAATTGGTACAAAAATTGGTATGAACATAAATGGTTTGCCACAAATTGTTTAGTACTAATGAGCAGGGGTTAGCATCCTAACATGTGACACTAAGGTGGTGAAAACGCTATTTGCTGCAACCATAGTAAAAATAATGGACGTAGCATCCGTGACGTCACCCATTGGTCTGTGGACTGCCGTTTTGAAGCCTTTTTTGGAAAACCGGACATGAAGATTTTTGACGAGAACGTTGAGCTGGGGAAGTTGACGCGGCCAAGCCGGTATTGTTTAGGGTTGCAATGGCATTGCAAAGAGCCCTTCTGAAACGAGTCATCCAGTGGAGAATTACCTGCGCGTAAACTCTGACCTCCGTCTTCTGGCGCCATTCATCTACACGTACGACAGAAAAAGAAAATCGTCAAACTTTCCTTTAAGTTACCAGCTAACGTTAGGAGGAGCTAGGTAGCTTGGTTGGCAAGTTTAAGATGAAAACATGGCCAACACCCAAAAACAAGTTCACAGCTATTTTAAATGTACACAGTGCCATGGTTAGCATTGCTAAGTCTCTGTCCTAATGACAGGTTGGTATGTTGCCACTCCCTAAAGCATCCCCTGCTTTATTGTATTCTTTTAAAATAAATGAGATCATAATTTACTAAATGCACATCCCGCTGTATTTAAGATGACTTGAAACTAGCGATTGAGACCATAAACTCCCTATGAAAATGTTTTTTGAGCTAATAAATCAAGTGCGAAGTAGGGTGATTTTCTCAGACTACTTTTGCAACAAGTGGAGTCGCCCCCTGCTGGAAATTAGATAGAATGCAGGTTTAAGGCACTTCCGCATTCGCTTCAATTTCAGACGTTAAGATGCTGATGTTAGCATTTCGCTCAAAAGTCCAGCCTCACAGAACTGCTAACATGTCTGTATATTGTTTTGTCTTGTTAATAAATAGACACTTATCTCTCTCTCTCTCTCTCTCTCTCTCTCTCTCTCTCTGTCTCTCTGTCTCACACAGCCCCCACAGTGTGACTTCATCCTCACACATTCAGTTGTTGTAAATGGGAATTCCGCTGACGCTGAAGAGGGAATGCAGCTTTAAGGGCCCTGCTCACAACATCGCCTCTACATTTTTAATGTTCAGTCATAAAGCTATGAAATGTAACAATGCAGATGGATCCCAGGAGCATTAGCTCTATCAGCCCTATTAGACAGTTTGTTTTTGTTGCTCTTTAGTTTGATAGACAGGTCATTAGAACAGTGTCACAACTACAGCAAAGTTGGCGGCACACTCACAGGTGTGTACGATTTGTTGACAGCAACACCAGCCGGGGAACCTAATACTACTGGAGTTGTGCGTTTGTGTTTGATGCTTGAAAAAAAAAAATACACAGGCAACGCTGTCATTTCAAACCGGGACAGCTCAAACCTGACTGGCCCATTGGAGTTTGTAGCTTTTTGCTAGCACGTTTCCAAAAGTGGGTGCGAAATGTTGCCAGGTTTAGTTTCGCAGCAGGTAAAGTTCTCTGGGCATCAGATCCCAAAAAAAAGCACTGGAATATTTTTGTAGCTCAGTAGTTGAAATGCTAATGTTCCAGAGAAATAATATTTGAAATGGATCTTTGGTTGAGCTGCCCAGAGATTTGTAATAGTTTTTTTCCACTGTTTTGGAATACTTATGAGCCTAGTGGGTTCGCTAGTTTCACATGCTAAGCTATCTCTAGTACTAAAATGTGATAACCAAACAAATCCAAACAAAGGCATTTTGACCACATTTTTCATAAGCTGTGAAAACATACTTTAGTTAATGTCAAAATAAATTCAAAACATAGTTATTTGATAGGTTCTCCCTGAGACAAACTTCATAAATATGATACAGTCTTTGTTTAATATTGTATTTAGAGGATCCACTAATATAAATATGTATATTGTTTGGACAGGTTACCATTTTTGTCGGCCTGACAAGTGGCAAAGCCACTTAGGGGCCCTAAAACGTATAACTAATTTATGTAACTGTCTTTTCTGCCTTTCAGAAGCATTTTCAACATTTTATCAGCAAACAGTTGATAACATTTGATAGCATTTTATAATCATAACCGCATATCATTTGGTTTTACATCTGCCTCTCATTATATTTGTAATAATGTTGTACTTAGTTCTACAGAAGCCCTGAAAGGCAAGATGGAACAAAAATTTTTTTGGGGTTTTAATTTAAGTGCTACGTACGACTTCAACTTAGGTTTGTGGGTTTAACAGTGTATGTAGGCTATATAGCATATGGCTCATGAATATTCCCTGCATATAGTCCGATGATGTCATTAACGTGAATATTAAGTAGCCATTTGTTTGCTAGAAGAGAGAAAAAAGATCCTGGTTGTTTAGCAAGCTGCTGAGTTTACAAGATAAACAATGAGACTACATAAGAGACAACTTTAGTTTCAGCATACTTGTAGCCATTCACAATATGTGCTGTTCAATGGCAGTGGATGAAAGCATACTGAAATATGGTTTGCCACATGTTTATGCCTGTTAAACAGGTGTAGCCTATTGGCTCATTTCTCTTCTGCCTTTTTTTCGGCTGCCTAGGTGCCTTGCGGCAAGAGTGCAAATGCAGGAGACACGGAAACTGACTAATCAGAACCGAATGGGCCTCTTTTGGGAGGGGGATTTAAAGAGACATGCACTAAGACAGAGCATTTCAAACACAGGGTGAATACAGGTATATGGTTGTTTTTTTTTAACAGTAAAACATGTAAAAATTTTCTACAACCCCAAATCAGAAAAATTTGGGACAGTATGGAAAACACAAATAAAAAAAGAAAGTAGTGATTTCTAAATGTACTTTTACTTGTATTTCATTGCAGACAATACAACAGCACATAATTTAATGTGTTCCTCATGATTTCTATTAGTTTTTTAGCAGGCAGGCCAGTCAAGTACCCGTATCCTCTTCCTCCGCAGCCAGGACTTAACGTAATGTGTGCAGAATGTGGTTTTGCATTATCTTGTTGAAATATGCATGAATGTCCCTGGAAAAGATGTCTTCTTGAAGGCAGCATATTGTGCTCCAAAATCTCTATGGACTTTTCAGGATTAATGGTGCCATCACAGAAGTGCAAGTTACCTTTGCCAAGGGCACGGACACAACCCCATACCATGACAGACCCTGGCTTTTGGACTTGTTGCTGGTAACAGTCTGGATGATCCTTTTCTTCTTTGGTCCGGAGCACATGCTGTCCATTTCTCCCAAAAAATACCTGAAATACTGATTCATCTGACCACAGTACACGTTTCCACTGTGTGATGGTCCATCCCAGATGCCTCCGAGCCCAGAGAAGTCGACGACGCTTCTGGACACTGTTAACATAAAGGTAAAGGTATTTTATTTGTCACATACACGTACATGTAGCGAGATTCATTCTCTGCATTTAACCCATCCCTCAAGGGAGCAGTGGGCAGCCAATCACAGCGCCCGGGGACCAACTCCAGATCTGAGCCAGTACCTTGATCAAGGGCACTGACTGGAGAACCTAGTACATGTTTTTTGATGGTGGGGGAAACCGGAGCACCTGGAGGAAACCCACGCAAACATGGGGAGAACATGCAAACTCCACACAGAAAGGCCCTGGAACGACCTGGATTGGAACCCAGAACCTTCTTGCTGTGAGGTCACAGTGCTAACCACTGGGCCACCATGCTGCCCATAGGGCTTCCTTTTGGCACAGTACAGTTTTAACTGGCATTTGTGGATGGAACTACGTATTGTGGTACTTGACAAAGGTTTGCCAAAGTAGTCCTGAGCCCATGTGGTGATATCGCTTATAGACGAATGACGATTCTTGATGCAGTGCCGCCTGAGGGATCGGAGATCACGGTTGTTCACCTTAGGCTTGCGCCCTTGTCCTTTACGCACTGAAATTCCTCCACATTCCTTGAATCTTTTAATTATGTTATGCACTGTTGAAGGTGAAAAAGGCAAATGTATTCCTATCTTTCTTTGAGGAACATTGTTTTTAAACATTTCAATAATTTTCTCACGTATTTGTTGGCAAACTGGCGATCCTCGGCCCATCTTTGCTCCTAAAGGACTAGACCGTTCCTGGATGCTGCTTTTGTACCAAATCATAATCACCTGTTGACATCACCGGTTTCAAATCACATCATTATTTAACCAATTTACCTGATTACTAGCCCTAAACTGCTACTGTCCCTACTACCTCGCTACTACCTTTTTTGGAATGTGTTGCAGGTCTGAATGACAGGAAAGGATGTATATTTACAAATGAAATTAAGTTGACCAGACAAAACATGAAATATTTTGTGTTCACATTGTCTGCAATGAAATACAAGTCAAAGTACATTTAGAAATGTGTTGTTTTATTTGTGTTTTCCATACTGTCCCAACATTTTCTGATTTGGGGTTGTAGTAGAAACTCAAAATACCTTTGTGAATCTGAAAATGAGCATGATATGGGACCTTTAAAGCTTTAATGCGTAACTTTTTGATATTAATGGATGTCCGTTACGTTCAAGCCATTGCCAAATGAGTTGCTACAAAACTAATTAAGACTATCAGCTTCACTCAACGCTCTCTGTGTTTCTTAGTATGGCTATGTTCAGAAGATTGTGTCGTCCGGTGATTTTCCCGCGCAGAAACTCGAGCAGGGATCCACCGAACTCCAGGATTCGGCCGAATATTGGGCTTTTTGACGGGTTTCGGTTTCTGCCAATATTTTTTTCCACCGAACCCTACGCTTGCGCTACGCTGGTCAACGTAATAGTGCCGCCGTTAATTACGGGAAGGTGTTTACGTAGGTGGACTGTTCAATGCAGTAGGCTGTGAGAAAGTGAAAATGGAACTTGTGAGCAGAAAACGTGTTGTTCGGCAGTACTTTCAGTCAAAAGAAGGCCATTCAAGTCACGCTACATGTTCAATTTGCAATGGCGTTTCGTCTCGTGGTGGCAAGGACCCTAAACAATACACAACATCGCCGCTGTTAAAACATTTGCGTATGAAACATCGGAAAGAATACGAGTTGTGCATGAAGGAAACTACAGACAGAAGCCAACATTTTTTATTTTTATTTAACCTTTATTCAACCAGGTATGCCGTTGAGAACAGATTCTCATTTGCAACGGCAACCTGGCCAAGCAAAGCATAAGCGTGCAAGACAACATACAGTTTCACATTCAATACCATACAAGAATATTGAATTCAATAGGCTACGTAACATGGAAGTCTTGTATCGTGTGGACGCGCCTACAGTGTTATTGCCATTACTTAGAATTCCTTATGTGGAAGACAGAAACCATGCACTATAACTTTATGTATTAGTGTTGAATAATTATGTACAGACTGAAGCCTGAGAAAGTGGAGGAGGCACAGCTGCCCTGGAGGCAGCAAAGATCTTATTGGTTTAGATGAATCTCAGTGGCTGGAGCCTCTAGGTACAATTCGTATTGGCCAATTAGGGTTAGGGTTAGCATCAATCTGCTGCATATATGTAGGACTGCATGTTTTTCTATTGATAAAAATTTAAAGTGAACTTTGTGAAAGGTAGATTGTTGAGTATATTTTTTTACATTTTTGGCAGCATATTTCAGACACCTAATAGTGTGCTCCATGATGTTGTGAATAGTAAAAGCTATGCCAGATCTCTCATTGTATTATTTAACTCTTGTGGGATTTTCTTTTTTTTTAAATGTATGTATTTTGTCAAATGTCAATGTCAATGTGTATAAAGCATGACATCTCTCAACAAATAAAGTCATTCTAATCACATACTGCTTGTTTGGTGGTCATATATTTTCCCTTAAAATTACATCCTACATGGGATTACAAGACAGCGCTATTTAACGTATGCTATATCTTCCGCTGAAGGATGGGGTAATATTCTAAGAAAAAAAATCAGTTCAAGTTGTGTTTTATGAGAAAAAAAAGCTCACAAATTTGCAAGAAAAAACCTAGACATTCTCTAACATTAAAGTCACAAATTTACAAGAAACAAACTCGGAGAAATAGCGTTTTTTGTTGTTGTTTGTCAAGGAACCACATCGCTTCACAATTTTTTTTTTTCCTCCTGTGTTTTTAACTATAATGACCCCCCCCTCTCACCCCCAAAACATATTGTCCCTGGGCAGCTTACATACAACAGAATAACAATAACAAACCAATTCCCAGTAATTATTTAGAGAGGAGCAAGACCAAAATGTGTGTGTTAGACTGGCTGGATTATTTTTAAACATTAGCTTCTTCTTCTTTACCGGAGAATCGCTGACTTTGCCTATGTGCTGTTTGGTGCTAGGCAGGTAGAATACACTGAGTTCATCAGAGCTTTTTGCATCTGGAAATGATGCTGATAAGAGCCATCGGACTGAACCAAAACGGTAAAACCATAACAATGAGCTGAAGCTGAGAGGAGCCGCAGACGCGCGTGATAATTCTCCAAGTGACTCCTTTCACATTATGCACAGTCATTTGATCAATTGTGGATGTAAAAATAATAATTGGAGCAGCTTTAAGTGACTCCTCTAAACACATTTGTCCTAGAATGGCTTCAGTTTATATCAAGTGAACTAAAATGAGTCTTTGTGTGTTGAAACTGTACTAAAAACATGGGCTCTTCCCATCTTGTTAGGTCTTCAGTTTATCTGGACTCAGACACAGACTCAGAAGTTGAAGATTTAACAAGATTTAATACATTTTTATGGACACAGATTAAGTTGCTTCGGTTGGCAAGGTTGAGGGGAGTGGGAGGTGGCTGTATGAATCCAGAGCTGGTGGCATGGCATTGCGAGGCAGCGAGCGTGTAGAAACTCCAATCCAAAAATATACTGTAGTAGAAAAATAAACAAAGCAGAGGACTAGAACAGATGGGCTTAAGAAGGGACACGTGGAACACAGGGTGAACTTTCATAGAAGCAGGTAACTTCAGTTTCACAGCCGAGGGGTTGATGATTTTGGCAATCTCAAAAGGTCCAACATACCATGGTGTCAGCTTCTGGGACTCCACTTGCAGAGGGAGATCTCGGGAGGACAACCACACTCTCTGTCCAGGTGCGTAATTGGGCGCTGGAACACGGCGGCGATCCGCCAGACGCTGGTTGTTCTCAGTAGTCTGTTCAAGGGCAGCTCGAGTCTCTCTCCACACTTGTTGGCACCGACAGGCCTTCAGTTGGCCTGAACTGACGGGACGGCCACATCCAGCTCTTGTTCCGGAAAGAGAGAGGGTTGGTAACCCAGCATCACCATGAACAGAGACACACCAGTGGCGGCACTGGACAGGGAGTTGTGCGTGGCGTGGCGAGGCAGTTTGTGTGTAGAAACTCAAATCCAAAAATATACTGTAGTAGAAAAATAAACAAAGCACAATTACTTAAAGGTCTAAGCAAAGAGCAAGTAGATCATACGTGAGATACTATGTCGTCCGAGGGTCGTTACCACATGGATAGCAGAAAACGATCCAGCGCTGGACATCAGGAGACCAGAGGCCTGTACTACGAATCAAGATCAACATGCCCTGGATTTCTTTCAGTTACCTGGCTTCACCTAACCTAACAACCGCGGTCCCACATAAGGTGTGTCACAACAACTAATTCAGTCAACCCAGGGTTTCCCAATCCAGACGCAGGCGTTCACATAAAAGTGGCGGTGTTTAACAACTCTGAAATGTTTTATGGAGAAGTTTGAACTAGTTGATGTCTGGAGGGAATTGTTTCCTAGTGAGCGACAATATACTTGGTCTAAGAAGGACAGATCAAGACAGTCTAGAATTGATTGTTGGTTGGTTTCCAGGTGCCTGATAAATGATAACATCTTAGTTCATTTTAATAATACTCTGTTGACTGATCATAAAGCAATCTATCTATCAATATCGTTGCCTGGTAGTCATACAGGCCCAAAAGCATCATTCTGGAAATTGAATAGTTCTCTTCTGAACTACGCACAGGTCAAAGAAAAAGTTAAGGATCTTATAATAACTCACTGGAACCATGCAGAAACTCAGAAAGCTTACCGGAGGAATTGGGAACTGTTAAAATATGAGCTAGGGAAGTTTTTTTTTTAGAAAGTTTGGTGCTGATTTGGCAAAAAAAAAAGAGCAAGTGAAGATGAGATTACTACACAACTGGCATCTCTTTTTCAAAAGGAGCCCTTATCTAAATTGGAGAGGATCGAATATATGCACTTACAAAATAAACTAGATGAATTATAGGTATCATCACCTAAATAAAGATAAGGAAAATTTAGAGAACTGGCGTCCGATTACACTGCTAAATAATGACTGTAAAGTGTTGGCTATCATATTTGCTAATAGAATGAAATACGTTCTAGACTCTATCATAGATGAGTCACAATCTGGATTTATGAGGAAACGTCATATTGCTAACAATGTTAATGATTTTGGATGTTCTAGACTATAACGATCTCATCAATGATAACAGTTTTCTCTATAGTTTTTTCTTGATTTCTATAAAGCTTTTGACTCTCTTGAACATGGCTTCATTTTGAAAGCTCTAGATAAATAAAAAAAAAACTTTTTTTGAAAAACTATTAGAACCCTGTATAAAAATGGCAATAGTGCAGTAAAATGAAATCTTGGTACATCCCCAAGGTTTAATGTGTCTTGTGGGGTTAAGCAAGGTTGCCCTATCTCACCCTATTTGTTCTTAATAGCTTCTCAACTCCTGGCTCTGTTGAATGGAGGTTCAGTTGAAAAACCCAACTGCTGCTGTAAAGAGGAAGAGTTCATGTGTGGAGCACTGAGAGAGGATGGGGCCGGATGTATACATGTGTATACAGTCGTAAGGATAAAGTCGTAAAACTGACTTGTACTTGCATTTGCTTGGAGAGGGGAGTCGGGCAGTAATACATGATTTAACTGTAATATCGTTAGCTTGTGTAATGCATAGGGCTGTATTTGCATAAACCTGGCCCTGAACTGGCCTGTTAGATTGTGTAATGCATAGAGACGGAACATGGTCGCATGCGAAATTTCCTGCACCTGTTTTCTGACTTCAGTGGCAGATCTAGAAAATTTGACATGGGGTGGCAAAGGGGGGGCGGGGGGCAAGAGGTCTTGGCAGGGTGGCATGGGTATATGGTACGTGGGAATTCCTATTTGTGAATGGCTTTAACCAAACACTATACTTTGAAATACTTTTAATAATTTTCAGAGCTATATTCCTCAGCCACTAACGAAACCAATTCTTCCTTTAAGAAGTCATTAATGATGGGTTTAAAGCGTGTATAACCCTCATTATCTGGCTGCTAGAGTTTGAAAAGCGCCTGTCCACCTCACTGATCATTGAGTCTATGATGGGAATAAATATACCTATTCTAAACATGGACATAGCCAATGTACATAAGTGACATTACATATTATCCTACTGTAGGGCAATTTATATGGAAGAAAAATAAACTCATACCATATGGTCCAGGGGTAACTAGAGGCCTCTTCCTGCCTGTCATCTTCATCCTCCTGATCACTCCCTGCCTCTGTCCCTCTCTCTGAATCTGGAGCCTCCTCTTCATCCCTCACAGATTCTTCTTTTTCCTCATCTCCTTCACTTATTTCATCTTCTCCGTCACTTATTTCCTCGTCTCCTTCTGTGGTCTTCCCTTACTCTGGCCTGCAAAAGTCAATATGTGAAAACCTCTGGTTATCCTTGTATTACATTACACTGTAGGGCCATGTAGCTAATAAGTAGCCTATAACAAATATAAAATCAGAAAGATTTATCACAGTCACACACCAGTTATGTTTAGACTACTTGATCCTTTTGTATTTGTTATTTCCCCAGTTGTAACCTGGTTTCATTTGTGCAGCCTTATTGAGGTGAAATGTGAGAGGAAGTGGATTTTATAGGACTGCTTAGCTAATCAAATAAAAATGATCGATCTCCTAACTGTATTGTGTGTTGCAACGTAACGTTGGTGTAACGGCAACCATCAGTAAATGTTATGGATACAAATGCTGTTTTTGCTGATGCTGAATCGTGTTTAGCATACAGTATATTCATGACAAATGTAACTGTAAGGTAAACGTGTTTAAACTACACCTGGGGAAACTCCCTTCCCCTTCAGAGGCTCGGGGGTGGGGGGGGGGGGGCGCAGCTCAGTCGCTCCAGCCGGGTTGCAGGGCCACCGCACCGCAGCTGACTCGCTGTGTGTGACCCAGACTGAGCGAACGCCGCTCTGCACGTTTGAATCAGGGACGTAGCTAAGTATTTGAGGGGCAGGGGGCTAAGATTACTTTTAAAATAAAAAATTAAATTGTTCACTTTTGATAAATGTATTGTTTAGTTCAGTGTTTTGAGAAGCTTGTGGACATAGTGGTGGTTTGTTTTTACAAGTACAGTTTGTGGATCACCAAAGTTAGGGGGGCAGCTGGGGGGGCAAGGCTCTAGAGTGTGGGGCCACATACCCCCCCTTGCCCCCCTGTAGATCCGACCCTGCAGCTAGGGAACCAAAAAACCTTGTGAAACTTTTGTGCCTTTTTCGGAAGACTTTCTCTCTTTTTTTCTACACCCGTTCCGTGCGGTCAGGGGCCACCCCCACAGGGGACAGCTCAGACTCCTCTTTAACCCCCCGTGGCTAGTTGCGGCCCGGCGGGGACCGATCTTGACAGTCAGACCTCCTGTTATCTCCCTGCAGAGTGCATTTCCCTGAGCTCTTGGCCTCTCTCAACGCGGCGACCAAGGAAGGCTAGCGGGCGCCCTTCGGAAGGAAGGGACCTTCGGTGATCCTGGGAGGAGCGGCCTTAAACCGTGAGTACTTAACAAAAATCATTTGGTTGGGCAGTGCTTTTCATACACAGGGGGTTAAGAGCCCGTTAGTTGGGGACATCTATTGTGGTAATCAAAGCCTCTTGCCTCGCCTCCGGGTTCCCTGACCCGGGCGAGAGCCCTTTAGTACGGCCGTGTGTCTCTCTAATAAACTAACAAACAGGAAAGTATCTGAAATAACTCCTTTTAATATAGACCAAAACATCCACTCCGCTGACAGTAACTGGTGCTGCTGTACGGCAGAAGAGGGCATAGTAAACGCGGAGGTTATCGAGGGGAAGGCATAAAGGGAGTTGGCTTTTGATGAGAAAGCGATACGAAGCCTCGGTAACTGTCACATCGCTCATCAGCTCTTCATATTTCAAACAGTGCCTTACAAGGAATCTTAATTGCGGATAGGCAGTTTATAATCAGTCAACTTGCTGATGACACCACAATCTTCCTGAAGGATGCCTTCGAATTTCCTCTATCGTTAGAATTAATTTAAGGTTTATCTTCACTTGAACTTAAAAAAGTGTGAACTTATGGCTATGAAAGATTTGCTTGGTGCCCTCTATAAATAACATCCCTGTAAAAGATCAGGTCACTTATCTAGGAATTATCATAGCCAAAGACCAATCTACAAGGTGCTCCCTTAACTTTAGGCCCTGTTTACACAATGACGCTCTCGGGTGAAAACGAAAAAATATTTTATCGGATGTGCCTTTCGTTTATACGGCGACGGCGTTTTTGGGGCTTAAAAACGCAAAAAAGTGAAACCACCCTCCAGAGTGGAAATCTTAAAAACGCTCCACCGTCGCGTTACCGTCTAAAGGGTAAAAACGCAAAAGTCTGAAGACAGCGGTGTGGAGAGAGACGAGAAAAAGGCGTCTGTTGTTACGGAGTAGGATACAAAAATTATAGGCTCCTGTTAGAATTTCAATGTAATGGCTCAATATTTAAATGATTTCAACAATGTGGATAAGGTTGTTATAGTTCGATGACGATATGTAGGCTATTCATTTGAGCCAGAGCAGGCGACAACGTTACGGATGAAGAGAGAGAGAGAGCGAGCGAGTGGCAGCGGTCAGCGGGCAGAGGTCAGAGGGCAGAGGAGGGTCTGCTTCAGCCTCCTCTGCCCGCTGCCTCTCGCTCTCAAGCAGCGGCTGAAGGGCCGCAAGGCTCAGGGTATTGGTAGTGCTCCCGTGGGTGCTGTGTTGTGGCTTATCACGGTCAATTGTGCCGGTAATCAAAAGACAAACATGCAACTCCACCTCCTCGTCTTTCCAGACGAGCTTTTGTTGTTCGCTTCGGCATGTTTTGGTTTCGCGCTACTAAGGAGAGAAGTAGAATGAATGTTCTACGCAGGCGGGTGCCTTGGTGGTGTTGTGTGGCAGTGCCACCTAGTCACCTGGAGTGCATACTACATCGAATTTCACACACTTTTGCGTCACCGTATGCACGCAGATTTCCCCTCCATAACGCTCATCTAAACGCAGAATAAAAAGTGATAACGCAACGCCACTTTTGCGTTTTCTCTTCAGATCGTTTCCGTGTAAACATAGCCTTAGTATACCTTTCAGAAAACACAAAGGAAACTGAATTCATGGTTACAAAGAGACTTATCTTTAAGAGGTAGAATCTTACTCTCAAAAGCTGATGGTATATCCAGACTTATGACTTATCTCTCTTTATCTATAGATAGTAGTCCAAAAAAAATGATTCAATGTTATTTAACTTTATATGGAAAAACAGAATTTACTATATTAAAAAATATGTTACAATGAACTCTAATCAATGGGGGGGGGGGGTCTGAACTTTTTAGACTTCACCACATTAAATAACACTTTCTAAATAAACTGGATTAGACAGCATCCTTATGGAACTTTATCCCTAACTATATTTTTGGTAAATTGGTGGCCTGGAGTTTTTATTGATGTGCAATTACAAGATTAGCAAAATCCCAATCAAACTGTCTAACTTTCACAAGCAAATGCTTTTGGCGTGGTTTCTCATATTTACAGTTTTTTCCAACTGCTTACACACAAAATCTTTTCATGTCACATGATTTTTGAAACCTCTCACTCAAAGTGCAAAACTACACAGCAAATCTCCAAAACCATAAGCTATTTCTCAGCCTTTCACTCAGCTTTCAATTACATAAAACATTTTTCAAAACATTAAACACAATTCTCTATCTAAGACACAAAAATCTAACAGGAAGTGACTTGCTATCCATTTCTAAACACAACCAATCAAAATGCTACACTTATTTACCAGGGCACACACACACTTCTCACATTTGCAAACACATTATGTCATAACTGAACACTAACCAATCATTGCTTTAGTATAGGCCTATACAGAGGTCAAAGGTCAGATTACCTGTTTTGAACAATGGATGCCAACAATAGACAGAGAGTAAGAGGAGTAGGAGGAAGAGACAGGGGATAACAACAATGAGGAGGAGGAGGAGGGAAGAAGAGTAAGAAGGAGAGCCATCTCTGATGAGATCAGGGAGAGAAGCCCATCTTGAGTAGCTTTATAGTGGCGTCCATACTGCATGCAACTATCTAATGACTATTTCAGCATTACAAATCAATCAGACTTTGTTTTGCACAAAGTGCATACAATTCTGTCCCCCCCCACACACACCTCCCCGCCCCGACACACAAGCACGGACAAACACTCACAATACACACACACACACACACACACACACACACACACACACACACACACATTCTTTATTCTAAAAATGATACCTTTGGTTTACATATGTTTGTACTTGTATTTTCTTGTTTCATGCTACTGTATACAACACTGAGCTACTCTTAAAAAAGTCATGTTTTGCCCCATAAATATTTTCTGTTTTACTGTAACATTAGATTGTTTTTTACAGTGCACTTTTCAACCACTCTCAGCAGATTTCTTTCCCTCTAGAACATTGTAAATGTAGATATAAACCTATGAAAGACAAAAGAGCTTTAGATTTAGAACAACAGTGTGTACATGGTATATCCAAAAGTTTACTATTATGAAAAAAGTGTTTGCCATTTGATGCAAATGCTTCATTTTGAGAAGTGTTTATGGTATTTTGAATGCAGTGTTTCATTTTGAAGGAGCTGTGAGGCATTTTGCATTTTGTGTTTGCAGTTTTAGGAATTGTGTGTAGAGTCTTGAAAAAAGGAAACATAGTTTTGAAAACGTGTGTAAGCAGTTGGAAAAAACTGTAATCGGCTGGAAACTGTCCAACTTGACAGCAGAGTTTTGTCACCGCCCACTGCTGCTGCCGCCTACTCTCGTTCATGTTACAGGCGAGGCGCAGTTCATCTCGGGATGCATGTCCTTGTTCTGTTATATTGGCGTTTGGCATAACAACTTGTTGCACAACAACGCGTCACCAACTGACTCACTGACATGAAGTGACGTGAAATGTTTTTCTGATGCCCATGAACACACGGTCTTTCAGCAGAGTAGATTGGATAACCATGAACAGCTGCGCCGAAAGATCCAGGTGCCCCGGGATGACCACGGCTGCAACCACATACACTCAGACCAACACACAGGACACAGAGCAGATGGATTAAAAAAAACAATACAACAATGGGCAAATGTAAACCAGTACAGAAGGCATCAATAAATTGTTGGGGAGGGTCATCCCTTTTTTCCCCAATCATTTTGGAGGGTCATCCAAAATTTAATGCTGGTGAAGGGAGGGTCAGGTCTATTTTGACTAAAGTTCCCAAAACTCCTCCGGTGGCCCCTGATATAAATAAGAAACAGTCCCTAACAAACAATACAAAGTCACCTTTATCTTGCATTTAGGTTATGTTTTGGGATGTATTTGGAACAATTTAATTGTCTTGCTATAAGCGTATTGTAGAGAGACTGGGAGAGAGACATTGACATTCAGTAAGACCATCTTTTCCTCAGTCTATAAATACTTCTGTGGTAAAAAGGGGCTGCTGGTATAAAGTGCATAAGGAAACATTTGTGTGCAGCAGAATGTGAAACTCAAAGCTCCTCGGGCATAGAATAGATGTTGGCGTGTAGAGGTGATGTTTCCCAGATGTGTCTCACTGGACTGAGATTCTTCCTTTAAAGCACACATTTGTTTTAAAGGTCCCATGGCATGAAAATTTGACTTCATGAGGTTTTTTAATGTGCATTCCCCCAGCCTGCCTATGGTGCCCCAGTGGCTAGAAATGGTGATAGGTGTAAACCGAGCCCTGGGTATCCGGCTCTGCCTTTGAGAAAATGAAAGCTCAGATGGGCCGATCTGCAAGGTTACCTCCCCTTTCTCTGCTTTGCCCGCCCAAAGAATTTGGCCCACCCATGAGAGAGAGACATCATGGCTTTCAAACTAGAAAAGTGGCAGTTGGTCAAGGCCATGCATCCCCCCCCCCTCTCTTCTCCAATAGCTACAGACCCAAACATGGCACATACTAAGGAAAATGCATTGTGGGACTGGCTCTAGTGGCTGTAATTCTGCGCCAAGTCTGGCGCAACTGACCTTTGCAAACCACATCAAACATCTGTACAAAACCTGCTTCTTTCATATCAAAAACATTTCTAAACTTCGCCCCTTCCTAAGTTTTTCTGACGCAGAAAAACCCGTCCACGCACTAATCTCCTCCAGGCTTGATTACTGTAACAGCCTGCTTATCGGTATACCAAATAAAAACCTTCAGAAACTACAATTCATTCAGAACTGTGCTGCCCGAACTCTGATGAAAGCTCGCAAATACGACCACATCACCCCCATTCTTCAGAACCTTCATTGGCTACCCATAACCTCAAGAATTCACTTTTTTGCACTAAACTGCTTTTTTAGCTGTTTTTATGCCTATCTTACATATGTATTTTTGTTTCTTTTTTTGTAATGCGTTTTAATGTGGTTTCTGTAGCACTTTGAGATTCTTTTATGAAAAATGCTTTATAAATGAAATGTATTATTATTATTATTATTAAGTCTGAATTTCAGGAAAGAGACTTCAGATACAGTATTAGGGGACCACTAAGGCCTATATAAAAGCATAAAATCGTACCTTTTTTGTATTAATAAATGTCTGTTACATTCAAGCCATTGTCAAATGAGTTCCTACAAAGCTAATTAAGACTATCAGCTCCACACAACTCTCCCTGTATTTCTCAGTATGGCTATGTTTACTAAATGGTATCGTCCGGCGACATTCACGCAGAAACTCAAGTGATAATTACGTCTTCTGAAGAGTCCGTCATGTTTCTTTAATCCTCCATGTCCTCCTTGACTACTAACAACTGTGTAGAGGACGGGAGTGATGTGCGATCACCTAAGGCTTGTATCATGTGGACGGCTTTGCCAGACCTTCCTCCACAGGAGTGTATGGTTAGTCTACACAGCATTCTGCAATAGGAGAAAAACATGCTCAGGTTTATTGGCATTTCTTTAAACCATCACAATCGTCATGGGTGGCGCTAAGCACTGGACCAGGCAACGGTGACTCTGCAAAATAGCCTCGGGAAGGAACTTGTTTTGGTGGAACACGTGTACGTTCAAAGGTTGTTTTAGTCGTACAACAGAAAACTCAGATTGGACAGGTAGTCTAGCTAGCTGTCTGGATTTACCCTGCAGAGATCTGAGGAGCAGTTAACCATAGTCCTCAGAAATCCACCGGGGATTAAAATTCCAACACAAAAAAAGCGGAAGGTAGCGGACATCCGGCTGAAAATGAGGGACATACAGCGGAAATTCCCGGCAGCACCAGAGAAATCCCAGAAGTGAAACGTTGTCGATAGAGTATATAAACTGATTATATTTTCTTTTAATAATCTGAATCTGTAAGTAACTAAAGCTGTCAAGGCAGGGCAGCTTTATGTGTACCGCACATTTCAGCAACATTTAAAGAGCAGTTTAAAACAATGAAAAACATGAAAACAGCTAAAATACAAAAAAGAATACAAATCACACTGCACAGAAATGAACAATTACTTAAAAAAGGCGGCATCCAAAAAAAAAATCTTCAGCCTTGATTTTAAAGAACTGAGAGTTGCAGCGGACCTGTAGTTTTCTGGGAGTTACTGTAGTTCCAGATACGTGAAGCATAGAAACTCAATGTTGCTTCTCCATGTTTAGTTCTGACTCTGGGGACAGAAAATAGACCTGTCTTGGTCAGACCATCTGAGAGGTCTGGATGGTTCATCATGTAACAGAAGATCAGAAAAAAAACATTCAGCACAGGAGTATTTTGAAATTGCTTCTTTGAGAGACAGGAAGTAGGTGTGTTACCTGTCAGAACATGTAGTGGAGTAAAAAGTATGATATTTACCTCTGAGATGTAATGGAGTAGCAAGTATAAAGTAGCAAAACATGTACAAGTACTTAAACTGTAAAACTGTACTAGTAAATGTAATTACTACACATCAGACATTAGGGGCATACAGCAGGGCTTCCACAAGAAGGACAGCAAAGTACTTCTTAAAAAAAGTCTCACTGATGAATGCATCCCGGGCTGGGTGCCAGATCCAGCACTACCAGCCACCCCGAAGTTAATAATTATTTCCTGAAAGGCTCCGGCAGATGGGTCTATCACACGCCAACAGTGACCCTCTCCAACTCAGGCCAGACAGGCTCTGCAAAAAGAAGATTAATTTAAAACACTGACTTCAATTCATAGTCAGTGCTGTTTGACCACAAAATGTGTGATTCTCACGTCACCGTCATAAAACCACATATTGTTTGAAGCAAAAAAACAAAACGTCAAACTATTCGTTTGTGTTTCGTTAATATTGGATCGTGGATCATTGAATTGATATATCGATCCAGACGGATGTATGCTTACAACCCTAGTCGACATCAGGTTTATTGACATTTAAATCACACAGATTGAGTTAGATTTGTGAAATTTTTATTTCCAGAAATGCTACAAAATGAAAGAAATTCGCTTCATTCAAACAACACACTAGTAAAGCCTAGTTAGCCATTCGTAGCCATTTGTTGCCTTTAATTAGTAGTACAAATCCATATCAGCACATTTTCCTTCCTTAGTTCATTTTGCCATGAATTCACATCATTACACAAATTCCTCATGCCTGCGCCCACGTGAACATGTTTAATGGATAACTGTGGTTTATTTTAGCTTTGGCCATCTGTTTTAGGTCAACTGTGCTGAGCTGCAGAGCTCTCCAAGGAGAACGTTAAAGCTGCAGTAGGTAAGATTGTGAAGAGCCAAGACTTTGCCAAAAAATTTGAACATCGACAACTTCTCAGTCCCTCCTCCCTTTCTGCTGCAGCCCAAACCGTCTCCTAAGCCCCTCCCACACAACGGTGTTTGACAGAAATGCCAGACGGCATGTCAGACAGACAACATCTTCAATACCTAAAACACTAACACAACGTTACCTTTACTCACCAACAGTAAAACGATGCTAACTAGCAGGCTACCGTTAGCCATTTCAGCCTCACATCAGACCGACGTTACTATCATCCTCACCAATGTAGCTTTGTGGACTTTTGACTACTAATAACCAAGTGAAAGATAAATCATTCATGGTAATAATGTTACCTGTTGAGAGGAAATGTGGCTCTGCATCGTTCTTCAGATCTTTAAAATCCTGCAGCCACGCCACCTCTGAAAAGCCACTCCAATATTCACAGAGTTTTGGAAAACTTTTCTGCAGCTCGTGCGCGGGGAGGGGGAGGGGAGAACGCTGTATATGCGTGTGCCTGAGCAGTGATTGACGGCCAGATAGACCACCCTTGTGGCCCTGATTGGAGAAAATCGACCGGGAGCGGTGGAATTTTGCCAATGGCACTACAGGCTGTAGGAGGTGCCAGAGGACCTGTCTTTTTTTTTTTTTTTTTTACATAATTCATGTAGTTCTACTGGATCATAGGGTCAGTTTCAGCAAATATGACAGAAAGTTAGTTTTATAAGACTTACCTACTGCATCTTTAAAACCATCACCGGGCCGATGGTTGAAGAGGTGCATGCCGTTCGAGGAGCACAGGACCAGTGGAAAGGTAACAACACAGTGGAGTGTAAATTCTGCGGAAGAACACATGAAAGAAACAGAAATGTCCTGCGTTCGGGAAGAAGTGTGCAAAGTGTGGCAGAGAGAACCACTTTGCAGCCAAATGTAAAGCTAAACCAGACCAAACGAGGAAGAAAAATGTGAGTACAATAGCAACAGAATATGTGAGTGATGAATATGAAGATATAACATCTATCACTGTGACAGACACTGAGATAGTGGATGCAGTGGAGACAGACTCAGGCAAAGATGCAGACCCAGAGAGAGTACAGGATGTGAAAGAGAACAGCACAGTTAAAGACGACACTCAGCTTCTCTATGCTGGCATGCTACTAGGCAAAGACATGGTCAAATTCCAAAAATACTGTGGTGCTAGTTGCAACGTCATCCCCATTAACCTGCTGAATCCAGACACCAAGCTGGTGTCTGGATTAGTGTTTAGTGTTGTCAAGTTTCTGTTTAGTCGATTTCATGTTTCCCTGGTTATGTTCTGTTTCCTGTTTTATTTTGATAGTCTCGTTTTCTGTCTTGTCTTGTCCAGTTACTTCCTGTGTTTTCCCGCCTTTGTTGATTGTCCTGCCCCGCCCTGATGTGTCTCACCTGTTGTCTCACCTGTTCCTGATTTACTCATCCCCTCATGTATTTAGCCTCTGTGTTCCCTTTGTCTCTTGTCAGATTGTCTTGTGTCCTTCCCCATGTCTGATGTTTGCCAGTTCATGTGTTCTGTTTGCTCCTGCCGTCAGTTTTTGATTTTGTGTGTTTTCCAGTCGTTGTACTGCCATTTTTTGTTATAGTAAATGCCTCAGTTTGACCACCTTCTGCCTGCCTGCCTCCTCTCTGCGTTTGGGTCCAAATTCCCTGCTCCCTCGTCACAGTAGAATCTGACCAGAAATGGGCCCAGCAGAGTTCGAGCCACTCCTACACCCGCTGGAGTATGATGGGGAGCACCTCAGTTCTCTCTTCCGTTCCCTGGCTGGGGTGGATTTCACCCTCACCTGGCGCCTTATGGTGCTCCGCTGGGACGAGATTGAGCAGCAGTTTGGCTTTCCACGTTCTGTTCCTGAGCTGATGTGTGGCTCTCCCAACCCCGAGCTGACGGGCAGCTCTCCTGACCCCGAGCTGGCGTACAGCCCTCCTGACCCCAAGCTGATGTGGGGCTCTCCTGATCCCGAGCTGACGGGCAGCTCTCCTGACCCCGAGTTGATGTGTGGCTCTCCTGACCCCGAGCTGACGGGCGGCTCTCCTGATCCCGAGCTGGCGTGCAGTTCTCCTGACCCCGAGCTGACGGGCGGCTCTCCTGACCCCGAGCTGGCATGCAGTTCTCCTGACCCCGAGCTGGCGTGCAGTTCTCCTGACCCCGAGCTGACGTGTAGTCCTCCTGCCTCTGGGCTGACGTACAGCTCTTTCCCTGCCTCCCGGCCTGCTAGCGGCCTCTCCCCAGACTCCCGGCCTGCTAGCGGCCTCTCCCCAGACTCCCGGCCTGCTAGCTGCCTCTCCCCAGACTCCCGGCCTACTAGCTGCCTCTCCCCAGACTCCCGGCCTACTAGCAGCCTCTTTGACTCTCAGCTAGCTAGCCACCTTCCTGATTCCCCGCTAGCTAGCGATCTCTCTGAGCCCCAGCTAGCTAGCAACCCCCTTGAATCCAGGCTAGCTAGCAACCCTCTTGACTCTAGGTTAGCTAGCAGCCTCTCTGAGCCCCAGCTAGCTAGCAACCTCCCTGAGTCCCAGCTAGCTAGCAGTTCCCCAGAACCCAGGCTAGCTAGCAACCTCCCTGACTCCCCGCTAGCTAGCAACCTCCCTGACTCCCCGCTAGCTAGCAGCCCCCCTGAACCCAAGCTAGCTAGCAACCTCCCTGACTCCCTGCTAGCTAGCAGCCCCCCTGAACCCAGGCTAGCTAGCAACCTTCTTGACTCCCCGCTAGCTAACAACCTCCCAGATCCCCGGCTAGCTAGCAGTTCCCCAGAACCCAGGCTAGCTAGCAACCTCCCTGACTCCCCGCTAGCTAGCAACCTCCCTGACTCCCCGCTAGCTAGCAGCCCCCCTGAACCCAAGCTAGCTAGCAACCTCCCTGACTCCCCGCTAGCTAGCAGCCCCCCTGAACCCAGGCTAGCTAGCAAGCTCCCTGACTCCCCGCTAGCTAGCAACCTCCCAGATCCCCGGCTAGCTAGCAGTTCCCCAGAACCCAGGCTAGCTAGCAACCTCCCTGACTCCACGCTAGCTAGCAGCCTCTCTACGTCCCAGCTGTGTAGCAGCCCCCTAGAGTTCCTTGAGTCCCGGCCGTGTAGTGGCCCCCCAGAGTCCCGGCCGTGTAGCGGCCCCCCAGAGTCCCTTGAGTCCCGGCCGTGTAGTGGCCCCCCAGAGTCCCGGCCGTGTAGCGGCCCCCCAGAGTTCCTTGAGTCCCAGCCGTGTAGCGGCCCCCCAGAGTCCCTTGAGTCCCGGCCGTGTAGCGGCCCCCCAGAGTTCCTAGAGTCCCGGCCGTGTAGCGGCCCCCCAGAGTTCCTAGAGTCCCGGCCGTGTAGTGGCCCCCCAGAGTTCCTAGAGTCCCGGCCGTGTAGCGGCCCCCAAGAGTTCCTAGAGTCCCGGCCGTGTAGCGGCCCCCCAGAGTTCCTAGAGTCCCGGCCGTGTAGCGGCCCCCCAGAGTGCCTTGAGTCCCGGCCGTGTAGCGGCCCCCCAGAGTTCCTAGAGTCCCGGCCGTGTAGCGGCCCCCCAGAGTTCCGAGAGTCCCGGCCGTGTAGCGGCCCCCCAGAGTTCCTAGAGTCCCGGCCGTGTAGCGGCCCCCCAGAGTTCCTAGAGTCCCGGCCGTGTAGCGGCCCCCCAGAGTTCCTAGAGTACCGGCCGTGTAGCGGCCCCCCAGAGTTCCGAGAGTCCCGGCCGTGTAGCGGCCCCCCAGAGTTCCGAGAGTCCCGGCCGTGTAGCGGCCCCCCAGAGTTCCGAGAGTCCCTGCCGTGTAGCGGCCCCCCAGAGTTCCGAGAGTCCCGGCCGTGTAGCGGCCCCCCAGAGTTCCTAGAGTCCCGGCCGTGTAGCGGCCCCCCAGAGTTCCGAGAGTCCCGGCCGTGTAGCGGCCCCCCCCAGAGTTCCGAGAGTCCCTGCCGTGTAGCGGCCCCCCCAGAGTTCCGAGAGTCCCTGCCGTGTAGCGGCCCCCCCCAGAGTTCCGAGAGTCCCGGCCGTGTAGCGGCCCCCCCAGAGTTCCTAGAGTACCGGCCGGTAGCGGCCCCCCAGAGTTCCGAGAGTCCCGGCCGTGTAGCGGCCCCCCAGAGTTCCGAGAGTCCCGGCCGTGTAGCGGCCCCCCAGAGTTCCGAGAGTCCCTGCCGTGTAGCGGCCCCCCAGAGTTCCTAGAGTCCCGGCCGTGTAGCGGCCCCCCAGAGTTCCTAGCTAGCAGCTCCCCTGTGTCCCGGCTAGCTAGCAGCTCCCCTGTGTCCCGGCTAGCTAGCAGCTCCCCCGCCTCGCAGCTAGCTAGCAGCTCCCCCGACTCCCAGCTAGCTAGCAGCTCCCCCGACTCCCAGCTAGCTAGCAGCTCCCCCGACTTGCAGCTAGCTAGCAGCTCCCCTGACTTGCAGCTAGCAAGCAGCTCCCCTGACTCGCAGCTAGCTAGCAGCTCCCCTGACTCACAGCTAGTTAGCAGCTCCCCAGGATCCCTGCTAGCTTGCAGACCCCCTGATTCTCAGCTAGCTGGCAGCCTCTTTGGAGTCCCTGTGCTC
Source organism: Perca schrenkii (assembly GCA_025617405.1). Taxonomy (NCBI): domain Eukaryota; kingdom Metazoa; phylum Chordata; class Actinopteri; order Perciformes; family Percidae; genus Perca; species Perca schrenkii. Next base: position 24,449,292 of record CM046801.1, on the reverse strand, counting down.
TCTATTGTCCCCGTGCTTCCTAATGTCCCCGAACTCTCTAGGATCCCCACACTGCCCAGCGCCCCTGAGCTTCCTAGCATCCATAAGCCTTCTAGAGTCCCTGAGTTCCCTAGAGTCCCTACGCTGGCTAGCCGCACCCCTGAATCCTGGCTGGCATCCATTCCCCCTGAACTGGGTCTGACCACTTGCCCTGAGATTCTGCAGGTGTCAGGCACCCCTGAGACTGTCCGGGAGACCACCCCTGGGACTTTGCCGGTCCCCGGCACCCCTAAGACCGCCCCAAGGGGCTGGTCTCTGACTTGCCCCCCCAGAGACTTGTACCCAGTCGGCGGTCAGACCCGCTCCTGCCCCTCGTGCCCTGTTGGCACCCCTGGCGGCCTGGGTTGTGGTTGCCGGGTTGGCTGACCCCAGTCCAGCTGACCCATTGCCAGGCTCCAGCCCAGCTAACCCGTTGGCTCCTGTACGGCCCCCGGAGGGGCGCTGCCTCCAACGTCCTGTACGGACCCTGGAGGGGCGCTGCCTCCAACTTCCTGCTCGGCCCCCGGAGGGGCGCTGCCCCCGACGTCCTGTACGGCCCCCGGAGGGGCGCTGCCTTCGACGTCCTGTACGGCCCCCGGAGGGGCGCTGTACTCGACGCCCTGCCCGGCCACCAGAAGGCGTCTGCCTTCGTCGCCGGCCACCTGAGGGTGTCTGCCTTCATCTGTCTCGCAGTTGCCGAGGCCTCTCTGTCTCCCTGTCCCTAGTGGTCTCTCTCTGTCTCCCTGTTCCTAGTGGTTTCTCTTTGCCCCCCAGGCCTCTCTGGCCCTCTGTTCCCTGGGCCCCTCTGTCCCCTCTGTTCCCTGGCCCCCTCGGTCCCCTCTGTTCCCTGGGCCCCTCTGTTCCCTCTGTGCCCCAGGGCCCCTCTGTTCCCTCTGTGCCCCTCTGTACCCTCTGTGCCCCTCTGTACCCTCTGTGCCCCAGGGCCCCTCTGTTCCCTCTGTGCCCCAGGGCCCCTCTGTTCCCTCTGTGCCCCTGGGGCCCCCTCTGTTCCCTGTGCCCCCGGGGCCCCCTCTGTGTTCCCCGTGCCCCTGGGGCCCTCTCTGTTCCCTCTGTGCCCCCGGGGCCAACAACAACTTTCCCTAATAATTCATATTTAAGCTTTGTTACTTGTTCTTATCATCTTAGTATGCATCAACAATTTCCATACCGTGTGGACCAGCTCGACAGGAGATGGTTGGTGATGGCCCAGGCCCTCTGCTGTCCCTTTCACTGTCTGAGCCCTGCACGTTCTCTTGTCTCTCGCTTTCTCCCTCCTCATCTTGGTGATGCTCTCCCTCCATATCTTCACCGCTGTGGTCTTCTCCACCTCCTCTTGTCCCTGGTCGCCTTGGCCTTGTATTCTCTCTGTCACGTTTCTGTTGCCATTTTCTCTCTCCTTCCACCTCTTCTTTCTCTCCTTCCACCTCTTCTCTCTCTCCTTCCACTTCTTTTCTCTCTCCTTCCACCTCATCGTCTCCGTCTACCTTGCTCACTTGTTCATTTTCTATTTCTCTCGCCTTTCTCTTTGGAGACAAAAACTGAATATGTTACCTTTCCTCTTCATTTCTGTAAGATTCAAAGTAACAATGTTTTCCTTGACAGGCGTTGAATCAATAGTAGCTTTTGTAGCCTACTTTACACAGAACAAATGTCAGACCCTAAGTAACATTGTATAGTTGGCGAAATAACGTTCTTCAACCTGATTTTTATCATCTTAAAATCGAATTACGGTAATAGTTATGGCCAATTTGACAATTTACGAGCGTGCGTCTCCAATGTCCGACTACAGTGAATGCAGCATAAGATGACGCCAGAGCGGAGAGAGCCTGTTTGGAAAACTGAGTGGCGCAAAGCGAGAGAGCCAGGAGTCGCGATGAATGGAGACACAGGAGGAAAGATTAACTATCTATCAAGAAATGAAATTATAACAAAAGCACAGTGCTAGCATAGTTGCGATAACTATTCGAACCCTATTGTTTTTTCTACTGATTATTCTTCCGCTTCTTCTTCTTCTTCTCCGCCTAAAACTCCGACTACAGTCTAAACCGTACATGTTGGGGGGTTGCCGTTTTCAGGACTGGTCTGAAACTCTACAAGGACCTCAGGCGCAAAAATTCATCCACTTCCGCCACTAGGTGGCGCTATAGCAGAAAAACGTGTTTGGCCCTATAACTCCCACACCGTACTTCCGACAGTCAAAAAACATACATCTACGCGTTCACTGGTTCCAACTGAATCACGTGATATAGGCCACGCCCATTTCCGCCTAGACTTTTATGCGTGACAAATCGCGATTTATCAAAAACCTACTTTTTCGAACTCCTCCTAGACCGTAGGACTGATCTGCACGAAACTTGGACCCTAGCATCTCCAGACTGACCTGACTAAAAGTTATGGAAAGAATTGTTATACAATAAAAATTGCTAAAATAAAAGTTGTGAAAACACTAACTTTGCCATATCTCGGCCAAAATGAAAGCGATCAACGCCAAACTTTAGATTATTCTTTGCCATGACCCTCTGGACGTCCCACATGCGTTTTACGAAAATTGGTTACTAGGGGGCGCTACAAGTACAAAAAGTTTATATCTCATGAACGGCTTATCCGATTTATACAAAATTTGATGGGTACCATCTAGGGCCAATCCTGAGGCCAACCCTAAAGTGGGCTACTGAGGCGTCAAAGTGGGCGTGGCCTATGGGACACATGTCTAAATTTACCACTTAGACTAATGTGAACAGCTTTAAATTTACAGGGTAGATGGTCAATGGGCCCTGGACCACACCTACCTAAAATTACACATGTGGACCACTAGGTGGCGCTATGTTTTTTTTTCATTAACTCCCACAATACACATCGCACATTATAAATGTTTACATCCACGTATTCTTTGATTTAAGCTGAATTACCGGATATAGGCCACGCCCATTTCTGCGCAAACGTTTTTTCGCAAAATCGCGCAATGTGCAAAACTCGTCCTAGGCCGTGTCTGCATGAAACTTGGTAGTTAGCATCTCCAGATGGAGCTGACAAAAAGTTATGGAAAGAATTTGTCTATGTTAAAGTATACCAATTTGACAACCAAACCAGCTAGCTACCACACATGTATCATATCTCGGTTAAATTTAATGTTATCAGCAAATAACTTGAGATCCTTGTTCAACATTCCACTACGATGCTCTGTACCAAACTGGGCAAAGATTTCGCCCAATAACTCAATGCATTTCAATGGGAAATTTCCAATTGCAATATCTCTCCCACAGTAAAAGCAATCAACACAAAACTTGTGATGCTCGTTCGGCATGCCGCTTTGAGGCTCTTTACCAAATTTGCCGAAGAACGGCCATTAGCCATGAGCTTTTTGTATACAACGCTAAACGGCACTTCTTAATAATAACTTTATAACTTCATAATTATAAATAGTCGAAGCGTAGGGTCTTTTGGAGCTAACAGCTAACGGTTGCCCCTTTCTGCTGGTGTTTTCTTTGTCTTTCTAGCCCTTACAGAAGGTTTTGCATCCAGCCTAGAAGCTTTTCGGGTTTTTCGGGTCTTTGTGAAATTAATCCATACTGTTCGATCAAGATTTATACACTGTGTGTAAGAAATGTTAATAGTTTGTCCATTATGAGTTATAATGTTCAATATGTTTATTTTTCCACTGGATGACTCAAAATATATAGAATTGTAGATGTGTTGCTCGTTGGGCATGCCGCTCTGAGGATTTGTACCAAATTTGGCAAAGATTGGCCATTAGTGGGCGCTATAATCAACATATAAGTGGTCTTCTCCACCTCCTCTTGTCCCTGGTCGCCTTGGCCTTGTATTCTCTCTGTCACGTTTCTGTTGCCATTTTCTCTCTCCTTCCACCTCTTCTTTCTCTCCTTCCACCTCTTCTCTCTCTCCTTCCACTTCTTTTCTCTCTCCTTCCACCTCATCGTCTCCGTCTACCTTGCTCACTTGTTCATTTTCTATTTCTCTCGCCTTTCTCTTTGGAGACAAAAACTGAATATGTTACCTTTCCTCTTCATTTCTGTAAGATTCAAAGTAACAATGTTTTCCTTGACAGGCGTTGAATCAATAGTAGCTTTTGTAGCCTACTTTACACAGAACAAATGTCAGACCCTAAGTAACATTGTATAGTTGGCGAAATAACGTTCTTCAACCTGATTTTTATCATCTTAAAATCGAATTACGGTAATAGTTATGGCCAATTTGACAATTTACGAGCGTGCGTCTCCAATGTCCGACTACAGTGAATGCAGCATAAGATGACGCCAGAGCGGAGAGAGCCTGTTTGGAAAACTGAGTGGCGCAAAGCGAGAGAGCCAGGAGTCGCGATGAATGGAGACACAGGAGGAAAGATTAACTATCTATCAAGAAATGAAATTATAACAAAAGCACAGTGCTAGCATAGTTGCGATAACTATTCGAACCCTATTGTTTTTTCTACTGATTATTCTTCCGCTTCTTCTTCTTCTTCTCCGCCTAAAACTCCGACTACAGTCTAAACCGTACATGTTGGGGGGGTTGCCGTTTTCAGGACTGGTCTGAAACTCTACAAGGACCTCAGGCGCAAAAATTCATCCACTTCCGCCACTAGGTGGCGCTATAGCAGAAAAACGTGTTTGGCCCTATAACTCCCACACCGTACTTCCGACAGTCAAAAAACATACATCTACGCGTTCACTGGTTCCAACTGAATCACGTGATATAGGCCACGCCCATTTCCGCCTAGACTTTTATGCGTGACAAATCGCGATTTATCAAAAACCTACTTTTTCGAACTCCTCCTAGACCGTAGGACTGATCTGCACGAAACTTGGACCCTAGCATCTCCAGACTGACCTGACTAAAAGTTATGGAAAGAATTGTTATACAATAAAAATTGCTAAAATAAAAGTTGTGAAAACACTAACTTTGCCATATCTCGGCCAAAATGAAAGCGATCAACGCCAAACTTTAGATTCTTCTTTGCCATGACCCTCTGGAGGTCCCCCATGCGTTTTAGGAAAATTGGTCACTAGGGGGCGCTACAAGTACAAAAAGTTTATATCTCATGAACGGCTTATCCGATTTATACAAAATTTGATGGGTACCATCTAGGGCCAATCCTGAGGCCAACCCTAAAGTGGGCTACTGAGGCGTCAAAGTGGGCGTGGCCTATGGGACACAAAGGTACCCAAGTCTAGATTCACCACTTACACTAATGTGAACAACTTTAAATTTACAGGGTAGATGGACAATGGGCCATGGATCACACCTACCAAAAATTACACATGTGGACCACTAGGTGGCGCTATAATGTTTTTTGTCATTAACTCCCACAATACACATCGCACATTAGAAATTCTTACATCCACGTGTTCCTTGAATCAAGCTGAATTACCTGATATAGGCCCCGCCCATTTACGCGCAAACGTTTTTTCGCAATATCGCGCAATGTGCAAAACTCGTCCTAGGCCGTGTCTGCATGAAACTTGGTAGTTAGCATCTCCAGATGGAGCTGACAAAAAGTTATGGAAAGAATTTGTCTATGTTAAAGTATACCAATTTGACAACCAAACCAGCTAGCTACCACACATGTATCATATCTCGGTTAAATTTAATGTTATCAGCAAATAACTTGAGATCCTTGTTCAACATTCCACTACGATGCTCTGTACCAAACTGGGCAAAGATTTCGCCCAATAACTCAATGCATTTCAATGGGAAATTTCCAATTGCAATATCTCTCCCACAGTAAAAGCAATCAACACAAAACTTGTGATGCTCGTTCGGCATGCCGCTTTGAGGCTCTTTACCAAATTTGCCGAAGAACGGCCATTAGCCATGAGCTTTTTGTATACAACGCTAAACGGCACTTCTTAATAATAACTTTATAACTTCATAATTATAAATAGTCGAAGCGTAGGGTCTTTTGGAGCTAACAGCTAACGGTTGCCCCTTTCTGCTGGTGTTTTCTTTGTCTTTCTAGCCCTTACAGAAGGTTTTGCATCCAGCCTAGAAGCTTTTCGGGTTTTTTCGGGTCTTTGTGAAATTAATCCATACTGTTCGATCAAGATTTATACACTGTGTGTAAGAAATGTTAATAGTTTGTCCATTATGAGTTATAATGTTCAATATGTTTATTTTTCCACTGGATGACTCAAAATATATAGAATTGTAGATGTGTTGCTCGTTGGGCATGCCGCTCTGAGGATTTGTACCAAATTTGGCAAAGATTGGCCATTAGTGGGCGCTATAATCAACATATAAGTATTTTGCCCTGTTAATCCAATGTCATATTTGCAATGGGAATGTATCCCAGACCTTGCAGCTCACACTTCTCAATATTTACTGATGTTTACCTCCTACCGTTACGGTTTTGGTTTTCGCTTTTGCATTCTCCCCTGGTGTTCTACAATAAAGAAACTTCTTCACCCACCTGACAAAGGTTCTATAACCTTCAGAGTGGACAAATGTAACTCTTTTCTCCCACTTTTTCAATCCAAAATAAACACCGTTCATAGGCGCTGATACCGTGCAATTAAACATTGCAGTTGGTGCTACGTGGAGAGTCTGTCATAGTGTGATTGGTTATGTCGGTGGCATTGATTCTTAATTTCCCACGAAGCTGATTGCGGTTACGTGTCAGTTAAACTTCTCATCTCCAATCCTATCTGTATTTGTGAGAAGTGGCGCTGTCCTGAGCTGAAAGCATACTTTACGGCTAAATTATCGAGTTCATAGGTGCTTGTGTTCGTGTCGGCCACTGTCCATTTCCTAAGGTTTTGAAATGCAAACAACTTTTGACTACTTTTTTTTTTTTTTAAACGACGTGCTCCTGTGAGCACCCACGGAGGAAAACATCAATCGGCGCCTATGACACCATTTACAACAACCTGACCATCTCCCCTGCTCCTTCAACCACCACACCTGCCTACCCCCCTCCACCCTCTCAGTCACTCTCTCATTTCTCTCTGCTGTCCCCTGTGGTCAGGGGGGTTAAGAAGTTTGTTTATAGTAGAGAATTGTTAAAGGTAGTCTGTATATGCATGGAGATGAACTGTTAACCACTACATTGTACCGCAGACCTTGTGCATAAAACCTCTTGATATTCACCAACATTTGCTCCCCCTACGTAATGCTTCAGGTCCTGCATTGGCGCAGCTTCCCGGTTCATCGGAGGGCGATTGGCGCAGCTCCCCGGGGCGTCGGAGACAACTGGCATTGGAGGCTTGGGCCCCGTCATAACTGCTTCCAGTTCTAGTGTTATTTTTGTGTTTTGTCTCAAAACAAGAAACACTTACAGTGACCCCATGTTGGCTCTTCTACCTGCTCTTTACATAGCTGGTAGCCCACATTGTGATATGTTGTCCCATTTAGAGCATTGGTAATCCGGATTTGGTAATCTTGAAAACTGTGTATCTGGATCAAGGTGATCCAATCCAATGTTGCTTTGAAGAACCGGCATAAAAGTAAGACGGATTACCTGATCCTGAATAGCAAAAAATGGGATTTCCAAATCCGGATCATTTTGATCCAGGTTAAATGTTTTGAACAACTGGCCCCTAATCACACTCTCCTTGCAGCAGCGTTCTGGACCTCAGATTACAGCCATGCCGCGCAGACAGAAGGAAGCCGCACTGGACTGAGCGTGAGAGAGAGAGAAGCTGGGCAAAAAGAGGCACACGGTTTGAAGGTTTGGGAATTTCTGTTGAAAGCAGTGGTGTAATGTAACTAAGTACATTTACTCAAGTACTGTACTTAAGTACAAATTTGAGCAAGCTTTTGGTGGTCGCACTCCGAGTAGTAGTAGCCTAGAAGACTAGAAGTAGTACTATTGGTCACAAAAGCAGCCTATAAATTCCGTGTTCAGTTGTATGAAGAAAAAAAAAATCCACTCTTATATAACGAATAGTGTTACACATTTGGAACATACATTGTGAATTGAAGGGGAAGTGAGATCATCTGACAGGGCTGTAGGGGTACCTCAGACCAAACATGTTTCAAGATTAGGGTCACCAATTGAGTGTCTGACCAAATGTCTCCCCTTCTGTTCGTGAGGTACGGCGTTGACTAGTGGTCAGATTAGGATGTCACAGTGAAGTTGACCATTGACCTTTTTGGATATAAAATGCCATCGCTTTATCCTGTTAAAGACGCAAACTTAATTTATTAAGACTGATTTTATCATTTAGCGTGAGATGTGGTCTTAATTCTTGAATTGTGGCCAAAAATGCATTATGTGAGTTCAAAGTGTCTAAATCTAATCCTTATCGTTAAGTCTAAAAGTGGTTTGACATTTCCTCCAGGCATTTCTGAGATATTGTGTTCACGGACGGACAACTCAAAAGCAATTCATCTGGCCATGGCTGTTGACAGCAGAAAACATAAAAATGAATTTCTCCATATTAATGCCTGATGAATGACCTCTTCTACAGTCAAATACAAAGACTGGCTGCAGGCAGATTATAATGTCAGGGGTATTACTTAGGCTTACAACAGAGCTTTATTCCTGAGGAATGAATTGTTCTGCCTCCCCCACCCCCAAAACAAAAACAAAAACAACATACACAAAAGACGTATTTTGTCACACATTGCAGTTTGACAAATTGCTCAGTTGTTAGCACTTCTGCCTCATCCTGCATCCTCATCCTGCCTGATCCCCATTCTGGACAGTTTGATTCCCGGCCCAGGCAGAGTTCGGTCCCCAGTCAGGACTGGGCCTTTCTGTGTGGAGTTTGCGTGTTCTCCCCGTGTTTGCGTGGGTTTCCTCCGAGTGCTCTGGTTTTACAGTACAATGACATTAGTTTCAGACTTCAAAGTTCTTAGGCTCGTTCCAGATGAGCCAGGTCTGCGCAGAATCGATCACCGGCGATCGCCGCCCAATGCATGCCGGTTAGGTTTGTGTCCGACTTGATCCCGACTTGCTCTGACGTCATGCACGCGTGGGCAATGATAACCTCACGAGATCAATGCGGCCGCAGTTCGACGCAGGCAGCGCAGTTGCTTTTCACCGACTGCAAGACCCAGGCCGGCATGCTGGGAAACGCCGGCCTCTCAGCTGATCTAACAGCTGATTGGTTTAGAATCGACAGATCATCCACAGTGTGCTAATTAAAATCAGTAACAGATCGCATGTAGAGCAGATTGCATTATGACAGCTACTCTGTCATAATAAAAACAACTGGAGACAGTGTACACTGTTTTATTTGCTTTTAATATGCTTGTTTTAAGTGTTGGTTGTATCGCTGTATCTGTTTTTATGTGCTAAATGTGCTGGTTTTACTGTAAAGTGTCTTTGAGTAGCCTGTAAAGCGCTATATAAATAAAATGTAATATTATTTACTATGCCTCAAAAGTGAGCAGAGGGGCTTCCGGTTTGGATCATGTAGTGACAAGACGTGCCAACGAGAGGCTCCTGATATTTTGGATTTAACCGCGATAAAACTCTCTAATATACTGTACGTACTGGCGTTGAGTTAATAGTTTCAGTTTATTTACAGTACAGGCCAAAAGTTTGGACACACCTTCTCATTCAATGCATTTCCTTTTATTTTCATGATTGTAGATTCTCACTAAAGGAATCAAAACTATGAATGAACACATATGGAATTATGTACAAAAAAGTGTGAAATAACTGAAAACATGTCTTATATTTTAGATTCTTCAAAGTAGCCACCCTTTGCTTTTTTATTAATAAGGGAAAAAATTCCACTAATTAACCCTGACAAAGCACACCTGTGAAGTGAAAACCATTTCAGGTGACTACCTCATGAAGCTCATTGAGAGAACACCAAGGGTTTGCAGAGTTATCAAAAAAAGCAAAGGGTGGCTACTTTGAAGAATCTAAAAGACATGTTTTCAGTTATTTCACACTTTTTTTTTAAGTACATAATTCCATATGTGTTCATTCATAGTTTAGATGCCTTCAGTGAGAAGCTACAATGTAAATAGTCATGAAAATAAAGAAAAACATTGAATGAGAAGGTGTGTCCAAACTTTTGGCCTGTACTGTATGTTCTCTCATTTGCTACCGAAATTACACGTTCGGAACATGCCGAGCTCACAAAAGACCAGCTACTCTGTCACAATAAAAACAACTGGAGACAGTGTAGGAGCTGATATGTGTTTGTTTGTTTTGTCACCGCCCTTGGCTGCTGCTCCCTGCTCTCGTCCACTTGACTTTACTCAAACAAGCCTCCTGGCTTGTGCAGCTGCTGCCAGCCCTCTGCGCAGATGTACTGGGGGAATCACTGGGACTCTGAGTTGGGAGGATTGGGAAGAATGTGCCTGACTGGAACAACACAGTGGTTGTATAACACTGGTAGGACACAGTGCAGCTGTGATGCAGCTCAACAGGGCTACTTCAGTCCCACCTGGAAGAGGAAAATCTGAAACAAAATACTTGTTCAGTTTGGTTTGATTTCATGAGGGTAGAAAAAAATAATAAATAACTGCTATTTTTATTTATATAGTAGTGAAATTTTACTTACTTTTTATACAGACTAATCGGAATGAATTTATTTTCTTATACGAGCATATAAACGGGCCTGTTGCACAAAAGTAGAATGAAGAAATCCAGGATAACTGAAAGCGCAGCTTGACTTAGTGTGATCCGCTCATCGCGGCTTAATCGGTTGGACGTTTGCCGAGCCAGGATGAGAAGGTGAAGCTATGTCAAGCCAGATGTAGATAGCTGGGATAAGTGCACGTTCACAGCTTTCTTAAATAGACCACGGTACCGATCACAGATTTACTGATGCAGCAATGGAGAAGACGCGTGCGTCATCCGTTTCACCGGCTGAGCAGCAGCTTCTAATGCAAATTTACGAGGAGGTGAAGCATATAATATGCAAAAAGGGAAATACGGCTGTTATCAGACAGAGAGAAAAAGCCCGAAAGACAATAGCAGACCGACTGAATGCGTAAGGATTTAAAGAGTCACTCCACATTTTTCCAAAGTTGTAAACTGTTTTATTTGTTTTTAATATGCTTGTTTTAAGTGTTGGTTTTATCGCTGTATCTGTTTTTATGTGCTAAATGTGCTGGTTTTACTGTAAAGTGTCTTTGAGTAGCCTGTAAAGCGCTATATAAATAAAATGTATTATTATTTACTATGCCTCAAAAGTGAGCAGAGGGGCTTCCGGTTTGGATCATGTAGTGACAAGACGTGCCAACGAGAGGCTCCTGATACTTTGGATTTAACAGCGATAAAACTCTCTAATATACTTATAATATACAACAACTTGTCTGTAAATTACCAGATCTAAATTATCATTTTTTGATTTTAGGGGATGACTTTAACTGTAGCATGGACCCCAACTTAGACAGATCCAACCATAAAGTACATACCCTCTCAAAAATGGCCAGTACTTTTTAATTTTTTTTTCGATCATTCAGTATGTGTGGATCCCTGGCGCTTTTTGAATCCTCAGTGCAAGACCTTTTCTTTTTATTCTAACATCCATCACTCATACTCGAGAATTGATGACTTTTTTTGATAAAAAACTGATGGGTTGCTTGGAGAAGGTTGAATACGGCGCCATCGTAGAATCAGACCACGCCCCCATACTTATGGATCTCTCTTTCGATCACAACTACACCGGTCGTCCTCAGTGGCGCTTTAATATTACATTACTGTCAGATGGGAAGTTCTGCAATTTAATCTCTGTAGCCATCAGCAGGTTTTTGGAAACTAATAAGACACTCAGTTTCTCCGTCATTACTATGGGAAACATTTAAAGTGGTTATTAGAGGGGAAATAGTAGCATATTCAGCCTATCAGAATAAAGAAAGAGAAAAAAAAGTCAACAGTTAATAGATTTAATATTTGATCTAGATATGAGGTGTTCCACGTCTCCAAGTCCATCACTCTATAAAGAGAGAATTGATCTTCAAACTCTATAATTTACTTTCTACTTCAGAAACGTAGCAACTTATTATGCGATCACGTGGGATGTTTTATGAACATGGCCGGTTGGCTCATCAACTAAAATCTAAATCGACATCACAACATATTTCTCAAATCGAAGATACGACAGGAAAGCTGACTACAGATCCTGTCAAAATAAATTATATTTTTAAAGATTACCATTTTGATTTGTATTATTCAGAGTCACTTAAAGACGCATTACTCTTCCTGAATTTTTTTTTTTTTTAATAAAATATGAGTTCCTACCCTCTCTGATGTTGCCTCGTGAGACCGTCCTGATCTCGCGAGCTCCAGTTTTCCACTCGCAGATCAGTCTAGCATCTTGAGGCAGAGAAAATTTGGAGCCGTTAGCCAAACGACCGGGCAAATCAGGGTTGGTTTTGAGGTGGGTTAGGTGGTGATAGACAGATGGTTTATCCAATCAGCTAACCAGAATTTTCATACAGCGGTAGCCCTAATTCTGTTAGCCGCTCGCTAATGCTTTTTTTCTCTTGGATCCTTATTTTGGAATATGGACCGGGAACCTGAAATGGTGCCTTTTATTCCTAAATTCTCGTTACACAAACGGCAAATATCCTTTACCGACATGTTGCTTGCATACTGAGCTAACGAGCTATGCTTTGCCTGCAGCAGCAGGGGCGGGCTTGTGGTTGTATTTCATACGCTTCGTGGATCTGATTGGTTGATTTGGCCCGTCTATCACCAACATAGGTGATAGACAGATGGTTCATCCAATCAGCTAACCAGTATTTCCGCCCCTTCCCAAAAGTTCTCCAACGGAAAGTTCCCAGATGGATATGCCGAGCAAATGCGAAGCAATCCATCTGGCAGAGTCAGGTTATCTCTGATGGCCAAAAAGAGCAATTAGATCAACCACTGGGCCTTGAAGAGGTTGCCTTTGCCATCTCTGCAATGCAAAATGGGAAGGCCCTAGGGCCTGATGGCTTCCCCATTGATTTTTATAAGAAATTTTCTGGTCAACTAGCTCCCCTGTTGTTAGATATGTTTAACCATTCATTGTCCCAAGGTAAATTACCAGGATCCCTTACTGAGGCATCTATTACACTTTTGCTGAAACCTGGTAGGGACGCGTTTAAATGTGGTTCATACCGACCTGTATCGCTGTTAAATTCTGATGTTAAAATACTTTGTAAACTGTTCGTGATGTGATTGGAGGCAACCTTGCCATGCCTGATTTCAACCGACCAGACGGGCTTTATTAGAGGGTGTTATTTATTTTCTAATGTGCGACATCTTTTAAATGTACTTTACAGCCCTTCGCCTAATGTCATACCAGAAGTTGTGGTGTCATTAGACGCAGAAAAAGCATTTGACCGTGTAGAATGGGATTATCTTTTCTTTGCGTTGAAACAATTTGGTTTTGGTAAAACATTTAGCCAGTGGATCCAACTTCTTTACTTCTCCCCACAAGCATCGGTGGTCACAAACCAGCTCCGCTCACAAAGTTTTCCCTTATCTAGAGGCACCAGACAAGATTGCCCACTTAGCCCACTTTTATTTACATTAGCAATAGAACCATTACCCCTCATTATCTACACCCTCCATACAGGGTATTCCCAGATGGGGAGTGGAAAATAAACTATCCCTTTATGTGGATGATATGTTGCTTTACATATCAGACCCACTGTTAGGTATCCCTGAAATACTTGCACTGCTGCACACTTTTGGACAGATTTCTGGCTACAAACTTAATTTATCAAAAAGCGAATGTTTGCCTGTAAATGAATCAGCAAGGAAAATCCCAGATCGTGCTCTACCATTTCATATATCAAGGTCAGGTTTTAAATATATGGGCACTAATATAACTCCTGTCTTCAAAGATCTTTTCGATGGGAACTTTGCCCCACTCATTGCCAAACTTAAATCTGATATACAAAGGTGGGATAACTTACATGTGACCTTAGCTGGCAGAGTGAACTGTGTCAAAATAAATATATTACCAAGGTTTCTATTTTTGTTTCAATGTCTCCCTATTTTCTTATCAAAATGATTTTTCCATCAGATAGACACATTCATTTCAAGATTCATAGGAATGGTAAGATTCCTAGGATAGGTAAAGACCTACTCCAGTGACTAAGAGCAGTAGGTGTGTTGGCCCTCCCTAATTTTAGGAGCTATTACTGGGCAGCAAACATCCACAAAATAACATATTGGGTGCAATTTCCAGATACAGACTGGTGCGAGTTGGAGAGCAGGTCATGCGTGTCAACCTCTCTACATGCTCTGGTCACATCTAGCCTCCCTGTCAAGATTTTTCATTTCATTTCATTGCTTGGGACGGCTTTAGAACCATGCAGTACAAGTGCCATATTTGGTGTACCAGATGAAGGAACAAACTGCGCGAAATCAACTCAACATCATAGCATTTGTCTCTTTACTGGCACGTAGACTTATTTTCCTACTTTGGAAATCAAGCGCCCTGCCCACTGCAGCACAATTGCTTAAGGATGTAATGCTGTTTTTACATCTAGAGAAAATTACATTTACAATAAGAGGCTCTAACCTATTCCTCTCAGTTTGGGAATCTCTATTGTCATACTTTAGCTACCTCCAAGCCCTACCGGTGTAGTGAGTCACCATCCTGGCCGACTCTGAAGGAATGACTGCCCCCCTCCATATTCAAGCTACACTATATATAAACACCTGGCTATAGTATTCCCCTATGGTGTGTCATGATAGAGTTTTGAAGGCGTGCCGTCCTTCACGGAAATTCTATTTGTTTATTTATGTTTCAAGTCTAAGTATGTATTTTCTTTATAATTGTCTGCATTGTTAATCATTTCTTACTTGGTCCAGTCGGGGTGGGATGGGGTGGGCTGGGAGGGGATTGTTTTGTGTGTAAGAAAAAGAAAAACTCATATGCGTAACGATGTGTCTGTTCATAATCTATATTTCTCAATAAAAAGAGGTTTTAAAAAAAAAAAAAAGAAAAGTGAGCAGAGGGAATTAATGTTCCTCGGGAAATTTACCCTAAGGACTAGGCTTAATTTCAAACCCTTACCCTTATGCAAGAATATGTTTTACAACCATATGCACCAATCTCTATAAGCTATGTTTAATTCTAAATCTTTCTACAATTTAATGTTCATACAGAACAAACATGACTGGACAAAAACTAAAAAAAGAAGTAGCCTAAGTGACATCAATGTTTTGTTTTTTCAGTGGAGGAAAAGCCCATTTCCTCTGCATTGTCCCACTTTATCTCCGGTACCAGTGCAACCATTTTTCACCATTTAAACAACTACAATACTAGGATTTAAATCATACTTGTGACAGCAATAGCGTCAAGTAATGCATGTCAATAAAAATAAAGCAGAACACATTCAGAAGACAACGGAATAATTGTTAAACACGTTTATTTTGGATCAGAGCGGCAGCTGATTTAACACATAAGACTCCAGGATTAATATTAGCCTGGTTGTTAGCCTGCCCTGGAGCAGGCTAGCTGCAAAGAATAAATCTCCATGGTTACTTGGCTGGGTTTAATTCAACCTGCTTTTGTGCAACCAAATCAAAGCTAAATTCATTCAGGATAACTTGAATATCCCAGCTTAATCCCTAATCCTGGTTTTGTGCAACAGGGCCCTGCACATGGACAGGTGTTTATCTGCAGGATAACGAATGGGAAAGGACACGGATTATGTGTTTTTTTTAATACATGGGCCTATTTATGAATACTTTGAAACATGTTATGTTTCTTGGCAGAGGCGTTTGGCCACAATAAACAGTTTATTGTCATTGAAATATGTTCAGTGAACCAAAGTCGCCTCCATCAAACGTCAGTTGTCAACGCGTCACCAACTTGGAAACTCGGTTAGCAAAATCTAGCCCGAGTTTCCCACCTCTGATTCCACAACAGCTGACTCTTTTCCTGCTTCCAATGTTGGCTACATGATTGCTGGATATACCAAACTAACTTTTCTTCATTTTCCTGGAGCACGAGCAGATAGCTGAAAGGAACATTGCGACTGTTGTGTGGAATTAGGTTGGCGATAAAGAAGGCACTATGCTTTTCCGTGTCTATTTTTTCGCTAAGAGGAAACTCAATAAAAAGCCATTTGCCAACACTAAATATCAAACAAAAGCCAGACACTATATAGTATTAACCCTTGTGTTGTCCTTCGGGTCTCTGTGACCCTGGCCAGTGTTCAGTGTTATTTCCCTGCTACCGCTGCCCTGGCCTTCGGGTCTCTGAGACCCATACGTTATTCCGTGGTATTTCCCTGCTACCGCGGCTCTCGCCTTCGGGTCTCTGTGACCCATACGTTATTCCGTGGTATTTCCCTGCTACCGCGGCTCTCGCCTCCGGGTCTCTGTGACCCATACGTTATTCCGTGGTATTTCTCCAATACAGCGGCTCTGGCCTTCGGGTCTCTGAGACCCATACGTTATTCCGTGGTATTTCCCTGCTACCGCAGATCTGGCCTTCGGGTCTCTGTGACCCATACGTTTTTCCGTGGTATTTCCCTGCTACAGCGGCCCTGGCCTTCGGGTCTCTGAGACCCAGACGTTATTCCGTGGTATTTCTCCAATACAGCGGCTCTGGCCTTCGGGTCTCTGAGACCCATACGTTATTCCGTGGTATTTCTCCAATACAGCGGCTCTGGCCTTCGGGTCTCTGAGACCCATACGTTATTCCGTGGTATTTCCCCAATACAGCGGCTCTGGCCTTCGGGTCTCAGAGACCCATACGTTATTCCGTGGTATTTCTCCAAAACGGCGGCTCTGGCCTTCGGGGTCTCTGAGACCCATACGTTATTCCGTGGTATTTCTCCAAAACAGCGGCGCTGGCCTTCGGGTCTCTGAGACCCATACGTTATTCCGTGGTATTTCCCTGCTACCGCGGCTCTGGCCTTCGGGTCTCTGAGACCCATACGTTATTCCGTGGTATTTCCCCAATACAGCGGCTCTGGCCTTCGGGTCTCAGAGACCCATACGTTATTCCGTGGTATTTCTCCAAAACGGCGGCTCTGGCCTTCGGGTCTCTGTGACCCATACGTTATTCAGTGGTATTTCTCCAATACAGCGGCTCTGGCCGTCGGGGTCTCTGAGACCCATACGTTATTCCGTGGTATTTCCCCGCTACCGCGGCGCTGGCCTTCGGGGTCTCTGAGACCCATACGTTATTCCGTGGTATTTCCCTGCTACCGCGGCCCTGGCCTTTGGGTCTCTGTGACCCATACGTTATTCCGTGGTATTTCTCCAATACAGCGGCTCTGGCCTTCGGGGTCTCTGAGACCCATACGTTATTCCGTGGTATTTCTCCAAAACAGCGGCTCTGGCCTTTGGGTCTCTGAGACCCATACGTTATTCCGTGGTATTTCCCCGCTACAGCGGCCCTGGCATTCGGGTCTCTGAGACCCATACGTTATTCCGTGTTATTTCCCCGCTACCGCGGCTCTGGCCTTCGGGGTCTCTGAGACCCATACGTTATTCCGTGGTATTTCCCCAATACAGCGGCTCTGGCTTGTAGTAGTAACACAGAAAGGGTAGGGAAAGGGGAAAGAAACACACCTTGTTCTCGTCCTACTAAACACTTTTATTATACACACACACACTGTTGACATTTATCTTCTCATTTATGTCATCTTTGCTTCGCCTTGTTCTTCTTCTTCTTCTTCGTTTGGACCTCTGTACACTTTGTACTCGGTTCAGCAGGCGGCATGGCCCGCTGCGTGACTCTAAATTTGGAGCTGTATCGTTTTCTCAAACGCGCGGAACAAGAGGCACGCTCAGCACGCTCAGCACGCTCAGCACGCTCAGCACGCTCAGCACGCTCAGCACGTGCAGTACACGCGGCACGCGTAGCACGCGAGACACGTGCGGCACGCATAGCACGCGTAACACGCATAGCACGCGAGGCACGTGCAGCACGCAATGTCCCCCAAGTGGAAGAGATGGAAGACAAAAAAAACACAGAAATGGAAGAAGTGGAAGAAGAAGACAAAGAAGAAGAAGAAGAAAAAGATGTTGATGATGACCAGAGCGACTCTGACGAGGAAGACAAATGTTCATCCGGCGGGTGTTCGTCAGAAGACGACCGAGATGAACCAGGACAAGAACAAGAAAAAGGACAAGAACGAGGAGCAGACATAGCTGCAGCAGCCCAAGAGGGTGTACGGCAACGGGAAGAAGCAGAAGCAGAAGAAGCAGAAGAAGCAGAAGAAGCAGAAGCAGAAGAAGAAGCAGAAGCAGAACAAGCAGAGGAAGAAGGACAAGACGATGGGCAAGACAATGGGCAAGACGATGGGCAGGATGAGCAGGACGAGGAGGAGATCGAAAGGTTTGTGTCGAGAAACGGCAAAATCGAATGGTCCTCGAAGACGTATCATCCCAGTCGCCCTCGACCACATTTCCGTGGCACAGGACAAGAAGGAGAAGGAGAAGGAGAACAAGACGGAGACCAAGACCAAGACCAAGACCTAGACCTAGACCACAGATGCGCTAACGCTCCAGAGAGCCCGGGACCCACAGAGTACGTGGCCACACGCGTCCACGACATACTCTCCACGTTCGACCTGTTGGTCACGCGGCGCATACTAGAGATCGTGGTGACCGCCACGAACCTTGAGGGCCTGAGGAAATGCGGCAACGACTGGAAAATGACGGACGTCACGGAGCTGCGCGGCTACCTCGGGCTGCTGCTCCTCGCCGGCGTGTACAGGTCCCGAAACGAGGCCCTGGAGAGCCTGTGGCACGAGGAGAGCGGCAGGGCCATTTTCCGCGGCACAATGTCGCTCAAGCGATTCCACACCCTCTCGCGGGTGCTGCGATTCGACGACCGCGAGACGAGAGGTGCCAGACGAGCCACGGACAAACTGGCGGCCATACGACAAGTGTGGGACGCCTGGGTGCGGCGGCTGCCTCGCCTCTACAACCCGGGCCCCGACGTGACTGTGGACGAGCAGCTGGTTCCCTTTCGCGGTGTGTGTGTGTGTGTGTGTGTGTATATATATGTATGTATGTATATGTGTGTGTGTGTGTGTGTGTGTGTGTGTGTTTTTGTATGTTTTTGTAACTTTTCCATCGTCACTCTTCTCCTCCCACGCTCACCAAGGTCGATGCTCCTTCCGCCAGTACATGCCCAGCAAGCCCGCCAAGTACGGACTCAAGTCGTGGGTGGCCAGCGACGCCGGCTCCAGCTACGCGTGGAACATGCAGGTCTACACGGGCAAGTCTGTGAGCGGCGAGCCCGAGAGGAATCAGGGCGCCCGAGTGGTGATGGACCTGACCGAGGGCCTGCGGGGCCCCCGCAACGTGACGTGCGACAACTTTTTTCACCTCCTACGAGCTGGCCCGGCGGCTCCTCCACCAGAGGCGCTCACCGTGGTGGGCACGATGCGCAAAAACAAGCCCGAGCTGCCGCGCGCCTTGATCGACACCAAGGGCCGCGCGGTCTTCTCGTCCCAGGTTCGCCTTCACGCCCACCGTCACTCTGGTGTCCTACGTGCCCAAGAGGAACAGGAACGTGGTGCTGCTGAGCACGCTGCACACGGGGGACGCGCGGGTCAGCGCCTCCAGGGCCGCCAAGCCCGACATCATCCTGCACTACAACAGCACCAGGGGCGGCGTGGACAACCTGGACAAGCTCGTCGGCACGTACAGCTGCCGCAGGAAGACGGCGCGCTGGCCCCTCGCCGTCTTCCACAACATCCTCGACGTGTCCGCCTACAACGCCTTTGTGCTCTGGCGAGAGCTCAGACCCGAGTGGCTGCGCGGCAAGCTCAACAGGCGCAGGGTTTTCCTCGAGCAGCTGGGCAGGGCGCTCGTCACTCCGCTCATCGAGAGACGCTCGCGTCTCCCTCGCACGCAGGCGTCTGCTGCGCTTGTCAAAGCCGTGGCGGCGAGGTCAGGCGTGCCCAGGTCAAGCGCTGGTGTCAGGCGAGCCCGACAAGACCAGCGAGGAGATGACGGGGAGGAGGAGGAGGAGGAGGAGGACGATGAAAACGACGAGGAGGATGACGAAAACGACGAGGAGGAAGACGACGATGAGGAAGCAGAACCGAGAGCGCCGACAGTGCCCAGCAAGCGAAAGAGGTGTCAGCTCTGTCCAAAGAAAAAGGACCGCAAGACACACACCGTGTGCGGTGGCTGCCAGAGATACGTCTGTGGGAGCTGCACACAGCCCTACTGTGCGGACTGCGTGAGACAGTAGCCTCTTGGCCCGCGCGGCGGTTTGAGCTTTGTCTTTGCCTTTACGCTGCACAAAGGGTCCCTGGGACCCGAAGGACAGAGGCCGCGAGGCTAGTAGCAAATGCATAGAGTCACAATAAGCGAGGGTCCCTGGGACCCGAAGGACAGAGGCCGCGGGGCTAGTAGCAAATGCATAGAGTCACAATAAGCGAGGGTCCCTGGGACCCGAAGGACAGAGGGCGCGAGGCTAGTAGCAAATGCATAGAGTCACAATAAGCGAGGGTCCCTGGGACCCGAAGGACAGAGGCCGCGGGGCTAGTAGCAAATGCATAGAGTCACAATAAGCGAGGGTCCCTGGGACCCGAAGGACAGAGGCCGCGAGGCTAATACAAAAGGTGAATACACTAAACAAGTTCCCGTAACACGAAGGACAATACAAGGGTTAAGTTGCTGTAGCCTACATTCACCACTTCTTATCCAGAGAAAGAATATAAAGTAATCTCTGAGATTATTCCTTAATAGCGTTGTGCAATGCCAGAAAATCTCAGAGTTGAACCGGGCAGACACATCAGTTTTCATCAGACTCACCCTGGGTCGAGTTAATTAAGTCTACTGCTAACTTATAGGCCTAACACTAATAACATCACCATCAAAATACCCCCGCAAATCAAATCCCCTGCACAGTGTTGGGAAGGATACTTTCAAAACGTATTTCGTTACAGAATACATGCCCACAAATGTAATTTGTAACGTATTCTGTTACGTTACTCAATTTGAGTAACGTATTCTGAATACTTGGATTACTTCAGGATTACTTCCACATTGAATTGCGTTTTATAAGTGTAGGAATGCGACCATCACATCCATCTTACTAAACAGGCATATAATGGTGTGTTCTTTTTATTCCAACTAGCTGAATGTGTACCTGAACAAGCAGATTATTGTATTGGTAGTCCCGAACTGCATACTACAAAAATCTAACCGCGGTCTAAGCTACCACAAGCTAATTTTAGCTAACGTTAGTTAGCATGTCAAACGGGGCTAGTCAGTCTTTAAACGGGTCTGGAGCTAGTACATCAGCACCGAGGAGAATGTAAAGTCGCACGTCAATGTTAAAATAGCAAGGTGACCAGTAAAACTACAGCAGACGACTACCCTTGGCTAATTAAAAAAATAACTTACTTTACGATGCTTCTTCAGGTTGGAGGTGGAGTAATTTGGAGCTGAAAGGAGGCTGGTTGCTGGCAAGCAGAGGCTGCACGGCACAGTTAGCTATATTTCATTCTCCCTGTTCGTTCTTTAATGTGAAATGCTGTTTGAATTTCCAATATAGAAACTTATTGCTGCCCTGTCTCTGTCGTGCGGGTTCCGACTCCATTGTGACTGATCACGCAAATAGCTATTTTTTTCTATTTCATATCGGGGCTTCTGGAACATGCATTAAGTTGCCTTAATTTATTCAGAGTGAATAAACTCGTGAAACAGAGAAGTATCGTCATGTAATCCACTGATTTTAACAATGTAACTGTATTCTAAATACCAACTATTTAAGTTGTAACTGTAACGGAATACAGTTACTCATAATTTGTATTCTGAATACGTAACGCCGTTACATGTATTCCGTTACTCCCCAACACTGCCCCTACATCACTGTTCACCGTCAAGCCACTAAACTTGTATGAAGACTTGGGGGTGCATGGTTTTTGCCATCTGGGTACTCCCTAAAGCTTTAAATTTCAAATTACAATAATTTAGGATGAAGTCTTCTCATTGCCAATCCATGCTATATTAATCTATGTAAAAAACACAGTCAGTCGAGCTCCTTCAGCATATGATGTCAATTTGACTTTAGTAGGTGTTATTATTAACAAGCTCCAAACACACCGATTCATTTTTGTGTAGGCTACTTCAAAAGATACTGCATGGTTTAGCTCCTCATAGTCCAGTAAGACAAACAAGATCATTAATGAGAGGAGCCGGTTATATATATCTATCTATAAATTGCAGGAATGTCTGTCTGTCTTTCTGTCTGTTATGCGCATATCTCTAGAACTGTTAGTCCAATGGATTTCAAACTTGACAGGTGTCGAGTAAGTTCAGTGCCAAGTTTGACGTTGTTTGGATTAGAAATGCAAAAGATATGGTTAAATATATATCGTAAAAGAAGCACACATTGGCTTTTGTAATATTGTGAAGAGCGAGGAAAAAAACTACCCAGATCCCTCAATGAGCACATGCTTATTCATACCTTAACTCCGAAATTTTCACAACCCAGAAAGTCCTGTCTCCATTTACCCCAGTGTCATGGCTCAGTTTGGCCACAACATTTATAGAAAGCAGCCAAAATGATTAGCCAGACTGATAATGAGAGCAGCTGCTTAGTAGCCATTGACTAAACAATACTACGTCATCATGGAATGAACTTCTATACAGCCACAAACTACACAAACACTTAATTCTCCCACAGCTGAACTAACAAACTAGAAGATAGCCGTACAGCCAAGGTTACAGTAATAAAAGGAGACAGCAGGCACACAAACCAAAGAGAAGTGGACTTGTGACCTACTATGTGTGTATACAAGTCATAACTGCATTGAGGGATGAATAAATTGAAGGATGATCAATTTGGCAACAATCTCTGAGCATCTGTGGTGACACTAATGCATGTAATACGGACAATCTATCCTCTCTCTATCTAAGATCAATATGTCTGCTGAGTGAGGGACCATGTTGTATGGACACTACCAAAAAGGTGCCAGAAAGGATCTGTCAAAACACACAATCTAGATACCTCTTTAAACAATTAGAGCTCTTTGGAGCCGCAAGAAGTCCTAATAATCACAACATATAGTCTGTAGACACCACAGTACGAGAGTAAAGGCAGGAGCAGTGGTTATAGGGTAAGGGCTGCATTATGTTGATAAATAAATCAGCGTGCAATTCCTCTGAAAATGTTAAGATTGTAAATTTGTTTTATTATATTGCTCAAAAACTAGAGTGGGGTGAATTTGCATGCAGCTATCCAGCTCTCGCTAATAAGAGCTCTATATATATATATATATACATATATATATATATATATATATATATATATATATATTTATTTGGGGGAGAGGAGAAGACACAGGCTTGAAGCTCAATAGAAACAATGTGAACTTTGCACCACTGTCAATAGAAACCTCATTTCCTCCAGTTGCTAATATCACTGTCCTAGAGTGCAGTGTGTGTAAGGCACTGGTTCATGTTTGTCCCTCACATAGCAACTGTGAGTCGCAGTCTACAACAGATGCTACGTAACATAAAAAGAGAAAAGCAGAGCAGAAAAAGGGAGAAGACATACACACAGACAACTGTGCGTATGTCTTGCCCTTTGTGAGTGAAAAGTCAGCCGCAATGCTTCCATCTTGTAGTGATAAAAATGCATCGCCACAGTAAGCAGTGTCATGAGTTTACAACCCCTTTTGACTTTGTCTTTCACTGCTGCTGGACAAAACAGCATCCAGCTGGCTTTACCCAGCCTCAGATAATACACCACCACCAGCGGTCTGAGGGCAGTAAAGAATGTTTTGATGCCATAAAAATATCGACATTCGGTACCCAGCCCTATATGCCACTCTAGCCGCTGGCTACTCCACCTCTCACCCTGCACACTGAGTGAGCACAGCGCAGGACCAGAGACAGAGAGGGTCGAACAAAGCAGCTGAGCTTTGGCAGCTAAAATGTGAAATACACCTCAGACCCACAAAAATGTACAAAGTAGCACTACTTTGGACTATCTTTGACTTTGAATAAAAAACCGACAATCCCTGAATTTAAGGGCGTTTCAGAATCCCACACATGCATTTGCCAACACTATGTAAGGGATAATCACAGAAACAGAGCTGCCAACTTTTCCCCAAACCAGGAGTGAGATTTTGTGGGACAAACCTACATTTATTCTACGTACAAAGCAAATGTCTTTGGCTCATTCAGCATCATTATTGTCAGGGTTTAAATTGTGATTTGCTATGTGGTGGGGTTCTCCCTAGGGGGTCCGGGGTTATGCCCCCCCGGGATTTCTTTTGAAAATAAACCATTAAATGGCACTTTCTGGAGAGTTTTGTGCAAAGAAATGGAGAAATCGAATCTTACATGATATGTGCAAAACTGCAAAATTTGCATTGTTGTAGTCTCAACAGGTATTAGGGCATTTACATTACTGTTAATCAGTCATCACTTGATTACACATTATGTTACCTTGTTACGATATAAGAAGTGACCCATACAATGTGCCAAACATAATGTGCTAGCTACATGAAGAGACAGTGCAGCATGTGACAGTAGCAACAGCTGAGAAGATTTGAGTTTGTGGTGACCAGATCCACCTCACACAAACTTCCTTCTCCCATTCTCTCTCTTTACTACTACTACAACACACTGGAATTCTAAAGAATGAGAACCACTGATTTACATACATTCTAATCCTTTAAAACTAAATAAATAGAAATAACAATTTTTGGGTACCAGGGGGACTGGTGGCCAAAGACCAAATCTCAAGGTAAAAATACAAAGCAGCCCTCAGTATCTGGTGTGGCCACCACAAGCTTTAAGTAGTGCAGCGCATCTCCTCCTCATGTACTGCACCAGACTTTCCAGTTTGTGCGGTTGTTTTTGCCATCCTGTACCTGTCCCACAGGTGTGATATTCGGATGTACCGATCCTATGCAGGTGTTATGTGCATGTTCATTAATTGTTTATGATTCATTGAACAAGCATGCCCAGAGGAAAATTTTATTGCTCAATGGTTGCTATTCTACAGCTCAGGAGACAAAACTGTGATTCTCAGTTCAGCCTCGTTTTTTATTTCAATTTTGTCTGACCTATTTCTTATATGTTGCTCCTAAAATTCACTAGGAGAAATAGGTGAGACAGAGTAATATTTGCAGGAGTCATAGTTGAGACGTGATGGAGATAACTTGCTCAGTCTCGTTAATGGCTCATTTTGTTCTCATTTTTGTCCGACCCATGTCTTGTATGTTGCTCCTAAAATTCACGAGGAGAAATAGGTGAGACAGAGCAATATTTGCAGGAGTCTTAGTTGAGACGTGATGGAGATAACTTGCTCAGTCTCGTTTTGTTCTCCTTTGGCAAAGAAAATGAGCAGTACCAGAGCTAATATTGACTAATATATGAGTCATACATTTATATATCTATAAATAAATTTTAAAAAAATTAAATAAATCAAGGAAACTTTCAACAAATGGAGCCTTTATTAAATGTTAAGAAGGATCTATCTCTGTAGTGATCCTTTCCATAATGTCAGACACTTTCAAAAACAGCACTTTCAGTTTACATGCTGAACATTTGCAGCCAGAACTTCTGAACTCAACATCTGTCCACATCTCTGGTGTGCCACTTTCAAGAATGTATATTGTCCATGTCTTTGCGGTCCTCATGCAGCATTTGGTAATCAAGGCTTTTTTGACCTTGGCCTTCTCCACAGGTGTCCATCCATCTAGAGTTCCACAGCGCATGACGTAGGCTGCAAGAATAAAAGAAAGCACAAATTAAATTCCCCTTGCATACTGTAACCATGGTGTGGAAAATCCTGACTAAGTTGTTACCAGGGAAATAGTCAATGTCCAGTTTTTGCCACACACACACACACGCACACAACTGATTATATAACTGATCTCAAGTCAGTAACAAAACAAAAATGCAGAGAATAAAAAGGAGAACATAGCTGCCTGTACCTCTTTGAAAATGTTTAGGTAACTCAAAGTTAAAGTTAAATGTAACAGCAACACACAACGCAGTGCACACGTGCAGTGAGTATGGCACTACCAGCCATAGTGATCCTGATTTTTCACCATTAGCAACTCCGGCTCCGATCCAGCTCCGATCCAGCTCCGGTCAGTGTACTTCATACTCACATCAAGTCTATCCATCTATCCGGTGCTAAACAGACGCTCTGTGTGGTGACCAGTGATGCCACGTAACGCGTTACTAGTAACGCGTTACTCTAATCTGAGCACTTTTTTCAGTAACGAGTAATCTAACGCGTTACTATTTCCAAACCAGTAATCAGATTAAAGTTACTTATCCAAGTCACTGTGCGTTACTATTTGTCATTTTCCTTAGTAAAAATATATATTTTTGCTCTCTTCTTGCGTCTCGGGGAGTGAAGTCACGTATGCGACAAGTCATGTTTTCAGCATGTGGACAGTTGACGTGTACCACGCAGCGACACAAACGTAAACAATGGAGGGAGGAGAGAGATTTGCGCTTTCTAGCTGGAAATACAGTCACTATTTAGAGTTTGTGTCAGCTAAAGACGGCACTTTTAAGGTCCGTACACTCTGTGCTGGTGGCGACAAAGTGCTATCTAGCTACAAAAACACTACGTCAACTTTGAAGAACCATTTGGAGTCGCAGCGCTGCAGTCAAACTTGCAGAGCAAGTCCCAGCAGGTGGAGCGAAGCAGAGAGGAGGTCCCCCACCACCCAAACAACTAAAGCTGGACTTCGGTGCAAAACCAGTAAGTGGGGGAGAGTTGAAGAAGTTGGTCGGGCAGTAGGCCTATGTTGTAGAGGAAATGCTGCCCTTAAACACGGTTGACGCGCTCTCTTTCGTGCCATAATAAACCAGATCCTACTACTACTGGCAACGCTGAGCTGCCTCACAGTAGGGCTGGGCGTATCGATCTAAATATCGATAGTATCGATCTTGGTATCGGATCGATACTGTTGTGATGAGATCGATACTTTTGTTCTAGTTTCTCTCCGAGTTCATGCGAGCACAGCGTCTCTCCAAGTCTGTGCACAGTGCGCAAACAGCGCACCTCTCTCATTCTCTCTCTCTCTCTCTCTCTCTCTCTCTGGCCCCTCCCCCTCCCTGCTCTGCCGGAGGCGGAGGGCGGAGAGTCAGAACCATAGACAGTATATAAGGTCAGAACAGTGAGAGAAGCCCGTGATGATGGCGGAAAGAAAGAGAAGCGCTGTTTGGAGTACTGACTCCAGCTGATACGGACACTGCCACATGTGATGTGTGCAAAAAAAGTAATTCGCCACTGTGGTAACACCACCAATTTGCAAAAACACATTAAAGCATTAAGTCACCCGAGAGAGAACTCCGAGCGGCAAAAAAAGTTGAGGAAGGAGGAGGGGGGAGAACCCCAACACAGAGACAGAGTCTCTGGCAGAGGCTTTTCAGCCAAGAAATCAGGAGTATCCAGGTAATCTCCAGCATTAAGCAATGCTGTTCACAGTGATCAGAGAGGCAGTTTTAGCAGATAGAACTACTATCATAAATTCAGCCAGTTGAAAAAAATCGTAATTGTTTCACTGGAACTCAAAATTTTACACATATATTATTTTATTATTTTTATACCGTTACATTGTTTTATATTCTAGTTAGTAAATAACATTTCGATTTCCCTAAAATCTTTGTCCTGTGTTTTATCCTAATCATAATCAACTAACTAAAGGCAAAATCACAAAATGATTCAATGATCGTGACGTTACAAGTAAAAAGTATCGGTATCGGTATCAATATCGGCGATACTAGCCCTGTATTTACTTGGTATCGGATCGATACCAAAATTCCCAGTATCGCCCAGCCCTACCTCACAGTAAACCGGTTGTCATTTTTATGTTGAGGCTGTAGGGGTGTTGTCAGCAGCTGCTGCATGTAACTAATAAAGTAACTAAGTAATTTAACTTCGTTACTTTTAAAATCAAGTAATCTGTAAAGTAACTAAACTACTTTTAAAATCAAGTAATCTGTAAAGTAACTAAACTACTTTTAAAATCAAGTAATCTGTAAAGTAACTAAGTTACTTTTTCAAAGTAACTGTGGCAACACTGGTGGTGACCGTACTTAGGGGCATCATGTCTTTGGCGATAAACTATGTTTATATAACTGGCAAACACACGTTACTGTTTGAGTAATGTCGTCGTTCCATTTTAAAGTACATTCATATGGGGTTACGTTACGCTTTCAAACATTTCGGTGAGTGATGCCTGGTGTTCGGCATTTTAGCCACACAGCTGTCGTAGATGGCTTTGGGTTTCTTTTAAGTGCTGGTACAGGTTTATAGTGTTACCCTGTGAGGTAGCAATGTTAGCAAGACAAGTTTTGCACAATACCTGAAGCTGCGCATCATCATCTTTTTTTAAACCAAAATAGTCCCACACAAGTCAAGTGACCAAATCACAGCCTTTGCAATTAGGAAGTCACGTTTTAACATATTCTTTATTTATTATTGCAAATGCCATTAATCGTTCAGCCTCAGAAAGTACCCATGACTGAAACATTGACATACTATTTAGAGGTGAAAGGTGTGTGTGGGAATTTTCTCTTTTTGAATGGATCTTTGGGGGATTTAATTCCCTGCACCACAAAGGAAACCAAGCAAATGGTGTGTGTTGCTGGCTATTCAATTATTAAATTGGCAACTAGTGCGTGTGGATGTTGTAAAACAAAACATGAAAAAGTCCAACGATTTCAAAATAATAACTAGGTTCAAAGGATTTACTATTCTGCAAATCAAGTAGCTTTTTAACTTGTATTTATAATTAATTTCGGCTTTCAGGTAGTGTGGCCAGCATGGTTGTCAGTCCATTGTGGCCCTAATCCTAGAAACTAAATATAATGTTAGATTTTTATCATAATATCATCCAAAATAAATTAATTAAAGAAATAACATTACATTAAAAAGATGTGCAGTAAAATGATAATGATTCAATTACCATCCTGCTCATCTTTGGGTGAGCCGGGGTCTGGTTCATACAGTCTCATCTTCTTCGTTAAAATTTTCCCCTTGGCAATCCATTCTGTGAAATACATAAAAGTAATGTAAATGAAAATGTAAATGCAGTTCTAGGTTACTCCTTTCTCAGAATATTTGCACTGATACCCTTTGTGACACAGTGCTAAATGTAACCATTTTACAACAATCAAGAATTGATAAACATGTTAAATTATACTTGAAAAATACCAAATTAAGACACCAAGCACTTAAGGAACAACTAAGAAAAATTCATGCTGTAACTTGATATCAAAACGTTTGACAATTGATTTTAGAGTTAGATCTGTATTTTTAACTTCATGGGGAAAAGAGAGCATTTAATTGGGTTAGCTTGTATCTAATACTGCATTTTATTAACATATAAAGTCTGCAAAGGGGCGACCCTCATGTAAGTTACCTATATTCACCTATTTAATAATGACAATGTCATTTTCTCCCTACCAAAGTAGAACTTTGGAACATAATTTATCCCCACGACAACCTGCATAGTCTACTTAGGTTTAGCTAGGAGCTTTCTTAAAATCTGATTGTGTTATCCAACTAATTCGGACGAGGTTGCGGGCTTCCCTTTTTTTAAGAGATTCATAGCTACTTATTAGTTAGCTAATGTTAACATTCTCATGTTCATAGCCATGTAGTCTAGCTAGGTTTAAGGCTAACGTTAGCTAACCTTAGTACCGGTGTTACACCGTAAGCTGTGACCCATCAGGAAGTGTGACCGCAGAGGGTGCTGTTGCACTTCGTCTGCTCGTGAGTGCTAGACAATGGAGGGCGAAGAAGAGCGCGTACGCAAACGGAGTAAACATTAATACATTACGTCCACGGATGCAAGCAGTATGATTATTCGTGATTTGTTATTGCTTCCTAAGTAGAAAAAGTAAACCGCTGTTTATCTGAAAGTAAATAAAATATATTAAGGTACATTTTCTCTGAAATTTATCTAAACATGTATTTCTTTGTGACTGCATGCACATGCATGTGTCATGATTGTGGGTTCTGTTATGTGCTGTTTCCTGTTTTATTTTGAAGTCTGCCTTGTCTCCCTTGTCTTGTCTGGTTTGCTTCCTGTCCTTAGTTTTCCCTCTCTTGTGATTGTCTGATTTGTTTCACCTGTTGTGCCTCCTGTTCCCAGTTAGTCCTCGTTACCCTGTGTATTTAGTCTCTCTGTTTCCTTTTGTCTCTTGTCGGTTCGTTGTTTCCCTGTCAGTCCTGTGTGAGTACTGGTCGTTTATAGTTTTGAGTTTGTTAGTTGTGTGAGTTGAAATAAAGAGTTTGTTCTGCACATTCGCTGGAGGAGTCTTGCATTTGGGTCCACCTGCTGCAACCCCTGACAGAACGAACCAACCAAAGAATGGACCCAGCAGACTCTAATTTCAACATGGAGGAGCTAAGCCAGGTGGAGTACACCCTCAGCAGGCTTAAAGCAAAACTCGTGAGATCCACGGATTTGCAGCGCCGGCATGCCATTTGTTCCCTGATGAAACGGGCCATTTTATCAAAGCCCTGGCTGATGGAAGTACCGGGAATGGCTGCGTTTGCCGGTGAGCTCGCTAAGCTGGACAGGAATCTGCAGTCCCTCCTTGTTCTCTTCAGTGACTCTGTTTGTGAGGCTGCTAGCCTCCAGACTGACCCTGTCCCTGCATCTACAGGCTTCAGGCCTGTGTGCCAGGGACTTAGGGTGGGTCTGCTTCACCTCCAGCCAGCCACTCTTAGTCCTAAATCCCAGCCTTCTCAGATCCTGTTTCCTGGTCCAACCACAGTTCAGGAATCCCAGGAGTCTCCATTCTGGGGTACACGGTTGGCTTTCAGGCCAGTCGGAAAGAGGCGGAGGTCTAAGAAACGGCCAAGTCCTCTGTTGAATCCTGTGCCCACAGACGAGTCCGCTCCTGTGCCCACAGACGAGTCCGCTCCGGTGCCCGCGGCGGAGTCCATTACTGTGCCTGCAGCCCCATCGCCTGCAGCCACGCCTGCAGCTACGCCTGCAGCCACGCCTGCAGCCCAGTTGCCCGACGCCGCGCCTGCAGCCACGCCTGCAGCCCATTTGCCGATGACGCGCAGCCGCCCGGATTTTCCGCTGAAGCGCAGCCGCCCGGATTCGCCGCTGACGCGCAGCCGCCCGGATTCGCCGCTGACGTGCAGCCGCCCAGATTCGCCGCTGACGCGCAGCCGCCCAGAGTCGCTGCCTACGTGCGGCTCTCCTGACCCCGGGCCGACATGCGGCTCTCCTGACCCCGGGCCGACGTGCGGCCTCTCTAGTGTTCCCGAGCTCTCTAGTGTCCCTGAGCCACCCAGTGTTCCAGCGCCCCAGATCACCGGCTGGCCAGCAGCCCTCCTGTTCCCCGGCGGGCTGGCTGCCCCCCTGAATCCCGACGTGAGACCGCCACTGGGACCGCCTTTGGGACCTTGCCGGTCCCTGGAACTTTGCTGGCCTCCGGCGCCCCGGAGACCATCCCTAAGACCTTGCCGGTCTCTGGCGCCCCTGGGACCATGGCCCATGAGGCCATGTCGGTCTCCAGCACCCCTGAGACCACCCCTTAGACTTTGCCGGTCTCTGGCGCCTCTGGGACCACCCCTGGGACTTTGCCGGTTTCTACCGCCCCTGGGACTTTGCCTGTCACTGTGCCTGTCTCCGTCTCTGTGCCTGTCTCCGTCACTGTGCTTGTCTCCGTCACTGTGCCTGTCTCCGTCCCTGTCACTGTGCCTGTCTTCGTTCCTGTCACTGTGCCTGTCTTCGTTCCTGTCACTGTGCCTGTCTTCGTTTCTGTCACTGTGCCCCTCCTTGTCCCTGTCACCGTGCCCGTCCTTGTCCCTGTCACTGTGCCTGTGGCTGTCCCCGTCACTACCTCTGTCCCGTCTGAGTCCATCCCGTCTGTGTCTGTCCCGTCTGAGTCCGAGTCTGTCCTGTCTGAGTCCGAGTCTGGGTCTGTCCTGTCTGAGTCTGTCCTGTCTGAGTCTGTCCTGTCTGAGTCCGAGTCTGTCCTGTCCGAGCCTGTTCTGTCCACGTCTGTTTTGTCAGTCTGTCTCGTCCGAGTCGTTCCCGTCTGTTTCTGCCCAGTGCCGTGTTCCCTCGGTCCCCAGTCCAAAAGTTCCCTGTCCCTAGTGACCCTCTGTTTTCCCTAGGCCTCTCAGGTGCCCCCAGTGTTCTCTGTGTTCTCTGTGCCCCCAGTTTTTTCTGTGTTCCCTGTGCCCCAGGGCCCCTCTGTTCCCTGTGCCCCCGGGTCCCTCTGTTCCCTGTGCCCCGGGCCCCTCTGTTCCCTCTGTTCCCTGTGCCCCCGGGTCCCTCTGTTCCCTCTGTTCACTTTACCCCTGGGCCCCTCTGTTCCCTCTGTCCCCTGTGCCCTGGCGGTCCTTCCCCGGACCTTTTTTGCCCTCCTTGGGTTGTTTTTTGTTCTTGTTTTGGGACATCTGGGATCTGTCCCTTGAGGGGGGGGATTCTGTCATGATTGTGGGTTCTGTAATGTGCTGTTTCCTGTTTTATTTTGAAGTCTGTCTTGTCTTGTCTAGTTTGCTTCCTGTCCTTAGTTTTCCCTCTCTTGTGATTGTCTGATTTGTTTCACCTGTTGTGCCTCTTGTTCCCAGTTAGTCCTCGTTACCCTGTGTCTTTAGTCTCTCTGTTTCCTTTTGTCTCTTGTCGGTTCGTTGTTTCCCTGTCAGTCCTGTGTGAGTACTGGTCGTTTATAGTTTTGAGTTTGTTAGTTGTGTCAGTTGAAATAAAGAGTTTGTTCTGCACATTCGCTGGAGGAGTCTTGCATTTGGGTCCACCTGCTGCAACCCCTGACAGCATGCACAAGTTACATTTGTAATAAGCACATTGGCTAAGTTTTCATAATGTGTGACCCCACTGTAACTGCTTAATAAAGGAGTTAAACTGAAAAATATTGTTTGGGGTAGTTATGTCATGTCTTCACACTAATCTGGACCCATGTTTTCTTATTTGGAGTCATCACAGAGCCAGTATCTCAGAGGTCACCATATATGACAAGTAGCAGCTGTCAGAATGTGTGACCTCACTGTAACGGCTTAATTAAGGAGTCAAACTTCATAATATTTTCTGGTGTTGTTATATCATGTCTTCACATTACTCTGGACCCATATTTTCTTATTTGGAGTCATCACAGACATAACAACACCAGAAAATATTATGAAGTTTGACTCCTTAATTAAGCCGTTACATATGGTTTGCTGTGTCTGATCTCCAAGTTTCTCATTTCCTCCTGTAAAGCTAATAATCTTTTTTGTTTGTCTTTTTCTTTTTCAGGAGAAAAACATGAGAAACAGGAGAAATAACCCATAATCTTGTTTTGGTTTCACACTGTTGACTAGGAGAAATGCATGAGACATTTTTGAGAGCTCTTTTCTTGTTTTCTTTTCCTCTGGGTGAGTGCAACATGAGATGCACGAATGAGACTAGGATGTGACTAGATTGAGTTTAGAAAGAGAGCTCTCTGATATCTCTGCCTGAGATCAAAAAGAGCCACACAACTTGAGAAAATCTGAGACTTATTTAAGAGCTTGATGAGATCTATTTTGAAACTCAAAAGGAGACTAATTTGAGATTTTCTGAGGCTTTTTCTCAGGAGAAAAACATGAGAAACAGGAGAAATAAGCCATAATCTCGTTTTGGTCTCACACATACCTCATTGTTGTCTAGGAGAAATGTATGAGACATTTTTGAGAGCTCTTTTTTAGTTTTCTTTTCCTCTGGGTGGAAAACATTGTTTAAACACTTTACAATGAAGATCTCTAAAGTTATTTAGATTTTTCCAAAAGTATTACATTACATGTCATTTAGCTGACGCTTTTATCCAAAGCGACTTACAGTTGCTACATATGTCAGAGGTCGCACGCCTCTGGAGCAACTAGGGGTTAAGTGTCTTGCTCAGGGACACATTGGTTGATGCATTGCAGCGGAAATCAAACCCAGATCTACCACACCAAAGGCATGCGTCATATCCACTGCGCCATCACCACCACCCCACAAGTAAAATACAGTGTCTTGAAGGGTGTTTCTTTTTTTGCTGAGTTTATTACACAAACTCCCAGGCGTTCATCCCAATGTGATTGAGAACAAACCCACACAACATAGCCTACAGTGATTTATTGCCCAAATCACAGCTCCACCAGGGCCTAAATGTTTCTACAAAGTTAGTGTGACTGCAAAACGATTTAATTGTAATGACGTATCAATGCAAGAGACCTGCATCACAGAAGGAGTTTTGCATGTCAAGACATGCTTTCTTATGTTAGTAATGGCACTTTAGGTAGCAACAACTGGTGGTTTGCACTGCAGCAATAAATAAACATATTTGTGCTGGAGGTAATGTAAAAGGCTTGTCGTTACACCTTGCTTGTTTGTTTAGGCCTGTGGGTTCAAATAATCCACCATGACATTGAATTCCTTGTAGAGGTGGCTCGATACCACTTTTTCATACCCGATACCGATATTCAACTTTGAGTATCTGTGCTGGTCATACTGGATGATTTTTTTTTCCTCTGCCGCCTGACTGTTAATTTTTTTATATTTTCCTGATGGTGATGTTCTCTGGTACAAGGTAACATACAAGACTTTCATTCATTGTATTTGGGTTAATTTGTCCTATTCGCCCATATGTTCAGTCTTTAATTTATGATGTAGCTAGCTGACTTGGTAATTTTTCTTTTAACGATTTTTATCATTGTTGGAGCTTGTTCTAGCTCCTTGGGGTTAGGAATGTGTGTTTTTTATTATTATTATTATTATTATTATTATTATTATTATTATTATTATTCGCCTTTAGGTTTTATCCCCTTATTTTTTGGGGACCCTGGTGGGCTGGAATGGTTACCTTTTATTGGTTATGTCTGTTGGTCACAGGGCTGTCCAAATATTACTCAATGCTCTGGTTGGGACAAAGGTCTAAATTATGTCAGAACTTAACATTCTAAGTTGGAATGCTGGTGGTCTGAATGCCCCCCACAAAAGGGTTTCGGAAGAAAGTTGACATCGCATTATTACAAGAAACACATCTCTTGAGTGGGGATGTCAGGCGCCTGGCCAATAAGTTTTATCATGTTATAGCATCTTCCTCATCTCTTACAAAGACCAAGGGTATAGCTATAGTAGCCAGAAGAAATCTTAAATTCAGACTGCAGGATATATGGTCTGATACAACATGTAGGCTGACTTTAGCCAAGCTGAACATAATGGCAAGAAAATCGCTTTCTTATCTGCATACGCACCAAATTGTTATGATAGGAGTTTTTATAGTGACATGACTAATATTATGCTGGAGTTAACTGAATATCTATTCATAGTTGGAGGGGATTTTAAAGCAGTTTGGAATCCGACTGAAGATAGGTCTGGTGGCTCGGAGACTAGGGACCAGGAATTAGCGTCCTCTGCGTTGCGGGCTTGGGCAAATGGCCTTGGGCTTACAGATTTGTGGCGCATAAACAACCCATCTGTGAAGGATTACACCTTTTTTTTCTGCGCGTCACAAGTCCTCCTCTAGAATAGACTATTTATTTGCGTCCCCGAAGCTCTTCCGAGACTTACGTGTTAATTTACTACCTATAGCCCTCTCTGATCATAAAGCCGTATTTTGTACTGTGGTGTTTAGCTGTATGTCTTCTCGGGCACCGCAATGGCGTTTCAACACCACCCTACTGAAGCAGGAGGGATTTAAGGAACTGTTTGTGGAGAAACTCAGAGTTTTTAGATTTTAATGTCGGCTTGGTTGACGACCCTAGGATACTGTGGGATTCAGTCAAGGGTTTCATAAGGAGTAATGCTACATTATTTGCCTCTACTCAACGTAAAACTCAACAATCTAAATTACGAGAACTGGAAAATACCTATGCCACTTTAGAATATGCTTTATCAGCCAATTATTCAGACGACATAGCTATGCAACATAAATTGGTCAAGAAAGAAATTAACAATATTCTTAAGCAGCAATCAGAATTTTTGATCCACAGGTCCAGGCAACGGTATTATTTTCACGGATCTAGACCCAGCCATCTTCTGGCCATGAAAATAGATCGAATGAACAATTCTCGGACATTCCCTCAATTAAATTACAGACTGGAGCTGTCACCACTGACCCTGCACAAATTAATGATACTTTTCGTAGTTTTTACTCTAATCTTTTCGAATCTGAGGTTTCCTTCGACAAGAACAAATGTGGAGACTTTGTACAAAGCAGGCAACAGGGCAAATCCCCTGGCCTTGACGGTATACCGCCAGAGCTATACTTAGCCTTCTGGGACCTCCTAGGCCCACTGCTTTTTGCTATGATAAATTTCTCAGTAGAGAAGGGCACTTTTTCTAGAGATGTGAATATTGCGGTCATCTCCTTACTTCTTAAGAAACTCAAAGATTTGACTGAATGTGGTAACTATAGGCCCCTCAGTCTTCTGAATGCTGACATTAAAATCTATGCCAAGGTACTCTCCCGTCGCCTGCAGTTTTATATTCCATCACTGGTGCACTGTGACCAGACTGGCTTCATTAGGTCACGCCTAGCCTCTGATAATGTCCGACGGCTGCTACATGTGATTGACGCTTCGGTGGACGTTAAGGCTCTGTTAGCTGTATTATCACTTGATGCAATGAAAGCGTTCGACCGCCTTGAATGGTCCTTTTTGTGGTCAGTTTTGGAGGTGATGGGCTTTGGAGAGGGCTTCATAAAATTAATTAAGGTGCTACACGCAAACCCCTCAGCGATGGTGCTTACAGGTAATTTCTGCTCCACTTTATTCCCGATATCGAGATCCTCTCGCCAGGGTTGTCCTTTAAGCCTGAGTCTCTTTGCGCTCTCACTCGAACCCTTGGCACAGATGATTAGACTTTCATCAGTTATAAAACCTATCACTGTTAAAGGCACACAACATCATCTGGCACTTTATGCTGATGATGTCTTGGTCTTCCTTGAAGACCCTCTACATTCTACCCCTCACCTTTTAAAGATATTGGATGAGTTTGGAGCGCTTTCAGGTTTTAAAGTTAATTGGTCAAAATCAGTTTTACTGCCTCTGAATGAGGCAGCTAAGACAACTGCTTCACCTGCGATTATTCCATCTGTTAAACAGTTTAGGTACCTAGGTATTGATATATTCCCCTCTCTGAATCGCATTGTTAAACACAATTATACTGATATGCTGAATGCGGCTCTGGCTGACTTGGAAAGATGGGCGAGTTTGCCTAATTCGCTACAAGCTCGAATTTCCCTCGTTAAAATGAATATATTGCCCAGGATACATTTTTTAGGTTCCATGGTCCCGCTCTCTCCCCCTTATGGTTACTGGGAGAAGCTGCAAGCTGCGGTTTCCAAATTTATTTGGAAAGGGAAATGTCCACGTGTGAAAACTTCCACTGCTCAGCGTGACTGAGCGGGGTCTTAGCAGTTCCCAACTTTAAATGGTTCTACTGGGCTTTCACCCTTCGACCGCTTGTCACCTGGTCGGTGGTTTCCTGGCGAACGATGGAAGAGAAGATGGTGCACCCTTGGGTCTTTGGCAGATGTGCTATTTGCGAACGTGTCTGTTAGGCAGTGTCGGCTACGATTTGGTCCGATCATTTCTCATCTTGTTGAGGTTTGGCGCTTGGTGGAAAGGTATTGTAACTCTTCCTGCAGATGGCATCTTTATTCACCCATTTTTAATAACAACGGTTTGTTGATGGGGGGTAGACCAATCACCTTCCCCCAATGGAAGAAGGGGGCATTCACCTTTTAGGGGACGTTTTTGATTTAAACGGGCTGTGCTCCTTTCTAGCCCTCAAGGAAGATTTTAACCTACCAGGCACATCCTTCTTTTTTTACCTACAACTCAGAGCAGCTCTTAAGGCACATGGCGTACCGTGGCAGCACCCCCTGCCTGTACACCCGCTTCACGAGCTGTTCATTGCTAAAAGTGATTCACGGGGCATGGTATCCACTCTATATCAATATATAAGAGAAGCCTCACACCGGACGCTTCCACTAGACAGAGTATGGAGGAGGGATTTCCCAGGGCTAGAGCCAGATTTTGACTGGAGCAGGGTATGGAATAATGTCAAATTGGCTTCTAGAAATCCAGACCACCAGCAGATCCACTATAATTTTGTCCATAGTACTTATTTGACCCCTCATAAGCTGTGCCTGATGAAAATGATTGGTGACGCTTCATGCACATTGTGTTCACTGAAGACCATGGGCACGTTTCTTCACATGTTTTGGGAGTGCCCCCCTGTTGCACGGTTCTGGCAAAATGTTGCCTCAGAACTGTCGACATTTGTCTCGGGGACAGTATTAGCGACAATACCAGTTCTGTTACTGAATGACACTTCTTCATTACAGATTTCTAAATGTCAGAAAAAGATAGTCCTTGCCGGGCTCACGGCTGCAAAGAAAATGGTGGCGGTGCGCTGGAAGCCCCCACACACTTTGACCATTAAGCAATGGCTTCTGACCTTTCTAGACATAATTTATATGGGACTTTCAACCGCTCGTATCAATGGTGCTAGACAGGTGAATGTAGATATGTGGCTTGTAATAGCAGAGACGTTAAAAGGCAGACTGCGATCGCGGCTGCCAGCCCATGGGGTCCTGGGGAGGGTTGGTTGATATTGTTTTAAGCGTACAGCTTTTATTTCATTTTAACTCATTAATGTAATTTTTGTTTTGATTTAATTTATATATTTCTTTTTTTTTTCTTTTTTTCTTTTTTTTTATGTGTGGGAAGGAGGGGGGGGGGTGTTACATGTATGTTCTGTTACTTGTAACATACTGTTGGTTGTGTATGTGTGTTGAATAAAAACATTTGATCACAAAAAAAAAACTTTGAGTATCTGTCGTTACCGATACCAGTCCGATACAATCTTTATCCCTGTCTTAAATAACTAAGCGTTTAATAATAGATTTGTATGGATGCTCAAACTTTGAAAACAATACTTTACTCAGCTAGAGGAAAAAATACATTGCTCACAACATCACTCAGTTATGCAATATTGCTGCTTCTTTTTATTTGAACTTTTTCACAAAAGATTTAGCAGCATTTCTTATTGTTCAGCATCATTCAAACATTGGAAGTAAAAAAAATTAAAGTGCAACTCTGTGCAAAGGTTTAAATCTGAATATTTAGAATAACTCAGTGTAGCATTTACCTCGATGGCACAGCAAAAACAATTGCAATGTAGACCATCACTTAAATAACAAACAAAACAAAAATAATAGCATTTCTCACAAGTATAGAATGTACAGAGTAACACAGTATGGTAGACACGGCATATTAAGGCAATCACTCTGTTTCACCTGATATCAAGTTAGCTGCAGTGAAAACAATATATAAGGGTAGAAACACATTTCTTTTGCATGTAACCTCTGGAGTTGAACTGTGTGTAAAACATAAAACTAAACATACAGTATGAAAAGATCAATGCAATGTAAACTAAAATAGTTGGTTCAGGTTTTCCTCTGATAAGCCATACTTGCCTGAGCTCAAAAAACTGTCACAGAAACCACTGGCTCATATTTTTACAGTCCTTAAGTGACCTAGTTGTGTTACAGTCCTTAAGTGTGTTCACTTTTTAACATGATGGGCAAATTTTTCTTTAGAAAGATTAGCATTTCAGCCTTCTCAGCTGTCAGCCTGCTTCTCCGTTCATCAATGATAATGGAGGCTGTGCTGAAGAGCCTCTCGCTCTCCACACTTGTTGAAGGAGAAATTTAGTTGCTGTGACCGTCAGGGAGGGCAGGCTAGGTTGGTTAACTTTCCAGTACAGTAGTGGATTGTCTGATCGCAGAATAGTTGGCTCGCTGAGGTAGGTCTGCACTTCAATGCTTGCACTTGTGGTTGACTCAGGACCAGGTTCTACTGTGCTTTCCTCCAGGATTTCCTCAAAAACACTTCCAAGTCTGCTCTTGCTTGCAGCATCCACCCGTGGAGTCTTCTTTGCTGGCTCTGAGGCTGCTGATTCAGACGATGTCCCCTCTCGTGGCTCTGAGGCTTCTGATGTGGTCTTCCTCAACATTTCTTCCATCTTCCTTACCTCTGCCATTAATGCATCCTTTGTATGTTTTGAGGTTTCAGCATTTGTGAAGTACCTGTAGTGATGAATACACATATGGCACATTTAGAATAAGCCTACCCTAAATATATAATTTAAAGGATGTTTGATCTCTCACACACACACACACACACACACACCTACCTGTCTTTATATCTTGGATCCAGGAGCGTTGCCACAGAGTATATTGTCTCAGATTCCACGTCTCTGAAACGTCTGTTCACAGCCTCAAGGAGGGTGCCTTTCATGTTCTTGATTCCCTCATCTGCCTCATTTTCTCGAGTGAGAATGCGTTTTAGGACACAGACAATGGGGATGACATCAGATGCACATGCAGCTGCAGAGCTCACCTCCCTTGTCAACTCCTCAAAAGGGGCTAGAACTGCGACGATCTTTTCCAGTATCCCCCACTGTTTTGCAGTCAATGTAGCTGGAAGGTCGTACTCCGCTGTATATGCACACAGGGCCCGTTTCTGCGCAATGAGGCTCTCTGCCATGTAATAGGTACTGTTCCACCTCGTTCGTACATCTTGTTGCAGGCGCTTGGTCGGCATATTCAGCTCCACTTGAATGTCCTCCAAGCGTGAATATGCAAGGGGCGAGTGCTTGAAGTGACCGACTATTTTCTGCAGATAGCCAATACATCACTTACACTACGCTGTGATAGCAGCCCCTCGTTCACAATAAGTTGTAGGGTGTGTGCGAAGCATCCCAAGCTAGCCACTCCAAGACGATCCATTGCTTTTACCGCGTTACTGGCATTGTCTCTCAAAATGACATGGACTTTGCTCTTCTCAATTTTCCATGCATTAAGCATCTCTTCTGTTGCTGTAGCTATGGAATCTCCTGTATGTGTGCCACGGAACTGCTTAGCCTGCAGCACTGCTTTTTGCAAAGCAAAACTCGAGTCTATCCACTGTGAGGTCAGACTTAGTAATGACATTGGGCACACGTCTGAGCTCCAGATGTCCGTTGTGAAACTAATCACAGCAACGTTTTCCAAGCATTTCAAAATGAATTTGCTTATTTGTTTGTACTTATTGGGGATAGCTGTTTCGGAGATGAAATGCCGGTTCGGCAACATGTAGCGAGGCTCCAAATGTTCCATTAAACGTCGAAACCCCACATTTTCTACCACAGAAAGTGGCTGGTCATCCAGCACAATGAATTCGGTGACTTTATCCGTTATCACCTTTGCTTTGTTGCTGCCTGGAGGGAGTTTCTCGAGCTTCTGAATTGTTTCAATCAGTGTTGGTTGTTGCGGCGCACTTTTTTTCTTGGCACTCGTTGCCTGTATAAATTCGGAATACTCTTTTCCGTGATGCTTTTTTAAGTGTTTAATCAAGTTCGTGGTGTTGAAGTTTCCAACGCTGCTGCCCCCCCTCGAAACACTCGCTTTGCATAAATTGCACTCAGCTGTTTTGCTTTTTTCCCCATTGAGTTTGAAATAATTCCATACAGCTGACATGATGTTGACAGGTCTCACTGGTTTTGCTCTGCTAATTGCTAGCTCCCTGCCATCCATGCATCAGGCACGTGACACATGCTGCTCATCGTTTGGTTACTTGTCATAACACGTCTTTTTACGGCATGTCGCTCAACGTTTAGTTTAGGCAAATGGATCGGATTATACTCCCCCTCACCCCAGATATCCGATCCATTAATTTTGGCCAGTATCGGACCGATACCGATACTGAGTATCGGATCGGCGCATCTCTGATTCCTGGCACAAGTTATAGAGTCGTCTATCGACAGATTCCTTTAAAGTCACAGTATTTTTTTGTACAATGCTCCCAGAGGCACTGCATGGAAACAAAAAGAACATGGCAGGCAAACTTAGAGTGATGGATGACAGAAATGACATAATCAGGGGACTTCTGGTGTAGCGCTGAAGCAGATGGCTGCTTGAAACAACGTCTCCAGACCGATCGATTGTGATCCCCTGGAAATTACACTTGGTAAGTTAAAAACAAGCAGAAGTTTAACATATAAGGGTTGAAGCAAAAAAGGGCTAAAAATAAAGCAGGCTCCAGACGTGAAAAAGGAGAAACAACCGGAGATATGTACGGCGGCGAAGACGTTAATGGAAATAATGGCGAGGCCGGGAAAGCAAGCAAAGCAGTAGCTAGCTCTGGTATACAGACCATTCGAGACGAAATACGAGCATTTAGAGCGGACTTAAAAAATGATATGGTTTCGACTCTCGCTTTAGGATGATATGCGGAATGAGCTGAACGAGCTTAGAGAAGAAATT
Source organism: Perca schrenkii (assembly GCA_025617405.1). Classification (NCBI taxonomy): domain Eukaryota; kingdom Metazoa; phylum Chordata; class Actinopteri; order Perciformes; family Percidae; genus Perca; species Perca schrenkii. The sequence goes on along the minus strand of CM046801.1, from coordinate 24,407,135 downwards.
AATCAGAAATTTAAAGACTTCTCAGGCGAACTGCAAACCACGAACAGCAGAGTAACAGAAGCAGAAGAACGTATCGGCGACATGGAAGAATGGAAAGTGGCAGCAAGTGACGCACTCCTTGAAGTGTTGGAGAATCAAGAAGCTCTGCAAACAAATTTAACCGACATAGAAGCTTGCTCTAGACGGAATATCCCGGAGGGATCCAAGGGAAGCGACCTACTAGAGTTTGTGACGAGGCTTATAAAATCGGAGCTTGGCCTGCTGCCCACGGAAACGGAGATTGGAATACAGCGCTGCCACAGAGCACTCGCACCAAAGCCTCCCCGCGACGCACCACCTAGATCTGGTTCTTTGCTTCCAGGAGTTTAGATTGAAAGAACAAGTACTGCACACAGCATGGAAGAAGAAAGAAATTAGATTCAAAGGAAAGAGGATATATTTCGACTTGGACTACCCTCCAGAAATATTGAAAAGGAGGAAGGAATATGTGGGAATTTTAAAGGAGCTCACGTCCAAGGGTATTCGATTCCAAATGCCATACCCAGCAAAACTGAGAGTTTTCTTTGAAAATGGTACCCAAACCTACAAGAATGCAGCAGAGGCTGTTAACGACTTGAAGAAGAAAGGATTATCTCTTGATAACTTCAAGGAGCCTGAACCAAAACAGCGGAGACTTGCAACGTGGGGAAGAACAGGGGCAAACCGACACCGCCAAGCTACCGTAGATCAAGAACGGATACGGGAGAAGTTACGAGGTTTCCACCGTGTCACTCCGGGATCAACTGATGATAATATTGATGTGTGATATTCGCATAAAATCAACGGGAATTGATTGTGTGATTATGATGTCTGCAGCAGGAGCCGTAAACCTCTAAGACAGCACATCCAGATGAGCGATATTGTGTCTGTTATTATAAGGTAACGTTAGACCCTAAAACTTTTTTTGAACGATCTAACCCCGAGAAACTTTTACGAGTCTTAAATAAAAGGGTTAATATTCCGTTAATGTATCTCCTTTCAAGTGAGCCTGCCTGAGTTGAATCTTTAAACCGGTTAAGTTGGGTCAGCTTAGAAACTGCCGGTGCATCGAATATCTTGAGAGTATTTTATTTTGCACTGACGAGAGGCCCTTGATGGACACAAGGATTTCCTCTCAAATTGAGGATCTACTTTTAACCTCGGACTTGGAAGTCTTCTTTTAATTTTCATTTTATTTTACTGTTCTCTTTGTTATGATTGTTCGTACATTGTTTGCTCTGTTTATTAGGTTGTCATGGGAAACGTTATACAAAGGAGTGTGAATTAAAACCAGTAAATGCATGGTCAGGAATATAAAATAATTACACTTAATGTCAATGGGCTACATAATCCGATTAAAAGGAGTAGAATTATTGCAGAAATGAAACGAGAGAGAATACAGGTAATTTTTTGGCAAGAGACCCATTTATCTCCACCAGAACACGAGAAACTAAAGAAACTGGGTTATGGGAGTGGCTATCTTGATTCCTAATGCAGTGAATTTTGAATTTAAGTCCAAAATTGAAGATAAAGAGGGAAGATATATATTAGTTAAAGGTAAATTAGATAATAAAAAAGTAACGTTACTTAATGTAAATGCTCCTCCAGGACACACTAAACCCCTTTTTAAGGAAATAATTGATTTAATAGCTACAGAATTCTATGGAACCCTTATATTTGGTGGGGATTTAAATGTGCAACTTCAGCCTGGGCTTGATACAACTAATTATTTCAAAAAGAAAAATTCAAATACTAAAATGGTTCAAAGAATGCTTAAAGAACTGGGTTTGATGGATATATGGAGAGAACAACACCCAAGGGAGAAACAATTTACATTTTATTCTGCAAGCCATTCTATGTACTCTATGATTATCTATTTATGTATAACTCAGATAGACATAAAATTAGGAATTGTAATATTGGTACTTGGGACGTATCAGATCACTCAGGGGTATATCTTACTCTACATTTAGATAATCAACAGAAAAATACACTTTAGAGATTAAATACAAGTATCTTGAATGATACAGCGATACAGAAGCCGATTGTGAATGAATTTGAAATGTATCTCCAATGCAATGATAATGGGGAAGTATCTCCAAGTACCCATGCAAAAGCTGTAATACAAGGCAGACTTATTGCTCTAACTGCTTTTCGTAAAAAAACACAAACAAAAAAGATTATTAGCTTTACAGGAGGAAATGAGAAACTTGGAGATCAGACACAGCAAACAGAGAGATCCACAGATACTGATTCGATTAAGAAAAGTTAAACAAGAGCTAAATGGGATTTATGATGAGGAACTAGAGAGACAATTCAAATTCGCTAAACAAAGGTATTACGAAACAGGACCTAAAGCAATGAAACTTCTATCCTGGAGGATAAAGAAACAACAGGCAAAAAATACAATTTATAAAATTAGAAACACTAAGACCCAAAATGTATGTAATAGGTTAAATGATATTCAAGAAGCTTTTGAATTATACTACAAAGATTTATATACTCAACCACATAGGGCCGATAATCCAAGTATAAAAAGATTTTTAGATTCTTTAGATCTTCCATCAATAGGGGAACAACAGAATAGAATACTGCGGGCTGAAATAACAATAGAAGAATTAAATTGGGCAATATCAAAGCTGAAAGCAAACAAGGCACCAGGCACAGATGGTTATCCGTCTGAATGGTACAAAATATTTAGACCCCAAGTAATACCTACTGTATATTGCTTAACTGCTTTAATCATATATTGAGAATGGGTGAAGCCCCTCGGTCATGGAGATAAGCGGTAATTTCAGTTATTCCAAAGGAAGGGAAAGATAAGAAGGAATGCAGTTCATATAGACCGATATCAGTCCTAAATGTGTACTATAAATTATTTGCTTCGATCTTATCTAAGAGATTAGAGGTGATTATCCCTGACTTAGTGGATCTTGATCAAACTGGCTTTATACAAAATAGGCAAACGCAGGATAATATAAGGAGAGCATTGCAAGTAATGAGTTATGTTGTAACAGAAAATATAAGCGCAATGTTGATGAGTCTAGATGCTGAGAAAGCTTTCGACTCTGTCGGATGGGATTTCTTGTATCAAGTATTGGCAAGATTCGGGTTTAAAGATAATTTTATTCAATGCATTAAAACATTATACTCTTCACCAGTAGCTAGGATAAAAATAAATGGTCACTTGTCTGAAAGAATTCATTTGGGAAGAGGAACACGTCAGGGCTGCCCCCTAAGCCCGGCTCTGTTTGCCCTGTTCATTGAGCCTTTGGCCCAAGCACTAAGAGAGGATTCAGAGATAAAAGGGATCTCGATTAGGGGAGATGAACATAAGATCTGTATGTATGCAGATGATGTCCTATTGTTTCTGACTAATCTAAAAGTCGAGTATTCCTAACCTGATGAACCTTTTAAAAAGCATATCATTTATATTCCGGGTATAAAATAAATGTAAAAAAACTCAAACCCTTATTTATAAATTTAAACCCAATCTGCATATAAAACGAAAATATGGTTTCAATTGGAAATCTCGGTCAATAAAATATTTGGGGGATAACTCTAACAAAAGATATTGAAACTCTCTGAAAGTAATTATGGCCCTATTAATAAGGAGGTAAAATCTGATATTTCTAGATGGACTCTGCTTCCATTAGATATGAGTAATCAAATAGAAATAATTAAAATTAACGTGTTACCACGGATACTTTATTTTTTTCAATCACTGCCACTGGAAGTATTGCAAAAACAGTTTAATGAATGGGATGGTATGATCTCAAGGTTGGTCTGGAATGGTAGAAAACCTAGAATAAAGTTAAAAACTTTGCAGTTGACAAAAGAAAAGGGAGGGAGAGCTCTACCATGCCTTCAAGACTATTATTATGCTGCTCAGCTGAAACCCTTAGTAAATTGGTGTATACCAAGTTATGAATCAAGATGGAAAACCCTAGAAGTTTCACAGATAGATACACCTATACAGTCGATACTTGGAAATAAAAATCTAGCTGAAAGGAGCTATAACAAATTGAGTACTTGGACTGTATTTTCATTTAAGGTATGGTTCAGAGTACTGACGAAATTGAAATTAGAGAATCAAACTGGAGTTTTTAAGTTGGATAGCATTTGACCCAGGTTTTGAACCGGCTAGGGTAAATGAGAGATTTAAACAGTGGGTGTGGAAAGGAATCACATCTTACTGTTTGGCCATCCCTCATGGGAAATTACAGAGTTATCAGACACCTTCAAATACATTTGGACTAGAAAAGCAGGATTTTTTATAGATATTTGCAGGTCAGAGATTATTTTAACAAAAAAAATTAAAAGTACATTTCGGAAGATCTTAAGAACTTAATTACAATATTCTCAAAAAGCGTACACATTAGAAGATAACAAGAAGCTGGTTTCTAGATTGTATGGAAGTACACAAGCATCCAAGAATCATTCATCAATATACATTAAACAAAAAATGGGAGAAAGAGTCTGACTCACAAATAACAGATGAAGACTGGACAGACATATGCATGATAGCATGAAAGCAATAACCCGTAAATGGTTGCAGGTTGACCCTCCAACTAAGGATCAATGGCTAGGGATCGTAAACGAAATAAACAGTATGGAGAGACTTACATTTATATTAAGGCTCAAATTTTTTTCAAAGTTGTGGGAAAAAATGGATTATGTATGTAAACCATTGAGGAAAGTGTGATATTGTATATCAAAATGTTGGAATTATGTTGTGATACTGTTTGAGCATCCATGATAACTTTGTGTTCTTTGTTCCAATAAATGATATAATCAGCATGTTCACACCAGGCTTGTGCAAAATTCAGAATTTCAGAATTGGCCTCCATTCAATTCATAAATTGCAATTTGAATTGAATGGACTCTGCCCCACCGGAAGTTGAATTTGAATTTGAATGACAGGAAGTGGAATTATATTCATGGCAATTCAAAGAAATTCCACACAGCCACACAACAGAAAGAATGTGTTGAATCTCACATACATTCAGTGTTAGGAAGGTTACTTTGGAAATCTTAACTGCTTTAATCATATATTGAGAATGGGTGAAGCCCCCTCGGTCATGGAGATAAGCGGTAATTTCAGTTATTCCAAAGGAAGGGAAAGATAAGAAGGAATGCAGTTCATATAGACCGATATCAGTCCTAAATGTGTACTATAAATTATTTGCTTCGATCTTATCTAAGAGATTAGAGGTGATTATCCCTGACTTAGTGGATCTTGATCAAACTGGCTTTATACAAAATAGGCAAACGCAGGATAATATAAGGAGAGCATTGCAAGTAATGAGTTATGTTGTAACAGAAAATATAAGCGCAATGTTGATGAGTCTAGATGCTGAGAAAGCTTTCGACTCTGTCGGATGGGATTTCTTGTATCAAGTATTGGCAAGATTCGGGTTTAAAGATAATTTTATTCAATGCATTAAAACATTATACTCTTCACCAGTAGCTAGGATAAAAATAAATGGTCACTTGTCTGAAAGAATTCATTTGGGAAGAGGAACACGTCAGGGCTGCCCCCTAAGCCCGGCTCTGTTTGCCCTGTTCATTGAGCCTTTGGCCCAAGCAATAAGAGAGGATTCAGAGATAAAAGGGATCTCGATTAGGGGAGATGAACATAAGATCTGTATGTATGCAGATGATGTCCTATTGTTTCTGACTAATCTAAAGTCGAGTATTCCTAACCTGATGAACCTTTTAAAAGCATATCATTTATATTCCGGGTATAAAATAAATGTAAAAAAAACTCAAACCCTTATTTATAAATTTAAACCCAATCTGCATATAAAACGAAAATATGGTTTCAATTGGAAATCTCGGTCAATAAAATATTTGGGGATAACTCTAACAAAAGATATTGAAACTCTCTGAAAGTAATTATGGCCCTATTAATAAGGAGGTAAAATCTGATATTTCTAGATGGACTCTGCTTCCATTAGATATGAGTAATCAAATAGAAATAATTAAAATTAACGTGTTACCACGGATACTTTATTTTTTTCAATCACTGCCACTGGAAGTATTGCAAAAACAGTTTAATGAATGGGATGGTATGATCTCAAGGTTGGTCTGGAATGGTAGAAAACCTAGAATAAAGTTAAAAACTTTGCAGTTGACAAAAGAAAAGGGAGGGAGAGCTCTACCATGCCTTCAAGACTATTATTATGCTGCTCAGCTGAAACCCTTAGTAAATTGGTGTATACCAAGTTATGAATCAAGATGGAAAACCCTAGAAGTTTCACAGATAGATACACCTATACAGTCGATACTTGGAAATAAAAATCTAGCTGAAAGGAGCTATAACAAATTGAGTACTTGGACTGTATTTTCATTTAAGGTATGGTTCAGAGTACTGACGAAATTGAAATTAGAGAATCAAACTGGAGTTTTAAGTTGGATAGCATTTGACCCAGGTTTTGAACCGGCTAGGGTAAATGAGAGATTTAAACAGTGGGTGTGGAAAGGAATCACATCTTACTGTTTGGCCATCCCTCATGGGAAATTACAGAGTTATCAGACACCTTCAAATACATTTGGACTAGAAAAGCAGGATTTTTATAGATATTTGCAGGTCAGAGATTATTTTAACAAAAAAATTAAAAGTACATTTCGGAAGATCTTAAGAACTTAATTACAATATTCTCAAAAGCGTACACATTAGAAGATAACAAGAAGCTGGTTTCTAGATTGTATGGAAGTACACAAGCATCCAAGAATCATTCATCAATATACATTAAACAAAAATGGGAGAAAGAGTCTGACTCACAAATAACAGATGAAGACTGGACAGACATATGCATGATAGCATGAAAGCAATAACCCGTAAATGGTTGCAGGTTGACCCTCCAACTAAGGATCAATGGCTAGGGATCGTAAACGAAATAAACAGTATGGAGAGACTTACATTTATATTAAGGCTCAAATTTTTTTCAAAGTTGTGGGAAAAATGGATTATGTATGTAAACCATTGAGGAAAGTGTGATATTGTATATCAAAATGTTGGAATTATGTTGTGATACTGTTTGAGCATCCATGATAACTTTGTGTTCTTTGTTCCAATAAAAAAAAAAAAAAAAATGATATAATCAGCATGTTCACACCAGGCTTGTGCAAAATTCAGAATTTCAGAATTGGCCTCCATTCAATTCATAAATTGCAATTTGAATTGAATGGACTCTGCCCCACCGGAAGTTGAATTTGAATTTGAATGACAGGAAGTGGAATTATATTCATGGCAATTCAAAGAAATTCCACACAGCCACACAACAGAAAGAATGTGTTGAATCTCACATACATTCAGTGTTAGGAAGGTTACTTTGGAAATGTTAATGCTTACTGTTATAAGTTAACCATTATAAATGTGGTTGGTAATCTGAAGTTGTAAGGGACTTCTGAAACTTAAAACTCCAGTGTTGACCATCAAATTGTGTAGAAAAAAAGCTTTCAAGCAAATGTCCACCTCAAATTGTTTGGCAACCATTTTAAATACTTTAAATCATTCTGGGAAACTGAGTCATGTTCCATCATGTTCCACAAAATTACATTACCATAACAATAAATCAAACTTAATTATTTGTTCTGTGACTAGTGCTTTTAACATTCATTGCTGGGGAAAACATTTCCTGTTAATGTTATCTGTATAAGTAGTTCAAACTAATAAAATTTTATAGAATATGTAATGCAAATTAATGTACAGGCCAAAAGTTTGGACACACCTTCTCACTCAATGTGTTTCCTTTTTATTTTAATGACTATTTAAATTGTAGATTCTCACTGAAGGCATCAAAACTATGAATGAACACATATGGAATTATGTACTTAACAAAAAAGTGTGAAATAACTAAAAACATGTCTTATATTTTAGATTCCTCAAAGTAGCCACCCTTTGCTTTTTTATTAATAAGGGAAAAACTTCCACTAATTAACCCTGACAAAGCACACCTGTGAAGGTAAAACCATTTCAGGTGACTACCTCATGAAGCTCATTGAGAGAACACCAAGGGTTTGCAGAGTTATCAAAAAAAGCAAAGGGTGGCTACTTTGAGGAATCTAAAATATAAGACATGTTTTCAGTTATTTCACACTTTTTTGTTAAGTACATAATTCCATATGTGTTCATTCATAGTTTTGATGCCTTCACTGAGAATCGACAATGTAAATTGTCATGAAAATAAAGAAACACATTGAATGAGAAGGTGTGTCCAAACTTTTGGCCTGTACTGTATATCCATTTCTTTGAATTTTTATTGAATTACAATTCTGCTTCCTTTAATTCAGTTGTAATTATAGATCCTGTTTTTGACACCATTCAAATTCAATTCAAATTCAAGAATTGAATTGGAATTTAGGAGTCATTCTCAATTCAACTGTGAATTGTGCACAAGCCTGGTTCACACCACTGATTCATGTGAACTTAACACAAAAAAACAAATCTGCAAACTGGAGCTGATCAAACACTGGCCGGATCCGCCCCTAAATAAAAGTGCCTTTGTTCAAAATGCGAAAAAATGGGAGAAAAGAGTCAGCCCTCATTTTTGTAATTTGTTCTTTGGCCCTTTCTTCTTCTTTTTTATTTATTTTTTTATTTTTTTATTCATGTCTGTTTTTAACCTTTTTTTTCTGACCTTGCTTGTAGAGACCCCTGCTGAGTACCTCATTGCAGAAATCAAGCTACCTGGGGCCCATTCTTCGTACGTCGCTAACTCACTTAGCTGGATTTGATTGTTGGCGATTTGGCATGATCTTGGATTGTTTAGCAATTATGAAATTATTAAAATACAAGAATATATACTGTAATAAGTGATATAACCAAAACATGGAACATTTAATTTGTCTGCTTCTTTTTGCCAGCCCTCTCTCCTGGCTTTTGCAGACTTTGAGGTGTTCCCTGGCGTTTTAATTATTGTTTCAAACTCAGCATACCATTCCAGTAATAGTTCTTGCTCTGCTGCGTTGAAAAACTGAACGCGCTCTTTGGCCATGTTGAGCAGCCAATAGCAGCATTGCTGATCAATGTTTCTCGTATCGATACATCTCCCCTTTTAAACAAGCGCATGAACGCGCAATCATCTCACTAACTCAATCCAGCTATACTAATCATCAACAGCAGGTGTGTTCGAAGAACCTAATTAGCCAGATCATGATTAGCACGATTATATCATCTAGGATGTGTCATTTGATCTTGGATGTTTTAAGCAACGTACGAAGAATGGACCCCTGGAGTGATGAGACATACTAGCCTGATTGACACCAGACCCTTCTCAGTTGTAACTGAGAGTGACTTGCAGATCTCAAATTTGCCGGAAGGTCGTCAGGGTTGACCCAGGCTAGAGACATACAAGACACACACGAACATAAACACACTTGTGTGTCTCCTCCTTTCCTCCCTTTAATCCAGTTTTTTTTCTTTTTTTAACCTTCCCGTCCTGTCAGGGAAATATGACTTGGGAGCAGTATATAAACAGTAAAAGGCCAACACAAACTTTATTGACTGTCTATAGCCAGTATCGGTCCATCTCCCTTTTTTTATTTACATACACATAATGCATACACATAAAACCTGTTCTGGGGCCCATTCTTCAAACGTCGCTAACTCACTTAGCTGGATTTGATTGTTGGCGATTTGGCATGATCTTGGATTGTTTAGTTCTTCGACGCTCATCCGGGACTTGCTGTCATAGCAACAGGTGCGCAATCTTAAACCTGCTCGCGAGCAGGCTTATTTCATGTCAACAGGATTAGATCCCGGCTATAGGCTATAAACGGAGGTGATTTGGGAAGTCTGTCGCAGCCATGTCTTGTCCGTTTTTACGTCAGTAACCTGTTGCTGAAGGTGCCAGAATAATTCAAAGAGCTTTTTGAAGCAATCGCGTTTTGCGAGATCAACAGGATCCTTTAGCGCAGCGCGATAATCTACTGATTGAGAGATATCGTTTTTCTCGGGAGGGTCACATCTACATTATCAACTTGTTGGAGCCACACGTTAAAAGTTAAAAAGAGAACTCAATGGCATTACAATGAACTACACTAGGAAAAAAATATGATCAATAACATATTGCAAAACATTACTACATTAAGTTATGCAGTTTTCACCTTTACAAGTCAAAGCAATTGACTCAGTATTTATCTGTTGGAATGACTGTACCAGCCATTTGGATTATAGACATACTTAATTTAATGCAGCAACAAATTATTTACACTGTAGCAAGATGATTTAAAACTCATTTCCCTGTAATTAAGGTGTTGGTGTTACTGGTCCCTGGCTGTAGGTCTAAGGAAGAGCTGCCCCCCAGGGATGCCCTCCACAATGGGTCGGTTCGCATTTAGCCCAAGGGCCAGCTCTTCTGCCGGGGTATAATGTGGGGGGGTGCAGGACCACCACCTGTTTTTTTTTATGCTCCACCTTTTTTCTTGGTTGCTGTTATAAACAGACAAACACATCATTTAAAATGTTTTTTGGGTAAAAGAGACTAAACAGTAGAAGTAGAAAAGCTTACCAGTTTGAAGAATATTCTTGTACTTCACTTTTACTTGTTCCCATGTTCTAGTGGGTCCTGAGCTGGCTCTGACATTAAGCAATTATGAAATTATTAAAATACAAGAATATATACTGTAATAAGTGATATAACCATAACATGGAACATTTAATTTGTCTGCTTCTTTTTGCCAGCCCTCTCTCCTGGCTTTTGCAGACTTTGAGGTGTTCCCTGGCGTTTTAATTATTGTTTCAAACTCAGCATACCATTCCAGTAATAGTTCTTGCTCTGCTGCGTTGAAAAACTGAACGCGCTCTTTGGCCATGTTGAGCAGCCAATAGCAGCATTGATGATCAATGTTTCTCCTATCGATACATCTCCCCTTTTAAACAAGCGCATGAACGCGCAATCATCTCACTAACTCAATCCAGCTATACTATATCATCAACAGCAGGTGTGTTCGAAGAACCTAATTAGCCAGATCATGATTAGCACGATTATATCATCTAGGATGTGTCATTTGATCTTGGATATTTTAAGCAACGTACGAAGAATGGACCCCTGGTGACCTTTTGTAACCCGTGTCACAATAAGAAAGAAGAAAAAAAACATTCTAACCCAATTTCGCTGCCTATTTATAACATTAAATAAACAAAACCTCACTGCTTTAATAACAGTAAATGGTACTGTCAAGTAAACAAACTCAACTTAAACATACAATATGTAACTTTCTGCCGCTAGGAGTCTCACAACCAAAACAATGGATTGTAAACACCATTGAAACACATACTTTTGATGACATTGGGAAGTTGCGTGGAATTATGGGAGTTGTAGTTTTTATTGTTAAACACCATCGTTGGTTAGAATGCATCCAAGTTTATTCATGTTACGTTTACTAATGTTTATTCATGTTTTTCTAATAAAATAGCTGCATTTTCCCCAACATAATTACGTTTTTCTTGATTCGATCTGTATTGGTAGCTGACCATTTAGCTAGTGAGCCAGCAAGCTAACATTAGCCAGTAGCTAAAACCATACTATCACAACATATTTCACATGTCAATTTCACCTTTTGGATGGTTTCAACACCGGGGCAGACAGGGTTTGTTGTAACGCTAGCAAGCTACTCAACGAGGCTGAGAAACAGGTGTGCAGTGTTGCCAACTTAGCGACTTTGTCGCTAGATTTAGCGACTTTTCAGACCCCCTTAGTGGCTTTTTTTCACAAAAGCGACTAGTGGCAAATCTGGCGACTTTCTGTAGAAAAGACAACAACTTTCTGTAGAAAAGTCCCCAGTATTGTCAAGCGAGCACGCAAGGTATTTCTCTTCTGTGGCCGCCAAAACAGTCACCTCTCTCTCGTGTTCTGTGACTGATGAGCAGAGGAGCAGCCCCTCCCCTCTCTGCTGTCTCCTCATGAACAGCAGCACTGTGCAGGCAGGTAGAAGGGGAGGGGGACAAGTTGCCGGGCCGGTGTAGGTAGGAGAGACCTCGGGACGCAACGGGAGAAAGACGTCGCTGAGCTGGCCTGGCCCTGAGTAAGCCAGCCTTCTTTGAGAATTCTTTTTTAGTCTTTTTCTCTCCCTTTTGATAGAATTTCTTTTTTTACTTCAAAGATAGGCTACCTAAGTAATAATTATAAGGTAAAATAAATTCCTGTATTGAATTTGTGATTATTTGGCTAAAGATTTCTATTTCTTTCTATCTACCTTGCTGACACAACCATTAAGCTTTACGCTTGATTGCGTAATGACGTCACAAATGTCTTCATGTGGGTGAGAGGTTTGCCGATGTCAACGTTATGGATCGAGTGGCCCATGGTGGCGGTGGGGTTATGGTATGGGCAGGCGTATGTTATGGACAACGAAACACAGGTGCATTTTATTGATGGAATTTTAAATGCAGAGATACCGTGACAAGATCCTGAGGCTCATTGTTGTGCCATTCATCCACGACTATCCCCTCATGTTGTAGCATGATAATGCACGGCCCCATGTTGCAAGGATCTGTACACAATTCCTGGAAGCTGAAAACATCCCAGTTCCTGCATGTCCAGCATACTCACTGGACATGTCACCCATTGAGCATGTTTGGGATGCTCTGGATCGGCGTATACGACAGTGTGTTCCAGTTTTTTTTGTTTACTGACTGGTTTTCGGACCCCCCCAATACAGTATAACTGCACTTTTTAGAGTGGCCTTTTATTGTGGCCAGCCTAATGCACACCTGTGCAATAATCATGCTGTCTAATCAGCATCTTGATATGCCACACCTGTGAGGTGGATGAATTTTCTCGGCAAAGGAGAAGTGCTCACTAACACAGATTTAGACAGATTTGTGAACAATATGTCAGAGAAATAGTTCTTAATTCACTTCAATAAAAATAACTATACATGCTATTCGTGTCATGAGCATCAAGGCGTGGCGGTGCTGCGGTGCAAATTCAACTCATGTCTAGTACATGTTAACTCAAAGATTCGTAGGAAAAATATAAACGTTGGAGGCCATTAATAGGCGCGCAAAGTCCTTGAAATCCCTTCTGCAGTTAGCATCATATAGCCATGGCAAAAAGAAAACAAGGCAGTTTAATTCATTTAGGTTTTTTACTAAGAAATTGTGTAGCGATGACGTTAATAGCACGACCGATTCACCTGCTGCAAGCCCTGTTGGCACACCTCCCACACAACGCAACGAAGAAGCTGAAGATGGCGGTGGTAACAGCTCGTCAGAGGCCGGTCACCATCCTAACCCCTCTTGCTCCTCTCTCCCGTTAAATTGGAACAGCCAGCAGTGGATCGACTGGAAGAGCCGATATACATGGTTGTTTGTTAAGGATGGAAGCTTGGGGTGCGTTGCTTCATTGAACGGAGGAATGATGGTATTCTTCGGTAGCCTGAGTAACTTTAACCGTTGTTCATGTGAAATCTCAAAGACAGCCTGATCCTTTGTTTATAGACTATTTGTGGTGGCTGTTTGACCTATCTATTCCTGTAGATGATGATCTATCTTTGTAAGTCATTGTAAGTCGCAAGCGCACAATCCGGCTTCCAACATCTTTCATAGATTTTTACTCCCAAAAAGTTGAGTTCTTTCACTTTCACTATTTCAATGTCATTTATCATAAGATTCCCCAAAAAATATACATTTTGTGTTACTTGAGTTCAGTCTTAGTTTATTTGCATCAAACCAGCTCTTCTTTTTTAAATCCTTTTTCACTTTATCCAAGAGTTGTTCCAGATGTTCCCCAGAACAGAGTGAAAGTGTTTTGGCATATATTAATAAAAAAACACGTTTTAATGAGGTCAGTTTAAATACAGCCATGTCCAGGGAGTCCAGTGGAGGCACAATTTACTGGAAATGAGGACCGAGAAAATAAATTCTACACCATGCAAAAAGCATGTAATAAGTGATATAAGTATTATAAAAAAATCATCATCAGCACATTAGCGGGCATTTCGTTTTGTTTGTGTTCATTTGACTTGACTTCTTCCTCATTCCTTTTCCACTTTTTCAATACCTCATTCTTTGTATGTTTGTTTACAAAATCTCAATGTGTGCGCAAACCATTCATTAACTTAAATACTACTTCCTTTCTATTTAGACCGTGGAAAAAATGCAAACTGAAATACATGGTACTTTGGACAGTGCCACAGTTAATTCCGGGACATGAAACATTTTGGTTGTGGCTTTCTTTTTATTCTCTCTGCCTTCCTCCTCTCCTTCTGTTTTGGGCATGTGTGTGTAAACTAAAGCAACCTGAGCCAGGCAATCAGAATGTCTTTTTCAACATGTCAAACTCGGTCCTGCTGCTCTCCAGAGAGGAGCTGGTGGAGCTGCTCCAGTCAGATGTGTTTTTCAATCAGAATGAGAAGAAGGAAGTGAGCTGTGTTCTTGGGAAGAAGTTTCTTGCTTGTTGTTCTTGGCAGAATTGAACTCGCAAGGTTAAAAGTACAGCATAATGTTGACAGTTTTACAGTTTATCCTTGCTGGTATTTGGGTGGGGGGGGGGACCCACCACAGAGGTCGCCTGCAGGGCTTCACTTTATAGATTATTATTAACAAGCTCCAAACATAGCGATTCATTTTTGCCTATGCTTCTTCAAAAACCGCATGGTTTAGCTCCTCATAGTACAATAAGACAAACAAGATCATGGACAGGAGCCAGGTTTTTTATATATATATATACTGTATATATATATATATATATATATATATATATATATATATATATATATATATATATATATATATATATATATATATATATATTATTGCACGTTGACAGACAGAAAGAGGTTTATCCTGCACTTCAAGTATTATCTTTGTAAGAAAAGTAAACAGTTACACCATATAAACTTATATGACACATATACTTTTAACAACATACCTGCCTATCATACGGTTGACTTCAGCCTGTGTCATAGGTTTTTGTTGTGAGGCAGAAAGATCTAGCTTTTGCTGCTTGGAGGACTTTGCTCCGAGTCCTTCTTTGCTAGAGGATGGCGAGCTATCATCTGTGGTGGAGGTATCGGTTGTTTTGGCCACTAGCTTTGTAGATGCGTGTGTCGTTGTGAGATGCTTCATTAAATTAGAGTTCACTCTTGGACATAATGTACACATTACATGCACGTTCTTGCCTTTGACCACAATGAATTTGAAGTAGTGCTTATATCTCCACCTTGAAAATGCCAACTTTTCCTCGGATTGCTCCTGACTGGCCATCTCTGCTGCTTCATCAAATCTCTGTTTACCTGTGTGTGTGTGTGTGTGTGTGTGTGTGTGTGTGTGTGTGTGTGTGTGTGTGTGTGTGTGTGTGTGTGTGTGTGTGTGTAAAAACACTGGCTCTGATTGGCTACCATTAAACTTTGAGACTCTGCCTTAGCCAATCATAATCGCTTACCTCGTTATTAACCACCTCCTCACTAGCTGTGAGCCAAGGGTGCATTCGGATTACAGTTTATTCAATCAATGCATAGTAACGCACCGCATTTAACGTCCAGTAACGTTAACAGCGTTGTAACCAAGGGCGTAGGAACCGGGGGGGGGGACGGGGGGGGGGACGTGTCCCCTCCAATATTGGAGACAGTCGCATTTGTCCCACCCAAAAATTATACCGCGGAGGAGACAAATATTTTATTTTGAAATCTTTAACTCGCATGCTTTTATTTTGAAAGCGCAATACAGCGTCTTGCCACTGGCCCGCCCCCTCAACGGCAGACTGTTTGGGAAGCGGAGTCTGCAGCTGGCAGTGGCGACCTTACAGTATACTGTCTATGATGGCGACAGGTAGTCAGAAGTTAAGAGAGAGGGGTCTGGCTGGTCTGGCTGCAGACCTCAAGTGTCAGACTGCTTCCGTTGCAGGCTCCACTCTCAGGCTGCCTCCAGTATTAGGACCGGAAATAACAAACTTTTTGTGCGTGTCTTAAAGGACTGAACACCCTGAATCCACGGGTTACGTTTGCAAATTGCCGAATAAATCGCCGAATGATAATACCGAATGTGGATGGTTTGTAATAGCCTAAATAAGTTACGCTAACGGTGGTTAACGTTTGACTGACAATCAGGTTATCTGACGATCTCTGATGCGTAAGAAACTTTATACTGTATAGGCTACACACTTTTGGAAGAACCCGCTTTGTTGTTGATTTATTCTTAATTAATTTAAAATGAATCAACACTAACACGAAAAACATGAATGTATATGTTGCATTATAAGTCTACCAGCATTATTATCGCATAAGTCTACATCAAGTATGAAAATAAACGCCATTCATAGCCTATACTTTAGCGACATTAGTCCATGTAAAAACGTTAAGCTTAATGGAATATGCATTTCCTAATGGAAAATGTATTTATTGACACAAGTTAATGTCTGCTCAGAGGGTTATACATACTGAAGTAATCTCAGCTATTATGCCCCAAGCCACAGAGTAAACCCGAGACACCGGTTTGTACGTTTTCAACAGATGGTTTATTTACAAATAATGAAAATAAAATGACAAATTGGCACTGCAATCTTCTTTAGAGAAATTCAAAATATCAAAAACAACACCTGCAGAAACAGATGTAGAACTAGAAACATGGTGATATCACAATACTACATAAAAACTAGAGGTAATCTTTTAACTTATAGCTGGTTTTGGACACTAACTGGCACACAGGAAAAAAATTCCCCAAAAACAATGTCCAGCCAGCAAAGCAGTCCAGCCAGTGTAAGAAATAAAAATAATCAGTTGCTGGCTGTGCTGTATGAGGATACAAATTATAGTTGAATAGTATTGTGTGTTTAGTGGAAGAGCACTGTGACAGCTGTTAAGAAATCTCTAAATACGCGTTTGTTCTGATTTCTGGAGGAGGAAGGAGAGGCCTGGGTCTAATTGAAAGTCAAGCAAAAGGGTTTAATAAAACAACATGAGAACGACAGTCAAAGCACAAATATTACACTGCAGCTGACAGCGGACTGAAAGATATGCTTCCTCTTCAGGATTTATATCAATCAGTCCCGAAATCCCCTCTCATTCCGAATTATATTCCCCTACACCTGGGTGGTTACTTTTCTCCTTTGTTGGCATGGTGACAGGTTCGCTGTCCCGATTGCAGCATACAATTTATTACTTAAAGCATAGAACATAACCATGGTTTTAACTTTTTTAACTTCAACACAGCTTAGTCAGGCAAAATGAGAAAAGGATACTGTTGTCAGAGAGCAGCACTGTATGACCGTGGTCAGAGAGCAACAAGAGTGCAGCAACAAAGTTAATATCAGTTTGATATCAGTTTGACCATGAAAATAAGTTACTTCTCAACCTGTGACAGGCAACAGCGGCGCATTGTTCTCTCTGACCATCAGCATAGTTAAAGTCTGCCTAACAGTTGATGAAGAGGGCATGTGCCAAAAGACTGTCCTGACCAGTCTGTGCACCAACCAGGGGACGCCAAGTCTAAACCACGGTACTCCTCCAACTTTTAATAAACAAATCAAAATGCTCTTAGAGACTGATATATGAATTCATGTATAAGCCAGGAAAATCAGTCTGATAAGAGAAGCCTGTGTGCCTGCTCAACTCGGACCCGTGTACACGTTTATACTCTTATGATTTGACTTAAATAAATACTTGTTAAACTTTTAAGTCCTCTCCTTGCCTGTTTAGTGGATTTGTAACACGCACACCAGCTTAGCTTTTTGGACTGCAGATATTCGTAATGACGTAACAGATGTTATATATGTTAACGTTTATTTTCAAGTTTTATTTTGAGGGTATTTTAAAGTTTAGCTACATGCTGTCTAAGCTAGCGGTTAGCCGAATTAGCTGTTAGCTAGCTAAACTAACGTTAGCTTAACTGTGGAGGCTAACGGCAGACCGCTACAATCAGCTAGCAGTTAGACAAATTAACCGTTAGCTAAACTAACGTTAGCTTCCCGGTGGAGGCTAACGGCAGACCGCTATAATCACCTAGCGGTCCGCCGAATTAGCTATTAGCTAAACTAACGTTAGCTGGAGGCTAGCGTGCCGAATTAGCTATTAGCTAAACTAACGTTAGCTGGAGGCTAGCGTGGGAACAGATTGAGCCAGACTCCTTTAAGACACGCACAAAAAGTTTGTTATTTCCGGTCCTGAAACTGGAGGCAGCCTGAGAGTGGAGCCTGCAACGGAAGCAGCCTGACACTTGAGGTCTGCAGCCAGACCCTCTTGAGTTAAGATGAAAAGACAGCAGCAGCTCAGTTTAAGTGATTTCTTTTTCATGGGGAAGAAAAGAAAGAAAGGAAATGTGAGTTGGTAATAATTTTGTCCAGGAGAATAATTATATTTTCTGTCTAACCAGCGTTAGACTTGTTGATGTAAAGCTGATGTTGTGATTCAACATCTAGCTAACTAGTACGCTCTTGCTAGGTAAACGTTGTTACTATTAACGTAACGTTACTTAGCCAACGTTGGCAGCGATTTGACACTAACAACAGTATTTAAGATGATTGTAAAAGAACATGAGTTTTCTATTAACTTAACCCATGTAACTTGAAAACGAGTAAAGTTACACATCTCCCACATTTAGAAAGGAGTTAGTCTGTCTGTGTGGGTTTTCACTTGTTCTTGACATTCCCATCAGTATTTTTCTATACCTTATTCATCTCCACTGCTTTCATATTAGAGATCAGATGAAGTTCAGCTGGAAACTAACAGTGGTGACACTGGTGAGGGTGATGCAGGGAGAGCCAGCACTGCAGAGCTGCAGGTAGGTGGTATATGAAGGGTGAGGTGATTTTAGTTTGTTGAACATCTGATCTGAAGCCCAAACTTCCTTGACAAAGCTGTCTGTTTGGAATCAGCATGGCAGGTATTTAAACATAACGGCCTTGTCCCAGAGTTTAGACGTCTAGCTATATGAAAAGATAAACAATGCAACGTTTTTAATAAGGCGTGCGACCTCTGACATATATAGCAATTGTAAGTCGCTTGTGTCAGCTAAATGACATGTAATGTAATGTAATGTAATAAATGTAAATAAAGCAGCTAATATCAACATGGACAAAATCATGAATGTAGTAATTCTCTTTTTTGATGATGACCTGGCCAAAGTAGTAAAGTTTAGTTTTCACAATGATTCATTGTAGGATTATGATATTATTGCAATTATGTAAATCCACATTGACTCTTTATTTAACATATGGTTGGAAGAAGTAAAAATTGATCCACTTTTTAGTTTTTAGACCTTTATTATTGTGTAATGTCAGAAGGACTTTCTGTTCAAACCATTTGTCAGGTTTCCGATATGTGTCCCCCCCAATGTTAAACTCATTCCTACGCCCCTGGTTGTAACAACGGGAAAAGAAATTAGTTAGATTACCCCGTTACTGAAAAAATAACGTTGTTACCTAATGCCGTTCTTTTAAACGGCGTTATTCCAAACACTGACCACAGGCCAAGCAATCGGCCCGTTCCTAACAGGCACATTTTCATTGCCTCACATCTCCTTCAAAATGAAATACTTCATTCAAAATGTCATAAACACATCTCAAAATGAAGCATTTGCATCAACTGGCAAACACTTTTTTCATAATAGTACATTTTTGGATATACAATGTTCTAGAGTGAAAGTAATCTCCGGAGAGTGGCTGAAAAGTGCACTGTAAACAACAAGGCAATGTTACAGTAAAACAGAAAATATTTATTGGGCAAAACATTACTCTTGTAAGAGTAGCACAGTGTAGTATACAGGAGCATGAAATAAGAAAACAAAACTACAAACATGTCTTTTAAGAATAAAGTGTGTGTGTGTGTGTGTGTGTTTGTGTCGGTGTGGGGGGGGGGTATGTAGCCTATTGTATGTAAACAAAGTCTGATTGATTTATAAAGCTGAAATAATCTGTGTACACTGAGACAGCAAGAACGCTAGGCATGGGCCGGTATGAGATTCTGACGCTATGATAACCTTCAGCAAAAATTTCAAGGTTTCATGGTATTACGGTATTGCAATTACAGCCATAAATGTATTATTTTCTAAATATCTGGATAAAAAACAACTTTTATTCCATTGAACTCAATGTATTTTATTTTGAAGCACTCTCCACACTGGCAGGGAGAGGGATTTCTCAACTGCACTTTCTTTGACCCCAAAACAAAACCGCTCATACTTTAGGAACTGCGGTATACCTTGAAACCGGTAACCGGCCCATCCCTACTCCCCACATCCCTACAGCTATTCATTCTTGAGTGGTGAGACTTCCAAGACACACACGAACATAAATGCACTCATGTGTCTCCTCCTTTCCTCCCTTCAATCCTGTTCCTTTTTTATTTATTTTTTAACCTTCCCTTTCTGTCAGGGAAATATGACTTTGGAGAAGTATATAAACAGTAAAAGGCCTAAAACCAATAACACATAATAGGACAAAAAGAAATGCAACCAAATTGCAACTGTTGTGTTTTCAAGTTTCTTTAACAATTTGTAAATTATTTTGTGATTTTTTTTTAAAGATTCTTTTTTGGGCTTTTCCACATTTTAATGGATAGGACAGCTAGGTGAGAAAGGGGGTAAGACATGCAGGAAATCGTCACAGGTCAGATTTGAACCCTGGACCTCTGCGTCGAGGCATAAACCTCCATGTATATGTGCGCCTGCTCTACCAACTTAGCCAACCCGGCCACGATTCTGATCATTTTATTAATCTGATAATTTATACTCTTTTCAGGCTTGAGAAAATATAGCCCATTTCCCGTGCTCCAGGAAGAGGTCTCACTCCATTTACCCTAAATACTTTTAGCCTGGGGAAAACCCTGATGAACTTCCAGCAATTTTGAGATTTAGTCACTTCCAGCAAATTTGAGATTGAGGCTGAATCCGAATCCTCCCCTTATCCCTTTGTCTTTGTCTTATCCCTAACACTAGGCCCTACACGCAGAGTGCTAAGGGCTAGGGGAGGAGACATATCCCTAAGAAATCGGACACTACTTGGTTACGGTTACGTCATCAAGCATTGTCGTTAGCTGGCTGTTACGTCACCAGAGGCGACAAGTTGATCACAAACATCCAAGATGCCGTCTGCAAGTGTGCGCATGTCGATTGCATTGGTTATAGTGATTCTTTTGCGATTGTCTGCAACAAATAGAAGAAATCATGCGAGGAGAAGAAGACGTCTACAACGCATACGAATGCTGGTGGATCAGTTTATGGTATGTATGGATTCGCTGCAAACAACGTTATGGTGTAGCTAGCCGAGCTGGACTCGTGTACATTACATGGACTGTATTATATTGTAATACGAACCCATTACATATCTATGTGTATAAGTATTATTTTTCTTGATTATTTTTCTGTACCAGTCCAGCCCTAATATGTGCTTTGTTCTGGGGGAGACAACTCTAGTCACGATGTGTTTTATTTTAGGGGGCGTGTAGCCACTAGCTAGCTAGCTATGTACTTTGTTGTGGGGAAGGGGGGGACGTTATTTTGTCGGGTTTTTTTGTACAAGTCCAGTCCTGCTACATGCTTTGTTCTGGGGGGGGGGAGACAACTGTAGTCACGATGTGTTTTATTTTTGGGTGGAGACGTAATTGTAGCCACTATGTGCTTTGTTCTGGTCACGATGGTTTTTTTTTGGAGTGGGGGGGTGGGACGTAACTTTAGCCACTATGTGCTATTGTTGTGGCGAAGGGGAGACGGTTTAAAAGTAGTTTGAAGGTTTTGAAAGTTTGATTTTTCCAACTCAGCCCTTTAATGGTGTGAAATGGTTTTCTTTTCCAGACTGGTGAGCCAACTACATACTGTGCCATACACCACAACATGCCTATACTGCGCCTGTGGTTCGATGTGGAGACTGAGTTGAGGCAGGATTTCCGCCTCACCAGAAGAAGCGATGCACAGCTTACAGAGGCTTTTTGCACAGGGAGCAGGACCATGGCTGGGGTAATGAGCTTGAGGTACTCATATACACCTATTGGCTGGCACATGGACTCTCTTATCGGGTGGTGGCCCGTGTCTTTAATGTGCCGAAGGCCACAGTTCATGACATCATCCACAGAGTGGCCCAGAACATATGGGACAATCTGAGGAGAGCAATCGACTTCCCTCAAACAGTGGACCTGCCTGCAGTGGGTCAGGGATTTGTCAACATTTCTGGAACCCCTGCATTCCACAATGTGGTTGGAGCAATCGATGGCAGCCACATACGTATAAAACCACCACAGCGTCACAGATTGGACTATTTGAATTATAAAGGCTTTTACTCAATCAACATGCAGGCAATATGTGACTCGAATGGCAGGTTTCTGGACATTTTTGTGGGGTATCCGGGGTCTGTCCATGACACACGGATAATGAAAAACAGCAGTTTTTACACCACAAGACGGTATCCCCCCAACAGGCTACATCCTCCTGGGTGATGGGGGGGTATCCCTGTTTGGAAACTCCGATTAGCCTCATCACCCCATTCAAGGAGCCAGTGCATGGAGAAGTACAACAGCGATTCAACTACTACCAGTCAAGGGGGCGCAGCATAATTGAAAGGGCGTTCGGCATGATGAAGACCAGATGGAGGTCAACGCTTTTCAGAGCTTTGGAGGTGAAGCCCACATTTGCACCCCAAGTAATTGCTTCATGTGCCTTTTTGCACAATGTGTGTATGGACAATGGTGACACACTGGTTCCGGATGAAGACATTCTTATGGATGACGCCCAACCTCCCCGTGGACACATGGCATACAATGAAACCTCTGGGAATGATGCAAGACACAGACTGGCTGCCTTAGTTTCAGGCAATGTGCAAGCCCCATGAACATGACCAGTGTATACATTTTATAGTTTATGTTCTTTTATGTATGTGTACTACTTAGGTCTGTTTGCAATAAACATTTGTATACACAATGCATGGTGTTTTGTATATCTGTGTCAGTTATCATGGTTTTGAATGTCACACGTTCAGAAAGACATTGATTTATTTGACTATTGACTCAGATTTATTCAACGACTAAGTTATGGTTAGTCTCTGTGGTTGTTGTAACCACTGCTTCATTTAAATGATGTGCTTAAGTAATAAGAAAAAAGTGTTCTGTTGGCATGATTCTATTTGCTTTTATGAAAGGCTCATAATACGCCTTCACACAATATGATTGAATTACTGTAATATAATACATTGAATAGATTGGGATGAGATGTGCAAAGAAGCGTGTGTGTTACAATGTGTTTACAGTTATTTCACTCACCAGCTTCGTCAGCCGCTTTACATCAGAGGCTTTTAACTTAACACAATTATTGTCTCAATATGAGTCAGTATCCAAACAGTGCTTAGGAGTTTCCCCAGTGTGTGATTAATAAAATCTATCTTATCTTAATACATATCAGTTAGACCCCCCAAATAGTTAATTCAAGTTTGGATTGCACAAATATGACTTGACCAATGAAAGTAAATGGGCAAAACATTATATAACAATATAGCTTTATTGGCCAGAATAAAAAACAGGACATTAGTCAGTGCCCAAAGTCAAACATATACAGTAATTTAAAACAGGGTAGAAATAGTGCAATATCAAGTGTACTGAGATTTAAATATGAATGTAGTGCAAGGCAGTTCAGTGCAATGGCAATAATATTAACAATATTGGTAGATGACAGTAAAAAAAAGGCACTCAAATGTATAAAACTCAAAAAATGTTTTGCAAAAGGCAGCCAAAAAGAATAAATACTATACATGAGGTACATGACTGTTTAAAAAAAAAGGCAGTCAAATGTAGAAAACTAAAAAAAAACGTGGCAAAAAAAGTTGCAAATGGCAGCCATAAAAAAATAAAAAAAAACTACTACTACAATTTCTCAACAATTCTCTCAAGGAGGGACAACAACTGCCGTGTGTTTGCCTTGTTCTCGGCCTCGCTCTCCTCGTGGCGCCGCTGCTCCCTGTTGGACTCCTCAGTGAGGAAATCCAGGATGGCATTTCTTTTTCTTTTCTTTGCGGGCGAGGGACTTGGCAGTGGTGACCTGCTGACTGCAGAGCTGCTACTGCTGGAGCTGCTAGCTGGGGATGAGGACTCCTAAAGGAACAAGATAGATCTTGATTTACAATCCACAAATGTTTTTGACCATGTCATGTGGGAATGATATGTGTGTGTTATAAACACACATAGCATTATTTTATTTTCATGACTATTTACATTGTAGATTCTCCCTGAAGGCATCAAAACTATGAATGAACACATATGGAATTATGTACTTAACAAAAAAGTGTGAAATAACTGAAAACATGTCTTATATTTTAGATTCCTCAAAGTAGCCACCCTTTGCTTTTTTTGATAACTCTGCAAACCCTTGGTGTTCTCTCAATGAGCTTCATGAGGTAGTCACCTGAAATGGTTTTACCTTCACAGGTGTGCTTTGTCAGGGTTAATTAGTGGAATTATTTCCCTTATTAATAAAAAAAAGCAAAGGGTGGCTACTTTGAAGAATCTAAAATATAAGACATGTTTTCAGTTATTTCACACTTTTTTGTTAAGTACATAATTCCATATGTGTTCATTCATAGTTTTGATGCCTTCAGTGAGAATCTAAAATGTAAATAGTAATGACAATAAAAAGGAAACGCATTGAATGAGAAAGTGTGTCCAAACTTGTGTGTGTGTGTGTGTGTGTGTGTGTGTGTGTGTGTGTGTGTGTGTGTGTGTGTGTGTGTGTGTGTGTGTGTGTGTGTGTATATATATATATATATTTATATATATATATACACACACACACAATACAGACCACAAAATTTACTGCATTACATACCATGAGGATTGGCGTGGGATCAACATAACAGGATGCCACCAACACAGGAGGGTCGACTGAAGGCCTGGCACCCAACACCTCGTGCATGTCCTCATAAAATTGCCAGGTTGCAGCGGTCACTTCCCCTCTGTCCGTACCTGACCCTGTTCTGGGAGTTATTAGTTCCTGGAAGGACACACAACACACACTATAATCATGCCTACAACCATACTGTATGCATTCATTACATCGTATTGAGATTGAAGATGCAGATTTTTTTTCTTTAACAGAACATCATATACCTTGTATTTTTTGTTTCAGATTCTCCCACTTCTTGGCTGCCTGTTGGCCAGTCACTTTTCCCTCCAAACCCATTTCTTTCACCAGCGTCCTGTATCATAA
Organism: Perca schrenkii; assembly: GCA_025617405.1. Taxonomy (NCBI): domain Eukaryota; kingdom Metazoa; phylum Chordata; class Actinopteri; order Perciformes; family Percidae; genus Perca; species Perca schrenkii. The sequence goes on along the minus strand of CM046801.1, from coordinate 24,381,988 downwards.
CCAACAACAATGTAAATGAACAGGAATGAATTACAAATTACAATACAGTAACAGTTACAAATATACAGTACCAATACAATAATGAATGTATGACTCACTCCCATAGTTGTTTTGCGGCATATTTTGATTTTAGAAACTTTGGTTCCTTTTCAGTCCGAAAGAAGATCAGCTGCCGGGTTTCCTCTGGCGTCCCTGTGCGATACAGGATGTACAGACAAACGACAAAATAATATTTACGAATCCCCTTCCCCACAGCAAAGCACATAGCTAGCTAGCTAGATAGTGGCTACAGTTACGTCCCCCCCAAAAAAAATAAAAGACATCGCGGCTAGAGTTGCCTTTCCCACGGCCCCAGAACAAAGCACATAGCTAACTGGACTTGAAACATGCATGGAGTCCATTCAAATGAAATGTGGGACTGAAATCAGCAATGTAACGTTAGCAAACTAGCGATTTTTAAAAACGTTTCAATAAGAACATGGTTGCAACTATATATGTACAGGACTGTGTAGAGCACAAAACAACACCGTCGTAATTTTTAAATAAATTTTTTAAGTCTAGAATACTTACATTTATGGGTCTCTCTGGTCGACCTGGCAGCCATGTTCCTTGTTGTGTAATGTATGCAATGTACCCCTTCTGGCGAAGTAAGCTCGCGTTCTTACTTGGTCGGAAGGGACATCTGACCCTCCCCTAAGCCCTAACACTCGATCAAGACGAGGATTCGGACAGCACTAGCTCTCACGTGAACGCGCACAACGAGGGATAAGACAAAGACAAAGGGATAAGGGGAGGATTCGGATTCAGCCTTAGTCACTTCCAGCAAATTTGAGATTTAGTCTGCAAGTCTTGGCCAAAAGCCCATTCAAGCCCATTCCCATGACCGTTTAACAGATCTGGCCCAGAAAGTTATGGAGGCTCGGGGCCGGTGTTACAGTTTAACTAGTTTTTCAGTTAACTGGTGATATGTGTTGCAGGCGGGGCTGCACCGCTGCAGTAAACAATTCTGATCAGTTCGCCTCTTTTTCACATTCATTTGTTGGGGTCTTGTGAAACACGTTCGGATCAGGTTGCTGGGACAGTCACAGTAGTTTTGGACCCAACAGACATACATGAACAAATGAGCCGTTTTTGTTACGAAAATATCACTCCTTGTCTGGCGAGTGTAACGTTGTGTGTCTCTACCACGGTCTCTGACTGTAAACCACTGACACACCGTACACATCTTTTTGATTATCTAGTGACATTCACGCTTTAGTTAGTTATAACGCTGTGTCCAACCTATAGGTAGGCCTATTATAGATGACAAACAAGCTAACAACAAAGACACGAGCACAAACCTGACATTTCACCTTTCCCCACCTGCGCCTAGCTAATATCCAAATTGCTATAAAATTAGCCTTTCGCCAAGCCCCGCCCCCCTTAGTTACTGTTGCTACGTCCGACAAACAAATGGTCAAACACGAACACGACCAGCGCGACAGATTACTGTCTATGGACAGATTGCCATGATGGGATGTGCGTGTCAGTGACCTTTTTTGGAGCAATACCTCCGCGATATCCTCCAGATCGAGGCAAAAGGGGTTACAGTATGCAGTGGAGGGATATATTCAAATGTTCGACTTTGTTGTAAACTGACGAAAAAATAAAGTTGGGGAGCTCAAAGACACAACACAACAGCAGCTAATGTAGCTAGCATTAGCTAACATGTTAACTAATGTTGGCTAAAGCTAAAGGGCTCGTTAAACTTAGCTTAGAGAGTAGGTTAACATTCTGGCAATGATATCCATGGTAATCATAACTTTGGTCCAATTTGTGTTCTTGCCTCTAGTTAGTAGATCTAGACAACACGGTAACTAGTTAGCTGTTAGCTTTCCCTTTGAGCAGACGTATTTATGCTTCGTAATGTTCAACACATTTAACTGGGAGTGGGGCCGTCCACACTGTTTTATCCATTGTAGGCACCGCTCACGTTGGCCCTCATTTATGAAACGTTTCCTCTTGAACGTGAACGATTTATTTGTACCATTGACAGAGTTATTTCGGCTTGTTTTTCCAGCCCCTCTGCTGTCAGGAGACAGGGTCCAGCACGGGGGGCGGAGGAAACACTCTCCCTCAGCTGTTGCCTCGTTCTGACTCATGAAAAAAACACGAGTAAAATAAAAGACACTGCATAAACTCAGCTACTGTGTGTTTATTTAAATATAAGTACACCTGCATGTAGGCCTAAGAGATTGCAATATAAGCCTGTATATTACTATTAGAACTATAGAATACATGTGTCAAGGATGTAGGCTATAAACTCCGATTTACTACGGCAAAACTGTTGACCGCATGATCTCTTTTCATTCCGCATTCTTTTTACAGCCTTTAATAACAGTTTTCAGGCTGCCAAATAGTAAACATGTTAGTGCAAATGAATCCTCCAGACAATCGGGGTATCTAGTGTCCGATTTACAAACGCCGTGGGCACACCGCTTCACCATCTTACTTGGAGTCAATGTTTGTCGGACCTGCTCACATAGTAACGGTTGCTATGATGTGTGATTGGACAATGGCCATTTTGGGGGCGGGGCCGGCAAGAGGTCAATTGGAGTTTGACAGTCCTGTCCAAACGTGATGAATGAGTAATAGTGTGTAGTAGAGGTCGACCGATTCATCGGTTTTGCCGATTAATCGGCACCGATAGTTGATTGGTGGAACTATCGTTATCGGCAAAAATCCATGCCGATAGTTTTTCCTGGTTGCGTCCATTGCTGGAGCGGCTGAGAAGCGCATGCTGTCATTCATTACACAGTACACAGAGCTGAGAAGGGTCTGCTGGCATCATGCATTACAATAGCGGCCTCTAGAAGGGAAATAAAAACTATCACTGATGCCTCATGTTTATTTTCGACACGTGTTACTGCGCGCTGCACGGAGAGCACATGCTGTGCGGAGAAGGCTGACATCAGATGTGCGTTTAAAGCATCGACAGCAAAAAGGTTTGTTATATCATTATAAAGTTATTCATTTGTTGAATAGATGCTGCATTAGAAGAGAAAGAACAGCACAACAGTATGTTTGTTTGTTTGCTTTGGCTGAGATGAAGCTAAACATTATCAGTAGGCTAACTAACCTCAAGCTGTTAAAACACTGACAAAAAGCAAGTCCGACCCAAAATCGTCCACGATGCGTCGAGTGGCTGCCGCTGGAGAATTGAGATGTGTAGAATCAACAGCGGATTCATTTTAATGCATCAACAACTGCCCGAAAGCACGGTACTAGCGTCATATGGTGGAGCGAGATAGAGAAAGACTGGAGAGAGAGAGCGTTATATGGTGGAGAGACATAGAGAGCGACTGGAGAGAGAGAGCGTTATATGGTGGAGAGACATAGAGAGCGACTGGAGAGAGAGAGAGCGTTATATGGTGGAGACATAGAGAGCAACTGGAGAGAGGGACCGCCGGCGCTAGAACAAAGCCGTGAATCAGAGAAATAAAACGTGTTTTCGCCGATCCATCTCTAGAAATGCGACTGTAGCGAGCATGTCACTATCACTAACGTTATCCACATTTATATTTACACGCAACAAATGATATGTCCAGCTTCAAAAAAAGTCTAAAAGTCGGAAGTTAGAATGAATGCATTGTGCAAAGAGTGGTTGCTATGGAGACGATACACAGTGTTGAGTTCCGTTGCTCTGATTGGTTGTAGGTCTATCCAATGAATGCGGAGGCATTTTTTTTCCTGGTTCTGTTGGAACCAAGGGGGTAAGCTCAAGGGGGTAAGCTTCGCTTCAGAACGCAAACCTTCGATGGCGCCATTTTGTTGCTACAAAGGTATCACCTCTTGTTAGCATTCCACTGACCGCCATTTTGTTTTTACGTCACTTGACTACGAATAACTTTACATCTGAAGCGTTTAAAGAGTCTATTTGTCCGTTGTTTAATTCTAAAGAAACACGACAATGTATAAAAGGCTCCATTACCTTGTACCTCACGTTATAGCTCCGTAGCAGACGCTTTTGTAAAAATGTGCTAACGATTGTGTCATAACCAAGTGACTTACTGTCGCACAGTAGAGGAATTACCGTATAGTACAGGAGAAGCTCGCAGGCAGTTTCGACTTACATTAGCTGTTTAGGTTTAATTACGAATGTTAGCTAGCATGTTAGTTAGCAATAATTATCCTGTGCTTATGTTATCTCCTTACATATACCTACACTCTCCGTCTATGTAAGATTGGGAATGATTGAGATTTCTCTTGGCACAGCTACCAGAAGACTTACAACTTTCAGACACGTTGCTCACGTCACATTTATCTATAGAGAGTTTATGAAAAGCATCGGAACAAAATATTTCAGCTTTATTATATATAATATTTCAGTTTTCAGCAACGTTTTGATGGATTGGAATTACTCATACTTCGATAGTAGCAAATGAATTCATATGAAGTAACATTTATCCACGAACAAGTAGGCTATGATATTTTAAGAAATGTATATGTTGTTAAATAATGAGGGTTAGGAGGTATAGCTACACAGGAGATGGGGAAATTATACAGCCAATGGAGAAAAAAAAAATGTCTTAAAGCCAATTGCGGTTAACGTTATTCCTTTATTTATTTACAGATCCGTGTGCCACCTCCCCCCACACACCACCCATACAATGTTACTGTTACACACTGCACATATCTATACATACTGTATCTGTCTATATTGTTCACACTGCATATCCATGTGTTCTGCTCTTATAATGCTACTTTTAATACACTGCACATAGCCTTACTGTAAACCATACCACTTGGTTAACTGTATACTACTGTCTACACTGCACTATGCCATATACTGTTTATACTACACTACCTGTCTATACTGTACTTTTTTTGCACTTGTGGTTTGACATTAACTGCATTGAATTGTCTCTGTACTTGTACTCTGCACAATGACATTGAAGAGAAATATAATCAAATCTAATCTAAAGGTGTCTTGACACCTCCCTTATCAATATTCACTGTGTAGGCCACTGTCTTTGAATATATATCATTATAAAGTTCTACAAAATAAGTAATAAAACCACATGACATTTCTGTCAAAGCATGTCTACTTGAATGTCTACTTTGTGTTTCAATAATAAATATTGAATCATTTGGTTAATAATATTGCTTTATTAAAAGTTGAAATAGTTAAACACAAATAAAAACATTATATAAAAAAGTAATAAAAAAGTAATAATAATAAATAAAAAAATCCCTATCTCTGTTAAGGCTGTATATACAACCCAGAACACAGAGATACCACTCAGGACACAGATAAACAGTTCAAGTATGTATTAGGCATAAATACTCAGAGGAGATGAACAATCAAGGCTGAGCTTGTAGTCTTCTGGGAATGGACTGCAGCTTGAGGGAACCAGGCAGTGGCAGATCAGAAGAAGTTCCGAGTAGAATCCAGGAGAAGCAGGTGGTTGTGTCTGAGTGGCGTGATGCAGGCAGCACGGCAGAGCACGGCAGGTAGGAAGCAGGTAACAGCGGGATCTGCGCAGAGGAACTGAAGTTAGACAGAGAAAATACTAAATCACGAGAGTTTCTAGAAATACGTGCAGGGATACTGAGCCAAGTTACCACGTAGGAGTATGTAACGATCTGGCGCTGAAGAGGTGAACAGCCCGGGTATACATACTGCAGGTGTGAATCATGGAATGTGCATCAGCTGTGCATCAGCTGTGCCAGAGCAGGGATGAATGGCCATGCCTGTTGACGGACGGGGGTAATATAATAGATAAGATCGTTCTGCAACATTGGGCTAAGCCGATAAAGGTTGCTGTTCAAAGGGACTGGCTTGGATGTCTCTAAGGCTTCAAATTCTTTTTTGAATGCTTCCTTCTGAACAACTCTGATGATGACCTCCTTTGCTTGACGTAGTTCATCTGGAGTGCGAGACAGATCGCACTTATGCCATCCCTTACATTTGTCATTCCAGTTGGATGGTTTTTGACACCTTGCAATATGTATTAGGAGTGCAATGGCTCGAACAAGGGTCTTGAAGCTGGAGAACCTTTGAAAGCGTTCTGAGCTGAGTCCTTTTTCTTTGAGCTGTGTGGCATAGCTCCTTACTTCTGGACGGATCTCTACATCCATATCTGGTTTGATGAGATTGAATGACTTGACTGGTTCTGTTTCGTTGGAAGTTTTGCAGAGGAAGTTGGGCCCTGTAAACCACGTTGTTTCTGGTAGACGTGAAGCAGGAACTGACCGCGATGCATGGTCAGCAGGATTTTCCTCTGTGTGCACATAGTGCCATTGTTCAGGTTTTGTGGATTGGTGAATACGTTGAACTCTATTATGCACGTAGACATAGAAACGTTTGCTTTCGTTGGTAGATATAGCCAAGAACAACCTTGCTGTCACTGTAGAACTTGGTTGAATCCAGCTTAACATCCAGTTCATCATGAATTAGCTCTGCCATTTCCACGGCCAAGACGGCTGCACATAGCTCGAGTCTTGGGATGGTTGGTTCAGACTGAGGTGCCAGTTTTGACTTTCCCATAACAAATCCAATTTTAATTTGTTCGTCTTCTTGTATGGTCTTCAAGTATGCCACAGCACCGGTGGCTTTAGTGGACGCATCAGAGAACACGCAGAGCTCAGTTTTTACCGCTTTAGCTAGAGAGGCTGCTGTGTATGTCCTTGGTATGTGAAGGAGCTTGAGGTCCTGGAGTGAGTCTCTCCAGGCCTCCCACTTACTCAATTTGTCTGCGGGTAGCGGTGTATCCCAATCAGAAAGCTCGACTGTGAGTTCCCTGAGAAGGGCTCTTCCTTGGATAGTGACCGGGGCCACAAACCCAAAGGGGTCAAAAACACTGTTCACTGTGGAGAGGACTCCACGGCGAGTAAACGGCTTCATATCAGTTGAAACAGAGAAGGTGAACGTGTCCCTTGTTATCTCCCATAGGAGACCCAGGCTCCGTTGAGTGTGTGCAGCTTCTCCACTGAGGTCTACATCTTTTATGGCCCCTGTACAGTCTTCTGGTGGGAAAGCTTGCAAGACTTCTTTACTGTTTGAGGCAAACTTGTGTAGACGGAGGTTAGACTCGGCAAGTGAAGTCTGGGTTCGGCGTAGTAAGTCGATGGCTTCCGCATCCGTTGGCATAGAACAAAGGCCATCATCGACGTAGAAGTGACGCTTAGCAAAGTTGACTGTGTCTTCCCCATGTTCCTGGGAACCCTCTCGGATAGCTCTTCTAAGCCCATAAATGGCTATGGCAGGAGACGGGCTGTTGCCGAAAACATGAACCTTCATTCTGAAGTCTATGATGTCTTTGGTCACATCATTGTCCCTATACCACAGAAATCTGAGGTAGTTTCTGTGATCTTCTCGTACCACAAAGCAGTGAAACATCTGCTGTATGTCCGCTAGGACAGCAACCTTTTCCTTCCGAAACCGCAACAGAACTCCCAGAAGTGAGTTGTTCAGGTCTGGGCCTGTGAGGAGCACATCATTGAGAGAAACCCCTGCATGTTTAGCGCTTGAGTCGAACACCACCCTAATTTGACCTGGCTTTTGTGGATGGAACACACCAAAGGTTGGCATGTACCAACATTCTTCGTCTTCTGCCAGTGGTGGTGCGACCTCGGCGTGGTCGTTCTCCAATATTTTTCCCATGAAGGCTACAAACTGCTGTTGCGTATCTGGCTTCCTACTCAGGCTTCGTTGGAGTGATGCAAAGCGCTGCACTGCTTGTTCCCGGTTGTTAGGTAAGTATTGTCTTGGTTGTCGGAATGGGAGTGGAGCTACCCAACTTTGTGACTCATCCCTGAAGACTTCCTCGTCCATAAGCTTCAAGAAAACCTTGTCTTCAAATGAGGATGCCAACCTGTTGTCGTTTTCTGTGTGATTGAAAACAGTTTGTCCCAACATCTCTCCTGTAACCTTGCTGGAGATGTGTCTTGTCTCGCTGCTACAAGGAACCATTCCTTTGACTTGTAGGAAACTGGTGCAAGGTCGAAGGAGCGATGGGCGGCCATTGTCAAGCACAGCTGTCTTGAAGGTGCTGACTGTAGGCTTGTGTGCGTTCCCTAAGAAGACTTCTCCAACTAGCACCCAGCCAAGATCTAGGTGTTGGGCAAATGGGGCATTGTGTGGACCATTGATTTGTTCCCGTACCTTGTGAACTCTAATGATATCTCTGCCGACTAACAGGAGAATCTCTGCTGTAGGGTCGACTTCTGGAATGTGTTCTGCTACCTTGCGAAGGTGAGGGTGACATAGAGCTGCATTTGGCGTTGGGATTTCTGACCGATTGTCAAGAATGTCATTGCACTCGATGAGGGGTGGTAGAGGGATTGTGACCCTGCCGTCGAGTGACTCCACCACAAACTCTTCAGCCCTACGTCCAGATGTTTCCATTGTGCCAGAACATGTCCTCAAAAAATAGGAATATGGTTGACATTTGATGTCGAAAAGCTCGAAGAAAGTAGACCTTGCTAACGATCGGTTACTTTGGTCGTCCAATATGGCGTAAGCCTTGATGGCTTTGTCTGGTTGACATTTGTGATATACCTTCACTAAGCAAATCTTGGAACATGACCTGCTGACTAGTCCTGCTCCACAAACTTCGGTATTGCTTGCGCTGACGACAGCTTTGGTGTCACTGCTCTCTTCTCCCTCCCCGCCGTTGTGTGGTGAGGTTGGGGCAGCCCTGTCTTGAGGTGCAGGACCCGGATGCATAGCAGCGTCGTGGTAGGTGCTATCACACTGTACACTTAACCGTTTGTTGGACAATCTTTCGCTAAGTGAGTAGTTGAACCACAGCATTTGAAGCAGATTCCTTTTGCCTTGAGAAAGGTTTTCCTTTCTTCTAGGTGTTTGGCTCTGAAGGCTTTGCATCGCCTGAGTGGGTGAGGTTTAGCATGTATTGGACAGGTTTTGTTTGGATCACTGGTACCTTTTAGATTGTTTGTGTTTGAGTGCGTTGAGACGATATCTGTCTTGTGAACTGAAATAGGGGTTTGGTTGCTTTTAAAGGAAGGCTTTTCAGGCCCTGCGGGTAAGCCACTAGTACCTTGAAAAGCAAAGCTAGGGTCATTCCTTTTCCGTGCCTCGTAGTGTATAAAACTTGCGAAGAAGTCGAATGGAGGAAATCGTCCATTATTTTCATCCTTGTGCTTTGAACCGGCAGATACCCACTTTTCTTGAAGACCATAAGGCAGTTTTGCAACTATGGGTTCAATCCCTCTTGCAGTGTCCAGGTAAGACAGGCCTGGGAGGAAGCCATCCTCCTTGGCTCCCTGCACTTCCATTAACAGGTCAGCTAGATCACGTAGCTTTGTGTGTTCTTTTCCTGAAAGCCTTGGGAAATGATCAAGCCGATTGAAAAGTGACCTTTCGATAACTTCAGGTGCTGCATGACATTCCTGGAGACGTTCCCAGGCCTTTCTGAGTGCTACGACAGGACTCGTCACGTGCACTGAACGGAGACGTTTGACTTGGTCACTGGATTCTCTACCGAGCCACTTAGTCATTAAGTCTAGCTCCTCCGTAGCTGTGAGGCCTAGCCCTTGAGTGGCGTTTATGTATGATGAATGCCAAGCTCGATAGTTTTCTGGTTTATCATCAAATTGATATAAACTTGATCTCACCAGGTCGCGACGAGCTAAGTATTGTGCCAGATGTTCAGCTACGGGTGCACCATGGTTAGCTGCTGCCATGTAGTGTGGAATGAAAGGTTGAGCAGGGTTGTTTGAGTAAGTGTTACGCATTTTTGTGTTTGCCTGATGGTCGGTCTCCTTTCGTGGGACCTGACTTTCCACTTTAATAGCTGAAGGCAATTGCACATTTTCCGAGCCATAGTTTTCTAATGCAGGGTTGTGTTATTAGCATATGACGGTTCTTTGGGACGAACAGGCGTCTGCCATGCTGGAAGGAAAGGATTGCAAGAATATTCTTGAAGCGTTTCATTTGCAGGGAGCTGAGATACTTGGGAGCTAGCATTCATGGCTGCTTGCTTTAGGGATTTGGTATGTGGATGGGTTTCACCTGAGTGTAGGTTGTATTGAGACTGGACATATTCACTTGTATGCTCCAGTTTGTCTTTCTCTGATGGACCTGCCTCATCCAATACAACAAAATTGTCCATTGCATCTTCCCACACAGCAGCTTCAGCTTCGGCAGCTGCTGCCTCACGATAACTAGCAAGCGCTTCTAGCTCAGCATCTTTTCTTGCCTTCTCCAGCTGCAACTCAAACTCAATAGCTGCTTTCTCTTTGTGATATTCTGCTTCTCTTTCTGCTTTTTCTTTCTGTAGCTTAGCCTCTTTTGCAGCTCTTTCTAACTTAGCTTTAGCTTCTTGGTCCGCAAATGTAGCACGTGCTTTAGCTGCCTCCGCTTTAGCACGAGCACGTGTTAATGAGCCAGCTGATGAAGTTGAAGACCGTGAACTTCTTTTTACTAGCCACTGAATCCCTGTCGCTTTGTTTACAATCCATCTTACCACGATGTACAACACTGGCCTTCTTTGTATTTTCACTATGTTGTCTTCGCTACAGTGTAGCAACTGCAGCTATTCAACTAGCTAAACTCTTTCTGAAAATGACAAGTTGAGTCGTAGTAAGCTTCTCAAGCTGTTTACCGTGGCTCTTTACATCATGTCACAGACAGAAGAGTGAAAACTGTAACAAAACATAAGATACAAATTGTTTAATCTTATGTAAATATATGTAAATAAAACGTTTTTAATTACAGTCATCAAATAACCATTTTACTGTAAATATACATCTTAACATTTACATTATAATTAAAGAAATTAAATTATCAACTTACGACATTGTCTCTGCAGCATTTACGATGTGGATTGCAATGGATGACGAAAGCATGTTGGCTGATTCTACCATCTTTCTCTAACCACCAACAGGAAACTAACCCCTGACCCTGGAACTCCTTAGGCATGAAACCATTTCAAAATAAAAGCTTGTACAAAATAAAAGCCTATACAATATAATGCCTAATACCTAAAAGGCGACACAGCTATTGTTATACAATTCAAATCAACTTGTGTAATACTTCCTTTGGGCACCTACAATTGATTGTTAGGCATGGTGTAGACTAACAGCTTAATGTTAGTATTTAAACCTATGTGGAAAGAAAAATGAAAAGGGCAACCCTCAGTTATATATGTTATTGGTGACATTATTGCCCATCTATTACCTATCTGTTATTCAACAGGCCAAAGCAGACACTTTTGTCCAAAGCGATTTACTGATTAACTTTTTTATAGGACTGATTTGTCCATTTTCTTTTGCGATGTAGCTAGATAACAGTTGACGCCATTTTGTGGTTTTATTCGGCCAAAATTAACATTATACAACATGTGCAAGCAAGCATGTTATCTTTAATGCCTGAGCTAGCTTAAATGATATATAACTTAATCTGACGTACTGGCGTTATATTTTAAAATAAATAAAAGCTATGCAAAATGACCAAACAATTAATCATAATACTTAACAAAAGTTGCTTGTCTAAAATTAACGTTACACAACATGTGCAAGCAAGCATGTTTTCTTTACCGATGCCTCAGCTAGCTTAAATGATATATAACTTAATCTGACGTACTGGCGTTATATTTTAAATTAAATAAATACTATGCAAAATGACCAAATAATTAATCATAATACTTACCAAAAGTTGCTTCTCGTGATCCATTGGTATCTGCGAGATTCGTAATGACTGAGATTTCTCTTGGCACAGCTACTAGAAGACTTACAACTTTCAGACACGTTGCTCACGTCACATTTACGTTGTCTCTGTCAGTTGGAGGCTGCGCAGTAAAGCAAGCGATCACCGGAAAAGTGCTTCTAATAGCCTTCACTGGTCTCCGTCCAGAGCAACGGGATCTATTGGTCCATTATATACTGTCTATGCTAATAGCCTTCACTGGTCTCCGTCCAGAGCAACGGGGTCTATTGGTCCATTATATACTGTCTATGGTTGGAACACGCCCTATAATCACAGCCCGATGGAGCGGTTTCAGACTCACATTCTGACTAGAATCTGAGTAGGACCACATCAGGCTAGGTCTAAACCGTTCTACAGAGAAGAATGGCGTCACTGATTTGAGATTTGGCATACATTTGGGCCTTTTTTGAAGAAATGTAAATAGTTTGTCCTTTTATATGAATTATAATGCTCATTATGTTTATTTTTGCACTGGATGACTCCAAATATGTAGGAGAACTGTTTTAGACAACACACATGCTTATGTAGCATTGCTGTGGGTGTAATATCAATAAATATGACATTATTATTTTGATTATTGGCAAAAGCGTCTGGACTTTTTTTGAAAAAATTTATGTATTTTGTCAACTGTTTTATCCAGTATCAATTCTAAAAACTATCGGTCGATTAATCGGTTATCGGCAAATACGGCCCAACCTAACTATCGGTATCGGTAAAATCCACTATCGGTCGACCTCTAGTGTGTAGTGTAGACTACCATAGTGATGAGAATGAAGCATATCCGTAGAATTCGATATAAAACACAATCAACGGGATATAAGTTGTGTCACAAATGAATCTGGTATCAGTCGTTGCTATCTCCACAAACATTACGTATGAACACCTCAGAAAGTATGTTTCACTTATCCCTGTATGAAAGCATCGCAAATCAACTTGAAGTCAGATTAATAACGGAATGATAGGCTACAAATATAACACTGATAACGGAAAAGTTTTGGAAAGCACACTGACGTTTGCGGTAGCCAATTGTGAACAGGCATCGACACAGCCACCTACGTTGTCAGTCTTCGTTCTTGCAACGGCATCACAAGTTAATTCAGTAACCGTACAACATGGATTACGTGTATTGAGATCTGTTAATATTTCAATACAGCCTGTAAGTAAAACATAAGCTACATATGAGGTTTTTACACCCAGCAGAACGCAGCGTGGAGACAGCTAAAATGTGATCCGCTCAGATTAACTTGTGATACATAGGCATTTAAAATTGAAATTTAATTATATTTCTGTAGGCTACGTAGATGTGTTATGTTAAAAGCTACAGGCTCATCACAACCACATTATTTAATATTCATTATGCCTACTCATTCATCCAGACAAGACAGCATCTCTATCATATTGCAACAAGTGCACATTACATAATGCACCACGTGGGTCGGAGAGAAACGTATTTTCAATTTGCTCTGTATGTCTGGCACATATTGCAGAATTGACAAATAATGTTGACTTGACTTGAATTGGCAGGAGTTTGATCCAGTGTGGGTTCAATAAAGTCTATCTTATGTTATTGAATGTCTGCAATATAAGTATTAGGAAACACTGCAATTACAGATATCTGCAATCCAATTGTTAATTATCTTAATTTTAGATATCCATAATGAAAAAAAAAAAACATTCCAGATATAGTGTAATTAGAAATATTCAAGACTTCACTATGCCTTATATTCAATATTCACAAAGTAGAAGCCAGCTTCCAAATTCTTCTTTTATTTTGTTGACATGTTTGAGTCAAAGGGTTTTACAGAGGGGATTTTATTTTAGATATATCCTTTTATCACTGCATTTATCAGAATATGGTGGCAACAGCAATAAAAAAAAATCAATTTTCACCACATTTTTAGATATAAAATGTTACATAAATTAGGCTATGAATTATATCTGAACAAACCCCTCTGTAAATGCCTTAGAAGTACATAGGAGTGAATCTGGAAAGCTTGGTGTATGTAAGTGCTACTGAAGTTGAGTTTTCTGACTCAGAGTATGAGGAAAAACCCATTTCAAGAAAACTGCCTTCGAAGATTACAAAATCCCACACATTTTGCAAGACATTACATGTAGATAGAGTGTCGTTGTTGTTTTTGAAAGATTATTTTTTTGGGCATTTTAGGCCTTTATTTTGACAGGACAGATGAAGACACGAGAGGCGAGAGAGAGGGGGAACGACATGCAGCAAAGGGCCGCAAGCTGGAGCCGAACCCGGGCCCGCTGCGTCGAGGAGTAAACCTCTATATAGGGTCACCCCTCTACCAACTGAGCTATCTGGGCGCCCAAGCCAGTGTTGTTTTAATGGTGAAGTGTTTACTAATGTAAATGTCACAAGTCGATCTGGGTGTCTCCACGGCTTGCAGTGAGTGCACACTCGCCAGACAACGGATGATATTTCATAACGACAACGGTTTGCATGCACGTCTGTCGGGACCAGAATTAATGCTCTGCAACTTGTTTCTATCATCAAGTTTCACAAGACCCCGACAAATTAATGTGAAATAGAGGTGAAGCAATCAGCATGTTTATGCATTTTAGTCTGGAATGTGTCCCCCCCCCCTCCCAATGACTACAAACCCATTGGCCCAGTGCCGGTCCAGATGTGACAACCAGATCCGCACCAGTATTGGCCCCGTTGCGCTAAAGGATACTGGCCCAGGTCCGATTCACAGATCTTGCCCAGAACTTATGAAGTCTTGGAGCCGCATGGTTTTTGCCATCTGGGTACTCACTGAAGCTTTAAATGTGAAATTACAATAATTTAGGATGAAGTGTTTTTGTTGCCAATACACGCTGCATTACTCTATGTAAAAAACACAGTCAGACGAGCTCCTTCAGCATATGAAGTTGTCATGTCAAGTTCTACGTCACCACATCTTCTGCAGTACATGATTGATAGATGCAGAGACAGTGAGTGTAGCAGAGTCTCAGCTGGGTCAACTTGTCTCCTGTGCAGCCGTCGTCCCGCTCTCTGGTTCTGGACGTCGGAGAGGACCGCCTGGTGGTGACGGCTCGACCCTCAATCTTCCATCTGGACATCTTCCATCCCTTCATCATCCACCAGGAGAACAGTGTGACCCAGTACAACAGCAGCACTCAGGTACATTACACACACACACACAGTATACACTAGAGATGATCTGATACCATTTTTTGCTTCCCAATTCCGATACCTGTACTTGGGTATCACCCGATGCCGATTACTGATCAGATACCAGTGTGTCATATATTTTATTATGTTTTAACAGCTGTATACTTCTATCCCTGTATGGATATAATATATGTTGACCTGGCTCAAGTTAAACTCTTTGTGAAACATGAACAAACCCAAACAATGAATGCCATAGAACTTTCTTTTATTATCCAGTTTGACAGTCAGTTATAACAGGAAAGGAACATAAATAAACTACTGTAAAGATTTTCTTCGGGGCTACATGGTTTTCATTGGCACATGAACTCCAATACTTACCGATACCAGCCTTTTAGGCAGTATCGGAAGACTTTTCCGATACTGGTATCGACATCAGAACATCTGTAGTATGTACTGCATACAATTTGTTTTCATCCGAGCCCTTATGTCCCCAGCACTTTTAACACACGATGACGGCCTTGGAAATGCTCCAGTACAAAATGGTTCAAGAGAGTGAAAATTCTGCATCTGTTCAATGTTTCGAACCCAAACACGCACGTTGTAGCTTCTGTGTATTATCATGCGACTGTCTGCAAAAAATAAAACACACACACACATATACATATACAGATATATATATATATATATATATATATATATATATTTTAGTACTGTCAAACGATTAAAATATTTAATCGCGATTAATTGCATTGTTACAGTTAACTCGCAATTAATCGCACATTTTTATCCTTTTAGCCCTGGCTTTGACGAGGGGGCGGAGAATAGGCATCAGCTGTGTGCTCGGCCATCAAGTGGTATTTCAGACTGGACGTGCAGCGATGATAGCTCAGTTCACAATGACAAAACACACAGATCACTTTGGTCTTGTCAATGGAACCATTTGGCAACTTTTTAAAAGTAAATTTTCCATTCAGAATCTTATTGGCATCCATTTCGGCATCTGGCGCTGGCCATCCACTCAAAACGTAACGTTAGCCTACTAGTCTTTAGCCGGCTCGCAAGCCCAAACTAGTGTGTTCGGCATGCCTGTTGTTTTGTTTCCGGTCCAGCTAGATCCGGTGTTGTAGTTTTAGTATTATTAGTTGTTGCAACAGCATGTGAAAAAACTATATTACTAAATTACGCCGTTAAAATGGGTTTGCGTTAACGCCGTTAATAACGCGTTTAATTGACAGCATTTAAAAAATATATATATATATTACTCTTTAACAAAAAGTTCTATCTCTGTAGGGATCCTTTCCATAATGTTATCAAAAACAGCACTTTTAGTGGACGAAATCGAACACAAAAAACATACATTTGCCCTGTATGATAACGTTGGAGCCCGGTTCGTTGCTGCCGGTTACAGAGTCCTCGTTCAATACTGGACCATTTTCAAAGATTCTGTGTATTAGTCACCTAGACACCAATGCATGGGGAAATAGGGTCCAGGTTGAAAAACTACAACGAAATGACCCTTTAACTGCCTCAACTCACCAATGGTCCGACTCATTTCAAGTTCCTTTATTACGTGTACAGAATACAGAGAAGCACTTGTTGGTTAACGATGCTAATTAAGGTAGTATGTATAAAATCAAAAGAAAATCACGCAGACAACAAGAACGTCAGTTTTTGTGAGGCGCACAAAACATTTTTTTCACATTTCCAAGGCAATGTTGCTGCCAGTCCCACCACGAGCATTAACAGTATGTTCCTGTTCCATGTGAGCATATGCGCAACACTAGGACTTTAAAACTCATGTATGTCAGGCAGCAGTTGAAGTGCCTCTCGGCAATAATTGTTCCTAGCTGCTTTGTTTGTAGTGAAGCAATTTGAATTTCTAGAGGCAGATAGTCCTCTGTCCATCACCTTACACGACGGAATCCTCGAAGTCCCGTTCTAGTCAAGCTAGTTTAAGGAACCCAATAAGAGTCCATCTGTGTTTTGACTGGCCTGGTCTTCAGCAGGGCAGTTTCACTCCAAACTGGTCCAATACCGGCGTTTGGTCAGTGGCCCTCAGCGTCTGATACAGACGCACCATTTAGTGCCTGTATTAGACACATCCGGCTTTCAACTAACTAACTAATTAAAACCCACAAAGACTCATTGCCTTTCTCTATGGGGACCGATCATGCTTACTATTGTGCAAAGGCCTATTCTGAGCCAGGAAAAACCCTGGCAACTACTGTAGTGCAAAACTCCCGATTAGTGGGAGTGGTTGGGTTTGGTGGATGGGTCAAACAAACAGACTTTTACCCAGGAGACCGCTGTTTGCGTCCCGTGTGAAAGCCAAAAGTCAACGCTGACTTCTTAAAAAGTTATGGAGCCTATGCAATATTTTATTTTATTACCTTACGCAAGTTACATAGCAAAGGTAGATATTTTAACCCAAACCACCATCTTTTCCTGAGCCTAACCAAATACTTTTTGTTGCCTAAACCTAACAAAGTAAACATAAAACCAAAATAAACTTGCGTTTTGAAGTTTAATTTTTCTTTCAAGAACACTGCATGTAACAAGCGGAAAGTGACTTGCGGTCACCAACATGTCCATAACTGACGCTAAAGCGGTTTCTAGAGCACCATAGTTTGAAGCGTGGGGCCACTGAACAAGTATCGGCATTTGACAAGTAAGGAGTGAGAATGTTGTCAGCTGTCCGGGGTATAGTTAATAGGTAGTAGTTCTTTAAACATTTTTTGTTTAAAATGCGTGCGGCCTTTGAAAGATTTCACCCTTGCAACCATGAAAATCACAAGTCACGGGTGTACTTTGGGCCTTCATCTCTCATTCCCCTGTCTGGCATTGCCATATTATCAGTCATTACATACATGTAAACAATATTAGGGAAGCGTGTGTTGATCCAGCGAAGCTACTCTGAGTCAGACTGGAAGGTTGCAGGTGAAGGGATGTCTGGTTCATCTGATACGTCTGTTGCGTCTGATGCGTCTTTGTCTGGTTCGTATAGTTCGTCTAGTTCGTCTATGTCTGGTTCGTCTGGTGTGTCTGATACGTCTGTTGCGTCTGATGCATCTGATGCGTCTTTGTCTGGTTCGTCAGCTATGTCCGCAGTTGGTGCAGTGTCCCCATGTCCTTGCTGCGTGTGCTCTGGTGACATCCCGTTTTCAGTGCTGTCCTGTGAACACATGAAGATAAGAAGAACTATGTCACACATGATAGAAATTTGTCTTTGAAAGGGCAGGCTCAAATGACATAAAAAATAAATACAGTATAAGAACATAAAAGATACCTATAAAAACAATGACAGTACAAACAGCGCAAAAACAAACGTAAAACTGAAAAATGAATGGAGCAGGATATGTGGCTATTTATTTATATGTTCAGAATGGGTGGAAAGAACAAGAGTACAAAATTGTTTAAAAAAAAAGTACTACTACTTTGATGAACTTTTACTTAAAAGGACAATTCTGGCGCAAAATGAACCTAGGTGTTAATAACATATGCTTACCGAGTTGAACCTTCTCTGACTTGGAAAACAGTCATGACTAGAGCTTAGATCGGGCCCAAAAAATCAAGCCCGACCCTGCCCGAGCCCGTGCACGTTGTCTCCGAGCCCGGCCCGGCCCGACACATTAACTGGAATTATGAGCCCGAGCCCGATTTCAACCCGACACTTTTTTAATCCGTGGGCCGTCATAACTGACGTTCTCAACTACAATTCAGAGTTGTTTGAACTGCAGAAATCTGTTTAAAATGATCTTAATGAATAATGCAACAAGAGCGAAGCATGTAAACTGCGCTGTTTGTTTATTCAGAATGGAACGGATCGCAAATGGATCTGAATGAAGAAACGTAAAAAAAAAAACTCAACTTATTTCTCTGTGAGGGCTTGCCTCGCCCTCAGGGGGAGCCTATGCTTGGAGAAGTAACAAAAGAGGACGTTGAAGGCTGACTATCATCTTTTCTGCCACGGCGAGCCTGCTTCATGTGTCTGTTCATCATCGACTTCTCCGTTTTATCAGCTGTCACAGGCGAACAGCGGCCGCACTTAATGCACTCAACAAAGCCGACACATATGTTGTCACTGCCCACGACTTGTTTAAAATGGTTCCATACCTCCGACTTTCCTCCAAACTTGCTCAAAGGTAATTCTCCTGTTTTTCTTTTTTTTCTTTACATCCTCAAGCTCCATGTTGCACTTAACTCCACCATACAGCCCACAGCCCCGGTGTGATGCGGGCGAGAGGAGGAGACTCCGCGCATGACACATGTTGCATTTTGTAACTGTAGTCCAACTTGTGTAACTTTTTGGACACATTTGTTAGGCTACTTTGGCCTAAATATAGCCTATATAGATACTAGTTCTGATTATGGCATAGCTTTCTCCCCACCCAATTAGGCTAAAGTAATGATAAAAAAAAACACAAATGCTTGATCAAGGGTCCGGCCCGGCCCGAGGATAGTGGCGGAAAATAACGGCCCGAGCCCGGCCCGAAGTCGGGCCGGGCTCGGGCTCGGGCAGAGAATCTAAACTCTAGTCATGACCAGACGAACGCCATGCAACCAGTACCCAGTAACATAGCTCAAACACAGCGTTCGTGATTCGACTGCTCATGACTGTTTTCCAAGATGGCGTCCGCATGTAAACATGAACACTACTGTCTTTATAATCTAACTTTTTAATAAACTGTCTGTACACTTACAAAGTTCTCAATGTTTTGGTTTACATGTAGGGACCCTCATTATGCTACCGTTGAAGTGTGGTGCTATTTTGAGCCTTGTTAGTGATATAGAAATAGTGATTTACCCAAGGGGGTAAGCCAGCCTCCATAAAGTGTAGCTCCTATGGAGCCATTTTGTGCCAACAAGCCGTCACGGCGTCACATTGTCCATTTATTTTATATAACTGTCTATGGATTTACCATGTGCCCCGAAAGCTACCATTGGATTTGGATTGGTTGGATTGTAATGACTTTCCTGAGTACTGACCGGGTATAGAGTTCTGTTAGGGGGGCTTGGGGAGAGCCAATTATATTAGTCTAATTTATTATCTGGGCATGTTTTGTTTTGTGTCCGATGGTGAGGACATTGTACCAGGTTGAGTAGCTATAGTAGAGGTTGTTACACAGTACTGACAATGTTTTCATGTGGTGTATCGACACAACATATTTTTAATGTTTTCACTTGCCTGGGATTCATCTGAATCCGTGTCTATCGGCGGTATAGTGAACGCTGCGTCTGCTCCTTCAGAGGCCGCCTTTGATGCTCTGTCTTTGCATACATTCTCTGTCCATTGGAAGAAGGTTTTATTGTCCCATGCCGGTCCCATTGCTTTCAGCTTTGCAAGAGCCATCCCGCTAGTTATGCACACACCTACTCGATTTAACCATTTAAAACGTCTTCTTGAGCCGCTATGGCACATAACCAGAGCATTCGTGTACATATGTGCTGACATTGACTCGCAGCGTGCGTTCAGGAGTATCGCCCCAGCCATTGGTAATCGGTATTTATTAATCCTTCTGGGAGGGTTAGGGCGTATTCTTGAAGTAGCGGTAGCGGGCTCAATGGAGACAGTGCTTGCGCACTGTAAAAACTTGAGAAAGGTCGGTGCGTTTGTCCTCCACTCTTCAACAACATTCATCCATTTAAAGTTCTTTAGGTCTTCGATGCTGGTCCGTCGGAGAATAGATGTGAATTTCCGGCTTGTTAGCTTCTTGCACTCGTTTCTGATAATATTAGTCATCTCGTGGACCATAAAATCAAACATTCCAGGGACAGACAGAAGTGCGTGTGGGATTCTGTGCAGAGTTCCTTGAACAATGTGGTGGAGTACCCTCTCCATGGGTCCACAGACAATCCGACTTTTTAGGGATTTTGCCGTTCTTATGGTGACCTTTTTGAAAACAAAGGATTGGAAACGTGTCAATGATGAGGCTGTACGACTGTCACCATTTTCATTTTCAGCACCAACAAAAGATTGACACATGATTTCCATAACTGCTTGTCATTACATGTCCAATATTGGATGTTCAGTGGTAGCTAAGTGTTGTGTCTGCGTTTCCTTTTAACAACAAACCTTTGATTGCTTTTTCATTGGAGGTTTTGTGCTTGGAGACGGTGTTGGTGCACAACGTCCCGACAACCCGGCTTTAGTTGTTGCAGGGAGAGGCGACGGTGTGCTTTGACCAGGTTGTGTCGTGGTATAGCTGCCATCCAGTTGAATCTAAATAAGAGGGAGAAAGACTCTGTTTAGGGCTGCAACGATTCCTCGAATAACTCGAATAATTCGATTACAAAAAATGCTCGAAGCAAATTCTTTGCCTCGAAGCTTCGTAAAATCAATGTAATTAAGGTTGTACGGCTCACTGTGTTTCCGCACGGAGGATTATTACTAGCGCACATGAGGTTTGCGCTTCTGCGGACACAACACAAGCACGGACAGTATATAAACACAAGACTGACGGCCCAGATTACAAATGAAAGAAGACGAAAATAGCGAGGGTCTAAGAGGAGAGACAGGCGAGAGAAAATCACAGAAAGTTTGGGATCATTTTAAGCTGCAAACATGCTGCTACATCACCTCTGTAACAAACCTCCAGTGTACTCATCCATTCCACGGAGCCAACCGACACAAGGTAGCTAACGTCTGCTGCTCTCGTCCACCGCGCTGTTTACACAACTAGCCTACAGCATGCTACTCTGCTAATAGCGATGTTTTACACAACTAGCCTACAGCATGCTACTCTGCTAATAGCGATGTTTTACCTTTACCAACAAGCTAAAACGAAAGCTGTCGGTTTGTAGTGTAACTGTTTATTAGTTTGCTTCTAAATGTTTGGAAATGTAGCTGCTGCCGGAGACACACCGGCTCCTCCCCCCAGCATGGCCACTTAATATGCACGTGAATGACGTCACCATGCATTCTTTATTCTTTCTCCTCACCATAGATATATCTATAATCCTCACTGTATATTAGGCTTCTGAGAATGTGTCCCCCAGAACAGTGTAGTTGAGTAGCCCTGCTGTAAACCCTCTGGTCAGTGAACAGCTCTTTTGCATATCCAGTGCAAAGAGCCAGAGGCAAGAAGGGGAATGGGGTGAAAAATATTAACATTTGGGCCACCAAAAATGTACTATTGTAATGTTTTTTTTTTTTTAAGGGTCTTGGAATTTGGCAATCATTTTTTTTTGCTTTTTCTAAAAAAGGAAACCTGTCTTTTGTATATATACACAAGCTACAGGTTTCCTTTTTTTAGTAAACGGCAATAATAAATATTTACTATTGCTGCTTACTAAGTATTTCTTACTAAGTGTTTCTTATTCGATTACTCGATTAATCGATGGAATAATCGGTAGAATATTCGATTACTAAAATAATCGATAGCTGCAGCCCTAACTCTGTTATTACTATCATGGAAATGGTAACATCAACCCTCATCCTACCACTTGGGGTACCTGCAGACCCCAGAGGAATGCTTTTTTGTCATAGCTCACAGGTGCTTTATTCCATCATTCCAATTTTTCATGAGTCTGTCAGGCAATTTATTCCTATGGACCAAAAAATAAATAAAAGTTGCCTTGCCTGGCCCTACAACATACAGCCTGTCAGTCTATTACCAGGGCATAGATAACCCGGTTGTGCCTGTCTGTTTTAGAGGAAGTCTAAAGTTAACTTAAACGCAGTGTTGTGACAAAGTTATCTTTACTCAAGTCCTAACTAAGTCTCAAGTCATTTGGTGCAAGTCTCAAGTTATTTTCTTTGGGGCAAGTCAAGACACAGGTTATGTTAAGTTGAGTCCTTAGTTAAGGGAAGTCAAGTCCCAAATCAAATCACTTTTTTACACCCAAGATAAAGCACTCTTACCTGTAGTATCAGCTCTTTTTAGGGTTACATTGAGGCAAGATATTAGTAGGGTCTTTGATGTTACGTGTTGCCATAGCAAGGAGTTGGACTGACAGCCAGTCATCCAATCATGACAAACGCATATCAGGGAGCTTTTTGAGTCATCCAATCACGATTCACAGTTTGCGCTGCTGCCACTGCATAGCATCTCAAGTCCCCATCTCTGCTTAAACGCACTACGACAGCTTTCCTTTATATTCTATCGCAGCGGACGTTGTTTGCATGGAGGTTTGAAAAGTGTAACCACACTTGCGACTGCTTTACCGGCATGGCCGTGACTTACTGTGACTCTAACAAGCTGCAGAGGCGATGTAATGTTAGTTTTTGTCCTCTGTAGTTACAAAGTAATTTGGTCGGTACCCTAAAAAGTACAGAGTTTGGTACCCAACCCTAACTGTAATTGGGATAAAAGCTGCATGATGGTGGTTTCTTACAGGAGTTTGTTCTTGTATGTTAAATATGTTGGTAGGATGAGGGTTAATGTGTGGGCTAAAGTAGATTGAAAAGACAAATTAGATTCAATTGAAAAGGAAATTAATGAGTTACTATGAAGGGGGATGAAATAATACAAACCAGCAGTGGTTGTAAATTTGGGGCGGGGGCTCCGCCAGAAGAAGTCTGGACAGTAGGTTGCATCTGAAGCTGATCAGTCTGGACCAGCCTCGTCACACATTCCTGGATCGTTAAGGCCGACTGTAAGCAAACAGAACAGCTATTAATTAATTAATTAATGGCAGTGTCTACGGAGTTAGTACATTCGTGGATAATTTTAAAAAGGCAGAGTGAAGACTGATCTAATCAACACAAAGTGCTTATTGTAAAATAAAAACACCAGCGCTACCCATAGATGCTTCTCCTGAGTGTAATAAATTTTTCCCAAACGTGGAATCACAATGAACTGCAGCACGGGACTTGAGTAGGATTAAGCTTTCCATTAAAGAAACAGTTAGATTTATATTCTGTCTATCTACTCACCCCCATATCAGCCAAAACTCCATTTGAGGTTTGGGTCTACGTAACATACAGCCCTTCGTTTTTGCCCTTTTCAGAACACTAAAGAAACAAGTGGGGCTGTAAGGATCTGGTATACAGTAATTCAATGATTAATGATCCAACAGCATCGATGCAAAGTGAAAATTGCTCCCACTTTCTGTTTATTCTTTTTATTTAAAGAATAACTTGTTTTCATTTAAATGTCTAGAAGAGTTTAGTAATCAAATTGTAAAATCCTATTTGAGTTGCTTTTTGAGAGTTGAAATCCAATATTTGCTGTTTATAAGTACAGAAGCGTCGAGGCTCCAAAAATTGGTATTCGGTACAGCCCTAGTTACGAGGACACACAATCTAAGAGTTTTAACTGATATGTGGGGGAGTAGGTCATGATGGAATATTCATTTTAAAGTGAAGTTTACAAACCAGAACTGGCTGTGAATGCGGTACTGCTGGGGCTAGGGTAACAAGAGTCTTCCTCACTGCTCCGTCATCAGACGACAGGGCCGTAGGCTGAGGTAGAGGCGGGGGCTGAGACCCAGGTTTCAGACTACAGATGGCAGACTATAGTAGAGAAAATGAAAGACATGACACGGTAACACATTTTAACTCGGCTTTGACAGTCAATACCAATTTCCATGGCATTTCATTTTGAACTGAGATGGTCTTTTTTAGAATATTTAATATTTTTTTTTAATATTTTTTAGGCAATTTAAGAATATCTATTAGCTCATTACTTGGCAGGGTTTTTACATGTGTTGTAAAACTGTTGGCTAACCTTAACTGAATCTGCAGACCAAACTACTGGAACGGTAGTTGCAGGTTTCTTGCAAGCTGCTTCATCATCAGAAGTCTGAACAGTTGGCTGAGGTGCATGCTGGGACTCCAGGTTGAGCTGGGATAGGGGCTGTGGCCTGCTACAGCTCGTATCCACAGCTGGATTTCTTGCTGTCTGGCTCACAGCTGCCTATGGATTACAAAAGAAGGAATGTTATTTATTGTATATATTATTTTATTGTATGTTTACTGTCCGAGTTTGTTTAGCACTGTATGTTGAACCCACGTCTGGATCCTGCAAAGAAGAGGGTGATTTCGGTAGGTAGGGACCCTAAAATCACAAATACGTATTTGTCCTCTTACCTTAAACCTTTTACACCACGTACCATTTCAGAAAATATAAGGCTCTCTAAGTACCACCATTATGGCCCACATTAAAATAGAATAGCATAGTTGGTCCTTTACTTAAGTGTCTTGATGACATAAAGGCCTGGATGGCTTTTAACTTTTTAAGTTTTAATGAAAGTAAGACAGAAGTGATGTTTTTTGGTGGCACTGCTGGGGCCCCTGGTGCTCATTTGGGTTCCTTGAGTCAATATATTAAGCCAACTGTCACTAATCTAGGGGTTAAAATTGACCCCGATCTTAAGCTTGACAGACAGATTAGGTCAGTAGTTAGAACAAGTTTTTTTTTATGTGAGGCAATTAGCCAAAATAGTCATTCCTTTCTAGGCAGCATTTTGAGACAGTAATCCACGCCTTTGTCACAACTCGGCTGGATTACTGTAATGCACTATACATGGGGGTCAGTGGGTCCTCTATTGCTCGTCACCAGTTGGTGAAAAACGCTGCTGCACGTATGTTAACTGGAACACGTAAATACGAGCATATTTCCCCCATTTTATCGTCACTGCATTGGCTCCCTATATATCACAGGATACATTTTAAGATTCTTTTATTTGCTTTTAAAGGCCAAAATGGCCTTGCCCCTCCTTACATCTCTGAGCTGCTACACCCCTATAGACCCACCCGTTCTCTCAGGTCAGCCAATCAACTGCTCCTAAGTGTGCCGAAAACAAAGCGCAAGCTAAAAGGGGACCGTGCCTTTTCTGTAGCAGCTCCTAAATTGTGGAACGATTTACCACTGCACATTAGACAGGCATCTTCACGGTCTATTTTTAAGTCTCTTCTTAAAACCTATCTTTATTCTTTGGCCTTTGAAAACTGAAATTGACAATTCATGTTTTGGTTATACTGATCGTATTGGTTTCATTGTGTGGACTTTTATTGTTTGTACTTGTATTATATGGGTCATGTGAGTTTTTGTATTTTAGGGCTTTTATGTATTTGTTTATTGTCTTACTGTAAAGCACTTTGTGTCCTTTTTGGATTTTAAAGTGCTCTATAAATAAATTTTGATTGATTGATATTTCGGTTAATGCTTGTTTGACTTTGTGGGCCCTATCTTGCACCCAGCGCAATTGCCTTTGTACCCCGACGCATGTATCATTCCTATTTTGCACCCAACGCACGGCGGACTTTTCCCTCCACAGACGCACGTCGGTAAATTAGGGAATGTCTTTGCGCTCCCGGGGGCGGTTCAGCGAAAAGAGGAGGCGTGTTCCGGCGCAAATTTTATCTGATGCTATTTTGCAGTTTCAGAAAACAATTCCGCCACTGACCAGGAAAAACCTGGTCTAAAGTTAGTGGCGCTAGTCTAAAGTCAGTAGCGCGTTATTCAGATGCTATTTTAGGAGCGCATGCTTGGCCATAATGTAGCGTGGGCACAACGCGCATACACTTCTCTCATCTACACGGACGCAGCAGTTCCCATTTTTGCAAACCATACATAATTACAAAGAAAAATATTACTGAAAATGCATTTCAGGTGTTTGGATAGGTCAGGAGGAACTTAGTACAGTCCTAAAAAAGTCGCAGCATTCTTTGTAGCTTGTTGTGTGTTACACAACATTTCCATGAATCATGGATGTGTTGATGACATAAATGAGGAAATATTAGAGGACTTAAGGAGACGTGGTGTTGAACTACGGCGGGATTGGACACTCCGGCGGAATCTGATCCGGGAGTAATGTGCGATGCGCTCCTGGTGGAGCTGGTGGACGGAGATGGTGTAGGGAGGAAGAGGAAGGGGCACAACAGGAGCAGGTGGTGCGTTTGGAGGCCCACGCTCCATGGCTGCAGCAATCCTCTCCAGACTTGAGGAGATGCGCCCGAGAGGCCGCAGCGACATCGCCACCCGGTCAAGACGGGCATTTATTACTTTGCCGAATCCCGGACAGCTCCCGCTGGCAGTGCGCCAGGCAAATCCGCCGTTATAATAGCAATCCGCCATGGGACAAGCGCGCCTGCTCTTAAAGGGAATGTGAGATGACGCTCTGATTGGTTATTTTCAAGTTACGCCCAAACCACACCTAGCTACTTCAGACCAACCCATTTTAGATTTGCGTCGGGCGCAAGACTCATTTATCCCGCCGGCATAATAGCAACAGCGCTCGAGATCCGCCCACAAAGCTACTTGCGTTTTGCGTTTCACACTTGCGTTTCAGATCGTTAAAATAGGACCCGGAATGTTCAACTTGAGTAATACACATTTCAAAAGGTTAGTATTTTGTTAATTTTTACTTAAGTAGACTCATGATACCGTTATATTGCAATCGCAGTATTGTAAATCGCACTGGCAACATGACTTTTTCTTCAAATCGTGCAGCCCTACCTTATACCACGCGACACGCCCACTACATGATGCAGCCGTCGGCTCGCCGCTGCTCCTCGCTCACTGAACACAAGTGACAGAGAGAGGTGATAGTGGCGACCGCAAGAGAAAAAACCCTTGCTCTCTCCGGACAATACTGGCGTCTCTCTTCTACAGCAGACTGATCGCATGAATTGGCGTATGTATGACATGGCGTGTTATAAAGACGCATAATCGCTTTTTAGCGTG
The DNA here is from genome assembly GCA_025617405.1 of Perca schrenkii. Taxonomy (NCBI): domain Eukaryota; kingdom Metazoa; phylum Chordata; class Actinopteri; order Perciformes; family Percidae; genus Perca; species Perca schrenkii. The sequence continues at coordinate 24,354,510 of CM046801.1, read as the reverse complement.
TTTATCAACGCAATTTGGCTGCCATTGACCTACATTATGATTACATTTTCGCCGCAGCGAGTAGTATAAAGAGGCGTAGGACCGCTTATGGAAGTCAGTTGGTGTGGCGGATGGGTAAAACACAGGACTTTCACCTGGGAGGGCCGGGTTCGCATCCCACGTGTGGTGATTTTTAGCAGTTATTGTTTTGTTTAGTTTTTTAAGCCTTCCCCAATGTTTCTTTCCTAAACCCAACCGTTTAGCGTTGTCCTAAGCGTGTTTTTGTCTTTTTCTTTTAACACGCGTGTGACGTTCTCACGATAGTACGTCGCGTTCTTGCGATAACCCGCAACATGGCGACGCCACGTGGTGGGTATGTTTACATCTGCTGTATACAGCGTAGACATACACGTGGATAGCTGAAAATGCGTACAGTCGCTAGGCACTTTTTTTTAACCCGCCCCCTGCTGCTGTACAGAGGATCGCAGGATCTCTGTTGGTAGCAGAGCCGTGAACATGGAGCTGTGTGAGCAGATTCGTGTAGGAACTATTTTCTTGCTAGCGTACAGCACCCGCTAACCGTATAGCAGCGCAGCAGGAAGCAAACTCATGGATGATGATAACTGTAGCTAACCGACACTGCTAGCTCACCTGAGCTAGCTAAAGCTACAGCTCAGCCGAGGAGGATGCCATTAATGTTTACATCTCATGCTGTCACAAGCCTCTCGTCAAAGAGTAATATATACACATGTACATAGTATGTATTAAATTGCTACCACCAGTCTGGTAGCAATTTAAGAATAACCATTAGCACATTTTGTTGGTAAGACTTCTACATGTGTGGTGAAACTGTTTGCTCACCTTAACTGAATCTGCAGACCAAACTACTGGAACTGTAGTTGCAGGTTTCTTCTTCACTGCTTCATTATTAGAAGACTGAACAGTTGGCTGAGGTGCATCCTGGGACTCCAGGTGGAGCTGGGATTGGGGCTGTGGCCTGCTACAGCTGGTATCCACAGCTGGATTTCGTGCTGTCTGGCTCACAGCTGCCTACAGTTTACGAAAAAAGAACTTCAGCATAGACAGAAGGATGTGACAGCTATTTTTGGTATTTGTGTTACGTGTTAACAACACATGAGATCAAATTGTACAAAGTGAGACGGAGGGCGTTCAGTAAATATGAAAGTGAATAAGCAAAATGTTCTGAGTGGCAGAAAATGTTTCACAGTCTGAATTATTTGGTAGTAAATGTAAGAACATTTTTTTCTCAATTAAATATTAATAAACGTCCGTTACATTCAAGCCATTGCCAAATGAGTTGCTACAAAGCTAATTTGGACTATCAGCTGCACACAACTCTCTCTGGATTTCTCAGTTTGGCTATGTTCACAAGATTGTGGCGTCCGGTAAATTTTGCGCGCAGAAACTCAAGTGAAGATAATTACCTCTTCTGAAGAGTCCATGTTTTTTTAAACCTCTGTGTCCTCCTTGGCTACTAGCAACTGTGTGGAGAAGGGGTGGGGGTGGCGCGCGGTCATGGAAGGATTCTATCATAATGTTGTTGTCATTACTTAGAATTCCTCACGGGGGCGACAGAAACAACGCACTTTAGCTTTAATTATTGCACTTATGTTTCAAGGGCCCCACATATGCCATTTTCGACGCATTCTCATGAACGGGTTTGTACGATATCGTACAAAAATGTACGCACAACAATTCCTATGATATCGTACACAAAATTAGGCGACGGCCGGCCAGTCACGCGACGACAACTAGTTAAGTTTGGGAAAAAGATTGTGGTTTGAATTTAAACACTCTCTGGTAACAAACACGTGTTTTCTGGGTGAAATTGTTTTGTTTTCGCTGGGAAATGAATAAGGCTTGGATACCCGACCCGAGCCCGACGGGTCCTGACGATACCCTATGGGCCGGGCCGGGTTTGGACAAATATTTAGAAATGATGGACGGGTTCGGGCCCAGGCTCGGACGGTCACATCAGCGCGGTAGCCTAAGGCATTGGACATTTAAAATTTAAAACAGCTTATTATGTAATGGGCCTGTTTCACTTGATGCAAAGGTTTGTTTTTGTGATTAAAATAAATTTAAAATATTAACCTAAGTCTTCCTGTGTGCAGAATTGCGGAAATGTGTTTATAACTTTAATTGACAACGAAACACGTGCATATCAGGCAGACTGCATGCCGCAGCGCATTGAGTGCAACGATGGAAGATGTTAAAAAGAAGTTGACCTCAGGAGATTTTAAAACCACCAAAAATGAAGGACAGTCTACTGTGTGGAAGTATTTCCGCATACTTATCAAGGCCGATAGTGATGAACCTGTTGGTTATGTTCAATGTAGGGGTTGCGGAGTTATCATGAAATATGACAGCAAGAGGACCGGGAATTCCGCCACCCAGCGGCATGTGGATAACGTTTGTAAGTCACCTGGGCTACAGCAGCCGAGCATTGCTGCCTTTGGCATATGTTAATTTTATTTCAATTATATGATTGGGCCTCTTGTGTGCGCCTGTGTTAACATGCGCTTGTTGCCCCATGTGCGCGCTCACTGTGCTGATGCGCTCATCTGTTGACATTTCTGGATGCCTTACAGTTGCTCAATAAAAGCGGTCTTTCCACACAAACAAACGTAGCCTACATGTGTCATTGAGAAAAAGATTTGATTTTAACGGTGCCGGGCCGGGCTCGGACATAAATCTCTTGATGCCTGTCGGGCTCGAGCCGGGTTCGGTCACGGTTCTGTCGGACACGGGCCGGGCTCGGACAGAAAAATTCGGCCCGATCCCACCCCTAGAAGGGAACTCCGCTCCCCAGCTTTACAGCGCTCTGTTTTATAACCCACCCATCCACCCCGACCTCCTCCCTACGCGGTCCACAGCATTCCTTTGCGCCACACTGGCAGGTGTACCAGAATAGTCATGTAATAAAATAAAAAACTATGCTGAGAGTCTCTACTGTGCTTTTTTTTTGTCATTTAAGGGCACGCTGATTCTGTCCACTGCTGTCAGTGTCAGACTTTTGACAAGATTCTCTGCAAGACTTCTACGTGTGTGGTGAAACTGTTGGCTCACCTTAACTGAATCTGCAGACCAAACTACTGGGACTGTAGTTGCAGGTTTCTTCTTCACTGCTTCATTATTAGAAGCCTGAGCAGTTGGCTGAGTTGCATGCTGGGACTCCGGGTTGAGCTGGGATTGGGGCTGGGGCCTGCTACCGCTTGCCTCAACAGCTGGATTTCGTGCTGTCTGGCTCACAGCTGCCTACAGTTTACAAAAGAAGAATTTTAGCATAGGCAGAAGGACTTAAGTGACAGGTATTATTGGTGTTTGTGAAACTTGTTAATGACACATGAGATCAAATTGTACAAAGTGAGACTGGGGATGCAGTAAATATGTAGGAGGCAGCAAATATTTCACAGTCTGAATTATTATATTAAAAACTGTTGGAAAATGTGTTTCTCAATGTAATTCTGGCATTTAAAAGGTGCACTATGAATTCCTGCATGACGTCACTTCTGTTGACGTTCCAAGTAAATACCAAAGAAAGCTTGCCCCTCCCCCCCATGTTTCCGTAACTGTCATGACTAACTGACACTAACCCCCACCCCCTCCCCCCAACCATCTTGTCGGTGATTGGCTGGAGTGGTTTGTTGTATTTTGTTGCACAGCCTGTGCCCCTAGTGTTTGTTTGACGTTTACGACCCCTGTGTTGTCTCCCGAGACCGGGATTTTTCACAGTGTATTCAGGGGGCAGGCAGCTAGCGGATCAAGGAGAGATGCCTATGATTTGAGACAAGAATGAAATTGCGCTGAAATCATGTAGGAACTCATAGTGCACCTTTAAGTTTTGCTTCAGGGGCCCCAGATAATGCTATTTTACACTGATCAAGGGGCAGTTATGTAACGTCCACGCCTGGTTACAGTATGATGCTTTCTGGATACACCATACTCAAACATATGCATACATACTGTGGCTGAGACCAAGGTTTCAGACTACAGACTGACGATTACAGTACAGACAGAAAGAAGAAAGAAATATTAACACATTTTAACTTGGCCTTGACTGCAGACACCAATTTCCATGGCATTATATTTTGAGCTAGGATGATCTAGTAGCCATTTAAGAATAACTATTAGCACATTTCTTGGCAAGATTTCTACATGTGTGGTGAAACTGTTTGCTCACCTTAACTGAATCTGCAGACCAAACTACTGGAACTGTAGTTGCAGGTTTCTTCTTCACTGCTTCATCATTAGAACCCTCAACAGTTTGCTGAGGTGCATGCTGGGACTCCGGGTGGAGCTGGGATTGGGGCTGGGGCCTGGTACAGCTCGTCTCAACAGTTGGATTTCTTGCTGTCTGGCTCACAGCTGCCTACAGTTTACAAAAGAAGAATTTTAGCATAGGCAGAAGAATGTAAGTGATGGGAATTATTGGTATTTCAACTGACATGATGGGTGAGCAGGTCATGACAAAAAGTCAAGTTAACAAACCACAACGGGCTGTGAATGCAGTGCTGGGGGTATGATGACAAGAGTCTTCCTCGCTGCGCTATCATCAGATGACAGGCTATTTGGCTTAGGTAGAGGCCGGGACTGAAGCTGAGGTAGAGGCCGAGGCTGAAGCTGTGGCTGAGGCCGTGACTGAAACTGTGGCTGAGGCCGTCTCTGAAGCTGTGGCTGAGGCCGTCTCTGAAGCTGTGGCTGGGGCTGAGGCTGTGGCTGTGACTGAAGCTGGGGCTGAAGCTGTGGCTGTGACTGAAGCTGTGGCTGAGGCTGAGGCTGTGGCTGAGGCTGAGGCTGAGGCTGAGGCTGAGGCTGAGGCTGAGGCTGTGGCTGAAGCTGTGGCTGAAGCTGGGGCTGAAGCTGCGGCTGGGACTGAAGCTGAGGCCCAGGTTTCAGATTGCAGACAGCCAACTACAGTAGAGAAGATGAAAGACAAAAAAATTTTAACAGCTTTGTTTTTAGCTTTGTATGTGCTTTTTTAAGCTTGTTTTCTCTGTGTTTATTTACTTCTTGTCTGTTTTCTATTCCAACCCAACCTGCCAGGGACTACAGACTGAGATGGTCTGGTAGCAATTTGAGAATAACCATTAGCATACTTCTCTTCCTACATTTGTTTTGAAAATATTACCTACTTAAATTTCACACATGTATGCATGTATGCATGCAAGCTTGCATGCTTGCTAATGTTACCCATAAGCTAAGTTAGGCTGTGTCTTTAACTGCTTGTTAATCTTCGCCGTAAGCTAAGTAAGGCTGCGTCTTTAGCTGCTTCCTAATGTTACCGGTAAGCTAAGTTAGGCTGTGTCTTTAGCTGCTTACTAATGTAACCGGTAAGCTAAATTGGGCTGTGTCTTTACCTGCTTGCTAATGTTACCTGTAATCTAAGTTAGGCTGTGTCTTTAGCTGCTTGCCAATGTTCCCTTAACTAAATTAGGCTGTGTCTTTAGCTGCTTGCTAATGTTCCCCGTAAGCTAAGTTAGGCTGTGTCTTTAGGTGCTTGCTAATGTTACCGGTAAGCTAAGTTATTCTGTGTCTTTAGCTACTTGCTAATGTTCCCCATAAGCAAAGTAAGGCTGTGTCTTTAGCTGCTTACTGATGTTTCCCGTAAGCTAAGTTAGGCTTTGTCTTTAGCTGCTTGCTAATGTTACCCATAAAATAAGTTAGGCTGTGTCTTCAACTGACTAGGTGGTGAGAGATCATGACTGAATGTTAATTTTAAAGTGAAGCTAACAAAACAGAACTGGCTGTGAATGCAGTACTGCTGGGGCTATAGTAACAAGAGTCTTCCTCACTGATCCATCATCGGACGACAGGGCTGTTGGCTGAGGTAGAGTCTGTGGCCCAGGTTTCAGACTACAGACTGCAGACTACAGTAGAGAAGATGACAGACAAAAAAAAATATATTTCAACTTGGCCTTGACTGTGTGTTGTGAAACAGTTCGCTTCCATGTACTAACTTACATTTTACCATTAAATGAACATTATGCAACTATTCATAAAAGCAAAATAAAAACACTGACTTGAAATAAGGAGAATGGTGCCTCTGTTACTCATGTTGCACTATGTAACTTTGGTGAGCGGGTACGATCTCCCAGAAGAAATGCATAACACCTCACTGCACTAAGTCAGACACCGCCAACTGATTTGGGTGGGGTTTGGGTTTAATTTTAAGTGAAGTTTACAAACCAGAACTGGCTGTGGAGGAAGTTCTGCTGGGGTCATGGTGACAAGAGTCTTCCTCACTGCTCCATCATCAGACGACAGGGCTGTTGGCTGAGGTAGAGGCTGGGACTGAGGCTCAGGTTTTAGACTACAGCCAGAAGACTACAGTAGAGAAAATGAAAGACAAGTAACACGTTTCAACTTGGCCTTGACTGCTGATACCAATTTCCATGGCATTCCATTTTGAGCTGCAATGGTTTTGCTGCCATGCCAGACCTATCGCCACAGCACTGTGTCAGTCCTGGAGTATAGTCTAGTAGCAATTTTATAGCGGTGTGGAAAAATATCGATTCACATTTGTAGAGCGATTCAAGCTCTACCGATTCAAAATCGATTCATAGAATTCCAAAAATATATTTTTTTTCTTTTTCGTTTAGTTCGTCCATCACCCAGAGATAAACATTAAAGACGTGGACGAACAACAACCTAAAGTACTTAACATGCCAGTCAACCAACGCACTCTTTCAATGCTCTAAACCCACACCGAACTCAAAACTTTGCAGTTTTTAGTTGCAAAAGTTTTTATTTTTGTATGAAGACCTATAAAGTAATATCAAACTACATTTAATGTGTTGTGTTTCTTTTCTTTTAAATTGTATGTCTACTGCAATAACATGGGAAAAGTAACTACATTTCCATACTGTGAATAGTTAGTTTGAATCGAAAATCGATTTTGAATTGAATCTTGAGCCTAAAAGTCTATATCAAATCGTGACATTTTCTGAATCGTGCACCCCTACAATTTAATAACAACCATAAGGACATTTCTCTGCTAGATTTCTATGTGTGTTGTGAAACAGGTTGCTTTCATGATTTCCATGTACCAACTTAAATTTAACAGGTTTTCATATAGTACATGTATGCATGCATATGCATGAGAGTAGTATGTGTGTGGAAGTGAAGTATTCAATTTTGACTAGAGCTGGGCGATTTCTTTTCCTAAAAAAATCTGCGATTTTTTTATAAAAAACTCGATTTACGATTCGATTTCCCCCCCCTTCCATTTAAAACAAAATAACTGCGAACTGTAAATATATTTTTAAAATATATATTTATTGTATTTAATTAAAGTGCATCAACATAAACAAAATTGCAAAGGCAAACCCTTTCTCTAAGTGAAAACTCACTGTGCAGTGTGCAACAAAGATTGTTAAATATCCAAATTATTTATACTGTATTTGAATTAAAAAAAAAATCGATTTTTTGAAAATATGAATCGATTTGACCTACCAACTCGATTTTTTTCCCAAGCCCTAATTTTGACCTCTGTGGCTTCCCATAGTTAACTGCTTCTCAGATCTTTACATGCAACGTTAGGCAAAGAGGTGATGTAGGTAAATCGAGACGGCCGATATAATCTCTGGACAGCTTTTGTATTAGGAAAGTCACAGAAAAGTTGCCATAGAAAACAACTTTATAGCTGGCTTACGTTATCCAGAAACATGATTATCAATGGCAGGACAGTAGGAGTCTACATTTAGCCTATATGTATTGAATCTGATTCTACAACAGTTGCAGGACCACAACAACTTGTGAACGCACCTTGGGAAAGCCCAGACGTCTCACAAGACTCTCGATGTGGAGCTTTTTTCCCACACCGCCATCAGTTGGAGTTGATTTCCGTTTTCTGGCTCGGCCCCCAGTTGCAGTTGTTTTGGTATGCGCCACTGACATTGACTTGACCAACGTACCGATCCGTTCCGCTTCACATGAGCTTCTGTGGTATCGGTTTAATAAATTTCTGCAAGCTCCACATACGGCTAATAAGTCGTCTGTGGTTTCAACGACGAGTCCAGTGAGCTCCTCCAGAGCTAAAGTATAGGGAGGCTTCACCTCTCGGGCACCGATAATCAAATTATGTTTGTCTTTTTTAACAGTAAAAGGCTTCTCACATACTCGACATACCTCCTTTAATTTTTTATGTGTCGTTATGGTTTCGTTTTCTTCTTCTTTTATGTGTTTTAATGGCGGTTGGCAATCAACCGTATTCTTTTGCGGGGAGTTAGCATCGTTAGCCATTTTGCTTCTACTTCGTCTTCTGCTTCTATGGATTTATTGGTGGATGGCAAACCAACTTTAAAGGTGCACACCGCCACCTACTGAGTCGGAGTGTGTAGAATCATGGCATTAGATTTGATATACTGTCTATGGATTTACCCATAGACTAGTCACACATACCTATCTTCTCAACGCTGATATAGTAAGGAAAAAATAAAAAAAATATTTAATCAATAAATCACACCCTATTTCCTAATCCTGTCTGTATTAACCTACCAACCCCATTCTGATTTCCCTGAAGTCATGTTCTGTGCTTGGTGGTCCTTGTCTCATGTAATAGCCTTTATTTCTAATGTCTCCCTCTCTGAATTATACTATGCATGATGAGTTCTACATCTTCCGGAATGCTACACCACTGACAAGGATTTGATAGATTTTTCCATATACGTGGATTGAAAACCTATGTGCATTGCCTATTTCTCGCTTCAAATGTTTTCAGAAACATATTTTAGTGCCTATACTGTACAGCTGAAAAATCCAAGAGTTTAAGAAGGCAGGCAAGCAGGCTGGCCCCAGCAAGTATATGTGTGTGTGTGTGGGTGTGTGTGTGTGTGTGTGTGCACATTCCATTCAGGGCCACGCTACCTCACGGGCCACCTCGAGGTGCCCCTTTATCTGAGATATGTACAACGGCCCCTTGGTCAACCCCAGGGTTCGAAATGACTTAGGACTCTTGGGGGGTCCCCTAAAATGTAATTATAAAAAATACTGAAGACTACCTTGCTACACTATATACTGCAGGCAAAATTATATTGACATATTTTGAAGGTGGGATAATGGTCTTGGGATGTTTTTCATGGTTTGGGCTAGTCCAGTATTGTAGTGGTGTCTGGAGAATATATAACATATATAGATAATCTAACAGGTAACCCTCTAATTCTGGAGCAACAAAGTTACAGCACCTTATATAAATCCCTGACATGACAAAGTGGATAACAGGTCATTCTTTCTTCGAGCAAGGAAGTTAACTAAGTTACCTAAATCGACCAGGTGTACTCATTATGGTGATCTTTCTTTTTCCTCTTTCTCTCTCCATGATGCAGGATTCTAAATTAAGAAAAATAATATTAGCTTCCTAGATAGTTTACCAAGCGCTCATGTACACTCGTTCATGCTCAAATTACATTCACTTTAATCAACTCACAGACTTTAATTAAGTCCTCGCTATCTTTCATAATCACCGACTGGACAATTAGGTTGTTATGCTAGCTTTGAATAACTAGTCTAACTGCTATATGTCTGCTGTTAGCTGGCAGATTATTTGGCTTCATACCTATGCTTCATACACACACAGCTAGCAAGAAACGTTGACAAACGCACTCTTCTAATCATTACGTTACACTGGGTATCTAAGTTAGTTAATGCAACTTTTGATATAGGAACACCAACTCCAAATATTTTACTATAATAAGCAGTGACGGACTGGTAATCTGGCTTTTGGGCAGATGCGGGGCCGCGGGCCCTCATGGGCCGTTTTGGGCCGGCCGGCCAATCAGAGAGCCGCATGATTGTCACAGCCATGCGGCCACTTAATTGTAAACTGCGGCCCATATAATTTCCCTCGGCACCCTTTCAAGCATCAATAACAAAGTTATCTTGCTAAATGATGGCCAAACGTATCCAAATGCCTAACACTTTGTAGTTGTGTAATCTGATTTGTATTTATACCACACATGAGTCTCTAAATATCACAGTCATGGTTACCCTGGTTACCCTCTACAGTCATGAATTTTTACATCAGTCTGTATTGTTTTGTAGCAAAATTACTTATTCAGATCAGATGTTCAAAAACGTAAACGTGCATGGTTTGAAATAAACAAATCTCTACCTGCATTTCTTTTATTTGAATATTTTTTTGCTAAAGTTAAAATGAAGCAATGCCTCCTGGGAATTTCAAGACCGAATCAAGTAGAGCCGACTGGACCGCGTCTGCGTCTTTATGTGTCTATGGTCTGCGTCAGGTGGTGGTTGGAAGTTGTTGACAAAAAAATGAATCAAGGCATCAAGCGACACAAGGGGGGGGGCAGAGAAAAAGAGAGAGAAATATAAGAGAGCACTGTTGGCTGACGTTGAAAAATGCTGCAAACTGACTGATTTGTTTTTAAACTCAAGTGCAGCTTCAGTTAGCATTAGCGCTAATACAGCTAGCATGTTAGCAACACAGCTGAGCCAGCACACCAGGGAGAGAGACAGGACAGTGAGGAATATGAGGAAGAGGAAGAACAAAACGAGCAAGAGGAGGATGAAGAGATAGACATGGATAACGGATCTATGGAACTAACCAACACAGAACAACAAGTCTGCTGTGGGTCTGAATGTGGATTACCAGAAGTAACAGAGATGGAGACCAAAGCTGCAGGAGGGAGTGTAGGTACAGTAAGTTTGACTACTTCAGAATAGGCTATTATATTATTATGGAGCGGCTGGCTCTGATGATTTATTCTTTTTTTTTTTTATAAGTCTATGTTTTGGTGCAGTTGTTTATAGGGAGTTTACGTTCACCATCACTGGGGCTATCAAAAGTGCGTGTTCTTTCCGTGCGTCAAAAGTTATATCTGCGAACCCCCCCCCACACCACCACCACCACCGGTGGGCCGCTGGTGGGTGGAAATGCCAGGGCCGTTTTTTGTTCCCAGTCCGTCACTGATAATAAGCAATTATTATGGAGATACAAACATAATCGAAGCACTTACAGGATTTTCATTAGGGATTTCACTCTTTGTGAGGCTTCGTTTTTGCCGCGTTCAACAATAACATACGTGTCTGCACCATAGACTACTGTATGCGCCGGAGGACCACAACAACAATCTGTGATGCTATTAGCTATTAATTATTGTTATAAATATAAAACGTTACTAAAGACCTATAATTTTCACAATCATTTTTAATATTAAAAATATTTGTTGGGGACCCCCCAAAATCTAAAAATAAATTCTTATAGGGGGTCCCTAATGACTTATGGGGGGTCCGGGACCCCCCCAGACACCCCTCATTTCGAACCCTGGTCAACCCTATAGCCACACCTTATTATCCCTGTCCTTTTTACAGGATTTTTAGTTTCTCCAGATCTTCAAACCATGTTAGTGGAAGCAGTGTCATCTGTGAGTAATCCTGCAGTGAATTTCCTCCATGCACACATTTTGGGCCTGTATGGCACAGCAGCAGCCTGCAGATGTGAGTCAGTGAGGCACATTGCCTATAGTAATTTGCTGACAGCACCATCTGAAGCACTGCATGAACTAAAGTAGGCCTATAGCACCATTGTGTAATCTGATGTTCCATTGGCACAACAAAGCAGTGTCAGAAAACACTATGCTTTCGAATACAACGGCTGCTACAGAGTCAGCTCAAGGCTCTTGATATATCATGTCAGTGCTGGGGAGATACATCTGGCTCTAAGTTGATCTCAAAGAGATGGGTGCTTTTATTTTGAAAGGTACCGTATCGGAAGTGTTGTTGCTACGTTGAACACCGGTGCGACATCTCACTTCAACCAACTGGCACTGGTGGAAAGCAAGGTAAACACATTTTGTTTATGTGTGTGTGTGTGTGTGTGTGTGTGTCTCATAGACAGTATATAAGGTGTGTCTGTGTAGAGAGGAAGGACACCGTAGTAAACACGCATTACCCACAGCAGCTAGTGAAATGGTTATAGAAAACAAAGAGGGAAGCCAGTCGTGCTAATATGCACTGCTATTAAGGTAGCTATGCTAACTTCTCAGAACATGGACAAACCTCACCATGAGACACCGTGGTGAAGTTGGTTTTATATTGGACGTTGGCTATTCGACACATTAGAAAAATGTATTCTGAAGCTTTCCCTTTTGACCTATTGATGTCAAACCACTTTTGGTGAACTCAGTTAACTCCTCTACACATTGCTCAAAGCTTATTTTTTTCAAAATAAATAAAGAAAAAAAAATGTATTGGACAAGAGTAAAAAATATTTTTAAAATCAAAGGGTGTTTTTTTTTTAAACAAGAAGCTTTGTGCAATGTGTAGGGGAGTTAGCCGAGTTCACCAAAAGGGGGTTCTCCCTAGGGGGGGTCCGGGGGTATGCCCCCCCCCCGGGAGATTAAAAAGTAAAAAATAAACCATTAAATGGCAGAGTCTGGAGTTTTGTGCAAAGAAATGGAGAAATCGAGTCTTACATGATATGTGCTAAACTGCAAACTTTGCATTGTTGTAGTCTCAACAGGTATTGGGGCATTTACATTACTGTTAATCAGTCATCACTTGATTACACATTATATTACCTTGTTATGATATAAGAAGTGACCCATACAATGTGCCACATGAAGAGACAGTGCAGCATATGACAGTAGCAACAGCTGAGAAGATTTGGGTCTGTAGTGACCAGGTCCACCTCACACAAACTTCCTTCTCCCATTCTCTCTCTTTACTACTACTACAACACACACACACACACACACACACATACACACACACACACTAGTGGTTCTCAGTGTAGGCACCAGGGACCCAAAGTTAAATTAACATTGGTCTACCAAAGGGATCTACTAGGACCATACATACATTCTAATCCTTTCAAACTAAATAAATAGAAATAAACACTTTTTTGGACACCGGGGGGACTGGTGGCCAAAGACCAAATCTCATTAGATTAGGCAGTGAGGGAAATTCATTCTTCAATCAAGGTCTTTCCCCACCACAAGGTGCAGCAGAAAATAGACTGAAAAATACCAACAGCAAGACAAAAGACATAGCATGGCTCATTTTGTGCATGTGTCATAGCCTTTCTCAAACTTTTTTTGTGCCAAGGCCCAGTAATGTTTGGCCCTTGTCCTCTGTGCCCATGCGTCTATTTTATGAAACATTTAATGAATTATTTACAGTTACATTTAGAGATACACAATAGTTACCCAAAGTTTCCCAGTATTGCTCCTGAACCCCCTCAGCGTCTCTGAAAGCATAACTAGTCGATCACGAGCGGCTCAATAGGTAGATCTATAGATAAACTCATATTTCAGCCATCTGACCGACCGGGTTGCAAAAATGTTTGCCCACTATGGCCACGCCAAGACCCGCCCTTCAATAGCATTCACACAATATTATTGGCCAGGCGTCCATGCTGGTCCTATCCCCTGACCAATCAGCTATCCTAACCCCAACCAATCAAGCTGCTTTGTAGGGCGGGTCTTAGCCTGGCCATAGTGGGATTCGTAATTTTGCTACCGGGTTGACACTTCAGCGTGAGAAATCGGGGGTGTGGCGTGTGAGCGTGTGAAACCTTTCAAATGCGTGTCTCACGGCCAATGTGTGAGAGTTGGCAGCTCTGAGAACAGTGTTAGGGTTAAAAAAACGAAACTCAAGCACTTCATTCAATTCAGTTTTATTTATATTATCAAATCATAACAAGAGTTATCTCAGGACACTTTACAGGTCTAGGCCACACACTCTATAATTTACAAAGACCCAGTAATTCCCCCAAGAGCAAGCATTTAGTGCGACGGGGGCGAGGAGAAACCTCGGACAGACCTAGGCTCTTGGTGGGTGGTGTCTGCCGGTGCTGTCTGCTTACGCTTGTAAGAGTGTGTGTGTGTGTGTGTGTGTGTGTGTGTGTGTGTGTGTGTGTGTTGTAGTAGTAGTAAAGCGAGAGAATGGGAGAAGGAAGTTTGTGTGAGGTGGACCTGGTCACTACAGAACCAAATCTTCTCAGCTGTTGCTACTGTCATATGCTGCACTGTCTCTTCATGTGGCACATTGTATGGGTCACTTCTTATATCATAACAAGGTAATATAATGTGTAATCAAGTGATGACTGATTAACAGTAATGTAAATGCCCTAATACCTGTTGATACTACAACAATGCAGAGTTTGCAGTTTTGCACATATCATGTAAGACTCGATTTCTCCATTTCTTTGCACAAAACTCTCCAGAATGGTTTATTTAAAAAAAAAAAGGGGAGAACCCCCCCCACATAACAAATCACAATTTAAACCCTGACAGTAATGATGCTGAATGAGCCAAAGAAATTTGCTTTGTACGCAGGAAAATTTGGGTTTGCCCCACCAAATCTCACTCCAAGGTTTTGGGAAAAGTTGGCAGCTCTGGACTGTCTGACTGCCCAGTTGTTTCTTTTAAATGTCCCATGGCATGACAATTTCACTTTATGAGTTTTTTTAACATTAATATGTGTTCCCCCAGCCTGCCTATGGTCCCCCAGTGGCTAGAAATGGTGATAGGTGTAAACCAAGCCCTGGGTATCCTGCTCTGCCTTTGAGAAAATGAAAGCTCAGATGGGCCGATCTGGAATCTTGCTCCTTATGAGGTCATAAGGAGCAAGGTTACCTCCCCTTTCTCTGCTTTGCCCGCTCAGAGAATTTGGCCCACCCATGAGAGAGAGACATCATGGCTTTCAAACGAGCAAAGTGGCAGTTGGTCCACCTTGCCCCCCCACCCCCGCGCGTGTCTGACAAGAGCAACTCCTATAAACGATAAACGATTTAAAAAACGAACGTTAACCTAAATTATTTACACCGTGTGTCCCACCTTAAACTATAGCGTGTACGTTATTGGTTGATGTCACCACTGGTGCTGAGCCTCCTGAGTTTATAGCTATTATAGTGCTTTTCATAGTGAGGTCTGGGAACCCCCCAGGGGTCCTTGAGAGGGGAAATACTGTATTATCACTAATTCCAGATTGTGTGACTATTTGGTTCATGGGTTGCATACACTTTGTGAAATAAAACATCCAAAAGCAAAAATCTTAACAAATGGGGGGTCTGGTCCATGTCAGTTTAGGGGTCCTTAACGTGAAAAAGATTGGATACGAATCACAAGGCGGATACACAAATTATTTTTCACTTTTGTTTAACATTGTGAGATGTGGGATTTGTGCTGCATGGCTATGTGGTGTGAGAATAAATGGGAGAAAATGAGTTACAGACTGGGAAAAATCCACACTTCATTCACAGGTTGTCACACAGAATAAGGCTCACTGTGGTTTACATTCCAGTCAAAAACAAGAATTACATAAGTTTTGGGCATAGAAGTCACTCTCTTTGCTGTTTAACATGCAGCTTTATGATGCATTTAGTACTAACAGTAGCCAGCAGGTGATAAAGTAAGTTATCAGTTCTTTTTTACTTCTGAACAATGAAGAATACGAGCTGTTAAGAGGTACACTGTAAAGCAAACAGCTGTTTTATTCCGGTGAAACTACTTTAGAGTTGACTTTTTGTCTGGGCTGAATTACTTGGTGTGTGTCGGATCAGTGCGTGGACTACCGTACAAATTATCCTTTAATTGTTAAATGTTGTTTTTGAAAGTTGAATTCATTAACTGATTTTTGACCGTAGCCATGACAACAGACTCCTCACTCCTCAACTCCGAGCTGGACTTACAGCAGCAAGAGGAGCTGTGTCAACAGCTGCTGTTACAGGTAATATTGCTTTAAAGTTAACTGGTTATTGTTTTGCGTAACAACACAAGAGCGAATTACAGGGTGAGGGTGTAACAGGAGCAAAAGTAGAGAATTGTCATAAAGTTACTGACAGTTACACATCATTATCCTTAGTAATAGTTAACAGCTGTGCAGGAAAATCTGTTTTGCAGCTCTCCTAAATCCATTTGGCCCGAGAGTGAGCTGGATGAAGGATACATAACCTATGAAAGCACCGAAGGCCTGTGATGTACTGCAAACATATGGTTATAGTTAAATACTTTGGGTTAAGTCTATTTTAAATTTAATCTGGGAATCACTTTTTTTGTCCTCTGCTGGATTCCAGATGAGGCATGATTTCCTGGAAATGTCTAATACGTCTAAAAAGATCAATCTCCAAGTAGTAAAACCAGATCATTAGCACCTTAGTGGCCTTTCTTTCTGTTTGAGTTTGTTTGTCTTGACTCCTTCCTCTTTCCTTGTAGTTTTTCAATACCTCATTCTTTTTATGTTTATCTTTTGATCTAGCTAAATATGTGTACAGTTTCCCCATTGTGTCTGCAAACCATTCATTAACTTCAATCAACTGCTGGCGTTCTATTTAGACAGTGGGACAGATGCAGACTGAAAACCCAGACTCCAAAGTAATCCGACCACAACCTGGTAAGTTGCTCCAAAATACATGTTATAGCCTATCAAATCTTCAAATTTCCAAGACAGTGCCACAGTTTGTTCGTGGATATGTAGTATTGTGGTCGTGGCTTTTCAGTCCTTCCAGGATTTCCAAAAAATTGCGATAAAAGTTGGGATGTCTTTTGTATGTTGCCATTAAGTTGCGGGAGACAGTGAAACTTGCCTTTTTTTTGTATAGTTCTTTAAAAATAAAAAGGAAACTTGTTTTGGGGAGAATAACTTTACTCTAAGCTGAGATTTCCTAGTAACCTTTCCAAAAAGGCTGAGTATGCTGCAAATGTTGGTATAATATGAAAATGGCTGGTGGATTTAAGACAAAAAATAATAATTTATTGAATGAATCAAATTTGAACATATGTGTCAGTGGCTTGTTGATCTTTACATTGTTAGTTAATTCCCTAACCTGGGCTGGGACACATTCATACGGTTTGATAAAGTACTTATTGGACTTTAACTTTAACTTATCATTGCACTTACAATAACGAGTGTAGCTGTCCTCAATTTAGGTCATCGTGTACGTCTCATATCCGGTTTTTCCTGCATCCACCGTGTGTGTTGTTTGTGTGTGTGTGTCTGTGGGTGTATGTGCAAGCGCCAGTTGCGCGGGGGGACGGTGCAGCAGCCCCACCCGCTGCAGAGAGCCGACAGCCAGGATTGAAACGGCAGCAACTTCAGCGACTTTTAAATCGTTAGAGTCTACATTGACGTTAAAACGGATACAGGTTGGCAGGACGGTCTGAAATGTTTTGCATGGTCTTCCTCTGTACGTGTTGTTGGTAAATGTGACATGTTCAAGTCTCGTCTTCATATCACAAACAAGGAAATGATCAACCCGTTCTCACTCCCGCTTGGTCATTGGCTCTCAGAGTGCACGTGGGACTGCTGGGATTGGTTGAAGTCGCGGGAAACTTCAGGTTATTGGTCAAATTTGCAGAAAAGTTTGCGGTGATTGGTCAAAATTGCGAATCGCACCAAGTTCATGGTGATTGTTTGAATTCGCGCGAATTGGCGAAAATCCTGGAGGGACTGGCTTTTTTCTTTTCTCTTGATCTTTCTCTCTCCCTTCCTCCTCCTCCACCCCCCCCACCCCACTGTCTTAGGCATGTGTGTGAAGACTGTCTCAGAGCCAGGCAAGCAGAAGGTCTTTGTCAACATCTGTCAGTCAAACGCCGTCCCGCTGCCACCTGAACTCTCCAGAGAGGAGCTGGTGGAGTTGCTCCAGTCAGAAGATCCAAGCGGCTTCAGAGTTCCCATGAGCCTCGGCGAGCCACACGCAGAAGTAGACAACAGTATGTGACTAAAGTCACACACACGACACATACTACATTTTGTAGTGACTTCATTCGGAGTTCAAAGTGTAACATTTTCTTCATTGTCCTCCATTCCATTGGTATGCAGTTCAACTCTGACCTGCTGAACAGAAATCTGCATGCTGGCGGCGTTTTTATTCATCAGACCTTTCAGTGTGCAACAGAAAATGATTCATTGTCCAAATAATAAAAAGGGCCTAAATCTTTCACAAAGCTGGTGTCATTGCAGGGCAACATCTAGCTCACACAGCGTGCAGAGTGCTTGGCAGCGGCACAGGGTCGAATCCAAGCCGGCGCCGTTTGCTGCATGTCGGCCCCAAAGTTAGTGTGACTGCCAAACTATTTCATTGTAATGACGTATCACTGCAAGAAACATACAGTACAGAATGAGTTTTGCACGTCAAGGCATGTTAGTAATGGCACTTTCCGTAGCAGCAGCTTCCATGGTGGTTTGCAGTCTTGTAGTTAAACCTCCCTTCTATTTAGGCCACTGGGTTCAAATAATTAACCATGACATTAAACTCCTGGCACAAGAGTAATGTGTAGACATTTCCTTTGTAGTCACCGTAATCTCTGAAATGAGTACTCCCAGAGGCACTGCACGCAAACAAAAGAAGATAATGTTCTCTTCAAGTTCACACCAAGGGATTCATGTGAACTTGTTGTTTTCTTTGAGGCTTACATGGACCTGAAGGGTTATTCAAAAACACTGCAAGCTGGGGCTCATCGCATCCTGGTCGGATCCAGGAGCGGGGCCACAGGGACATTGGCTAACTAAAAAAAAAGAAAAAACAAGGGCCTAAGGTGTCCCTGTTCAAAAGGCAAAAATGGGAGAGCAGTGGGGGGGAAAGTTTCCCCCACTTCCACTGACTTAGGGCGGCAGATGGGCTATTCTACACCAAAATCCATTCTCAAATGTAGCGCTTTAATGTTTCTTTAAATATTTATCAGTTAGGCCTACTTTTCCAAATATGTATCATTTCCTTTTCACAGTCCACACAGATCCACATCTGTATATACACATCTGTTACTCTGTTTCAGACTCTCAGGGTTGCACAGCATATGATGTGGTCATCAACCAGGAGTTCTTCCAGAAGTGCCAGGTGTGTGTGTCTGTGTTTTTTATTTTATTTTATTTAACCTTTATTTATCCAGGTAAACTGTTTGAGAACAACTTCTTATTTACAAACATGACTTGAGTGTGTGTGTGTGTGTGTGTGTGTGTGTGTGTGTGTGTGTGTGTGTGTGTGTGTGTCATATTTGTACTCTTGGGGGTCTACTAGAATAGGGTTACATGCTTTGGGCCCAGTTTTTCAAAAAATTTAATCTGGATCAAATTGATGTTTTTCTATCCAGGATCACCGGATCCATCTTACTTTTATGCCAGTTTTTTTTAAAGGAACATTGGACTGTAATGTAATGTAATGGACTGTTGGGCAAATACCAAATTTCAGGATTACCAAATCCTGTTTACCAGAGCCTTAAATGGAGCCAACAGTGTAGCCTACTGGCTTAGCAAAGAACAACAGGTAGGCAAAATACCAGTGGCCACAAATAGCCATTGTTTGTTTTAATTTTAAGAAAGAGAAAAACTGTAATAAACAAACATTTTACATTCTTTATTTTGTTATAATGTTTTTTTGTTTTTTTACCATATCTCATTATATGTGACATGCTTCACATATGCTTCAACTTGCAAAATACCAGGGTGTTCAAATACTTATTTTCCTCACTGTATATCATCAGTAAACATTGATTTTGTGATCATTCACTTAAAAAAAACACCAATTTTATTTGGTTCGAAAAAATCACAACTGAATCCACCCTTCTGATGGGATCAGGATAATCCTGTTTTTTTGGATCAAGTAAGTCCCAAACTGAGTTCAAAGTTTTGAAAAACCCAAAGGGCAGGTTTGATCCAGATCAAATGTAAACTCGGATTACGTGATCTGATTTTGGTTCGCAATCCCTCTTTTGCTTTTGAAAAACCCAAGATTTGATCCAATCCTGGATCCGAAATCCCACTGGATTACTTAAAAAAAAAACTGGGCCCTGATGTTCATAAATCATGTGTCTCTGTCTGAGCTCTTTGCCCGCCTTCCTGAAAAGCCCAGTCTGCTCTGATTGGTCAGCTGGGTTGTGGCGATTTTCTCTGATTTTCCATACTTAAACAACAGATGCCAATACTTAAATATTGTTAAGCCTCCTGTCGGCTGTAGTATAGATGCTCGGTGAGAAGAAACAAAAGTCCTAACTTTCCAAATGTGTAACAACATGAAATGTGTATTTGTGTCTTGTAGATGGATCCCTTGTTCCAGCAGTTTGTTATCCTGGTGTCTTTAGAGGGTTTGGAAAACAAATACAATCTGGAGCTAAGTAGAGGTGTGTGGTGTGTGGTGTGTGGTGTGGTGTGGTGTGGTGTGGTGTGGTGTGTGTGTGTGTGTGTTCTTGAGAGCAGATGTTAATTTTGGGTTTTTGCGTTTCTGCAGACTGGAAGGTGCTGAAGAACAGAAAGTTCTTGGGTTCTGTTAGCGAGCAAAACATCCGGACGAAGAGCAGGCCGGTGATTCAAGAGCTGCAGCCTCAGTACGTCCGTCTGACTCTCTCTCTCTCTCTCTCTCTCTCTCTCTCTCTCTCTCTGAGTGACAAAACACGAGTGACATCCGGAACATCTGGAGAAAAGAAACAAACTAATACTGACATCTGTTTTTTCCACAAAGACACAGTAAACAGTTTTGGAATCTCGCTTTGATGAGGGTCAATCGGACACACGTCTTTTAAAACCGCCACATTTCTTTTTTTTTTTTTTTTTGTGTCTTTCACGTGATAAAATGAACTTTAATCAGATACAGTTCCTAAAATCAGTATAATTGCATGTATGGTTGTAGTTTACGACCTGCAGGGCTCCTGTGATCTTTAAAGTCTATAACACTACAAAGACTACCGTACATTACACCATAACTAGTGTGGGAATTTCCAGTGTATTGACTAATGCCACAAGCTGAAACGTGTACATTTCTCTTGATTTGAAAAAGTTAATGAAAACAGCAGTGTTTTGTTTTTTTTTGTCAGTGATTTCTATGATTTGTATCACACGCTCCTATCTCCCACTTTGTCTGTTCTCCTACAGGGAGAGCTCCACTGTTACAGCCAAAAGGTAAATATCTTCTTAACTGCCTCTTTGACGTATTATTCAAAGTCAGAGCAACTTGTGCGACAGGTTCATAGCTTTTACCACTGTTGTTTTTCTTTGTGTTTCCAATTCTGCTTTGTCTTTCTCCGTGTCTGTTTTTAATCTTTTCCACTTCCTCACCATCTCCAGACCAGAGTTCACCTTGCTTGTAGAGCCCCCTGCTGGTGATCCAGAGTATCTCATTGCAGAGATAAAGCTACCCGGAGTGGTGAGACAAACAACACACACACACACACATACAGTATCAGTCAAGGTTGGGACTTTTCTTTCTTATTCTTGGCAAGTGTGTCCAGACCTTACCCAGACTTTTACTGTACACAAACTCTTGTCGTCTCTCGTTTATTCTTGTAATAGCCTATTATAACTTTATTTTTTTACAAAATATCACAACTCTTCCAAATCACAGAGAACACAGATATATTTTGAATGTGCACAAAGTTTTGAACATGAGCAGTTCAATTAATTTCTTCCCCAACAAAAGACGGAAAACAGGAGGGAGAAGTAAATGATGCCTAGGCTACATGTGTGCTGACTCAGATATAATTAGAAAAGTCGATCTACAGGAGAATAAATAGATGAAAGCAATACAGAATGCCTGAAAGCCTTATTGCAATATATTCCATTATTTTTTTATGTTAAGTTTCTCTTTACATAAAGATATTTGCAGCATAAAGTAACTCCTAAAGTAAATCCTTCCTCTGTAATCCAGAATAAGTATGAACATTAAACATGCATTTTTAATTCTGTAGAATCCTATTTTCTGTAAATAAACAATCGGTTCAGATGAAGTCTTCTCTTTGCCAATCCACGCCGTATTAATCTATGTAAAAAAAACACAGTCAGACGAGCTCCTTCAGCATATGATGTTGTCATGTCAAGTTCTACGTCACCACATCTTCTGCAGTACATGATTGATAGATGCAGAGACAGTGAGTGTAGCAGAGTCTCAGCTGGGTCAACTTGTCTCCTGTGCAGCCGTCGTCCCGCTCTCTGGTTCTGGACGTCGGAGAGGACCGCCTGGTGGTGACGGCTCGGCCCTCACTCTTCCATCTGGACATCTTCCATCCCTTCATCATCCACCAGGAGAACAGTGTGGCCCAGTACAACAACAGCACTCAGGTACAACGCACGCACACAAGCCACAAAAGCCACATAAGTAATGTGTGTACTGCACACTAACAGGCCCAAACTGGTGGGTAGGTAGGTAGGTAGGTGGGTGGATAGATCGTTAAGTAGGTAGGTAGGTACGTACTTCATTGAGGTCGGTAGGTAGGTACTTCATTGAGGTAGGTAGGTAGGTTGGTAGGTAGGTACTTCATTTAGGTAGGTAGGTAGATACTTCATTGAGGTAGGTAGGTCGATACTTCATTGAGGTAGGTAGGTAGGTAGGTAGGTAGGGTACTTCATTGAGGTAGGTAGGTAGGTAGGTAGGTAGGTAGGTAGGTAGGTACTTCATTGAGGTAGGTAGGTAGGTAGGTAGGTACTTCATTGAGGTGGGTAGGTAGGCACTTCATTTAGGTGGGTAGGTAGGTACTTCATTGAGGTAGGTAGGTAGGTACTTCATTGAGGTAGGTAGGTAGGTACTTCATTGAGGTAGGTAGATAGGTACTTCATTGAGGTAGGTAGATAGGTACTTCATTGAGGTAGGTAGGTAGGTACTTCATTGAGGTAGGTAGGTAGGTACTTCATTGAGGTAGGTAGGTAGGTACTTCATTGAGGTAGGTAGGTAGGTACTTCATTGAGGTAGGTAGGTAGGTAGGTACTTCATTGAGGTAGGTAGGTAGGTAGGTACTTCATTGATCCCTGAAGGGAAATTCAAGATCCCAGTAGCTTAAACACATCACACACAACATACATCATAAACGGGATGATAAAATAACAAAATAATATGGACAATAAAAGAAAAGATAGATAAATAAATAAAAAATCCACATGAATGTACTAAGGATACACTCGGATAACTTCAGATTATGATACTGGTCGTTATGTGGAATATATTGGAATGCGCAGAAACATTTGAACAAGAGCAGAAACTTTGCTGAAACACATCTGAGCCATTCAAGTCCATGGGTTTATAAATGAATTAAAACTACTAGAGATGCGCCGATAGACCGGCCGGTTTTCACGTGCTCGGCTATGACCGGCGACCGGCAGGTCAGTGCTACAATTAACTGACAACATAAGTTATACAAGTTACAGTTCTCAAGGATGCACGCACACACGAATGCGGCAGCACGGTCTCTTTTTCCTTTCTCTCAACTTTTCCGCCGTGTGTCGCGCGTACCTGCTCGCGCTGTGAATTAACCTGCAATGTGTCAGCTGTTTGGAACAGCTTGTGTGTTTCTTCAGCGTGTGTGCAGAAGATAACAAGTTTGCAATATGCAACACCTGCAAGGAAAAAGTAGGGCGTGGAGGAACGACACCAAAAACCAAAATCACATTTTTTTTTGTTGGATATTGGATGTGAAAAGAAGGAAATGGTTCTAACATTGCACTTTAGATGTGTGTGAATTTCCCACACCAGGAACAATTTATAGAGTTCTATTTTATAGTGATCCATTATCTGTTAAAGAAAAGATATTTGTGTGTGCTGTAAAGTGGTTAGAAAAAATGAAATCGGAATCGGCTAAAATCGGTATCGGCTGGCCTAACTCAAAGAAAATCGGAATCGGCCTAGAAAGTTGTAATCGGTGCATCTCTAAAAACTACACATTATTTCTCTTAACATACTGTACTCTTTGTCCTTGTCTTCTTTTCCCCAGATACTTACAGTCACTATGCCCGTGGTGTCTTCATGAAACTGCGTAAATAATGTCCAGTTATTTATTTTTTTGTTCCAAAATGTCGCTGTCATAATTTAAGTTTTTTTTTATAAAGTCACATTTCTATTGTGTTATTTGATTCAAGACTTCTATCCCCATTAAAACGTCAGAAGGTCCCAAAGCCTGCAAAATTGTTTTTGTCTTTTCTCGCACTTCTGGACTTAATGTCCCAAGATGTCCCAGCCCTGTCTTGGTTGTTGTGGTTCTAAAACTGTTATTTGGTGCGTTGTCAGGTAGCATCAGGGGTCCCTTTCAGGAAGGAGATTTAACAAATTCTGAGTCTTACCCTGAGCTCTGAGCTGAATCAACTCAAGAGTAGGGCGCCCGGATGGCTCGGGTTGGTGGAGCGGGCGCCCATATATAGAGGTCTACTCCTCGACGCCTTTCAGGTCTTCAACTGTCCTGTCTATGAAGGCCTAAAAATGACCCAAAAAAACATCTTAAAAAATCAACTAGCGCGTGCACCACCACTATAAAAAGGCAGCATGAATGGAGCCATGATACTATGATTCACCACGACAACGACCACAAACAAACTGGTCGGCGGAAATACTCATTCGCACATACAGGGAGTTTGAACATGTATTTCGTTAAAAAAGCAACACAACGGCTGCTGCAAAAGAGAGAGAATTTGCGTGGGACAAAATTGCTGCTAGAGTAAATGCGTAACTTCCAATATAGTGTATTAATATCATATTTTAATCACAATACAACATAATATTACTGGTGAAATGGTATTGAACCTATAATCTATTTCATTTCGGTGCAATCCTGCGGGAGATACTGTGGGAGGTGCTGCGGGAGTACGGGGTGAGGGGGTCTCTACTCAGGGCCATCCAATCTCTGTACGACCAAAGTGAGAGTTGTGTCCGGGTTCTCGGCAGTAAGTCGGACTTGTTTCGGGTGAGGGTTGGCTTCCGCCAGGGCTGCGCTTTGTCACCAATCCTGTTTGTAATATTTATGGACAGGATATCGAGGCGTAGTCGGGATGGGGAGGGGTTGCAGTTCGGTGGGCTGGGGATCTCATCGCTGCTCTTTGCAGATGATGTGGTCCTGATGGCATCATCGGCCTGTGACCTTCAGCACTCACTGGATCGGTTCGCAACCGAGTGTGAAGCGGTTGGGATGAGGATCAGCACCTCTAAATCGGAGGCCATGGTTCTCAGCAGGAAACCGATGGAATGCCTTCTCCAGGTAGGGAATGAGTCCTTACCCCAAGTGAAGGAGTTCAAGTACCTTGGGGTTTTGTTCGCGAGTGAGGGGACAATGGAGCGGGAGATTGGTCGGAGAATCGGCGCAGCGGGTGCGGTATTACATTCCATCTATCGCACCGTTGTGACGAAAAGAGAGCTGAGCCAGAAGGCAAAGCTCTCGATCTACCGGTCAGTTTTTGTTCCTACCCTCACCTATGGTCATGAAGGCTGGGTCATGACCGAAAGAACAAGATCCAGGGTACAAGCGGCCGAAATGGGTTTCCTCAGGAGGGTGGCTGGCGTCTCCCTTAGAGATAGGGTGAGAAGCTCAGTCATCCGTGAGGAGCTCGGAGTAGAGCCGCTGCTCCTTTGCGTCGAAAGGAGCCAGTTGAGGTAGTTCGGGCATCTGGTAAGGATGCCCCCTGGGCGCCTCCCTAGGGAGGTGTTCCAGGCACGTCCAGCTGGGCGGAGGCCTCGGGGAAGACCCAGGACTAGGTGGAGGGATTATATCTCCAACCTGGCCTGGGAACGCCTCGGGGAAGACCCAGGACTAGGTGGAGGGATTATATCTCCAACCTGGCCTGGGAACGCCTCGGGATCCCCCAGTCGGAGCTGGTTAATGTTGCTCGGGAAAGGGAAGTTTGGGGCCCCCTGCTGGAGCTGCTCCCCCCGCGACCCGACACCGGATAAGCGGACGAAGATGGATGGATGGATGGATGGGCAATCCTGCGGGCGAAAAAGTCCTAGGTCTACTAATCCCATTCTGAGGCTGCAGCACCATCATTACCAGAATTATAACAGGTAGGCTAGTATCTGGAGATGAAAATGCATCTATAGTCGGGGCCTCAATATCATCTCCAGACATGTGTTTAACTCCATGTGAAGTAATACAGCTTCTTCATCAACTGGATCGTCGACAAAAGGAAATGCCACGTTTTGAGAGAAAAAAAAAAGTTTTATAGTCTGCCTAACATGGTTAATAAAACAACCCAACTACGCTAAAATGCGCCTTGTACAGACTGAATGAATGAAGGAGGAAATGAAAGAGCGCTGTGTCACTAAACCTGCTTTCTGGAACGAACCCCAGGGGTGTCTCTACGTACGGCAGTTTGAAATCTGCAGACAACATGTAGTAAAACTTTTTACAAGTCTGCTTACAGATTACAGGCACCCAGTGCCTAAACGACCAGTATCTACCGTAACAAATGGCAACATGGATTTGGGTTACATACAACAGTCTGAAGCTTAAGACACAAACCTGCTGCACTATATGGCCACTGCTTGCCATTGTTGGAAAAACAACAGGTGGTGCATTTACTTGAAACTGAAAAGCCTTATGGTGCATTTAAAGTTATAGTAAAATACCCTTTTCCATCTAGTGATTAGTTCTTTTTCCTCATTTAACAGCAATGAACTGGTGAAAAAAGTTATTACATTTTAAATAAAATATTTATATTTGACCATAGGGCCTTAGCAATTAACAACATGCCTTCAATGTCACCGACTGTTGTTTTGTGCTCCCTTCTCTGTCCAGGCACTGTTCAGGCACCTGCACCATTTTAAAAGTATTGTTTTAGCACCGGCATCAGAAATAATCCAACGTTAACAGGTAGAGATGACACTGTAATGCAGTCAAATCTTACTTTGATGTGTTATTGAGAAAAAAAAGTAGTTTAAGGTTCTGATTATGTTTTCCACCAATAACAATCCCTTGCCAAGCTTGTTATTTTTTTTTTTACAGCTTAGTATACATTCCCGCAGTGACAGTTGGAGGTTTCCCCTCATCTGCTGTTGGCCAGTTGGCCTCTGAGCAGCTCTACTGAAGCCCTGCTGAATCTCAGGCATACTGTGGCTGTCGAGGGAGGGGGACATGCTTCTCTTTCATGTTCCACACCCAGATTGTCTACAAGCTTTAGCTTTTAGCAGCAGGAATCAGCAGAAGTACAGTACCCTACAGCGTCCATGTTTTCACCGGCCCACATGAAAATATATCACATTTACCGGAATCCCCAGAGTTTTGCAAATCAGTCAAATGAGCCAGTTATGACCTTTTATGAATATGAATGACAAGACATTATTGTGGTGGAAAAAATATCTTAATTGAATGGCTCTTTACCTTAATAGAAGAAGAGAGGCGTTTATTAATCCCCAAGGGGAAATTACATTGTCCAATCTTTTGTTACATATTAAACAAAGGCCTGAAATAAACACACAGGACCTTATACATGCACTAATGGAGAAATGTCACATAAGTAAGGGTTTTGTTGCCTTGCTCAATGGCACATTGGCAGTGACCAGTAGGTGAACTGGCACCCCTCCAGCTACCAGTCCACACTTTGTACTTGTTCTGTACCTTGAACCAGCGACCCTCCGGTTCCCAAGTCAAGTCCCTACTGACTGAGATACTGCCATCCCCTAGTAGGTAAGTAGTACAAAGTCACACTTAATCAAAAAAGTTACGTGTGAAAGTTAATTCTTGAATTTGGGGATAGTAGTTTCAACCACCTCTGGTGGCGTTCCTCAGGTTCACTTCTCTGAGGAATCCGTTTCCACCAGTTTGGAGCAGAACCATTTGTAATCAAGGATGTGTCTTCAATGGAGGCGGTTGCACAATGCACAACTAAGGTAAACATTGTTCCTTTCTCCATCCTCTCTTTCCAACCTGTAGACTATGACACTGCCACTGATGTCATGGTACGCACTTTGAGGTCAAGGAAAACCTGCTTTTTTTTTTTGTTACAGCTAGGAACCAACTATTCGGGATCTGAACCAATTTATTTTTTGGTTCAAATTCATGTGTGTGAATTGGAATGGAACCCGTTCCATGTTGGTGGAAAAGGAGTATCTTGGAGTCAAGAAAACAGGAAACTGAGCCTCTCTCTGAATCCTTAATGAAATAAATACTTTTTAAAGTAGAAAATGACAGTTGTCAATGTCCACCATTTCCACTTCCCACTTTGTTTTCCATCGATACTGTGGAAAACAAAAGCGCTATCCTTTTCCTGTTTCAGTTGCGCAATGGTTGACGCACTTCCTTTGTGCCGGAAATCAAGCCTTCATTTTATCAGGAGGTCGTACCTGGTGGCAGACAGGATTGCATAGTGAAAGCAAGGCTAATAGGGTGCCAATCTAAACTCCGATGGTGCCATCAATTTATCACATTTACATTGTCAACATTTACTTCATGATTACTCTATCTTTTAAATGTAGCCACTTACACTTACCAGTGGCTTCAATACATACCTTTGGCCGTAGATATAAATAGAGGAACATTTTAATTCTGCTGTGTGACCTCTTTAACACTTCCATTTAGAAATGTGGCAAGCACAGTGACGTCAACAACAAGAGGTCAGACCACATCAAGACAATCACTTTGTGAAGCAGTGTCATCACTTATTGCCTGTGTTATTTCTATGTGGAGCTCCTGTGAACTGGAAACCTTCCCTTTCGTGGAAAAAGCGAATGAGTGAAGTCACTCTTCTATAAATGGATCAAGTCTGGTCATCCCTCTGCCTGTCGCTCCCCTCCCTTACTCTTCTTTTCTCTCTCTCTTCCTACTGTTGCTGAACATCCACATCTGTTGGGCTCGCTCGTTAAGAAGTGGGTGGGACCAGAAGTAAAAATGTCATAACTTTTTTTTCCCATAGACACCGCTGAAAATGTTCGATTTTCAGATTGATAATAACTGACATTGCCAAAAGAGATGGTCGTGAAATGTTCCTGGATAAAACAAATGAAGTCAAACGTGTTAATAAGTGAGCTTTAGAGGCGCTAGTAGCCAGGTTGTGTTACTTTTGGGGAGAGCCAGGCCAGCTCTGTTTTCTAATACTAGGTCAGAAAGAGAATAAGCGCATTTCCCAGATGTGAAGCTATTTTTTTTATTTTTTTTTGCAGTTGCTGGGGATGCTATCTTCTTTGTAGTTACAACTGCTGATGCGTATGGGTACTGCAGTATGTAGTAGCATTTGATATTATTTTATCTGTCCCTCCTTCCTCTTTTCTGAGTCTGTCACAGTGAAAACCGTAATCAGGTTTTGACACCTCGATTGTTCGTCAGTTACAAACCGACCGTTAACACCAGATATCCTCTCACAGGTCCAAACCAGACTCCATTTCCAATTCAGATCATTTCATCATCGGTTAACATACTATCTTCAATTCAACATCACCTGTTCTATAATAATAATAACCATAGGGTTTTTTTTTTTTCTGAAGAAAAGATTAAACACCAACTGTTCACACTGATCCCCGCTTTGTTTTCTCCAACTCTAACATCTCTACAGTAAACTCTCTAAAGTCTGTGTTGTTATTGAAGCGGGAGATCAGGGTTTTCTCTGGCTCGGAGCATTAAGTGGGGGGTCTTTTTAAGTGTGCAGTCTATTTAGCCCACATGCACCTTCTGCTTCCTCGCTCTATGAGCACTGTAATTTCAATTTTTATGGATGACTCTACTTCCGGTTTCCTCCTCTGGTCGTCCATTCCTACCTCAGCTCTGTCTGACTCTTGTTTTCATTTCCTACTCACCACAGCTTGTTCAGTGGAAGATTTAATGAATGAAAGTACAATAACCATTGTCTCTTAACAAACTGCTTCTCCTCTGTCGTCTCTCGCTCTGCCAATTCTCCTCTGCCAGCTTTCTCTCCTTCCTTCCGTCACACCCTCCCTCTTTATTTTGTCATCCCCCTCTCCACCTGCCCTGTTGCACCCCTCCATTTGCCTTGTGAGGTCATCCCTCTGTTCTCCCTAATCCTACGAGGTGCTCGTCTTTCTGCCTCCGCTTAATCCGCCTGTGGCCCCCAGCCCTGACCACAGACACACACACACACACACACACACACACACATTTGCGCACACAGACTCACGGTTATTCTTGTAAGGTATACTCTGACATCCAGTAATTCTCACAGCATGCATACACACCCACATTCATACAGACCACACACACACACACACACACACACACACACACACACACACACAGTGCCCCTCAACCCCTCTGTATAAAATTCCCTCTCTCTGTATAATAGCCATTCTGCCTGTCTCTGTCCCTCTGTCTTACTCTTGTGTCTAGTGATACCACACCTTCATACAGGTACGTCTGTCTGTCTGTCTGTCTGTCTGTCTGCCCTTTAATATGTGTCCTCTCTATTGTCTTGTTCTCATAAAACAGTAGATTGAGATTAATGTATAATTTTTCAAGCAGCTGTTGTTATCCATTCATCATGGCGGACACTTCTTTGCATCTTTTCAGTTTTGTCAGTACTTTGAAAACTCTTCCTTGCTCCAGCATGAGACACACTAGCCAATCAGCAAAAAACTAAATTTAACCAAATGTTATGGTACTTTCAGGATTTCCAACGTTACATGCGTGTGCTGAGCTTGATTTTGCGATTGCATAATTTGTCAGTACACTACCTTCTCAGCAGCAGTCTCAAATCTTGGGTGTCTGAGCATCCCTGAATGCACCACAATGGAAAAATCTCTATTGACAATAGACTATCAATTATCTATCTCAAGCAAAATTCAAGTATCAGCAAGTTAATTTCATACTGTTGTGAAATGAATGGAAATCAATGGCTTAGCTAACTGTAACCATGGTAATGGTCCATTTTTGTGACTTTAAACCATACATTCCATTCTTGAAAAAAGTACAATGGCAAAAAAAAGAAGAAGCTGTATTTAATATGCATCTGTCTCTGTTTTGAGAAAAGTATACCATAGTCAATGGGTCTTTTCACCCAAATTACGAAAAACCCCAAACATACTTTCTGATTTACTCCTACACTTATCTAGCAAGGGCAAGGATTTCTGCTTAATGTTATCAAGTTTTTAGATATCTGCCGACAGGATAGATAGATAGATAGATAGATAGATAGATAGATAGATAGATAGATAGATAGATAGATACAATGTAAAAACATCTGTGCTTGCAAGTGTCGATAGACACATGGCTGCCTTGTGTAGATTGTTACTTGCATTCATCATCTCCACTTCTGTGTGTCTTTGTTAGCATAGCAGGCACTCAGACTGACTTGTGCAAACCACACAGCAGATTTATTATATATATTGGGTTATTTATATGTCCTGTGGTCCTACAGCTGGGTTACTGTATCATTCTGTAGACCAAACACAGGATGAGGTCTAACAAAGCCCCAACAAGGTTCCAACTTGGCCACTTGTGCCAAACTATGTCCATATTTTTAGTTTTAAAAGCCTTCATAAAAGCTTTCAACAGATGAAATCATCAACACCACAGCACTGTTATAGCTTGCATTTCTTTCTTTAGGGCTTGTCATAAAATGTCTGACAGCTACTTTGCGGCTTTAATGAGTACCGTACTCTGTGTCTGTGTTACTGACTAATACACTTCGGGGACATTTCAGACTAAATATTAATTAACATGGTGATAGCTTGACAAAACAGATTTTAGGTGAGTGGTTAAGAGTAGGGAAAGTTTCCAGGAAATGGATGTAAGTCTATGTAATGTCCTTAAAACTGTATAGCCTAGCACCATTCACATTGTTCCTTTGCCTTTATAGTCACTGCCAAATACACAAATGCTAACAGTATGAGCTCAGGCTAGCTGACTTTAGCACTCAGAGGAAGGCAGAGGGTAAACATGTGTTTGCATACAGTAATGCAATCTGTGCAATTTGGAGTGTGTGTGTATGTGTGTGTGTGTGTGTGTGTGTGTGTGTGTGTGTGTGTGTGTGTGTGTGTGAGTGGATATTACAGTGGCTAGTTCAGGTCAGTATCAAGTTCCCTGGTTGGAACAATGCTGAGTCATTTCTAAATTTTGATGTCAAGCAACATAGTGGCGATTCTCCCAAATTGTTTTTTTTAAGTGAATAAAAGACATTACAAAACTCAAACCCAGTTCTGACTAACAATTTTCACTCTTTTAACACTTCTCTCTCACTCCGCTCACAATTTATTAATAGCCAACGATACACTAATGAGGTATTTTTGTACACCCATTCACCTTTACCACACACACACACACACACACACACACACACACACACACACTCATATTGCCCTTGACTAAAATTAACCCTGCTAAGGCCTGAGCCTGTTGGACTCTTCTCCCAAATCCCCTGCCTTCTCTCCATTAAGCTCCAAACGGGCAGTTTCTGACTGTACCGACACAGGTGCTGAAATGTGCACCTCTCATTCATCCAGCCATAATTTCTCCCCTCCGTCACTGTCTCCATCCATCATGTACTTATTCATAGGTCTTACCTTCACACACCTTCTGAGTAAGTCCTTACCTCTGCTTTTAATATTATACTCACAGAGCATTTATGCAAGGCTATAGGCCCTAAACTCCAACTGATTATTATGTTGATACTTAAGTTATATATATATATTTAAGTCCAATATTCACTATCTTTTAGCTCTGTTTTTGCTCTCAGCCAACGCCTGAGGAAATAATCTGTCTCTTTAGCTGCTAAATGCTCTACTGTATTCACCAGTTAGTTGCTAACTGCTTGCAACAGTAGGTTTATCAGAGCTTTTTTTGTTTGTGATGAAAACGGCTTTGCAGCTATGGCCAAAAATAACGCTATGACAGTGGTGAGAGTGAACCAAAACCGTAAAGTCAGCTAAACAATGAGCTGAAACTCACTATAAAGCTCTGTTAAGCCGAGCGAGCTGCAGGTGCAGGTGATAATTCTCTGCCGGTTCATCACCGTGACCCCACTCGCATCCATTTAACACATACGCTATTATAAAAATATTGATTATAGCTGCTTAAATCAACAGAAAAGCAAGTAATAAAACAACGTGTGGTTTTATGTTATGAGACTATCAGACTATTTCTTGCCGGTGCAACTCTCTGGAGCACTATTTCTTGAAGATGCTTGATAAGAAAGGAATGAAGGATGTGAAACAAGGAAACAATTTTAAAATTGAAGTTAAAAACTGGGAAGACTAGAACTGCTTTATAAACCTCTATATGAGCAGAAACCAAGAGAGGATTAATAACAGCACACAGAAGATTGGAGAGTTACTGAGTTGCAGTTGAAAGGACTGCTGGTGTGCAGCTATGCCAAGCTACTGGCTCTGGCATGGCAAAGGGCGCGCCAACAGACAAGTGAGAGAGAAGCCAGAGCATTCGACGACAGTTAGCGCCCCGATAAATTCAAGTGCACAGTCACAGGGTCACTCTAAATTCTTCCCTTAGGACAGAAAGAGAGAGAGAGCGGAGGAGAAGGTGGGAGGGCATGGCGGTGTGTAGAGGGATAATGGAATGAAATTGGGGTCTCTGATCAAGTTTATTTTCTTTTAAAATCTGACTTGAATGGAAACAGACTCTTACAAGCAACTGTTTTGTTTCAGTTTGAGCTTTGGAATAATTCCACGTCTAAACACAGTGTAGTGTTTGGCCACATAATAGAGTTAATGGGACTTTTGAGCTGTTTCAAAGCACTCCAGCCAAACTGATGGCAGATTCCCTTGAGTTTATCAGTTAACTGTGAACCCAGTTAAGATGAAGGTCATCTTTCACAAACCTTGATGTGCAGTGTTTTAAACTAAATCTAATTTTTCAGAAACACCAGGACATAGGGAGCAAGGGTGAGGTCAAAAAAGGGGGTGTGGGGTGGGGGGGTGTGGGATTAACAGAAACTACTAGAAAGAGAGAGAAACTCTATCTCCTCTGGTCTTTCTGCGTTTAACCCTTGTCACATTCTCACCTGTTGACGCTTCATCAATCTCCCTGCTTCCCCTGCCAGGAAGGTGTCAGTGCACAGTGTGTCTGTCTGTCTGCACGTGGTTTTAATGCCAGGACAATGGCAGCTTAGTGGGACAATTTATAGCCTAAAACCGTGACAGTGCGCATTGAATCGCTCAGTGCTTGTCTGTCTTTTTTCTATCTCCAAAATGATTAATCACACTCACGTACTAATGCACAGCCAAGCTTGCATTTACGTCACGTGGGTTGCTTGGTATTTTAAAAAACATTTGTTTTTAAATGTTCTTTATCTAGTAGCCAGTATCATTTTATTTTACCAAACACACCTATTAAGTTGTAGCTTTAGACACAAAGTCCAGCTGAGGCTGATGAGAATGGCATTAGTTTTGCAGGCTTTTCTCATGAACCATTCATACATATAGATACGAAAAGTAAAGCACTGTTATCCGTATGCATTCCGTGAATTTTTTGCTCTATGCATCGCAGTGACTGTTGCTGCTGTATAAAAACGCCGTGGACTGCGTAGGGAGGAGGTCGGGGTGGATGGCTCAGACATAAAATCACAGCGCTTTCAAGCCTGGGAGCGGAGGTCACTTCTCGGGGAAAACGACAGACTTTCACCCAGGGAACGTGTGTTTGTTCCTTGGGATTGTTTAAATCCAAACCATGGTCTTTTTCCTAAACTTAACCGGTTTTTGTGCCTATAAACTTATTTGTCACCGGCACATGTTGTCACTTTTTGTGGACTAAACTCAACTGCATCTCACGGTGCCCTAACCCTAAATAAAATGTATTTAAAAGTTATAGGAATAGGGCAGGTGTGGAGGTGACCTTTTATTCAAAGTTTTATACTCCCGCTGACCAGTGGTTCTTTTAACCCGCTTTTAATATCTGTGTCCCTTTTATATAGGTTTTTAGATAACCAAACCTGGTTTTTAAGGAGGTTTTAAAGTGTGCTCCCCTTGTGCCCGTGCCCCTTGTAGCACCTATCCCGGGGTGCTGTGTTTTAACCCCAACCTAACCTCTAACCCCTAACCCAGAAACCGGCTCCCGGTAACCTTTTGTCGGCTAAACTCAACTACCTACTGCCGCTGATACGACAGACAGCTCATGGAGCTCTGGAGCCGGCATCATTTGACCAGCCGGGGGTCGCCTAAATTTGTAGGATTTCACACAAATTGCTGTGCAGAAATTTTCCTACGATATTGTACAAACCTGTTCATAAAAATGCAATGTTGTTCATAAACTAAACTTCAAATTTTGACCAAATTATGGCGCTAGATGAAGGTGAGGAAATCCCTAAAAGCTGTTACACTTCATCCTGAAGGGAACATAAATGTCTGTACCAAACTTCTCTTCTCCTCTCCTGACTGTTGTTTCTATTCTACTTATTCATTCATGTTCTCCCTGATTTGTCATTTCTTTCTCTTTATTGCAGCCATGTCAGATGTAGAAGAGGAGTACGAGTGAGTAGAGCAGCATCCCTCCGTTGTGTATTTCAGTGAAAATGCATTTTACTCCCATCTTTATAAATATCATTTAAGTAGTTGTAAAAAAAAAAATTCCCAACTTGTATATATGTTCGTGCATTCTTTCCTTTGTATTTTTAGCTTTATTTATGAATGATTTGTTCTTGTAATCTATCATATTTTTTTTTTCTTGTATATTCTGTATGTGTGCTGTGTGTCTGATATTTTGCTGCTGTAGCACTAAAATTTCCCAATGTGGGATCAATAAAGTCTCTGTAATCTAATCCCTGTAATGTTAACTGATAAATGTGTTTCTCTGTTCCTTTTCCTTCCATCCCTCCAGGGAGCAGGGTAAGTTGTGTCTACATTTGTCAGACACTTTGTGTCTCTCACAAACACAATGATCAACATCAATAAAGCTTTTTTTTTAATGAGACATGAAACTATATTCATTTCTCTGGGTCTCCTCCCAGAGGCTGAAGAGGAGCCCGAGCCTGAGGAACAGGAGGAGACTGAGCAGGCAGAGGAGGATAGAGAAGGTAAGGAAGACTCCCAGAATGCAAAGCAGTCGTACAGGACAGTTGCCTGTTGTATAGCAAAAGTCTGGAGATAAAAACTGGTTTGGTCAAATGCGTTGAAAAGACGATTAAAAAAATGTGAACAGTAAGACAGATTAAAAGGGTTGCGATTGTGATAGCATTTCTTACAAGATACATGTCTTGTTCTAAAAAAGCTCTCAAACACCCAAGCAATTGTTTCCTCTCTTTTTCATAACGCTGGGTTTTCACTGGCAGCTGAAATAACAGAACAGTGGTGCGAGCGGTATGAGTGTTGACGTCGAAAGTGTTCACCGCTCTCCCTGATCTCCCAAAGTTACTCTGACGGTACGTGCAATTGTTAGCGTTATTTCCATGCTTCCCATTCATTTCCATGGGAGCTGCCGCGCAATGCATTCTGGTAGTGTCGCGGGGGACTTTGGAGAAGCGAGGCGTTGAGTCGCCCGCCCCTCATTTGCATAAAGTTTATTCCAGGCATCTTCATGCAAATGAGGAGTGGGCAGCTCGGAGCCTCTCAAAATGTTAGGATTAGGGAAATGGCGGACCCAAAAATGCAGAGACAACAGGGCAGTGGTGAGTTTGAGGATTTAATAAATAAAAAGGGATACAACAAAAAGAGTCCTGAAGATAGCAGGCAAAAATAGTACCAAAAACCGTTAAGGAATAGGGTGACCAGATGAGAATGGGTAAAATTCGTGACGAGATGGGGGGGCAGGGCAATGTTGGGAAGCAGGGCGATCCCATCTGTGAAAACGCGTATAAGGACATGTACCATGGGTCAACTTTTGCAGAGCGGTAACCAATGAGAGGGCAGACTCGCGAAAGCAACTCTAATATTTTCTTCCGTTTAAACACATATGCTATATTAAAAATTCCTTGCAAATTAAAACAATATGATGTTCCTATACATGTAAACAGCTTACTTTATCATACGTCTCTGTATGACTACAGGGATGTTAATAGCTAGCTTGGCAGAGGGTTGCCCAGGCAGTTGGTTTTCCTGTTGAGCTTTTATACATGTATTTGTTTTAGTAGTAGTAGCATTGTAGTAACATTAGCATTGTAGCAATGACAACTAGCTGGTTGCTTGCGATACATGATGTTATTTAAACTAAACTAAACACAACTTTTTAAGCGGCAAAGTGTGTGACTGGAGTAGAAAACTTACCATATGGTTTGTGATGAGCCAGATACAACGGCAGCACGGTGGCTCAGTGGTTAGCAGTTCAGCCTCACAGCAAGAAGGTTCTGGGTTCGAACTGAGGCCTTTCTGTGTGGAGTTTGAATCCCACCATGAAGGCATGCATGCAACTAGGACTACAGTTGAAAATTAGCCTAATCAAAAATAAATATATCTTAATAAAAAATAAATAAATCTTAAACTGATAGAAACTTATCAACACCAACAACAAATTCTTAGCGTACACCATGCATCATGTTAAGGTAGAGTCTGTGTGATATTGAAACCTGCCTTCAATGGGGGGCGTTTTTAAATCCACATCCAAACACACAATGGTCCCACAAGGGCTCACCCACATCCAACTGCTGGTAAAGGATCCATATCTGTTTCCCGTTGCGGTGAATTGGGCTTTAGGGCAGACAATGCCGCGTTCTGCCAGCAGATGCCGGGAAACCGCTATTTTCCGATCCGTTAATAATTCCGGAATTGCATGACCGAGACAGTTGAAAAAAAGCTGTGGAAATCCAGCATAACTGTGTGAGTTATGGGTGATGCTGTAATAAATCTGACCTATCAATTTCCCCTTTATCCTGCTTTCCCATTGGCTGGTTGGGCCACTGTGCTGGTCAGACGGGCTATCAGAGCGGCACGAGTACCAAGGTAGGGTGACAAGCATGCCAGAACAAGCACATACACCATTTGACAACATTTAGGACTAGACCTAAAACCCAATGCAGGGAAAAGTTGTATCTAAAAGAAGATGCATTGTATTTTGATACCATTTTAATACCATACAACTATAAATGGTGAAATAAGTCGTCATGACTCACACTCCCACGTGCAAGGATAAAAACAGAGGCTCAGTCCTTACGCAGCGGTCGCGGGTTCGACTCAGATTCAGAGTCCCTCTCTCTCCCCTTTCCTGTCTTCAACTGTTAATAAAGGCCTAAAAAATGACCCAAAAAAATCTTTAAAAATAATACTTTGCAACAGATAGTGACTATTTAGTGAATATAGTGGTGTATATTTTTCTCAAGAATGGTGGAGACCAAAACAAAGCTAAAAGGAGAGTGAACACTGAACTACATTCATGACATGACCAGAAATCTGTATGTGCATGTACTCAATTATCCATATGTGCATTATGTAATACTGAATGTTCACAGAATGTTCCACAAAACTACATTTCCCTACAGCCACAGTGAGTGGTACATATTAGTGGCAGTGAAGGCTGTGGCTCTCAATGCTTGATGGGAAATGATAGTTATAAAGAAAAAGTTTAACATTGTGGGAAATATTTACTTTCTTGCTGAGAGTAAGATGAGAAGATCGATACCACTCTCAGACGTAAGAGTTGTATCAATCTTTTAATCTAATTTTGGGCAAGAAAGCGAATCAGCATATTTTCCAAAATATCTAACCCTTTTTTTCAAGCTTGCTGCCTATGTAGTACCATATAATAACTTGGGACTTCTTTCAATCATTCCACACTTCCTCCTCCCTCCTTATCTCCTCATGTTCCCCCCCTTATCTTTGACTTGTCACTTTATTTTTCCATTCTTTTGATTTTTGCATCTCGATCACCTGGTGTGTGAATTTCCTCCTCCCTTCCTTTGGTTCTTTATGTCTTCATTTCTTAATTCTGTATGTATTTCATTCCCCTCTCAACTTATTTTGCTACCTTCTATCTTCTAACTTTTCATTTTCACCTGTATACCTGTTTTTCCTTTGTTTTTTCTGTACTTCCTTTCCTCATCCAATCCTCTCTTCCACTCTCTTCTACCTTTTCTATTCCCTTGCTTTCCTCATGTGTACTTTTCACCCATTATCAATGACTCCTTTGGTGCTCCATGTGTTGTTTTTGTTACCCTCCTTCCATCTTTCATTCTGTCTTCATGTAGTTTCTCCATCAGATCAAGATGCCCAGGAGGAAGGTGAGAAATGGTGGACGTGTTGAAGGGGTTGAAGTCCTGATTTTCTTTTTTAAGCTCAGCACCATGTTGGTCGCTTTTTATTTACCTCAGGTTAATTATCCAACATATTTAAATGATCTACAGCCAATGGACATGGCCTTTACTTTATCAGGGTTTCCGCAGGATCTTAAAAAGTCTAAAATTTAAAAATCAAAATTGTAGGCCTTAAAGGTATTGTGGAGGATTTTCCCGAATTTTAGAAAAGAACCGCCCTCTGTACTTTTTGAAAAAATGCATATGCGCAACACTCTGCCTGCTCCCGAGAGGGAACGCCTATTAAACGTGTGCACGAGAGTGCACTGTTTACAAGTTGCTGTCGGCATGGCTCATACAAGCCTACTTTCCAAAAGAAGATTTGCACTTTTTCACAAATTGAGATGTTTACCGTGTGTGCGCGGTGCGTGACTTGTGCCAGGGCTAGCATCGCTAATCATAGCTTAGCTACATCAACTTTTAGTAGCAGTGATTTTAAATGGATTTCTCCAAATAGCATGCCAGACTTTACCTGTCGAGTAGAAACTTTGCGACTGAGGCATCAGTGGGAAGCCCAACCTGTGCTTTTAGCGCACGCCAGCGTGTGAAATGGTCTCCCAAAAACACTCTTGTCTTGAGAACGGCGAGCTTCCATGAACGGCTGAAACCGTAGCTCACCACACATATACACCTGAAAGTGCTCATGCGCAGAAAGCGAAAACTACCTAGGGACGTGCACGTACGACGGCCTTACGAATACATATCACCAGACTGATTGACAACTAGGAGGACCAATTATTTTGATGATCCACCCGGAAAAAGAAAATCCTCCACAATACCTTTAAAAAGTTTTACATTTGCTGAAGTATTGTGTTCAAGGTTTTACATAATTTTAAACAGGTCTTAATTTCCCTATGTCCATGCAACACTACCTCTAATGCTAATTTTTGTAATAATTTTTTAGCTTTCCTGTTATTGGCACAAAACTCTTAGATTGTATCACAGACATAAAAGGGATTTTATTCTTTTTCTATGGGAAAGTGTAAGTTTATTGATACTTTAGTGAAAAAAACGGAATTTAGGGCTTACTTGATGTTGTGTTAAAGGTCTTAAATTTCATTCATTATGGTCTTAAAAAGGTCTTAAAAAGTCTTAAATTTGACTTGTTGAAACATGCAGAATCTCTGTTTACGGAGTAATTTGGTCTGCTAAATAAATAAAAAGCTGTACCTATTTACCTTTTATTCATTCCTTTATTTGGATATCCATTAGCAGCCATCACAAAGTGCAAATTTACATGCATTTAAAACAAGACATAAAGTGCAAGGAAAACCTACTATAATCACCCTTATTTTTTAAGAAAATATTTAAGAATGTGCTAATAGACATGGTCAAAAAAATGTGTTACCCTGATCTGGAAAGCAAAAGTGTGTATAAAAATGATGTCCTTGCTCTTTTGTTTTGTTAGAACTAATAAAAACTGCTAAATAGCCCTTTCTTTTCTCAGTCCCATGCTTGCTGTGTTTTCAATCACATTAACAACTTTATTAACAACTTTCAGATTTTCTAATTCTCCTTCTGCATATTTGTGGGAACATTTTTGAATCACTCATATAATCAATATTTTTTTGCTTGTCTTTCTCTCTTTCATTAACAGAGGAGCGCCCCAAACCCAAGTATGTCCATATTATTTTATTATGTTTGCATGGTTATGTTTTCAAATATGTCACATTCCCTTAATCCCTTTAGAAAAAAAAAAGAAAACTGTCATTTTGTGCTTCCTTTTTTTCATCAGACCTTTGGTGCCTCAACTTGCCCCTCCAAAGATTCCTGAGGGGGACAGGGTTGATTTTGATGTGAGTCATGAAAAGGGGATCAAACCAGATCACTTTTATTTTCTTAGTTTTTGACTTTGCATCTGCGTCATAAATGAAATGGGAACCAGGGCTGTTAACCCTTGGGCTGCATTAGCTCAGTTTGTGGGGACTTGGCTTAGGAACCGAAGGAGTTGCTGGTTCAAGTCCCCCGTACCGACCAGCGGCGAAGCCAGACGTTGTAAACAATTGGGGCTCAGCCCAGACCTGGGGGGGGGGGGCATCTATTGTTCAAGATATGTGATAATAGAATGCCTAAAAATCTGTAAATCACTTGGTATAGTTGCCAAAGAAAAGAATAATCCTGTAGAGCCTACATCCATTTTGTACTTAATTGTTCTCCAATGGTCTTCATCATTCTGAAACCATAACTCAACAAATTTTGAGGAGGACTTCTTTTACTCCTGCCACATATAAAATAACGAACTTGTCTTACACTATGACGGAGTAGAGGCGATATTTCCACAGTAATACCACTTTTGCTACATTGATTTTCCGGTCCATTCAGAGAGACTGTATACATACAGACATATATATATATTTCATTTGAACCATATCTAGTGAGTTCTATAGAGATGCCCATATGGAAATAAAAACTCCCTTCTCCACCAGGACATCCACAGAAAGCGTATGGAGAAGGACTTACTGGAGCTGCATACGCTGATCGACGTCCACTTTGATCAGAGGAAGAAAGATGAGGAGGAACTCATCAGCCTCAAGGAACGAATCGTAAGTTCACTTAGATGCACTAAGACACTTTCTGGCTGTTACGACCACAGCAAATAAACACTATGGAAAATGTGACCATCAACTTTTTATCCCAATGTTGCTTCATGTTTAGTAAAATGCACGAAACGTTTTATGGCTTGTTTGCTTTGCTTTCCATCAGGAGCGTCGTCGGTCCGAGAAAGCTGAGATCCTGAGGGTCAGAGCAGAGAAGGAAAAGGACAGACAGAACAGGATTGCGGTAACACACACACACACACACACACTCATACTCACACAAAAATTTACAAATATATCACCCAGTCCACACATCCTTTACATAGGCTGTAAACAGCCTAAAATTGTTTCTCATATATGAAACCATTGTTAATTTATAAAATGTAAAAAGCTGCTCAACACAACATAATATCTCCCCTTCAGGTGTGAAACAATATAATTCAGGGGTTGAGCCAGACGTTCCCCCAGCTATATACTTTTGAAAGATAATTGGTAATAGAATGCTTAGAAATCTGTACATCATTTGGGAAAGTCATAATAGTTGGCAAGGAAAAGAATCATCCTGTAAAGCCTACATCCCAGAGGTGGTTCTGTGGGGGGTACACAAAGGTGGCCAGTGACCCCCTCTGGCCCCCCTAACTGTGGCAAATATTTTGATACATTTTTAACCCCACCTTTATCCCCAAAGCGGGGGTAATGTGCAGTGCAGAAATAGATCAAATGTAGGTTAACACTGAGCTACTTTCATCCAATGTTAAGTCAGCACCGTGAAAACACAGTGAGTTTGCAGCCAATTAAATTGCCTGCCTGACCATATATGGAAGTTAACGTAACTAGTAGTGGGACACGCACGGAATGGAGAAACATTTTTATATATGTTTATGGAGAGAGATTCAACGTGGAGAATGTGTAAATCTTTATTTAAATATCAAAAACAACTTTTTTGTAGTCAGATTTAACTCATAGGAACATTTTTCAAGTTTTTGTTCATCCTTCTCCGTTTGTCAGGAGGAACGTCACAGAAAAGAGGAAGAGGAAGCCAAGAAGAAGGCTGATGATGACATCAAGAAGAAGAAAGTGCTGTCTGGCATTGGAGCCAACTTTGGAAGCTTCTTGGCCAAGGTCTGCTGTTATTCTCAGTAGAGCTCATGATAACCCTGATGATGATGATGATGATGATGATGATGATGATACAGATGTTGACTGTGCACTGTGTTTCTTCCCATCCCAGGCGGAGACGAGGAGGGGCAAGCGTCTGACAGGCAGAGAGATCAAGAAGAAGACTCTGTCTGAGAGACGACAGTCGCTAGACATTGACAATTTGAGGGAGGATGCACTCAAGTGAGCTTTGGATTTCTCTGCATGTTGCAGGCGTGTGAATGGGGCTGTAGTAAGAGCGATATTGAGTATCTAAGGAGTCTGACTGCTGGTTTATTTTTTTTCCCTTTTCAAAATCAAAAACACAAGCGCAAAGGTGTAAGGCATGGAATCAAACAGTTTGTGTCTCCGCTCCTAATGCCAGCTTCAAACGTTAGCATGTCTAGCTAACTCATACCCTTTTCCCACCAAAATTTACGTCTATATGCAGGTTTCTAAAACCTAACCTAACCTTGGCTAAAAATAGCCAAAAGACTTCTCTCCTATTGCTGTTCACTTTTTATTGTGTCGCATTCAACTTCACGAACGCGATGGAAAACAGTGTTAACTTTTCCAGCTACAGCTTCCCGATACAGTGCACAAAATTGTGAAACTCAGACCGATCACTCCGCATTCACCGTCACTCTCTCAAGGTACAGTACCTGTCCACAGGTAGCCTCACTTCCATACTTCCAATTCATTGTCTACGGAAGGAGCCAGGCAATGCATTGTGGTAGCATCTCGACGACTTTCGAGAGACAGGGCGGTGAGTTGCTCCTCATTTGCATAAAGTTATGATTCAGGCTACTCTTTTGAACTCTGTGCCGACTAATTTAATGGATGCGCGCTGCTTGGGCGGAGACCCGCTCGTACTGCAGAGTCATTTGACCCGGGAGTGAATGCCGATTCCCACTGCAGACAAAAGCCAGATGTTAGTGGGTGCGGGTGGGTTTTTTGACCCGTGGGATAACTTACTA
This sequence comes from Perca schrenkii, assembly GCA_025617405.1. NCBI lineage: Eukaryota > Metazoa > Chordata > Actinopteri > Perciformes > Percidae > Perca > Perca schrenkii. The sequence continues at coordinate 24,311,051 of CM046801.1, read as the reverse complement.
CCGAATACCATTTTTGGTGTTGAGCACTGCCAGTGCTGTGCCAGAAAGCAGTGCCATTAACTTTACGGCACGGCCAACACCAGGCTGCTCTACAATTCAACAGCACATACCTCTGCACACATCAGACTGCTCGGTTAGAACTCGTCACGCTGAGACTTTCTCTCAGCTGAGATGGACAGCATAGCGCTGCACTGTTTCACTGTTTGTACTGCATAAATTAGCCAGCGGCTAGCGTAAAGAAACGCAGATGGACTCGGGCATTTAACGAAATAAAAAAGGTCAGAATCATAGAAATAAAATAGAAGAAAAAAATAACTTTCTTAATTTGTTCTTTGTGTTTCCAAGGCAACGGGCCCAGGAGATGTGGAACTGGATCTACCAGCTGGAGTCTGACAAGTTTGACTTCATGGAGTACATGAAGCACCAGAAATATGAGGTACCACTGGTACTTGCTAAGTCATGTTTTATAGTGTTTCTGTAGCTGTCCTGTACCATGTCATATACTATCTATCTATCTATCTATCTATCTATCTATCTATCTATCTATCTATCTATCTATCTATCTATCTATCTATCTATCTATCTGTCTGTCTGTCTGTCTGTCTATCTAATATATATATATATATATATATATATATATATATATATATATATATATATATATATATATATATAAAAACCTATCCCACACACACACACACATATATATATATATATATATATATATATGAAATTGCAAAAAAAAATGGCAAAAAGAAAAAAGCTTATTTAACTATATTGCTGCATTTTTTATGCTGTCTGTGACATTTACTGAGGTGGCACATGCATGCAACAAAGAATTGCACTTCTTTTTGTTGTAGTGGAATCTTGGTTTATGCAATACAGATAAATAAAAAAGACATGTCACAGACACTAATTTTATTAGGTCATAATATAATGAGTGACAAACGTGTCTCTGTCAGGAGACAATTGTTGTCAGTGTTCTTGTACAAGAGTTGATCCTGATGAGAAGCATTTTGGTTGCATTTTGGATGTTAGAATAACAGTTGTTAGTTGTTCTGAGCTGCATGTCGGTAAATATAACTTTGAAGAGCTTTGACAAAGTGAACTCAGAGAAATGTAAACTAGCAATTGTGAACTGGAGCCTGTAATACAGGAAGTAATTTGTCAAGCATTTGCTACTGTAGTTGTGTTTTCTCAAATGTGACGCTCTGCTCCTGCCTCTCCTTGAAGACGTTAGCTTGGGCTCTAGGATTTTTATATAATGAAGATAACTTTTTTTCTGACATTTTATGGGCTAAAAGTGTATAGAAATACAAAAAAAAAGTGTACTGATTCCTTTCATAATGGTTTTAATTCTTTTTCCTGTTACCTTAAATTCCTGTTGTTTGCCTCCTGTAGATCACCGTGCTGCTGAACCGAATCCAACATGCTCAGAAATTGTGAGTAGTCACTTTTATACAAAATATAAAATATGATAAACTGCAGATAAACTACCATCCCAATTGCAACACATTCTCACTCCCATCTCTTAAAATACGGACGCTTGGCCAGGTGCCTTTGTTGTTGTTATTGACGCCAACAGTCTCCTTTAGCGTCATATAACGCGATTTAACTAATCGCGCTTGGTCGGGACTATTGGCGTCCCTTTAGACGAAGTTAGGTTAAGGAAAAGGTCACGGGTTGGCTTACGTTTCCGTGACTCGCGGAAACGGGACGGTTGAGTTTAGGGAAAGGTCGTGGGTGGGCTTACGCTTCCGTGACAAGCGGCAATAACGGGACGGTTAAAGACACACTGTGTTTTACCCATCCACCACCCCGACCAACCTCCCTACACAGAATTTCCCCCTTACATACTACTCTCTAAACCCCGTGTACATACTGCTCTCCCCGGGGCGCTTTTTTCGTCGCTTCAGACGCTGACAGCCACTGTCCAAACGTTCGTATTTTACGAGTCCGGAGTGAGAACTGGTTGACAATCCCTGTTACAGCCGGTCCTACTTTCCTTCTCTTTTCCTCTCACAGTAAAAAGATCCATGGCAAAGGGAAGGTGGGCGGTCGCTGGAAGTAAAGTGGGGTGAACACTGATACAACCCAAACGAAAAGTGGAGGCAGTATAGGAATGGAGAGATCACACATTTCCCCTTCGATGGTCCTCTGGTGCCAGAGCCGCTCTCTAGGCCTTTCCTGCGTGTGCGTGTGAAAGATATTGAATGTTTCTTGATAAGATGTATTGCTAATAAAACAACATGCACTCAGTTTGGATTTGTAGTTTTTTTCTTCATCTAATGTGTGCGGGTGCATTATATATGTATATATATATATATATATATATATATATATATATATATATATATATATATATATATATATATATATATATATATATACATATATATATATATATACATATACTATATATATATATTGCTTTGACCCAGTAATAATATCATCATATTTATTTTGGGTCATCAATTAAACCCCAAAAAGCAGTTGATTCTTTTCAGTCATGTCAGTGTAACTTTCTCATCGGTCAGGGACTTAACAAAAAAAAAAGTATTTATTTGTCCAGTGTTTTTTTTACTTGTTCACCACGAACAATATATGGTTATTTTGACCGACTTTTAGTTATAAAATTCATTTTCTAACCTTACAGTAAATGTCCACTGCTGCAGCTGCGTGTTTTGAGTAATCTTCATTGTAACTGGATTTCAAGAAACGTCTTTACAGCACTTACTCTTCAGATTTTAGATGACGTGAAATGTACACGGTTTAAAGAGAAAATCTGAAATACTTGTTGTTTATGACCATTTAAAATAGACAGAGAAAGGGATATGCTGTAAAATAACGGCTGACAAGTAATTATACCTCATTATAAAACACTATATCTTCTGGACTTTTTAAAAACTTTTTTAAATAGCTTATTATCTGTGGGTTTACGTTTAGTTTAGTTTAGTTTAGTTTGGTTTCCTTCCGTTTCTTCTCCTCTCCTGTCTGTGGTAATTATGTTTCCCCTCCCCCTTTAATTCCAGCCTCACATGTTAGGCTCATTGAGACTCAGACAAGGACTACAGAGGACACACCGTTAATCCAGTCACTGCATCGAGTCAGAACACACACACACACACACACACACATGCACAGACCTCACTGAAATCAAATTTAGCAGATGAGCGCTGCGTTGCCTTTGGAATGTGAAGACCACAGTTTGTCCAGAAAAAGCCTGCACATTCATGATTTTGATTACTGGAACAAATGGCAGAAATAATCGCAGGGTCAAGGATTAGTTACCCTCAGAAAATTACAGTTAACGCTTCAGTTCTTCTGATTTACGGTATAAAAATCCTCCTGATTGTATTAGAGGATATAATCCCATTCGGAAGCATGATATATCATAATCGTTTTTTTCTGGTTCAAATAGAGGGTTTTGTTTTTTCAACAGACATCTTTCACCCCAAATTATGCATTCAAGTGATTCTACTGTGTGTGTGTGTGTGTGTGTGTGTGTGTGTGTGTGTGTGTGAGAGAGAGAGGGACTTTCTGCTTGTAAAATGCAATTGAAACGATATCATGCGAATGAAAGGATATCATGTTCGCATGTGAGGATATGCTTGGGTGTGCACACATGTGAATCCAATCCAACCATCAAACCATCTGTCATTGTTTGGAAATACTTTATTTATTCAGCTATTTATTTACAATCACATTGCAAATATCGAAATAGAAACCACAAAACAGCTTTCCATTTTTAATGATTAACAACACACACACACACACACACACACACACACACACACACATGCACGCACAAATATCAATGTGCACACTCACCAAACACACAAGATCTCCACTCATTCAAACACAAGCACAGAAAGAGACACAAAGAGAAACAGAACAATAATCAGTAAAAACATGTAACTAAATGCAAAACATTTCACAAGGAAAATCAAGTTTCGACAGTTTGGAAGATATGAGAGTTATCAGTGTAAACAGGAGGAAGTCATAAGGAAAGAGGAAATAAAGAAGAAACACACTTCAGCTCTGCAACAGCAGTTGAGAGCTACTCAAACAGAAAGGATGGATTTTTGGTGAGCATTTTATAAAGTATTTCTTTCAAAGCAAGCTACAGGTGTTAAGGAAAGACATATTAAAGGGGGACTTTCCCATTTTTACACATGTACTCATCATAGGGAGAACACTTAGCCTCTGAAAACAGTTGTATGTTTTCTTTTACTGTGGAGAAGCTTTTGAACGTCTCACAAAAATAACCCTGATGATGCACTTGAGACGTTTAACAGAAAGCATGTGTCAAGAAATGGGGGCACTGATAAAGACGCATAAAGACTTTTCAAATCGGAAAGTCGGGAGAGCCTCACCAGCCCCAAAAGCATGTCTGCTCCGTGCATCAACAGTACTGAAAGCTGTAGTAACATACTGTTTATTATTTATTCTGAGTCTCCCAATTTTATGGAAATGCAATACTAAATTTCCGGAGAACCCCTTTAATATTTAAATAGGTGTGTTGTTTGCCTAGTAAGTCGGTGAGCGTAAATGTGCAGCGTTTCAGTGTATGCATGAGCTAATGCAAAAACATTTAGCTGCATTGTGTCAAAACAATATAAAGCACACATGTAGTCATATAAAGAGATCCCAAAATGAAATATTACAAAATGAATGATGATGTGAAACGGAAACAAACTAAAGAATATTTTTCAACAGGTTATTTCATAATACCTACAGTTGTTTGGTTTCAAATGAAAATGTGTGTGTGTGTTTGTGTGTTTAGCGGATGGGGGCCTTCAGAGCAGCATCCACCTCCTCCTCTGGGCACAGCGAGTGCCACTGGGCCACTGGCCGCCTGGGATTGGCCAGCATGTCTGACCAGTGGCGCAGGCCGACACCTGAGGCGCCGTAGCCGATCCAGAACTTGCCAATGGCGTCGTTGCTGCCAAGCTTGTCGTAGTCATACACAGTAATTATCACCTGGAGTTTCTGTACGCGGAGAGAGCCGAGGAGGAGAAGCTATGGTTAGACCAAATTCTTCTGCATGTACAGTAGGACTGCATGATATGAGGACAATATCTAATTAAGATTATGTAGACTGATATTGTTACTGTGACATGATTCACCATATTGGAGGGAATCATTTTTGTATCATTCTTCGGATTTTCTTTGAAAAATATTACAATTGTTATAGGTTGATTTTTTTTCTTTAATCTGTAGGACATGTTTTGTAGGCTGGGACGTCTCTGCAGCACCACAATACTTAATTCAGAATGGTTTGACAAATATTTTGCCTTTACAAATATTGCACCCCCCTCCTCCGATTTTGATATTGCACTAGTCCATATTTAGCCTGGCTGACACCAGACCCTTCTCAGCTGTAACTGACTTGCAGAGCAAATCTCAAATTTGCCGGAAGTTCGTCAGGGTTTACCCAGGCTAGTCCATATTGGGATTTCAATAAAATTGCGATAAATTGTGCAGCCCTAATGTACAGTATATATTTCAATGAGGCTGATACTACTTAGCCTGTAATAGGTTGTATAATATCTCCTGTGGCTATTGGCTTTCCAACGTTCCAATGATGATGTCACATGGGTTATTTCGGATTAAGCCTGGGCTTGTGACTTAAACTTTTCACAAACCTGGAGGTGAAAGAAGTAGGCATTTAGGGTGATATAAGGGTCCGTTGTTGAGATATTTCAGTGTGGACCAAAGTGGTGGACCAACTGACCTGACCCACAGTGCCAGTCCTGAAACCGCTAGCGTGGCTAATAATGTAGCCATAAAAGAATGGAATCTTAATTTGAAACAATTAACTGAATGCAAGCTGAATACTGCTTTTATGATGAGCGAGAAGAACAAGTAAATGTCAAAGGAAATGTGTGCTGTATTTAACTCAAATGTACAAACCTGGATCATGGAGAAGGGGATCTCAAAGCTAAAACTCTCATTGAAGTAAGGATTCAGAGTGTTTTGTTTAACTGACGTCTTCTTCTTCTTTATTCGCTTCCCATTGTGCTGCAACACCACCTTAACAAAGGGATCTGAGAGAGAGAGAGAGAGAGAGAGAGAGAGAGAGAGAGAGAGAGAGAGAGAGAGAGAAACGACATCAGGCAGTGGATCAGGAGAGCCAGCAGGAAAACCGTGATGGTAGGTGTCCACTGCCAACTTGCCAAGCCTCATTTGCATGCTTCCCATTCATTAGTCTAGGCTAGTGGTTTTCAACCTTTTTTGAGCCACGGCACAGTTTTTACATTAAAAAAAATCCCGCGGCACACCACCAACCAAAAATGACACATTGTAGCCTAATAATCAGAATCTGCATTTTTCTTTTTTTTTTAATGTAGCCATCGCTTTTGCAGGCTTACATCGATGATCTCGGCCCTACTGCTTACATCCTGTCACTGCGGGATGCGCGCGAAAGGTGGCAGCAGGGCTCCAGACTAACTTTTTTCATTAGGAGCATAGTGGCCCCCAACTCAAAATTTTAGGGACACAACCAAAAGGTGCTGTAGAAATAAAGTTGCCTCGCCTTACACCCTCAGCCTATCAGTCAGCCTCCAGGGCACAGAAACCACTGCTGTGCCTGCTCGGCTCTGAGGAAGTGTAACATCAACAGCACCGCGACCGCTTTCGGCTCGCCATTAATATATCACAGCAAACGCTGTCTGCTTGAAGTTATGAAAAACTGTAACCACACTTGAAACCACTTTATCGGCATTTCCGTGACTCACTGTGACTTCAACCAAACTGCAGAGCCGACGTAGTTCGCATTGTCGGCAGCTCTGCGTGTGTGCGAGTGTGTGCGTGTGTGTCAGAGCTCTGCTCTCTGTCTCTGTGTTTCAGAGAGGACAGATAAGCTCAGGTACCGAAATGTCAACGTTTAACGTGTAAAAAAAGGGGGCAAATTTACTGGTCGCACATGTGCGACTGGATGTAAAATACATTCGCACACTCAAATTTTGGTCGCAAAATTACTGCCCTGCTGGCATTTTATTGTCTTAAATCAACAAGGTCATTATTGCGCTATACTCCCAGCTACTGACACAGAATAGTATTTAATATCTCTGCCAGTCATATTGAGGCACAGAGAGGCACAACAATGGAAAATGATTTGCAGTAACTCAATAAAAAAATTTGTTGGACCAATTAAGTAAAATCGGATAATTTCCCACGGCACACAGGACGATCTCTCACGGCACACTAGTGTGCCGCGGCACAGTGGTTGAAAATCACTGGTCTAAGGGAATGTTATGTCTCATCAAGTATGGGTGCAATGCATTCTGGTAGCGTTGCGGCAACATTCGAAAAGCGGGGCATCAAGTTTTATTTTATGCAAATAAGGAGCCGGCAGCTCGACTCATCGTCTCTCAGGAACTCATGGAAATCTTTTCAACTGACCGTTGTCGATCTGAAATGATGACAGATTCCGCAACTGCATAGCCTATGTCTCCCAAAAAATGTTTTCAGAAACATCGGTTAACTGTTTTTCGTAACAAAAAAGGCGCCATGATGGTCTGTTTTAAAATTCGGGAGCAGACAGCCCCACGTGAAGCATTCGTCCAATCAGCTGCAGCCATCGCGGTTGTAGGAGGGTGTAGCCTGTTTTCTTTGCTTGTCAGTGGTCAGTGAAAAGAAGCCCACCAGCGTGGAATGCTGGGAAGCGGACGATTGCCGGAAAAATAACGCCACAGTGGACGTGAACCGTAACTGCCATTCATTAACAGTCTTTAGTACAAGCATGCAGGCAAGTGTGTGTTTTTACCTGACAGTCCTCCAACATCCATCTTCTTCAAGTTCTTGGCTTCCATGATGTTAACTGTGAGCTTACCGGCCGTAGGGACGTAACGAAGGGAAATGCAAATATCACCTAGCTTCTCTTCCTGTGAAGGACATTACATATACATGGATGAGTTATCATATTGAACAGGGCTTTGGTTGCTTTAAATGTTGGTAATTCATTGTTTCAGTGGATGTCAAAAAAAAATCATCTACCTCCTCTTTCTCTCCTCCGCTCAGATCCTTCCATTCATGGATTGGCTGTGCAAGGTCTATACTGTTCATGGGAATCTTGATCTCGCCGATGGTGTCATGCTTACCAAAACGGTCAAAGTCAAACACCTGCAGCACCAGAATCTGACCACCCAACTCATTATAGGGTATCTGGAAAGGGATCACATAAAAAAAAGTGCTTAAGATGCTTTGATGTTCATACTGGACAGTTTACAAATGCTACTGATAATATGATCAAAACAATTTCAATGTAAAGTTTACTGTTCATTCATTCACTGCTCTCCAGTATTGATGTACAGACCTTAAAGGTGAAGGTCTCATTGAAGACCGGACAGAGGTTCTTGCGCTGGACTTTGGTCTCAAACTTCTTCTTCTTGTCTGGCAGCATGTAGACTTTGACATAGGGATCTGAGGTCCCCCCTATATCCATGGCTGGGAGGTCCTGAGCCTGGAGGATGCCGACTATCAGCTGGAGAAGGACGGGGAGATAAGATTAAGCAAAGATCCACTATACTAAAGAAGCACATTTCAAGCAGTGCCAATGGTATGAAACAGTACGCACTTCCTGTCTCCTAAATGGGCGTGACCTCTTGAAAGTGTAGTTAATGTTGTGTGGATGGATGAAAAGTTGTATTTGTATAATTTATGAATACTTTCTTTTGCTAACATGTAAAAGACATATTTAGCATTGCGGAATACGTTTTTTTTACCACGTTCACCAACGTTAGTTGACATTAGCTTATTAGTGTTGCCACATCTTGCGTGAGTTTGTTCTTGAGATAGAAATGGGTCGGAACAAAGTTAATTTTCTCCTGATGTGCCATTTTAGTGTCAGCATATGTGGCTTGTGAAAAATGGTCACCAAAGTAAAAATATTTACTTTGGTGACTATAAGGCGAAAGAATTGGTAATAATCTGTGTTCACGTTCACTTCTCCCATTGGAATCAATACACTCAGGACCTGCCGGTAGTCTCCTAAAGAGGCGTGGCAGAAACCCACGTGACACAGATAGAGGAAATTACTCTGAGTTGGGGCGTCAGTTCGGAACTGTGTCTGGTTTAAGCATTCCTGGGTCCTAAATCTTGAAATGAAGCTAGCTTTTCAGAATAAAGGGTGCCATCTTTACTGGGTCCGTCTATGGTTTGGGCTCATTAATTCTTTAATTTCTGTGTTTGGGAGGTTTGATATTGGGGTGTGCTTGCAAAATACTACGTGCAGGTGTGTGTACCTGGTTATCAGTAAAGTTATAGTCCAGTGAGTACTCCAGTTTGCCTAAGCTTTCCTTCTCCTCATCTTCCTTCCCTTCCTCTCCCTCCTGGAAGAAACACAGCATAGTTATCCATTAACAGAAAACAGCATTAAGGTCACACATTTCAAAATACGTCAATTTTGACCATACAGTGAAAATGACATGAGATAGGAAAAGGTTTTAAATATTCTGCGGAGGCCTGGGTCTTAAAAATACACTATGGAGAAATATTTTAATGAGTGTGCCCCCATTTTCCAAGTTTTAATGCATTCACGTAACACTGAATGTTAACACTACTAGAGTTCGTATAGTTTGTTTACAAGAAAACTCAAATTTATGGTTCCCCTGTGGTTTCCTTTTCAAAAAGAAAAGAAATTCCAGGTCACACTTTTCACCTCTGCATTTGGTTTCTTTGGTCAGTTTTAGTTGGTTTTGGTTGTTTTTTACCGACCAAATGTGTGCTGGAATTGTATTTCTTTTTTAAATGGATCTTTGAGGGGGGAAGTAATTCCCTGCACCACAAAATAGACAAAGCAAGTGGTGTGTGTGTTGCTTTCTACTCATCCACTGTGGTTTCCCACATAATAGCATAATAGAATAATGTTACATTCCACATTCCATTCTGTGAGTCTGAAGAAAGTCGCTCACGTCCGTTTTGTGTATCCTCAATTGCAACACTGTTTTTCTATCTGTGTGAACAGACCTTGAGACAATCCTGGTCAAATTGTTTCACAACACATACTATCAGTAATCAAGGACAAGCATTAGGCCTATAAGCATTGATGAAAAAAAATACTAATTGTTTTATCCTTTTGGTTTTGCAACAAGTATATATTTTATATTTATTCTTGTGACTACAAGCTTCTGCAATCCCAAGGGAACAGCAGCTGTTACTCTGTCATCCATTTTGGCTTTTGTGCCCAGTTTAAGCTGTCAATTCGTTACTACTAGTATCAATATGGATAAAAGCCAAACAGCTGTGGACTGTGAAGCAGTGATTGCAATCAGATACAAAGAGTGGAGCTCTAACTGCTGCTAACTCTATCGGTTGGCCTGTGGAGAGTGTAGTCAGCCATGTACTGCTACACATGTTCCCAATTGCATATTTTCACCCGCCTTTAAGGAGTAGTTCATTTTGCGAAATAGGCCTATTTGCTTTGCTAAGATTTAATTGAGGATATCTACACTCATGTCTGCACATTAGTGAAATATGATGCTGCAGCCGGCAGCTGGTTAGCTTAGCATAAAAGGGAAAACAGCTAGCTTAGCTCTGTCCAAAAGTATCAAAATCCGCCTATCTGCTAGTATGTTTTATCCCGCCAAATCAAGGAGGAACCACTCAAAAATCATGATGGACTCTTTAGAAGAGTTAATTAATTAATGAATGTGTATCTCCAAAAACGCTGCTGTCTTTTTTTCTGCAGAGACATAAAACACATCACTCGAGCTTCTGCACTCGGAGGTCGCCTGACTACACCATTTTGTAAACATAGCCATACTGAGAAATCCAGAGAGAATTGTGTGGAGCTGATAGTCTTAATTAGCTTTGTATCAACTCATTTGGCAATGGCTTGAATGTAACAGACGTTCATTAAAATAAAGTAGTTGTGCACTTTAAACTCAGTCTAATTACCAATTACTCTCAACTCTCTCAACCTCAACATTTCTCACCTTCTTATCATCTCCACCCTCTCCATCTTTGTCCTTCTTCCTGCGCCCTCGTCCTCCCTTCCTCTCTCGGACCTTCTTGGGCTTCTTGGCACCGAAGCACTTCTTGTAGATACAGAATCCCATGCAGGCGATAAGGGCAAGGACTACAACCACAATGGCTCCCACCGCCCACATGGGCACTGAAGAAAGGCGGAGAAAGGCATGTTTGCACCGTGTAATTTTATAGGAAACAACATACACGGTAGACGACTGACGGACAACACCCTTTGGACAGGAAAAAAACTATGCTATGTGCTACTTCTGCTATGGTGATGTTATATTGTTTACAAAGAATGGAATTAGATACAATTATTTTGTGTCTTTTCTTTTATGCAATTATTGTTGTAATGCATGTAGCTTATTGTAACATCTCAGTAGGATTTCATGCTCTGATCACATAATTCCTGTTTTCCTTATATATGTTGCCTTTAGGGGCTATTATAAGAAAGCACAACCTGTCTTTTCATTGTTATGCAGATGATTTACAAATTTATTTGCCTATGAAACCGAATGGCAGTGTTGCACTAGACTCCCTGCTTAGCTGTATTAATGATATTAAGTTGTGGCTTTCACAAAACTTTCTTCATTTGAATGAAGCTAAAACTGAGTGTATCATCTTCAGTACTTCAGATATGCCAGACGGTCCAGCTTTGAGTTTGGGAGCCCTGGCTTCATACCTTAAGCCTGCTGTCAAAAATTTGGGGGGTTACTTTTGATTGCAACATGAAATTTGATAAGCAAATCAGCAATGTTGTTAGAATGAGTTTTGTCCAGCTTCGTCTCCTGGCTAAAGTTAAGCCCTTCCTTAACAGGCATGATCTAGAAAAGGCGATTCATGCCTTTATTAGTTCAAGGTTGGATTACTGTAATGCTCTTTATGTTGGTCTGAATCAGACCACCATCTCACGACTTCAACTTGTACAGAATGCCGCTGCTCGCTTTTTAACAAATACGTCTAGACGCGCACACATCACTCCTGTTCTCTATACCCTACATTGGCTCCCTGTGCGTTTTAGAATTGATTTTAAGATTTTATTGTTTGTTTTTAAGGCCTTAAACTGCCTTGCCCCGGAGTATTTGTCTGATATCTTAACACTGCGTGAGCACAACCGGTCCTTGCGGTCCTCAAATCAGCTGGTTTTAGAAGTCCCAAGGTCAAAGTATAAACGGTGGGGTGATCGGGCTTTTGCAGTTGCTGCCCCGAGACTCTGGAACAAGTTACCCCCTGAAATTCGGACGACTACAGATGTAGCACTTTTTAGGTCTAGACTTAAAACTTATCTGTTTAGAAAGGCTTTTAATACATAGTAGTGGTGTGACAATTTCTCTCTCCTATATTCTATGTAACCTTTTCTGATTTTATTGTTTCTATATGTCATTCTTTTTCGTATGATATGTTATATGATGTGTGTTTTAGTCTTGGTTTCTGATGTGAAGCACTTTGGATACCTGTTGGTGACTTTAAAGTGCTATATAAATAAATGTTGATTGATTGATTGATTGATTGTTGCAACATTAGCTTCTTGTTGTCCAGATCGGCCATGTTTTTTTTCTTTGTGTGAGAGACTTTCGTAATATCAGGCAGTAAATTCTATCATGGAGTACAGCAAAAAAGTTAAAATATTTCAACTTTGAATGGCAATGCCGTCTACCGTTGCCATAGTCTATATCCATGACATTTCACTTCAGGTAAATTATGCTGGATGTCCCTCATTTCATCCGGATGTCCGTCACTTTCCTCTTTCATTGTGTTGTAATTTTAAACTCCAGTGGATCTATGCGGACTATGGTTAACTGCTCCTCAGATCTCTGCAGGGTAAATCCAGACAGCTAGCTAGACTATCTGTCCAATCTGAGTTTTCTGTTGCACAACTAAAACAACCTTTGAACGTACACATGTTCCACCAAAACAAGTTCCTTGCCGAGGCTATTTTGCATAGGCACCGTTGCTCTGTCCGGCGCCCAAGATGATTGTGATTGGTTTAAAGAAATTGCCAATAAACCAGAGCACATTTTTCTCCTGTCCCAGAAAGCTGTGTGGACTAAGTGAGACTACCATGGCAACGGGTGGAGTATACATGCTGCCACCTGTTTACCCCGGCATGGGCATTCCCAGTATACGAGAATGTTGATGATGTATGCTGTTTGGGCGTTTTAGTTTAAACACAAATTTGTTCTTCTGCTGGAGACCCTCCTTCGCAGTACTGTGGAGGAGGGTATGGCAATGCAAGACTACTGCTGCCAGTATTCTCTGCTGGCCTCACCTAATTTTAGCGCCCTGCTCTCGCCCATTGAAATGATATCTGGTTTGCCGTCTATGATCTGCCTGAATCCATGTCTTGTTTCATAAATTGAAGCTCAAACCTGCAATAACTAATGTTTTTTGGCCACTTCAGAGCAGCAAAAACATTTGTTCTGTTTTTGGTCTCTGCCAACGGCTCTTTAGCTGCTAAATGCTCCACAGCTAACTGTGTCTGTCTGCTGAGCTAGGTAGTGTACAGTGGGTTTTTAGAGCTTTTTAGCTGAAACAGCTGCTTGCTGCGGCTGACAACATCGCTACAAGAGTGGTGAGAGTGAGCCAAAACAGTACAGTTGCGGCCGGACAGCTAAATAAGGATCCTAAACTCTAAAATGGGGGGAGCAGCAGATTCTAGTGATAAGCGACCCCTTTCACATAGTCATTTTATACATTGTTATTGTAAAAATATTGATTGTAGCTGCTTTAACCATTGGGTCACCACTGTTGGATTAGCAAAATCTCTGACATATTAAAGACTATTCGATCATTTCCTTTTCAAATTCTTGAAAAGTTCCCGTAGAGGTGGAACATTTTGCGTGTCGGGTATGCCTTTAAAATGGTGGGGATTCAGCCTGAAGTCCATGATTAATTGCAGTGTGATACAAAAGTTTATTTGCATAAAAAGTAAAATGTATCACTTATTATCTCATAAAGAGTTTATACCGGTATTAGTGCTATTTTTTATCATTTGTAACTTTTCATATTTAAAACTTTTGGGCGAAAGTGGGCTTCCGTACAATTGGCTAAGAAGCCAATTGTGACTATAGATGGAAATTAGCCTTTGGGCTATAATCTGGCACTTTTACGTGTACTGCTGTACATGTTCATTAAATGTGCATTGTCCTTAAATAAATAAATAAAAGCCCAAGAGTGTACAAAGCCTTTTTTTTTTAGCTGGTGAAGGGTGTGTCTCTATAATACTTCCATAATACTACATTCCTCTACTATAACAACTGTTGAACTTCTCTTGCAGAAAGCATTTAAACCTTGGTCAATACACAGCCGTTTTTCACCACCTGTAGAAGACATGCATGAATGATGCAAGACAAGAGATGGACTTACTCTTGAGTTTATGATCTTGAAGAGCAGAGCAGAGTGGTCACATGAAGAGATGAGAGAGGACAGAATAGAGAAATGAAAAACATGAGAATTGAAAATGAGATGACATGATGGCTTGATGATGGTATGTAGGTAATAGATTGATTCTTTTTTAGTTTGCATGTGTCTGTCTGCATACACAGTTTCATCTATTAAACTGGCTTTAATTTTTAACCGACTAGAACAATACTATTGCCACACAAGCACTCGGGGCCTCACTGGGGGATTTAATATTTCACTTTGGAAAGTGTGTGTGTGTGTGTGTGTGTGTGTGTGGGGGGGGCCTAATTTATTGTACATACATTGCTTGTGCTTAAACAATTTAGTCTTTGAGAACACACACAATTTAACTTAATTTAAATGTGCGACAACAGCTATGAGCATTATTGTGTTTGCATTGTCCTTATGTGTGTATTTTATGCATTTGTGTTTGTGCTCACTTGGCAGGTGCGTGAGCTCATTGAAGAACTTGCTCTTCATGCTGGCGAACTGGTGGTTGGAGCGGTGCGAGGGGGATGAGTGAATTGGTGGTGGGGGCTCCCGCTCCTCCTCCTCAGCCGCCCTGCGGAGCCGCGCCCCGGCCACGCTGACCAATCGCATCTCTGCTCTGTGAAATCAGAGGAGAGCAGACAACAAACGGTCAGCAACTTTATAATCTCCAAATCAATTGTGGTGACATTAAAACTACAACAAAGAGCTAACAACACATTTGTTCGCTCTTCCGATGTGTCCTTCATTTAAACATCATGCTATTTGACCTTTCACCTGGCTTTAATCTCTTTAATCCTCTCTCGCTCGCTTCACTCTCATGCCTCTCACTATTCACTCTTTAGTTTTAAGCTTTAAGCTCACAAAGACAAACCATACTCATAAAGGGAAAAAGGTTTTTATTTTATTGAGGTTTTACTGAAAAAGAAATAGATATGTGGTGAGGAAATCCAGTGGTAAAGGAAGTACTCAATTTCTTTTACTTTAGTTAAAGTAGTAATACCATAATGTAAAAATACTCTTGCATTCAAAATGTAACATGTATTCAGCATTTAAATGTCATCACTTGTTGAGGTGGAGTTAATTCTAACTGCTTTATGTTGGGTAGTTTAATCTGTAACAGTGGTTAGCTAATCATATATTTATATATATACAGTATGTATATTTATCATATTATGTTTGTAACAAAACTCTCAAACTGCAGAGTAACATGTAATTTGTACAATATTATCCCCTAAATTGTAGTGGAGTAGAAGTATAATGTAGCATAAAATGGAATTAAGGCTGGAAGTCAAGTGCCTTTATAATTCTACTTAAATACAGTACTTTATCTACATTAGCATATTTTAGCCTACTTATGCAAAAGTTTCAGGCGAAAGTAATACAATATGTTTTGGACTATACCATTTTACAAACATGATTTTATTATTCAGGGAGAGGGTTAAAAACACAAATGGCCTATCCTAATTATTAAGGAAAATAACTACATTATGTTTTTTGTGCTAATGGAGAGCAGCGGAGTGGGAAAAAAATGTCCATGTCAGCTTCCAACTTGTAGTTCAGAGTCGGAAAAATTGGGAAATTTTGACGCCCCACTATCTCCCACATGGTGATAAGAACTACAGACATGTCAACAAACTGTTGGTAGAATGGCTGCAAATGCACTTTTTATCAAATGCGCAAATGCAATTTTTATCAAAATAAAATCCAATAATAACACTCATTAATAATAACATTATTGATTCAGCTAATTTTATAGGACGTATAATTACATTTTTACACGTGGTAACTAACTGCTACAAATTAGGAAGACAACAAAAGTAGCTAATTTAGGCTATTTATCTGATGTGGCTACCAGGTTAGCACTGGGGATAACCACTTTAACATAATGCACAAACACTTCCAAGTCGGAATAAAGGATGTTTTTCCTGATCTTCCCATTCTGACAACATTGTGTGAGGTACGTCACAAGCTAGTTCTTTAGCAAACTGGCTAGCAAACAACCAGTCACTGGCTGGATAGCTTTTTGGCTAACGTTAACCAGAGATGTATTTAGTACAGGGCTTCAGTACACTTTGGAGGTATTTGCATTTGTACTTTACTTGAGTATTGTGCACATTTATACTTTTACCCCGACAATTCAAAATTAAGTGGACTGCAAATCACAGTCAGCTTGCTAAACTTTAAGCATGCATTAAAGATATAAAATCCTGGATGACCTACAATTTTATGATGTTAAACTCTAACAAAACTGAAGTTATTGTGCTGGGCCCTAAACACCTCTGAATCTCGTTATCGAAAAATATAGTTACTCTGGATGGTATTGCCCTGTCCTCCAGCACTACTGTCAGAAATCTAGGAGTTATTTTTGATCAGGATATATCCTTTAATGCCCATCTAAAACAAACCTCAAGAACAGCCTTTTTTTCATTTTCGTAACATTGCCAAAATTAGGAATTTCCTGTCTCAAAACGATGCTGAAAAACTAGTCCATGCATTCGTTACTTCCAGGCTGGACTACTGTAATTACTTACTGTCAGGTTGCTCAAATAAGTCCCTTAAGACTCTCCAGCTGATCCAGAATGCTGCAGCATGTGTTCTGACAAGAACTAAGAAAAGAGATCATATTTCTCCTGTATTAGCTTCTCTGCATTGGCTCCCTGTAAAATCCAGGATTGATTTTAAAATCCTTCTCCTGACCTACAAAGCTCTAAATGGTCTAGCACCATCATGTCTTGAAGAGCTCCTAATACCTTATTGTCCCACTAGAGCACTGCGCTCCCAGAATGCACTCTAGGAACATGTGGTTTCTAGAGTCTCTAAAAGTAGAATGGGAGCCAGAGCCTTCAGCTATCAGGCTCCTCTCCTGTGGAACCAGCTCCCAGTATGGGTTCGGGGGGCAGAAACCGTCACTGCATTTAAGAATGAACTTAAATCTCTCCTCTTTGATAAAGCTTATATAGGGAGTGAGGAGTTGCAGTGTCCGCCTAGCCCGGCCACCTGCTTCTTTTCATAGTTGTCAGATTAATAATATAACAAAAGTAGACTGAGGCAGGCCAGTACAGCCCGATCTGGCAGGGGAGAGTTCTAAGCCCGACCAGGCTCCTCTCCTTAACCTGTCTCTCTTAGTTACGCTGTTATAGTTCTAGAGTGCCAGGGGACTTTCCTTACCTCCTTTGACACACTGAGCTGCTCTCTCCTCTCCCTTTCCATTTATGTGCATCCCGTCCCAGAAATGCTTGTTACTAACCTAGCTCTGAGGAGTTTCCTCCCCGGAGTCCTTTTTTTTTTTTTTTTTTGTTGTTTATATTTCCTTGGAGTATATTGGCACCAAGATCTTGGTTGCAGCTGTCGCTGTTGTCCTGCTGCACTCCCTGCTAAGCTCTACGGTGCCCTGCAATGTCATGCTGCGTCCTGCTGAACCCTGCTGCTTCCTGCTACGTCCATCCATGCTCTGCTGTGCCACGCTACATCCTGTAATGCCCTGCAGCGCCCTGATATGACATGAACTACTACGACTACCATTTGAAGTCACTGTTCCATTATCTTTAATGTGACTATTATTGCCACTGTTCATCAAATCCCCAACTGGCACCACCAGACACTGCCTACCAAGAGTCTGGGTCTGTCCGAGGTTTCTTCCTAATAGGGAGTATATCCTCGCCACTGTCGCACTGCTTGCTCTTGGGGGACTTATTAGAATTGTTGGGGCTTTGTAAATTATAGAGTGTGGTCTAGACCTACTCTATCTGTAAAGTGTCTCAAGATAACTCTTGTTATGATTTGATACTATAAATAAAATTTAATTGAATTGAAATTATTTTGCTCTTTTGTTAAAATTGCTAGATGTGGTGTTCATATTTCATGGCTCACCTTTGCTCTTCCTTGTGCTGCAAATAGTGAAAATGGCTATGAACGTGTTGTTTAAACGCTCTGGCCAACAAAATACAACCTATGTAGGGATCAAGTAGTTTCCACATTAAGACTTAAAGCTCATGAGCCCACCTAAGGACCATTTACACAGCACACAGTTTGACTGGTCATAGCAGGAAATGCACAGGTGTTACTAATAACATTAACAAGGCTTTGTTTTTTTATTTAAGTGTCAGCCATGACAGTGTGACAATGAGCAAGCACAATATTAGGACCCTGAAACTGAAGTAGCTAATTAGAATTCAACCATCACTCATTTTATTATTTACACCTCTACTTTTTCTACTGTAGCATGTCAAATGTCTTCTGCCTATTAAGTACACAATCCCAATACAAAGACAATCTTAACAAAATGGAAATTAGAATTTTTAAAACTATTCCTGCTTTGTTTTATTTCCAAACCCCATGTTGAAAGAGTTCATATTAGGCATAATGTGAATTAAGGTGTATAAAGTGCAACTAGAAAACCATACATTCTGCCAAATCCCTGCCTGTGGCCCTGGGTAGAAGCAATAAAATAATCATGAGAATCTCTTAAGGACTTCTGTGCCCTGTAAAGAGTTCAGCTTGTCAGTTGTCAGTTGCACACACGCTGACATTTAAACACACATATGCCCCACCCACAGTGGACATCCCTCTGTCGCTGCACAGCGATGTAACAGGATTAATTGCCAAAGGTAATCCAAAAATCCCTCGGCTTTAACAAATTAAGTACAGTTTGCCTCTCTGCATCTCCTCCCCTTTCTCCGCCCATTCCACCATTATCTCTCCTTCCTCCCTCTCTTATGTTGTCCCCGTCTGTCTGTTATTTATCCTCCCTCGTGACAGCTGGAATAAAGACATTACACATGGAGACGTACACATCATATTCACATAATGAGATGTGATTCAGGTGGCGAGCTGTGTTACATCAACCCTGTTACCTCCCTAGACTGCATTAGCAGAGGATTGGAGAGGGGGACCTGAGTGTGTCAGTGTGTGTGGTAGCTAGCTAGCTGAGCTTAATTAGCATAGATAGATAGATAGATAGATAGATAGATAGATATATAGATAGATAGATAGATAGATAGATAGATAGATAGATAGATAGATAGATAGATAGATAGATAGATAGATAGATAGATAGATAGATAAAACAGGGGAGATAGGGGGAAACAGCTAGCCTGGCAGTGATAAAAGGAAATCAAAATTGAATGAAACAATAAAAAAATATTTTGGCCAGGCACAGTAACTTCCTGGAGTCTTTGGTAGCGGCCTGGCAACTGCCCAGAGCCAATAAATAGTCCGCCAGTTGTACAAATGATATAGTTTTTAGTGAGCTTTAGAGATGCCGGTAGGCAGATTTGGTTTACTTCAGACCAAAGGGGTAAGCTAGCGTCTGGCAAGCATAGCTCCTATGGCGCCATTTTGATGCTAACAAGCACTCACCCCCCCGTTAGCATCCCATTGACTGCCATTCATTTTGACTGCAAATAACTTTACATCTGAAGCGTTTAAAGACTATTTGTCCATTGTTTATTTCTAAAGAAACACGACAATGTATAAAAGGCTCCATTACCTTGTATCTCACGTTATAGCTCCGTAGCAGACGTTTTTGTAAAAATAGGCTAACGATTGTGTCATAACCACGAAACTTACTGTCGCATAGTAGAGGACTTACCGTACAGTACAGGAGAAGCTCGCAGGCAGTTTTGACTTACATTAGCTGTTTAAGTTTAATTACTAATGTTAACTAGCATTTTAGTTAGCAATAAACTGTGCCTATGTTATCTCCTTACATATACCTATGCTCTCCGTCTCTGTAAGATTGGGAATGATTGAGATTTCTCTTGGCACAGCTACCAGAAGACTTACAACTTTCAGACACGTTCCTCACGTCACATCTACGTCTTCAAGCTCAATTGGAGGCTATGCTCAGCCATCACCGGAAAAGTGCTTCTAATATCCTTCACTGGTCTCTGTCCAGAGCAACGGAATATGTTGGTCCATTCTATATATACTGTCTATGCTTTAGACAAAGCCAACCTAGCTGTTTCCCCCTTGTTTCCAGTCTTTATGCCATTCGAAACTAACAGCTAATTGCTGCTAGGTTTTAAGCGTCCGTGCACGCAAGTGTTTTTAGCTCCAGTACAAGAACTAATCTGCGTTTAAACTAACACGCCTAAACAGCATATATCATCAACATTCTTGTATACTGGACCATCCACACGCTTTGGAGCAGAGGAGGGTCTGGCTAGTCTACACAGCATTCTGGGATAGGAAAAAAACGTGCTCTCTTTATTGGCATTTCTTGAAACCAATCATAATCATCGTGGGCGGTGATAAGCTCCACACGGAGCTGCTGTGAAATAATCACGACAACTCAGATTGGACAGATAGTCTAGCTGGCTGTCTGGATTTACCCTGCAGAGATCTGAGGCTCAGTTAACCACAGTCCTCATAAATCCACCAGAGTTTAAAATTCCAAGACAACAGACATCGACAAAAATACATGCATCCGGTGGAATTTCCTGCGGCACCGGAACAATCTCGGAAGTGGAAAGTCAAGGATATAGACTATTGCCATGGTAACGTTAGTAGCTTAGTCTCAGAGAAACGAGACGTCATGACCAATAAGACCCAATCAGGCAACAAAACATTGGCGTCAGTGTCAGTATTGTCAAAGGTCTCCGTTTGCGGCCACAACCCCGCAGATTCCAAACCAAAACGCGTCAGAAGTGTTTTAAAATTTTTCAAACGATATTCGTTTTTAAACCAAAATGTAGCAATGTGGGTGCCTGGTTAGCTCACCTGGTAGAGCAGGCGCCCATATTTAGAGGTTTAGTCTTCGACGTAGCGGCCGCGGGTTCAACTCCAACCTGCGGCCCTTTGCTGCATGTCATTCCCCCCTTCTCTCTCCCCTTTCAAGTCTAAGCTGTCCTATAGAAATAAAGGCCTAAAACAAGCAAAGAAAATATAATATATAAAATGTAGCAATGTAGTGTATAATGTAGTAATTATAGCCTGAATTGTCTGATCTATTGGATACATACACACAGACAACAGCCTTTTAGGCACATCATTTGTATTTTCACAGTAGTGTTTTTTTTATGAATTTGCACTACCGAAATCCACAAATTTAATTGACATACATTTCATGCTACACACTGATACCATATCATGAAGATGTATGGCAGATGGAAGCTAGGTTGGGTGTTTTACTTTCCATTACATCCCTGATGGTCAGGGTTTGACTGATAAGGGATTGTTTTCAATTCAGTAGCATTTTGTGTCTTTATGCAATATTGTAGGGGGAGGGGGAGCATTGACACTTGTATGTATGTTGTATGGCAAAATTCACTCTGTAGTGCCAAATATGTCCATAATAGGAATTAAGTATGGTTTAATCTGATCATTTTAATGGCCAATGAATATAAGTATGCACTTTAACTGTCTGATTGCAAAACCCCTGAAACGTTTTGGAAGGAGCAGCCAATATACAATTAATTAATAAATACAATTAAATGAATTAAAATAGCTAAATGGACCTCAATCATATCAATCAATACCATATCAATACCCTCTGAACTCTGTCATTCTGCTGTTTCTGCCCGGACTCTGCATGTTGCATAATGACATTTTAGCTCAAGTTCAGGACACCCCAAAATCAGGATGATGACCACAGTTGTTATCTGGGTCACAGCAGATTAAGGCTGGACCGCTGCCAAAATCTTCCATCAGTAAGTCAGAAACCTGATCAAGGTTGATGAAGGAATACGTGTCTCTGTCCGGATATTGCACGATGGGGTAATCACACTGCTGATATGAGAAAATTCCCAAAAAATGTATTATTTTGCATCCTGGTTCATAGTTTGGAAAACCAAAGATTGAGAGCAAAGAGAAATATGTGGTGAGGTTGCTCTGGGGTAAAAAGAATGCAATGAATCTGGTTCAAAGCTAAATTAGAAGATTTTTAGGTTCTTAAAAGCAAAGGCTAATATATAAAGATATTAAAAACTAATGCCACAGACAAAAAGGTCTGTCAACAGGGACATGATTTGTCAAAATATGACAACAACCTTTTATATTAAAGGAGAATTTTTACGTTAATCTTAATCTCTATAAATATGTGAGTACAGTCGATAGCAACAACAAAAAAATAAAAAAGAATCAGTCCTGGCAAACTGGAGTTGCTGCAGCTAATGCCCATAGCTCCCAGTGAGCTAAAACAGCACTTTTGGGGGCATATTCTAAAGAGTGCCTCAGTTTGCTAGCCCCGATTGTGTTCGTTTTTTTTTCTGTACTCACATATTTATAGCGATCAAGATTAACGTAAAAATTGCCCGGAGTTCTCCTTTAACATACTGTAGGAAATAACAGTGTTTGACATATTTAACAAAACTCACATCATGAACAATAAAACGTGAGTCATTAGCTATGTTTCCATCGACCCGTTTTTATCCGAATTAAGTGATATCGAATGAAAAATGCCTTATGGAAACAGTAAAATCCGATTGAAATTTCATGAATATCGACTCAAAGAAAATACGTTCGGTCTCATCGGATTTTCTCTTATGCGATAAACGATGATGGAAATGTTATTTGCCAAATAAATAATGAATTGCGATTAAGTTTTAGGTCATTTTATGGTTGCAACCCGCAATAAAATGAAGAAGAAGAAGTTTCAGTTCATTTCTACCCAGTATTTCTGCTCTGTTTGCACAAATGACAGGTGTCAACAAAAACAGATGTAACTGGACAAACGAGGAGACAAGATACTTTTTTAATTTAATTTACCAGAAAAATATAACAGCTATTTTAGATAGCAAAAATCTAAGAAACGCCATCATTTAGCAGGAGCACACGAAGGAAATGACCAACAAAGGTGTGGCAAAGATCCACCAATGCTTGCAAGGTAATGGCACAAAAAGCTGAGAGAATAGGTTCTGTATCAAAATGACAGTCACTGTATTTTATCTTCCAACCCTAAAGCAAAGACTTCAGGGGTTAAAACACATTCAGTGGGTGGCATTTTACTGGTTAAAGCTAAAGAAACTTAATAGCACTTTACTTAACTATAACAGAGCACCGTTGATGTTATTAGTAACACCTGTGCATTTCCTGCTATGAACAGTCAAAATGTGTGCTGTGTAAATGGTCCATGAGTGCTAATGGTATGTCCTCATATGTGTGTGTGTGTGTATGTGTGTTTTACATTATGCCACTTTGGATGTTTACTCTTGATCTCCTTTTGGGAACAATTTACAGTATAGGGATGGGAATCAAAGCTTGATTGGAAGCTTAACACCAAAATGTCATTCCTGGAGGAGCAAGAGACCACCGACAGCAATGTGTTAACTCTGAAGACTGTGGCATGTATTTCTTAGGGGCTCTATTTTTAGCAATACTACACGGACAGAGACAGACAGACAGACAGACAGACAGACAAACAGAAATAAATTCACAATTGCTGTACCGTTATTTCAATGTGTCTAGCCTATAAACATGGCTGTGCCTGTGATTATCAGGCAATTTCATTTTACCTGTGGTGACCTGTATAAGTGCTTTATCATTTTAGACAAGATAACTGCCATTAAAATAAAGGCTTTCGACTGTTTGCTGTAGATTTGCAGCTTTGTACAAAAAGCGCCAAGAAACCTCGCAGTAGCCTTTCTCAAGGTGCAAACAACCATCACCAAGCTGCAGGATTTAAAGGTTATAATACCAGACACAATGTCAGAAACTTCATACAGGCTGTAGAGGTAAACATCAGTATTGCGGGTGATTGCACGTGAATACAGACTCTGTAAATAGCCGTGCATAAGCCTCCCATAATCCACTTCGACTAATCTTTGCCAGGTTTGGAAAACATCCTGCACAATGCGTAAAATCAAATGTTTCTCTCCTGCAGGAACTTTCACAACGAAATGCATTTGTCAAATGATAGAGAATGAAATAAAAATTTGCTTTAAAGTACAAAATCAAATAGATTAACATTAACCTTGTGCTCCCTGTGAGCATAGCTGCCTCTTAACAGATTTACGGAACGACTGTAATACACAGAGAGAGATTAAACTGCAGCTGAAATTAGTCATTAATGGAAAATTAATCATGTTTCATGATCGAGTCATTTTCAAGTAAAAGCACAACATTTTTGTTGTTTTTTCTATTTAACCTGCTATTAAACCAGCATGTGTCTCTTTTTTTTTTATTCCAGCACTAATGTGTTAAAGTAAAGTGATTTAAATACCGACTGTTAGGTTTGGGGAAATGGTTAAGGGAATGAGTTTATTTTTCCTGGTATCTTTTGTACGTTAATGCACAGTTTTTGTGTTTGATTAAAAATGAATTAAAAAAACAATTGAGGAAAAAACAAACTGTTGTTTCAAGCTTATTGAATGCAATGGTTTGCTTGCCAGCTCTGTTTCTCTGTTTTCAATTAATTGTAAATTGAACACATTTAAGTTTTTTTGACTGTTTGTCTGAACACAAATAAAACACATAATTTGGCCATGGTAACTAATGAGCTAATAACTCTAAAATAATATACAGCAAAACAGAATATAACTCACCTTTGTAGTGTCAGTCCCTCTCTTTGGTTATTTTATTTATGTTTTGAATCCAAATGTGCTCTAGACAAATCCACCACCACTGACTGATTAGAAGTCGTTGCACATAACACCCCCTCTCTCTTCCCCCTCCCCCTTCTGTGTTAATCTCCACAGTATCCCTCACTGCCAACGACTTACTGTCCACCTACACTGCAAAAAAAGTCTATCTTCAAGAGACAGTTCATCTAACACTATCCCTTTAAGTCTCATTTCTCTTAAAATCATTGACAATTTTGTTTACTGTATTCTGGTACTTTGTTTTCAGATACAGGTGTCACTCTGTTGAAAAAGTGAATTTAATACAAACAGAAAGACTTGCGTTTCAGTAGGTTAAATAGTTTTAACCCACTTGTAATTTTTTAACTTAAGATTTGCAAACTCAACAGCTATCGTCTAAGTGATATGTTAATTTCCTAATAAGCTGAAACAGTGAAGGAATATTTAAAATACAAATAGGATTGAGATTAGACTGTCATGGTGAGGTCACCAGCCAACCAGGTAAAATGTGAAAGTGGCTGGTAGATTCACTACACACTATTATGTGTATACTGCTGGACAAAAAAGTTCATTTTGAACCCTGATCATGTTTAAAATGATTGTTTTCTTTTCCAAAAAGAAGCGGAATTAAATAGAGTCAAAATCCTCTGTGGTGGGAATTATGTAGTTGGAAGTCGTTCAAAGTATGTCAGTGGTTTCAGTTAAATTGCTAAATCAGCTTCAGCACCCTGGACAGTGGTGGTTCCATTCAGCACCCTGGAGAGGGGTGGTTCCATTCAGCACCCTGGACAGCGGTGGTTCCATTCAGCACCCTGGACAGCGGTGGTTCCATTCAGCACCCTGGACAGCAGTGGTTCCATTCAGCACCTTGGACAGGAACCAACTGAATAGAGCTGTCAGTCATCTTCGCCATGATCTTAATATTAATAACTTTATTTCTATTGCAGCTTTAAAAACAGAGTTTACAAAGTGATTTGACAGACAAAAGCCAGACAAACGCAGGATATCAAGAAGTCAATATAACAACGGAGAGCTAAACAGTGTGGCCAAACAATGGCAAGACAAAACTTGGAAAAATAAAACCAGGTAGACAAAAGGTGCAAAACATAGTAGAAAGAAGACAAAATAAAAAAACAAAAACAAAGAAAACATAGCAAATAAAATAATTGACCCCTGAAGGATGGGACTCTGGCAGCACTGACTGAGGTGATGCGGTGAAGTATCTGTGGCTGACTGGGGTTTGGTCATAGTATACTATGTTGAAATAAGTCCTAAAAAGTCATTGTGTAGTATGTGGGAAAAAGTCATAAAAAGTCATAGGGAATGTGGAAATTGTGTAGCATGTGGAAAAAAGTCAGCATGTCAAAACAGCCATAATATGTAGTATGTCAAAAAAGTAATAAAAAAGGCATAGTATACAATGCCGAAAAAAGCCATGCATAGATCATACATAGCATGTTGAAAAAGTCATAGTATAGTATGTCGAAAAAAGTCATAACAAAGTCATAGTATAGCATGTCAAAAAAAGTCATAAGAAAGTCATCGTATAGTATGTCGAAAAAGTCACAGTATAGTACAGTGCCCTCCACAATTATTGGCACCCCTGTTTAAGATGGGGTCATGGACTTCTAAAAATTCTTTTTTTTAAACAACATAGAACCCAAATGCAAAAAAAGAGAAAAATCCAACCTTTTATTTAAGTACATTGCTTTGGTGGTAAAAAAAAATCACACATTTAGAAAAAAAAAAACTTGAAATCATGTGTCCCACAATTATTGGCACCCCTGATGTTTATACTTTGTACAACCCCCTTTTGCCAACAAGACAGCACTTAATCTCCTTCTATAACATTTCACAAGATTGGAGAACACAGAGAGAGGGATCTTTTACCAATCTTCTTTGCACAATCTTTCTAGATCATCCAGAGTCCTGGGTCCTCTCTCATGCACTCTCCTCTTTTAGCTCACCCCCACAGGTTTTCGATTGGGTTGAGGTCTGGGGACTGAGATGGCCATGGGAGGACCTTGAGTTTGTGACTGCTGAACCATTTTTTGTGTAGATTTTGCCACATATTTAGGATCATTATCCTGCTGAAAGACCCAGTGACGACCCATCTTCAGCTTTCTGGCAGAGGCCATCAGGTTTTTTATTTAAAATGTCCTGGTAGTTCAAAGCATTCATGATGCCATGCACCCTAACAAGGTTCCCAGGGCCTTTGGAAGAGAAACAGCCCCAAAGCATCACAGATCCTCCACCATACTTCACGGTGGTGAAGGTGCTTTTCGGCATACTCATCTTTTGTTTTACGCCAGACCCACTTAGAGTGTTTGTTGCCAAAAAGCTCAATCTTAGTCTCATCTGACCAAAGCACACAATCCCAGTTGAAGTCCCAGTGCCGCTTAGCAAACTCCAGACGTTTACGTTTGTGAGTGTTAGTGAGAAAAGGCTTTTTTCCCTTGCATGCCTCCCAAACAGCTTGTTGGCATGTAGAGAGCGTCTGATGGTTTTTTTTGAGACTTCGTGACCCCAAGATGCCACTCTTTGATGCAATTCTGTGACAGTGAGCTTAGGACTTTTTTTTACTTCTCTTACCATCCTCCTCACTGTGCGTTGTGGCAAGATAAACTTGGGACCTCTTCCAGCCTAGTTTGTTCCAGTTGTTTTAAACTTCTTAATGATTCCTCTGACTGTAGATACGGGCAAGTTAAGGCGAGTGGCTATTTTCTTGTAGCCATTGCCTGACTTATGAAGGTCGACACACATCTGCCTTACTTGAATTGTGTGTTCTCTTGTCTTTGCCATGTTGACAAATGGGTAAGAGAATTAGGACTCTGTGTCACGTCATATTTATACCCCAGGGAAACAGGAAGTCATTAATTACTATTTAAAAGTTCCTAGATACCCTGACCAACTTTAGCAACTACAGAAAAATGTATTTAAAAAAATATATATTAAATTTTTCAGCGGAATTGTTAGGGGTGCCAATAATTGTGGGACACATGATTTCAAGTTTTCTTGATTTTTTTTTTTTACCACCAAAGTAATGTACTTAAATAAAAGGTTGGATTTTTCTCTTTTATTGCATTTGAGTTCTATGTTGTTTAAAAAAAAAGGAGAATTTTTTAGAAGTCCATGAACCCATCTTAAACAGGGGTGCCAATAATTGTGGAGGGCACTGTATGTTGAAAAACGTCATAGTATAGCATGTTGAAAAAGTCATAAAAAGTCATAGTAAAGCATGTCGAAAAAAAAATCTAAAGGTCATAGGATAGTATGTTGAAAAAGTCATAAAAAGAAATAGTATAGTATGCTGAAAAAAGTCATAGTATAGTACACATATGTCGAAAAAAGTCATAAAA
This sequence comes from Perca schrenkii, assembly GCA_025617405.1. Lineage (NCBI taxonomy): Eukaryota > Metazoa > Chordata > Actinopteri > Perciformes > Percidae > Perca > Perca schrenkii. The sequence goes on along the minus strand of CM046801.1, from coordinate 24,282,808 downwards.
AGGTCATAGTATTGTGTATTAAAAAAAAGTCATAAAAAATAATATTATAGCATGTCTCAAAAATTAATGAAAAGGCATAGTAAAGCATGTCAAAAAAAGTCATTGCCACGTCCCCACCTGCCGTGGCTTCCGCACAGTGACAGTCTGGTGTGTATGTGTGAATGGGTTTTGTTTTATTTCTTCATTTTATAATACCTGCTGTTTGTTTGGTGTGTTTTGGTTTTCTGTCTGTGTTCCTGTTTCCACCTGCATGTTCCACAGAGTGTGGACCCCCCGCTGACTCTCCTCACACCTGGCACCAATCCCAATCAGCGCACCTGCTACTCATCCTGCTTCATTCAACTGCCTTCAAATACCAGCCTGACTTTCCTCTCCCTGCCAGATTGTTGCTTACCACTGAGTAGGCGTATTCACCAGCTTTCGAAATTTGTATTTAGTCTAGTTTCTTGTTTTTGTATTGCTCCGTTTCCTGACGTTACTAACTGGAAGATCTCTGTCCTAGAAATAACCCACCTTCAGATCATCTTCTGCCAATTACCACGCCATGCACTGGAACATCTTTTCTGCAGCCGCACTGAAGAACACACCCTAGCACCCCTTCTGCCAGCCCAGCCATCTTTGGACCCAGCACCCCACTGCGGGCCCACAGTCACTGCTTCAAATAAATAATTGTTTATCACCTACTCCAGTCTGTGCCTGAGTTCTGTACCCCACTCATGACAGTCATGAAAGAGTAATAAAAAAAAAAGTAATAGTATAAGTCATAGCATAGCATGTCGAAAAAGTCACAGGATTTAATTTCGAAAAAGTGATTAAAAAAATCATAGTATAGTATGTCTAAAAAGGTCATAGTATAGCATGTTGAAAAAAAAATAAAGTCATAGTATTGCATAACGAAAAAGTCATAGTATAGCATGTCAAAAAAAGTCATAAAGTAATAGTCAAAAATAGGGATTAAAAAGCCAACATAGTATGTTGATAAAAATTTATGAAAAAGCCATAGTATAGTAGGTCAAATAGTATGTTAAAAAAAAGTCATACTATAGTATGTCGAAAAGAGTGATGAAAAGCATAGTATAGTATGTCGAAAAAAGTGATTAAAAAGCCATAGTATATGTCAAAAAAAAGTGATAAAAAAGCCATACTATAGTATGTCAAAAAGAGTGGTAAAAAGCTTAGTACAGTATGCCGAAAAAAGCCATAGTATAGTATGTCAAATAGTATGTTAAAAAAAAGTCATACTATAGTATGTCAAAAAGAGTGATGAAAAGCATAGTATAGTATGTCGAAAAAAAGGATTAAAAAGCCATAGTATATGTCAAAAAAAGTGATAAAAAAGCCATACTATAGTATGTCAAAAAGAGTGGTAAAAAGCTTAGTACAGTATGCCGAAAAAAGCCATAGTATAGTATGTCGAAAAAAGGGATAAAAAAGCCATACTATAGTATGTCAAAAAGAGTGATTAAAAAAGCCATAGTATAGTATGTCAAAAAAGGTTTAAAAAAGCCATAGTATAGTATGTCGAAAAAAGTGATAAAAAAGCCATAGTATAGTATGTCAAAAAAAGGGATAAAAAACCATAGTATAGTATGTCGAAAAAGAGTGATAAAAAGCCATAGTATAGTATGTCGAAAAAAGGGATAAAAAAGCCATAGTATAGTATGTAAAAAAAGGGATAAAAAAGCCATAGTATAGTATGTCGAAAAAAGCCATAGTATAGTATGTCAAAAAAAGCCATAATATAGTATGTCGAAAAAAGGGATAAAAAAGCCATAGTATAGTATGTCGAAAAAAGAGTGATAAAAAGCCATAGTATAGTATGTCGAAAAAAGGGATAAAAAAAGCCATAGTATAGTATGTTAAAAAAAAAATTATGAAAAAGCCATAGTATAGTATGTCGAAAAAAAGGGATTAAAAAGCCATAGTATAGTATGTCAAAAAAAGTGATAAAAAGCCATAGTATAGTATGTCGAAAAAAGGGATAAAAAAGCCATAGTATAGTATGTCGAAAAAGAGTGATAAAAAAGACATAGTATAGTATGTCGAAAAAAGGGATAAAAAAGCCATAGTATAGTATGTCAAAAAAAGTGATAAAAAGCCATAGTATAGTATGTCGAAAAAATATGATAGAAAGACATACTGTAGTATAGTATGTTAAAAAAAGCCATAATATAGTATGTCGAAAAAAGGGATATAAAAGCCATAATGTAGTATGTCAAAAAGAGTGATAGAAAGACATAGTATAGTATGTCGAAAAAAGGGATAAAAAAGCCATAGAATCGTATGTTAAAAAAAGCCATAATATAGTATGTCGAAAAAAGGGATTAAAAAGCCATAGTATAGTACGTCAAAAAGAGTGATAGAAAGACATAATATAGTATGTCGAAAAAAGGGATAAAAAAGCCATAGTATAGTACGTCGAAAAGAGTGATAGAAAGACATAGTATAGTATGTCGAAAAAAGGGATATAAAAGCCATAATGTAGTATGTCAAAAAAAGTTATGAAAAAGGACATAGTATAGTATGTCGAAAAACGACATGAAGAATGATAGAAAGCCATAGTATAGTATAGTATGTCGAAAAGAGTGATAGAAAGACATAGTATAGTATGTCGACAAAAGGGATTAAAAAGCCATAGTATAGTATGTCGAAAAAAGAGATTAAAAAGCCATAGTACAGTATGTCGAAAACAATTATAAAAAGCCTTAGTATAGTATGTCAAAAAGAGTGATAAAAAGTTTAGTACAGTATGTCGAAAAAAGGTATTAAAAAGCCACAGTATAGTATGTCGAAAAAAGACATAAAAAGCCATAGTATAGTATGTCAAAAAAGGGATAATATAGTATGTCGAAAAGAGTGATAGAAAGACATAGTATAGTATGTCGAAAAAGGACATAGTATAGTATATTTAAAAAAGTGATAAAAAGCCATAGTATAGTACGTCGAAAAAATTCATGAAAAAGACATAGTATAGCATGTCGAAAAAGGACATAGTATAGTATGTCCAAAAAATGGATTAAAAAGCTTAGTACAGTATGTCGAAAAAAGCCATAGTATAGTATGTTGAAACGAGTGATAAAAAGCATTGCATAAAATGTCGAAAAAAGCCATAGTATAGTATGTCAAAAAAGGTTTAAAAAAGCCATAGTATAGTATGTCGATAAAAGGGATTGAAAAGCCATAGTACAGTATGTCGAAAAAAATGATAAAAAAGCCATAGTATAGTATGTCAAAAAGAGTGATAAAAAGCTTAGTACAGTATGTCGAAAAAAGCCATAGTATAGTATGTTGAAATGAGTGATAAAAAGCATAGTATAGTATGTCGAAAAAGGACATGGCTTTCTTGTGCTGTTGCCTAGTGAATTTAATATTGGACTGTTTGCTAAAATGTTCATAATAGTTGAGGGTCTGGTATTACTTTGTTAACATGTTCGCCCCAACGACCCTTCTGTTTGATCTTTAAATCTAGTTCTAAATTGGGGGCACCCGATCTTACTGCTCTTTTGCTATTTTTTTTCTTTTTATATATATATATATATATATATATATATATATATATATATATATATATATATATATAATTTATTATTATTATTACTACTTGGATTTTATTCAATTTCAATTCAATTCAATTCAATTTTATTTATAGTATCAAATCATAACATAGGTTATCTCGAGACACTTTACAGATAGAGTAGGTCTAGACCACACTCTATAATTTACAAAGCAACCAACAATTCCAACAGATTTTCATTAGATTTGTTTTGGAGTCTAAGTCTGTCAGTGATTTTTGGACAAATATTATTGAGGTTACGTATCATGTCTGGGAGGACTAGGAGTTAGGAAACTTACCTGTCATGGTAAAGTGGTTCCAGTTGCTGGTTTTGTTGGCAGCTAGTGTAAGGGTGAGTGGGTGGTTCTATTGTTATTGTTTTGTTTTTGTTTTTTTTACCTTTTTGTCGATTTGTGTGCAATCATTATTACGCTACTTTTATATCCTCATATGCTACATGCAAGACGTGTTGCTGGCTGGGTGGCTTATGGGTGGGGGCTCAGGAATCTGTTCATGTTCATAGTATTAATTACCCATGTCTGTGATGAGTAATAAGGCGGCACCTCATGGTGCACTGAAATTCGCCAGTTGGAACGTTAAGGGTCTTAATTCCCCGGTGAAGCTAAATAAAGTTCTTAATTATTTAAAACATTTGAACACTAGCATAGCCTTTATTCAAAAAAACGCACCTCAGGCCGGCAGATCATCTAAGAATTAGAAAGGGATGGGTGGGCCAGCTCTACCATTCTGGTTTTCAGAATAAGTCTCGAGGGGTTGCTATTCTTATTCATAAATCAGTTCCCTTTTCTGTCTCTGAGGTCATCTCAGACCCCAATGGGCGTTTTATTATTATTAGAGGGCAGATCAATGGAGTTTGCTTGATTTTGGCCAATGTATATGGTCCTAATTGGGATGATGAGGCCTTTTTCAAAAAAGTCTTGTTTTCCCTCCCTGATTTGCATTCCAACCAACTGATTCTGGGTGGGGATCTTAACTGCTGTTTAGACCCTTTTTTAGATCGCTCTTCTTCTAGGCCCTGTGCGCAGTCTAAATCCAGAAAGATTATTCAGTTATTTACGGAGCAATATGGGGTTTCTGATTTGTGGCGCTTTTTTAATTCCAACACCAAACAGTTTTCTTTTTTTTCACCAGTTCATCGTTCTTTCTCCCGCATTGACTATTTTCTGGTTGATAACAAATTGCTTCCACTGGCTAGCTCATTTATATACAATACTATTGTTATTTCTGATCACGCTGCTGTTACATTTGACCTGGCCTTACCAGGCCTTTCAATGTCGCGGTCTCCTTGGCGTTTTAACTCCTTATTGCTCAAAGATTCTGATTTTGTAGCGGTTATCAACGATCGGATCAACCTTTTTATTTCCACAAATACTACTCCGGACATTTCAGCTAAGACAATTTGGGAGGCGTGTAAGGCTTATTTAAGGGGAGAAATTATTTCATATTCAGCTTACAAAAGAAAGGTGATGAATGAAAGGAGAGCTAATCTTTTTAATACTTTGACAGTCCTGCAGTCAAACTATGCTAACTCTCCAAGCTCCGATCTCTTTGTTAAGCTTCTCACGGCAAAGACAGAGTTTGATCTACTTGCTACAAATGAGGCAACTGAAGCTCTGCATAAGACTCGTTGCAATTATTATGAGTTCGGTGATAAATCGAGTAAATTGCTTGCCCATCAGTTGCGTCAGTCTGCTGCCTCAAACCTCATTACTCAAATCTCTACCTCAAACGGGTCTTCAGTTCATCCACTTACTATTAATGACGAGTTCAGAAACTTCTACGCTTCCTTATATACCTCGGAAAACATATCTGAAGAGGCTCAATTCGATAATTTTTTCAGTTCCCTAAATATGCCTTGCATTGATCCTGATATTTCCTCAAATTTAGAAGCCCCTCTTACTTTAGATGAAGTTAAGGCTTCACTTAGTCTAATGCAGAATGGTAAATGCCCGGGGCCTGATGGCTTTCCTGCTGAATTTTTAAAGACGTTCTCTGACAAATTATCACCTCTTTTGTTGAATATGTTTAATGAGTCTTACAGCTCAGGTATCCTCCCTCACTCTTTACGGCAGGCTATTATTTCTCTTATTCTCAAGAAAGATAAAGATCCTTCTCAGTGTAGTAATTATCGTCCCATCTCCTTACTTTGTTCAGATGTGAAATTATTGGCTAAAGTCCTTGCGAGGCGCCTGGAGACAGTACTTCCGACCATCATTTCTCCAGACCAAACAGGGTTTATCAAAAATAGGCACTCTTTTCATAATATTAGATGCCTTTTGAACATTCTGTACTCCTCTTCTTTGAATGATTCTCCAGAGTTAGTTATTTCCATGGATGCTGAGAAGGCGTTTGATAGAGTCGAGTGGCACTATTTGTTTTACACACTGAGGAAATTTGGTTTTCCTGACCAATTTATAGCTTGGATCAGGCTCTTATACATGTCCCCCTTGGCCTGTGTACGAACAAACAATAACTACTCTGAGTATTTCTCCCTTGGTCGTGGGACTAGACAAGGATGCCCACTTTCCCCCCTGCTGTTTGCTATAGCTATTGAGCCTTTGGCAATTGCTCTAAGATCTAGCGCGATGGCTGGCATACAAAGGGGAGGGCTGACACATAAGCTATCCTTATATGCGGATGATCTTCTGTTATATGTGTCCGACCCTGGCACCTCCATTCCTGTAGTGCTGAATTTGATAAATGATTTCGGTCTAATTTCAGGCTATAAATTAAATCTGAACAAAAGTGAAATAATGCCCATCAATGAGTCTGCTTTGGTTTATCCATTAGCATCCCTGCCTTTCAAAAATTCTTTACAGAGTTTTAGATATTTGGGCATAAATGTGACCAAAAGCTTTTCAGATCTATTTGATCACAATTTTGTCCCATTGCTCAATCATCTGGCACAGGATTTTAATCGTTGGTCCCTCCTTCCTATATCCTTGATTGGTAGAGTTAATTGTATTAAGATGAGCGTGCTCCCTAAATTTTTATATTTATTTCAATGCATTCCTATTTTTATCCCAAAGTCCTTTTTTGTTACACTTGATAGCTCTATTTCTAAGTTTCTCTGGAATAATAAAACTCCTAAGCTCAGGAAAGGCAGTCAGCAGAAGACAAAACAATTGGGTGGCCTGGCTCTTCCGAACTTTTTAATGTACTATTGGGCAACGAATATACGCTCCACCCTTTACTGGTTCCATTCAAGCAACTCTGTCAATTCCCCATCCTGGCTTCACATTGTGAACGCATCGAGTACGTCCTCCTCCTTGGCTGCTCTTCTATGCCTTCCATATACAATGTCCCGGATTAAATATTCAAATAATATAATTGTTAAAAACAGTCTTAAAATCTGGACCCAATTTTTGCGGCACTTTGGTCTTCATAATACCCCCTTGTTATCCCCAATACATTCCAACCCTTCGTTTCACCCCTCCACTTTGGACTGTGCATATGCATCCTGGAGAGATCTTGGATTGGTTTCTATTGCAGACCTTTATATTAATGGTGTTTTTGCCTCTTTTGTTCAGTTGACCTCCAAATTTAATATTCCCAAAAGCCATTTTTTCAGATATTTACAAATTCGAGACTTTATACGTAAAAAAATGGTTAACTTTCCAAATGCCCCCCCTCCTTCAGATTTGGACACCATTCTGAGTGTGGATCCTTGTGCTAAAGGGTCAATTTGTAAATTAGTGAATATTATTGTTAATTTGCAATTTCCCTCTGATAACCTACGCACGGTCTGGTCTCAAGACATCGGTACTGACATCAACGAGGAGACATGGAAAGCAGTCTTGAACAGGGTTTACTCCTCCTCTCTTTGTGCACGTCATAGACTTATACAGTGCAAGGTGGTTCCTAGAGCACACTGGTCCAAAACCAGATTAGCTCGCATTAACCCCTCTATTGACCCGGAGTGTGACCGGTGTCATTCTGGTTCAGCCACTTTAATTCACATGTTCTGGTCCTGTCCTGCCCTGTCTTCCTTTTGGAGGCAAATTTTTGACTCATTGTCAGCCATAACCACTGCGGAAATACCACTTTGTCCCATTATTGGTTTATTTGGGGTTTTCCAGCCTGGCCATTCTTTGCCTTCTTATTTCTCAGACTTTGTAGCTTTTTTAACTCTTTTGGCTCTTTTGGCTAGACGGTTAATTCTACTGAATTGGAAGAGTCCCCACCCTCCATCTCACTCTCGCTGGGTTAGAGATGTTCTTTTTTTCATGAAACTGGAGAAAATTAGGTACTCTCTTCGTCGACGTAGCACTATTTTTGTCAAGCTTTGGCAACCCCTTCGTGAACATGTCCAAACTCTCCAGCTTGACCCTGCTCTTTGTATTTGATTTTGCACCCCATCCTCTGACCCAAGCTCACCAATCACCAGCAATCACCAATTAAGATGATACTACTACTGTACTGTCTGATCAATATATAATTGGGTTCACTTTATGTTAGGATTGTATTGCACTCATAATTTTTTGTTTTTGTTTTTATCTTTATTTGTTTTTGTTTTTTCTAGTGGGACCTTGGTGTATCTGATTACTGTTAATGGTTTTTTGTTATATCTATGTCTCCCACTGTTTTGTAACTGAAAAAGTATAAATAAATCATAAAAAAAAAAGAAAGACATAGTATAGTATGTCAAAAACAGCCATAATATAGTATGTCGAAAAAAGGGATTAAAAAGCCATAGTATAGTATGTCGAAAAAAGCCATGGTATAATATGTAGAAAAAAGGCATAAAAAAGCCATAGTATAGTATGTCGAAAAAGGACATAGTATACTATGTCGAAAAAAGTGATAAAAAGCCATAGTATAGTAAGTCAAAAAAATTCATGAAAAAGACATAGTATAGCATGTCGAAAAAGGACATAGTATAGTATGTCCAAAAAATTGATTAAAAAGCCATAGTATAGTATGTCGAAAAAAGCCATGGTATAATATGTCGAAAAAAGGCATAAAAAGCCATAGTATAGTATGTCGAAAAAAGGGATTAAAAAGCCATAGTATAGTATGTCGAAAAAAGGGATAAAAAAGCCATAGTATAGTATGTCAAAAAGAGTGATAAAAAGCTTAGTAAAGTATGTCGAAAAAAGGGATTAAAAAGCCATAATATAGTATGTCGAAAAAAGGGATAAAAAAGCCATAGTATAGTATGTCAAAAAAGGGATAAAAAAGCCATAGTATAGTATGTCAAAAAAGGGATTAAAAGGCCATAATATAGTATGTCGAAAAAAGGCATAAAAAAACAATAGTATAGTATGTCGAAAAGAGTGATAGAAAGACATAGTATAGTATGTCGAAAAAAGGGATAAAAAAGACGTAGTAAAGTATGTTAAAAAAGCCATAATATAGTATGTCGAAAAGAGTGATAGAAAGACATAGTATAGTATGTTAAAAAAGCCATAATATAGTATGTCGAAAAAAGGGATTAAAAAGACATAGTATAGTATGTCGAAAAAAGGCATAAAAAAGCCATAGTATAGTATGTCGAAAACAGTGATTAAAAAAGCCATAGTATAGTATGTCAAAAAGTGATAAAAAAGCCATAGTATAGTATGTCGAAAAAAGTGATTAAAAAGCCATAGTATAGTATGTCGAAAAAAAGCCATAGTATAGTATGTCAAAAAGTGATAAAAAAGCCATAGTATAGTATGTCAAAAAAAGCCATAGTATAGTATGTCGAAAAAAGTGATAAAAAGCCATAGTATAGTATGTCGAAAAAAGTGATTAAAAAAAGCCATAGTATAGTATGTCGAAAAAAGGGATAAAAAAGCCATAGTATAGTATGTCGAAAAAAGTGATAAAAAAGCCATAGTATAGTATGTCGAAAAAAAGTGATAATAAAGACATACTGTAGTATACTATGTCGAAAAAAGCCATAATATAGTATGTCGAAAAAAGGGATAAAAAAAGCCATAGTATAGTATGTCAAAAAAGGGATAAAAAAGCCATAGTATAGTATGTCGAAAAAAGTGATTAAAAAGCCATAGTATAGTATGTCGAAAAAAGGCATAAAAAAACAATAGTATAGTATGTCGAAAAGAGTGATAGAAAGACATAGTATAGTATGTCGAAAAAAGGGATAAAAAAGACGTAGTAAAGTATGTTAAAAAAGCCATAATATAGTATGTCGAAAAGAGTGATAGAAAGACATAGTATAGTATGTTAAAAAAGCCATAATATAGTATGTCGAAAAAAGGGATTAAAAAGACATAGTATAGTATGTCGAAAAAAGGCATAAAAAGCCATAGTATAGTATGTCGAAAAGAGTGATTAAAAAGCCATAGTATAGTATGTCAAAAAAAGTGATAAAAAAGCCATAGTATAGTAAGTCGAAAAAAATTCATTAAAAAAAAATTAGTATAGTATGTCGAAAAAAGCCATATAAAGTATGTCGATAAAAGGGATTGAAAAGCCATAGTATAGTATGTCAAAAAGAGTGATAAAAAGCATAGTATAGTATGTCCAAAAAATGGATTAAAAAGCCATAGTATAGTATGTTAAAAGAAGCCATAATATAGTATGTCGAAAAGAGTGATAAAAAGCCATAGTATAGTATGTTGAAAAGAGTGATAAAAAGCCATAGAATAGTATGTCGAAAAAAATTATAAAACAGCCATAGTATAGTATGTCAAAAAGAATGATTAAAAAGCTATAGTATAGTATGTCAAAAAGAATGATTAAAAAGCCATAGTATAGTATGTCGAAAAAAGGGATTAAAAAGCCATAGTATAGTAAGTCGAAAAAATTCATAAAAGAAAAATTAGTATAGTATGTCGAAAAAAGCCATATATAGTATGTCGAAAAGAGTGATAAAAAGCATAGTATAGCATGTCGAAAAAGGACATAGTACAGTATGTCAAAAAAAGCCATAGTATAGTATGTCAAAAAAGGGATAAAAAAGCCATAGAACAGTATGTCAAAAAAAGGGATTAAAAAGCCATAGTGTAATATGTCGAAAAAAGGCATAAAAAAGCCATAGTATAGTATGTTGAAAAGAGTGATAGAAAGACATAGTATAGTATGTTAAAAAAGCCCTAGTATAGTATGTCAAAAAAAGGGATTAAAAAGCCATAGTATAATATGTCGAAAAAGGACATAGTATAGTATGTCGAAAAAAGGAATAAAAAAGCCATAGTATAGTATGTCGAAAAAAGGAATAAAAAAGCCATAGTATTGTATGTCGAAAAGAGTGATAGAAAGACATAGTATAGTATGTCGAAAAAAGGGATAAAAAAGACATAGTATAGTATGTTAAAAAAAGCCATAATATAGTATGTCGAAAAAAGGGATTAAAAAGCCATAGTATAGTATGTCGAAAAAAGCCATGGTATAATATGTAGAAAAAAGGCATAAAAAAGCCATAGTATAGTATGTCGAAAAAGGATATAGTATACTATGTCCAAAAAAGGGATTAAAAAGCCATAGTATAGTATGTCGAAAAAAACGATAAAAAAAGCCATAGTATAGTATGTCAAAAAGAGTGATAAAAAGCTTAGTACAGTATGTCGAAAAAAGCCATAGTATAGTATGTGGAAACGAGTGATAAAAAGCATAGTATAGTATGTCGAAAAAGGACATAGTATAGTATGTCAAAAAAATGGATTAAAATGCCATAGTATAGTATGTTGAAAAAAGTCATAAGAAAGTCCTAGTATAATATGTCGGAAAAAAGTCATAAAAAGTCATAGTATATTATGTCGAAAAAGTCAAAATTTGTATGCTGAAAAAGATCATACAAAAGTCATAGTATAACCTGTCAAAAAAGTCATAAAAAGTCATAGTATAATATGCCGAAAAAAGTCATAAAAAGTCATAGTACAGACTGTCAAAAATGCCATAATATGTAGTATGTCAAAAAAGTAATAAAAAAGCCATAGTATAGTATGTCGAAAAAGTTATAAAAAAAGTCATAGTATAGCATATCGAAAAGGTCATAGTATAGCATGTCAAAAAGTCATAAAAAAATCATAGTATAGTATGTTAAAAAAGGTCATAGTATTTTATGTCAAAAAATAGTCATGAAAAGGACATAGCAAAGAATGTTGAAAAATTCATAAAAAGTCATAATATAGTATGTCAGAAAAACTCATAGTCAGGGGCGCAACTACCCAGTGTCAGAGGGGTATACAGCAACAATTTTGGTGCACCCCACCCCACAAAAAATAAATAAATAAATAAGTGTGCCATTGTCATGTATGGGCTTTAAATAATAAAAGGCTACCATAATTATACATAATTATATGGTATATATGTACATTCCGTATATATGTACATACATATATATATAAATACGACCAAATTGTGACAAGTGGCAACCTAATCATCACCCCTGGTTGCCCCCGTGGCAACCACATTACTGTAGCCCACTTTTTTCTTGTACTGTATTTTTATTACAATAAATAAATCATCATTGATGGCATATGAGCATATGCGTTGCGGATGTTTAAATTTGCGTTCTGATTGTTTACTACGTCCCCACTGTCAGACATAGGCTAATTGTTATATTTTCCATCTCTGTCTGCACTATTTTTCCCCCAAAAAGGACACAGTGAATAGGTTGGTCAACAGAACTTCAAACCATACTGGACATTTAGTTTTGTGTGGCCACTGGCCATAATATAGTATGCTGACAAACGTCATAAAAAGTCATAGCATAGCATGGCGAAAAAAGTCCAAAAAGTCATAGTATAGTATGTCGAAAAAGTTATGAAAAAAGTCATAGTATAGTATGTCGACAAAATTATTAAAAAAGGAATAGTATAGCGTGATGAAAAAAATCATAAAAATTCATAGTATAGCATGTCGAAAAAGACATAAAAAGGTCATAACATAGCATTTTGAAAAAGACAGTATAGTATGTCGAAAATAGCCATTAAAAAGTCATAGTATAGTATGTCAAAAAAGTCATAAAAAAGTCATAGTATAGCATGTTGAAAAAAGTCATAAAATGTCATAGTATAGTATGTCAACAAAATTATTAAAAAATTCACAGTATATAGCATGTCGAAAAAAGACATAAAAAGGTCATAACATAGCATAGTGAAAAAGTCATTGTATAGTATGTCGAAAAAGTTATGAAGTCATACTATTGTATGTTGAAAAAAGTCATAAAAAGACATAGTATTGTATGTCAAAAAAGTAACAGTATAGTATGCTGACAAAAGTCTTAGTATAGTATGTCGAAAAGTCATAACATAGTATGTCGAAAAGTCATAACATAGAATGCTGACAAACGTCATAAAAAGTCATAGCATACCATGGCAAAAAAGTTCAAAAAGTCATAGTATAGTATGTTGAAAATGTCATAAAAACATCATAGTATAGCATGTCGAAAAAGTTATGAAAAAAGTCATAGTATAGTATGTCGACAAAATTATTAAAAAAGGAATAGTATAGCGTGATGAAAAATATCATAAAAATGTATAGTATAGCATATCGAAAAAAGACATAAAAAGGTCAACAGAATATTGAAAAAGTCATAGTATGTCGAAAGAAAATCATAAAAATGTCATAAAACAATCATAGTATAGTATGCCTAAAAAAGTCATAGTATAAATAAATTATTAAAAAAGGCACATTATAGTGTGTCGAGAAATAGTCATAAAAAGTCAAGTATAGTATGTCAAAAAAAATTATAAAAACTCAAAGTATAGCATGTTGAAAAAGTCATAGTATAGCATGTTGAAAAAGTCATAATATAGTATGCTGACAAAAGGCATAAAAAGTCATAGCATAATATGTTGAAAAAAGTCATAAAAAGTCATAGCATAGCATTTCGAAAAAGCCATAATATACAGTATGTCAAAAAAGTCATTAAAAGGTAATAACAGTGCATATTGAAGAGATGCCGTACATCTGTGGTGTGGGAGCATTTCCATTTGGAAACCCCAAATAAAGTGAGATGTATGTATTGTGATCGGCAGCTAGCCTTTTGCAACAATACATCATCCATGATGCGCCATTTGAGGAGCACTCATGCTGCCATTTTGCAGGGTGCAGAGGATGGTAGCATTCCCCCTGTACCTACCTAGGCCTGCTACTGACACTGCTGGGCCATCTAAGCAAGGGTATGCATTGTTTGAAATATAATTATGATTGAAACATAATAACAAACTGTTGGGACATTAATATTTTTGAATAAAATTCTATAAAAAAATTGAGACATTGTGGCTTGATTTCTTTTATTAATATTCTTTTGTCATGACCAAAATAACATTATGCACAGTGAGGAGCCTACAGGTTACAAGCTTCACATATTAGAAAAATACAATAATAAAAAAAAATGGCTCATTGTCAAGGTTGTTTCAGATCAACACCTGCAAGTGACCACTAGGTGTCATCGTTGAGACGAGTGTCGGATTGTTTCGAAGCCTCGACACAATATGGCACATTTGCTTCAACTGTTTCATTGTTTCACGAAGACTCGATCTGCCCACCACTAGTCAGCTGCCCCCCCCTTGCCCCACCCCCCTTGCCCCCCTGTAGATCCGCCCCTGGTTGTAGGCTTGTTTCGGACACATGCAGCCACTTTCCTGAAACCGCTTGCGAGACAAGTCCACAGCGGTCCGCGGCACGTATGTACAGATCCACTTTTGCGACACGACTGTCGCATGGTGTCGCGACGCCTCCCCTCATTTGTACGTTCCTCAATTACAGCTATGGGTGGGTCCAGTAGGGAATGTTGTCGAATTTTGAAATTTGGAGGGAGAAGTGATCAGAGCAGACCTCTGTGCTCTACTTCTCCTGGATAGTCGCGTGGCTTTCAACGGATTCATTTGCATAACGGCAGGGGCGGATTTAGTCATTTTGGGGCCCAAGGCAAACACAGACATGGGGCCCTCTACACAGCCCCACACACACACACACACACACACACACACACACACACACACCCTCTCACACAGACACACTCACACACACACACACACACACACACACAGACAATCACTCACACACACACACTCACTCACTCACTCTCACACAGACCCTCTCACACAGACACACTCACACACACACACTGACACACACACCCACTCACTCACTCACTCTCACACAGACCCTCTCACACAGACACACACACACACACACACACACGGAGATCAGCCCAATTATTTTTTCTCCATTCTTCATTTGCAGGTAATAATTGTTGCTTGTAAATCTTCGCCCCTCTTGATTTTTAGGATGAATTCTGTCGTCCTTGCTCTGAACTGGGCCTCTCTGCACTATTGAGCAGCGCTCTTTGTCAGTGAGATGTTTTGGACAGAGTGCTGGGTCATCTTCAAGTTCAAGAGTTACACACTGGTCAGAATGACTGCTAGTACTCATTAGTAGTTCATTGGAATTGTCGTCTTTTTCGTCATAGACGTCGTCAACATTATTATCACTGTCACTGAAAGTGAACGCGGACATAGGCGCCGATTTATGTTTTCCTCCATGGGTGCTCACGCTCTTTAAAAAAAAAGAAGTCAAAAAATGTTTGCGTTCAGAACCTTAGGAAATGGACAGCGGCCGACACGAACATACACACACATTTTAACTCGATAATAACGCCGTAAAGTAGTCTAGTCTATATTTCAACTCAGGACAGCGCCACTTCTCACAACTACAGATAGGATTGGAGATGAAAAGTTGAACTGACATGTAACCGCGATCAGCTTCGTGGGAAATTAAGAATCAATGCCACTGACATAACCGATCGCACTATGACATGAGTTAGTTATTAGTTATTATAGTTATTCATTTTAAATAAATGTTGCCTACTGGCAGTCTGGCACACGTGGGTGCTCAGTATTTTCCTCGAGCTCCGGAGCACCCATGGTATCGGCGCCTATGCGGAAGTTTTGTTACCTGAAGTTGAAGGATCCTCCTCATCCTGTAAAGTTGCCTTGGATGTAACGTTAGCAGCAATATCGCTGGAGCAGCCTGGGCTGGCACTGTCGGCAGCAACGGGTAGCTCCTCCTCGCTAGCAGCAGTGCTAACGGTCGTGATGGTGCTTGTAGCATGGCTTGTAGCGTTGTTGTCATTGTCAGCAGCGGGCATCACGAAGAAGTTTGTTAACTTCGGCAATTTTTTTTAAAAACGTTTTGCTTTCCTGCCGCTTCCTCCTTTTTTCAGCACCGCTTGGGTAGTTTCGCTTCATTACTCTAGTCTGTACACTGTCTGTCACTCTGCACACGCACTCTGTCTGTCTCAATCCATGGTCTGTCTGTCACTTTTTTTTCTCCGTTTTTTGGCGCAGTACATTACAGCCTTTTCACTTCCGCAGATGCGCAGTAAGTGAGATAATGGAATAGTCCAATGTAGTGAGGTGGGGTGGGGGGCCCTCCGGTCTGTGAAACTAATGATTTGATGCCATTTTTTGCAAATGGAGTTTTAGAAATATATAATTTGCGAAAAGTAAAAAAAAAAAAACCTTAACCATAAGTTAATGGGGCATTTTGGGGGCCCCTAGGTAGCTCGGGGCCCAAGGCAATTGCCGACCTTTGCCTAATGGTAAAGTCCGCCCCTGCATAACGGTACAGATCCACTTGTCCGTGCGACGCTTCTGTCGCGTCGCGCTCTACTCTATTCCTATGGGTGACGTCAAGCGACTTCAACGCGCACGCAAAGCATTCCGGGAAGGCGGCGCTACATTTGAGAAAATGTAGCGCGTCAAAAAGCTGGCCGATGCCCAGCTTTATGCAAATGAATCCGTTGAACGCGACGCGACTATCCAGTAGAAGTAGAGCACAGAGGTCTGCTCTGATCACTTCTCCCTCCAAATTTCAAAATTCGACAACATTCCCCGCTGGACCTGCCCATAGCTGTAATTGAGGAACGTACAAATGAGGGGAGGCGTCGCGACACCACGCGACAGTCGTGTTGCAAAAGTGGATCTGCGGCACGTATGTCACGGTACAGATCCACTTGTCCGTGCGACGCTTCTGTGGCGCCGCGCTCCACTATATTCCTATGGGTGACGTCAAGTGACTTCAACGTGTACGCAAAGCATTCCGGGAAGGCGGCGCTACATTTGAGAAAATGTTGTGCGTCAAAAAGCTTTATGCAAATGAATCCGTTGAACGCGACGCGACTATCCAACAGAAGTAGAGCACAGAGGAGACGGGGAAAACGTGGTATCTTTTTTCTGCTAGACGTTGCAAAAATTGAGGAACGCCTATCAACGTACAAATGAGGGGAGGCATCGCGACACCACGCGTCAGTCGTGTCGCAAAAGTGGATCTGTATCGTCACGGTACAGATCCACTTTTGCGACACGACTGTGCGCGTTGAAGTCGCTTGACGTCACCCATAGGAATAGAGTGGAGTGCGACGCGACAGAAGCGTTGCACGGACAAGTGGATCTGTACCGACAGTCGTGTTGCAAAAGTGGATCCAGCGCCTCCACCTGCAGGTTGTCAGCTGCGTGTCTGCCTGTTAGTAAAACTGTCTAGAAGTGGACTGTTCCTATAACTATGTTCCTGTAACTACTTGGTCGGAAAGAAGCTACAGTCATCAATATAGTTTCATGTGTCACGTAGCTCTCCACAAGCAGAAACAAAGAGGAGCTTAAAACGCAATTTGCTGATTCAAAGTTAGGACTAACAAGTTAATTAGCAGTGAAGAAATAGATAGCCTATTTACATTTGTCTCACGCAAAAGGCGTTTTTTAAAACTTTATACAAAAAATGTTCAAAAACGCAGTGTCCGTTGTCAAATCACAAAAAAAATTAAATTCTCGTTCATTTATCGTTATCGAGGTAAAATGAGCAATTAATCGTGATTTTGATTTTAGGTCATATAATGTAGCCTACAACAACCCATAATATCCCTTTGTTTTATAAGCCCCATAGGCTCCTTTATCAGGCGCCGTTGCTGCAGACATGCTGCAACAACAGATCAACGCTTAAAATATCATTTATTTCAATAAACACTCGGCACAGAAAATAACGTGACATAACGAAAGTTAGTAAATTAGTCTCTACATTGAAGGCGATTCAGTATTTGCTGTCCACAGCTGCTTTATGTTGGATAAAACGTTTCTGCTTCAGTTCATTAAACCCAGCCGGACTGATTATGGTGATAAACCCGAAGCCTCTGAGCGTGGTGCCGTTACGCACATACACACCCTTACACACATCAGACTGCTTGGTTATAAGTCCATTTTCTGCTTGTTTATGAAGGTGTCCAGCTGTCCGGCTCGTCACAGCCTCTTTTCCAACTTTGTCTTCAGCAAAAGTAGAAACACGTAGTGAAAACGCTGTTGTGTAACATTAATTACCGGTATGTGACCATGTAGCCTACATGTACGAGCTGAAATACATTATTAGTATTTAATAATGACCACACCAGCGGATCTACAGAATATTCACCTTCACGCGGCCGGTTGGCATGTGTAGGTGTGAATTATGTTGCACATAAACAAAGTAGAAGGTGAGCATGGAGACTCCCTACAGTCCGTGGCCTAACCACCCTGTGCTGGGCATTTATTACTGTATTAAAACCAATACTGAGGGTGCAACATTGTCAAATGATGCATGCAATGCCTCTCTTTTCAGCCAAGCCTTTGTTGGTGCACACACACAAGCACAGCAATTTAACGTTTTACTTGATTTTATCTCACCAAATGTTTTTGTTTGTTTTGCTGTTGTGTTTTGTGAAATGCTTTCGTGTTTTGACCTTCAGGGCCACCATAGAACAGTATGTTGAAAAAGGTCATGACATAGCATGTCAAAAAAGTGGTGTAGTAGGTTTAAAAGAAAGTCATTAAAATGTCATATAGTGCACGTATCAAACTTAAGGCCCAGGGGCCAAATCCGGCCCGCATTTCAATTTAGGTTCAGAGCAAATTTTGGCCCGACAGTTGTGCACCACATCAAAAATAATCAGGAAACTGTTTTTCATACTCCTACCTGCAAACTCAGAAGGGCTGAAAAGGTGACACATCATCCCAATTTGATAGATTTGTCGACTTTGGGACTAAATTCCAACAGAAGAGTTTTAATATGTGAAACTCGTGCGAGTCAGCCGCTTTTAAAAATGTATTTTTTTTCCTCATGACTTGCTAAGTTCTACAATGACTAAAACCTTTGTGCTGACTTTAAGGTCAACCAGACTGAGAGAAAGCTATGAGAGACGCAATACAAAGTTAATAGACTTTTGCTAAATTAAAGCATATCAATAAACTCAACTTGTCTGGCCTTTATAGTGATAGTCACTTCCAGGGTGGACCTTAGTGAAATTGAGTTTGACACCCCTGGTATAGTGAGTCGAAAAGAAGTCATATTAAAGCATGTAGAAAAAGTCAAAGGATGTCAAGAAATAAAAATTCAGGTCATGAAACCGATGCAGACAGACTCCAAAATCCAGCTCAAAAAGTTTTATTCAGATTAACCGAAACATTCAGTCACAATGTCAACAGACAGCTTATATGTAGGGGATAAGGGCAAAGCCTTAACCTGATGAATACCAATCTTTCCACCTGACATTTAACAGCAAGGCCAACAGAACATACAAGAATGCATCAACTTATAGGTTTAAGAAGATTAAATGTTACACTCCGAATGAACAGCTGAAGCAGAAGACTGCGTTTAGTTTAAAGCCTGTGTGTCATTGACATTTTCACTCCAGGCTCTCAGGACTAGGAGTTTAGCTCTTGCTCTCAAGGGTGTGCTTGTCAAACAGGTACTCCGCCATCTTGTTGTTGTGGGCGTCCATGCGGGTGAGGTTGGTAATGTAGTCGCCCAACTTCTTGATGGCCTCCACCTGCTCGTTCAGGTAGTGGGTCTCCAGGAAGTCACACATCTGAGGACAGGACGAGAGAGAGTTAACTACACATAAATCCCAGAGCACATGAGTTTGTAGTTTACCCAGGACACTCTTTTATAAACCCCTTAGCATTAATAATATTCATCCTTACATGAGGGTCTACATGTTCATTGGCCACTTTGTGCAAGTCCAGCAGAGCCTGGTTGACCTTCTTCTCCAGCTGCAGGGCACACTGCATGGCCTCCAAACCGCTCCCCCACTCATCACGCTCCGGTTTCTACAGAAGAAAAGACCTTCAATTACAGCGGACTGAACTGGCAATACATCAAGCCTTGTGTACACAGGGCACAATGACCAGACCAGAGTCAGTTTCTACACCAGCACTAGTGCTACACTTCAGCCTCTGTTTTCATAACCTCAGGAGGAAATTATGGAGTAGGGCTGTGTAATTAAGTTTTTAAATTGCAATTTCTGCACCTAACAATCACAGAAGAGTAGTCAAGAATTTATAAAAAACAAATATATAAAAATCATCGAGCAGCCCTATTAATGAGGAAATTATTATCATAGGCTTAACTAAGGCAAGCGTTGTGCTGAATGATATTGAAATAGTATCAAACCTGTGCAATAGAAAGTCTTATAGAATTTAAGAATAAGTGGCAATAAGTGAGCAACCCTAAATTAAGGACCAGTTGTCTTAGTCTGTACGGACCTTGATGTCCTGAAGGAAGATGCGTCCTCCTCTCTTGTTCTGGAAGGACAGCAGCTTATCGGCGTGCTCCCTCTCCTCGTCGCTATTCTCCTTGAAGAAGTGGGCAAAGCCTGGAAGGGCCACATCGTCACGGGAGAAGTAAAAGGCCTGTGGACAAGGGGACAAGAGAGGCAGGTTAAAAACTGTGATTACTGTAGCAGACATAACCCATTATTTAAAAATAACGGTTATGATAAACGGTAGTTATACACTAAGGCTGTGTTCAGGGCACAGTCATGGTGATTTTCTAAAGTCTACATGCATGAGTTGGAATATCATGCGGTTAAAAAACAAATAGCGTAAGCATGACACAGCATTTTTGACTCAGTGAGGTGGGTGGGGACTAATACACTCCTTATCTGGCAGGATGAACAACCGAGAAATTAAGGAAACTGCAGGCAGCAATACTTAACTATACACAACATGCAATTAATTTTAAAACGTACAATTTTATTTGAAATTTCTGCTTTTGACTGACAATTATTCCGTCAAGAAATCACAATAGAAGCATAAAGTTAGCATATGTAACGTTACTATGAAAAAAAAGAAAGCGTTGTGGTTCTCACCATGGAAGTGTAGGTGTAGGAGGCATACATCTCCATGTTGACCATACGGTTGATGGCGGCCTCGCAGTCGCGATGGTAGTTCTGACGCACTTGGGACTCCATTTTTCGCTGGCGTTTTGTGTTTTTCTTAACAAAACCGTACAAAAATAAAGCTTAAAGTCGACTTTTCCAGTAGTGTTCAAGAAGTAGAGGTTCTTTGTGTCCGGAATGCAGACTAGTTGAAGTACAAAGCGGGACGATGAATGAAGCTCCGTTCAAGCACTGTTGAAGCAAGAACTCCTGTTGGCTTTCTTTCCAGTTGTGTAAATTGGTAGTAAATCTCTCCTTGTATTTATACCCCACGGCTGACCACGTGACAGACGTAACGTCACTCAATGCATTTTCACCTGTCACTGAGCTCAGAGAGCACATGACGCACTAGTGAGGTTGCATTTTCCTCACATCTTTATGGAAATCTAGGTTTCATATTTCACTGATTTATGACCTGCTGACAGCTGGTCTCCTGCGATGACAAAGCACTTTTGCTATCTCAAAAGACAATAAAATGCATTATATTGGAATTGAAATTCAAATACAGAATAGCTTTAGGGTAATGTATGTGTGTAAAGGTGAATTGTGAAGTTGGCATTTCCCTTTACTGCACATATAAAAATAAAAAAACTATAGGAAAGAGTACTTGTAGCCTATGCTTCTACCGACAGAAATAGTCTATTATTATTATTATTGCAATACATCAGGCCATATTCAAATAGAAACTGTGTCCAAACTGTGAAGAGGATAAGTGATTTAGAAAGTGGATGGATGGGACCATTACAATAAAAGGTCAAGTGTGCCATAGATGCTCATGTCCTCACAATAATGAGGCTTTGGATTAAAACATCAACTGATACTTATTATAATGTTCAAATTAGATAAGTGGCATGAAAAGGATGGATTGGAAGATAATGTTAATTAGACTGTAATTTGCCAATCACAGCAAACTGTATGTCTTAAAAAAATGTCTGCATGCTCTGTTAATGATCAGCCTCCAAACACAGCCAAACATATCTGGTTCTAAATAGTTACACAATTTAGATTTAGATTTGGGTTGAGGTTTGTCCTCATATAAACCTGAATGTTTTGTCTGTACCTTTAAGACAACATCATATTATCACGCTATAATTAACTGATAGAGCACCAGTGCAGGTGGAAAACTACTGGCAAGTAGTTATCCACTTGCATGGTGCCACAGGTGGACGTTAAAGGCGTGTCAGGACAAGTGCTAGGTTCAGCACCTAACACAAGAACAATGGTTTAGTTTACATGACACTACACCCCATATCCTACTCTGTATCCTGATACCTCATTTCCCAAAGTTCAAATGTAATCTTACCTGGACTGCTAATTTAATTTAGTTGGTAAAGGTAACTGCTTATATCAAAACCAAAACCAAAGTACACACACAAATGTAGACATACGAAATCTAAAATACAGTTTAATTAAAAATAAAATCATAAAAAGAAATACATACATTTGTGTGAAATTGTAGTAGTTATGTATGTATCAGTTAAACTACTTTAAGAATGTTTGCAGTGCTGGCCAGAAAAAAACCCTCTAATGTGTGGATTACTGAGTTGTTAAAGTCCATCGCCTTAGGTCTTAAAGTAGTTGCTTCCGTTAAGTTTAATGTCTCATTTTGCACAGAAAGTGTGGGCGCCATGAGGGCGAGCAATATCTTCCACTAAAAGAAACACTTCAGCAGGTTTGTTTCTGCTGAAACATGGGACCAAGAGTAAAGAAAACATCATACACACCTTTCATTTGACAGATATTCTACTAACGATTTCAAGTGTTAAGTTCATATTTCAATACATTTGCTAATAGTTAACATAGTATTCAAAACTACTTAATATCATTCCAAGCTGTCTGTACTTATTTTTTTTAGATGACTGGCCAATTACGTGACACATTTTATTTTTATTTTTTTGACGAATGGCAGTAGTTGTATCAACACGTGTTAATCTGGATAACATGTAGTGTGGTGGGTATGGCTGCAGTCCAAAGAACCACCCTTTTCATTTGAAAAACAACATGAATATTTATTAACTTCCATAAACAGCTTAACTACTTTGCTGTCATCCTATCTGATATGATACCATTGCACCTTTCTGCATTTTTGCCACACTTCTGCTTTAAACATGCTACAATCTAACTTTACTGTCGGGCACACTATTGATATCTTCCTTTGTATTTCTGTAGTATGTATGTGTGCGTGGATGTCATATGTCTGTGTGCCTATGTGTATGTATGATGTGTATAAGCTATTGGACACCTTAATTTCCTTCGGGATAAATAAAGTATCTCTATCTATTATTTGTGCTTCCTGTGGGACTACAGATGTAAATTAGCCTAAGGCTAACTCTGGTGCAATGCATCAAATGGTTACATGTATGTTTTAATTGCACATTGTCCCTTACAAATAAATAGAAAATTGAATCTATCTATCTGGTCTAACCCACATTCTTTACATTGAATTTTTCAGGAGGGCTTCATTCTAGAAACATCTAGAACAAGGGTCGGCAACCTTAGGCACGCGTGCCACCATGGGCACGCGGGACCTTAACCAATGGCACGCTGGCAATATGTGTGCAAGAGAGTTATTGATGTGTTGAAATCATGGTTGAAATGCTGAAGCACTCTCTCATCCGCATGCCAAATTAACATTCACAGTTGCCGACCTCATAGGTGCCGATACCGTGGGTGCTCCGGAGCTTGAGCACCCACGGAAAATACTGAGCACCCACGTGTGCCAGACTGCCAGTTCATTTTTAATTTTATATTAAACATTGCAGGTGGTGCTAAGTGTGATTGGTCATGTCGGTGGCATTGATTTATAATTTCCCACGAAGCTGATTAAACTTCTCATCCCCAATTCTATCTGTGAGAAGTGGCGCTGTCCTGAGTTGAAAGATAGCTTACTCTACGGCGTGTGTGTTCGTGTCGGCCGCTGTCCATTTCCTAAGGTTCTGAAATGCAAACATTGTTGACTACTCTTTTTTTTTTTAAACTGTGTGCGCGTGTGAGCACCCACGGAGGAAAACATAAATTGGCGCCTGTGCGCAACCTGTTATTTACTGTAGTTTGATTGACTCATATCTCTGACTGGGAACAGTACAAAGAGGATAACCAACGGCCGCTGGGGCAGATGAACTAACGCTAGACTTGTTACTGTAAGGAGGCTACAATTGAACCTTCGTGAGTTAAAAGCCAATACTTATCAATGCACTCACCTGTGTAAACCGGCATCAACATGTAGAAAGTGATATTTCAATCTGCTCTGTCTGCTCAGACCACTCTTGTCCACCGCACTCAAACACACGCAAACACAGCTCTACTCTGCAAATAGCTCATTTTCCCAAAACAAGCTAAAAGAAAAGCTGTCGGTTTGTAGTCTATTTATCTTAGTTTGCAGGGAATCTTGAAATTTGGAGAAATTCTTATAAACTTAAGCTGTCTGAAGAAACCATCCTCTCCGCTGGAGCGTAAATATGGATGCATTATAAGACCAAAACAAATACATGTGGCTACTTAAAATGCACGTGAATGACGCAATCGTTATGTTCTTCTTCATTCTTGATAATGATGCTGGTTGTGTTATTATTATTTTGCCACAGCATCGTTTCATTGAAAATGATTCCTACAGGACCTGCTTATCAGTCCATTCATCATTAAAGCTGGGCTTTTCCACAACTTTTCGCTTCATTTAGAGAATGTGTGATGTGCACCAGCAACACCAAAACAAATTCCTTGTATGTGTCAAAAAACGTACTTGGCAATAAAACCCTTTCTGATTCTGATTCTGATTCTGATTCAGGCTCTTTGACAGTGATATTTTTGTCAGCCCATTTTCCACCAATCAGGACTGCATACTAAAACCATGTTTCCATAATAATAATATACAATAATAATAATTACAAGGTCCTGATTATTACAGATTCCCTGGATATTACATTTTGATGTGATGTCAAAAAAAAAAATTCATGTTAACATGGCACACTAATAAACAAGAAATTTTGAAAAGGGCACTTCATATCAAAAAGGTTGCCGACCCCTGATCTAGAAACTGGTGTGGTTGTCGGCTTTAGAAGCAGATGACTGCTCTTACCTGGTGGACATTTTTCATAAAAGTCACATCACTCTTTTTTTTTAAAGATAATCATTTTTTATTTTTTATTTTAAACACAAAACACACACCTCATGACATGGACACATCACCTCCTCATCTGAACCCCCCACTTGCCATCACTCCCTATACAAAAATCAAGACAAAATTAAATAACAGCAATAAAATTCAATACAACAAACTGTAAACCACCCAAATGTATTACGTGTATATACGCTAACACTGTAAGCACACTGCATAAATCTATCCTCCGTACATGGTATCCTAGGATCCCTCCATAGAACTCAGGTACTTTCCCCATTTTTTTTTTTTTAGTGTAAACACTTAATCTTGCAGACCGCTTATATGACATTTTTTCAAATGCTGCTACTTTCGGCATCTCACAAGTTCATTCTTGGATTGAAGGTACCCCTCCGTTCCTCCATACTCTCAGAAGAATCTGTCTGGGAATCATCATCTTGTGTGCTTACCTATCCCGCTTAAAACTGACCCATCTCCCAGAACAAATAATCTTGGGCTGAATGGAACCTGGGTCCCTGCAATCGGACATCATGTATCCTAGTCCATAACTAATGGACCCTATCACAAGACCACAGGACATGGAGCCATTTGCCGTCCTCCGTCTAACATTTCCAACAGTTTGGTGTGTCTTTCAGACCAATTCTAAACAATCTGGAGGGAGTCCAATAGAAGCGATTCATAATCTTAAACTGAATGAGGCGCACCCTCACATCGCGTGACATCGTTTTAATATTCCTACCAATTCTGGGACATGGGAAAATCCCTTTCCCATGTCTTTTGAGGGCTGACCAGGCTCCATCCCCCAGGTTCTGTATAAGTCTAGCCCTCGTATTATGTTGAAAAAAAAAGACATTGATGATGTTACGGGTCAAAATGACCCGTACAGTGTAAATACACTCAAAACAAACTTTTTTTCCTCATCACAAACATTTTTTCCCCCAAAACTGTTTTTACCAATTATTTAGTGAAAATATTTCCGGTATACACTTGCATATTCCATGCATAGTAGCTAGATTTGGCATCCTAGGATGCCCATATTTTGATGCCATACTTGGCAGGCTTGTTGGGCATGTACTGTCAGAAGGGACAGCGCCCCCTGAATGGAACAAGGTGTTCATCTACACTGACATGGGGACCAGGATTGTACAAGACAGGTACAATTTTGACCCATTTATCCCATACATCTCTGATCTCAGCTAGTTTGTCTCTTTCACTCGACCAGCTCTGGTGTTGCGGAACACCCAAGCTTTCGTATGAATTGACTCCAAAGACATTGTTGCTAGAAATATTGGCCTTCCACTCTCATCATTCCACAGACTGACAATTACTTCTCCCTTTGACTTGTACACTCTAGCTAATACTATTCAATTTTATTTATAGTATCAAATCATAACAAGAGTTATCTCAAGACACTTTACAGATAGAGTGGGTCTAGACCACACTCTATAAATTCCAAAACCCCAACAATTACAGTAATTCCCCCAAGAGCAACCATTATCAGTGGCTGTTGCGACAGTGGCAAGGAAAAACTCCCTTTTAGGAAGAAACATCGGCACACCCAGACTCTTGGTAGGCGGTGCCTGAAGGGGCCGGTTGGGGGTATGATGAACAGTGGCAAATAATAGTCACATTAGAGATAATGGAACAGTGACCTCGAGCTAGTCATGGAAGTTCATGTCATAGAAGGGCACATTGTGTCGTACTGAGTAGTGCAGTCTCCAATACCGGATCCTGACTAGTCTGTGTGTATGAACATCACAGCAGGGTGTTGCGGGATGTAACGTGGCACTGCAGAGCATGGGTGAATGCTGCGGACGCAGCAGGACTAGGATTTCAATGTATGCATGCAAGTCAATCTGATCCAGTGACTTCCATTTCTTTTGAAATACACACCTCCCCTGCAAGTTGGTCATGTCCACTATGATCCTATCTATTGGTTGGGATATGAAGAGATGAAATGGTGATTGAATATCATCAACTAGTGTGGCAGAAAATCTTGTGGGGCTTGGAGTCATCTTGATGACAGTCTGCCTTGGTGTCAGTGTTTTGATGTTGTCCATTTTATGTTAGCATCTTTAGCTTTCCATGTTGAGGATGATTGCTGCCCATTGTTTTCAGCTAATGTATACTACACCAGACTGGTCCCCTGAATCCTCTTCATCATAGGGAAAATTCACAATCCGGATCGTCAATAGCATCGCATACACACACACACACACACACACACACACACACACACACACACACACACACTCGTACACACACACACACACACACACACACACACACTCACACACACACACACACACACACACACCTAAATGGGTGTTGAAAGTCTCTGGGTCAAAATGACCCGCAACATCATCTTTGTATACAAACTCTGAACAGACATTCCACTACACATCAGTGTGTCCAGATTTTATGAACAAGTTCATGACCCTAAATGAGGAAATGTCATACAATTTCATGAAGAAAAAGATAGGTTAACCAGTATTTTGGTTAACACAAAAACGCAAATGGGTCAAATTGACCCTTAACATAATACGAGGGCTAGAATAATACCCAGAAGCCTCATGATCTTTCCCAAAGTTCTTCAACACCTTATCTAAACATTCTGATGCCTTCAGAGCTGAGGAACTGGATCCACAAATCACCAATAACACATGGCAAAGTTGCAAATATCTAAAAAAAAAAATTGGGACCAGGGCATTCCAAAGTGTTGTACCACATCCTCAAAGGATTTCAATATGCCACCGAGATACCGATCCCTCAGTGTAACAATTCCCTTTTCCAGCCAGTCCCTCCATAAAATGGGAGATCTACCAATACATAACTTTGGATTCCACCAGATACTTGATGAGGCATTTAGATATGGATCCAGTTCAAACAGCCGGGCCACTTTGGTGCAAACTACTTTTAAGTGAGCAATTATTGGATGTGTTTTTGCCTTACCATATAATTCAACAGGCTTTGTAAGGGTGGTACTGGGGCAATAACAGATTACTCAATACAAAACCAGGATGGGGCTCTCTCAGGAGGAAATGACCAGTGGGCCAAACGCCTTGCATAGTAGTAATACAACATTTTTGGTGGACCCAAACCTCCTCTGTTAGTCGGTCTTTGTAATTTATCCAAATGTATCTTTCTCAAAAATAGTCATATGTTGAAATAATCATAAAGTCACAGTATTTAAATTGTAGTATAGTATGTTAAAAAAGTGAGGCTATAGTATGTCGAAACAAAAACTTTAAGTATCACCAAATAAATGGGTATCCTCAATTCAGTTAAAAATGTTAATCTGGTTCTGAAAATGGAGGGATTTTGAACATTACACCTTGGAGACTGGTGGCCATCTCAGATATTTACTGCCAACAGGTCAGCATAGGTCAAATCTAACTTCCCTCTACATCTAAAGTGTGCAGTGTTCAAAGTATCACACATTTTTATGATCTTATCTGCTGTTCTATATTGCAATGGACAAGTGAGCCTTTTTGGCCAATTAAAAATCTAGCTTTAAGCTCTATTCAAGAACTGCCATGTACACAACTATTTAACTGAGCCATTCAAAGTCAGAACATCACTATAAAAAGCTAGCGCTCTGGTTGATTTAATTCAATGTGTCAATACTACCTACTTTTAAAAAGGTGAACAGGTCATGAAACCAATGCAGACAGACTCCAAAATCCAGCTCAAAAAAGTTTTATTCAGATTAAGAACAGATCAGAAACATTCAGTCACAATCACTGTTATAAATGTCACACAAGAGGCTTATACGTAGTTGACAAAGGCAAAGCCATAACCTGATGAATACCAATCTTTCCACCTGACATTTAACAGCAAGGCCAACAGAACATACAAGAATGCATCAATTTATAGGTTTAAGAAGATTAAATGTTACACTCCGAATGAACAGCTGAAGCACAAGACTGCGTTTAGTTTAAAGCCTGTGTGTCATTGACATTTTCACTCCAGGCTCTCAGGACTAGGAGTTTAGCTCTTGCTCTCAAGGGTGTGCTTGTCAAACAGGTACTCCGCCATCTTGTTATTTTGGGCGTCCATGCGGGTGAGGTTGGCAATGTAGTCGCCCAACTTCTTGATGGCCTCCACCTGCTCGTTCAGGTAGTGGGTCTCCAGGAAGTCACACATCTGAGGACAGGACACAAGAGAGAGAGTTAACTACACCTAATAAATCCCAGCGCACATGAGTTTGTAGTTTACCCAGGACCCTCTTTTATAAACCCCTTAGCATTAATAATATTCATACTTACATGAGGGTCTACATGTTCATTGGCCAATTTGTGCAAGTCCAGCAGAGCCTGGTTGACCTTCTTCTCCAGCTGCAGGGCACACTGCATGGCCTCCAAACCGCTCCCCCACTCATCACGCTCCGGTTTCTACAGAAGAAGACATTCAATTATAGCATCATTACATTAATCCTTGTGTACACTGAGCACAATGACCAGAGTCAGTTTCTACACCAGTGCTACTACTACACTTCAGCCTCTGTTTTCATAACCTCAGAGTAGGGGTGGGCAATATATCAATCAATGATAGACTAGATATCATCTTAGACTTTGGATATTGTATATGACATAGGTGTTGTCGTTTCCTGGTTTTAAAGGCTGCATTACAGTAAATAGATGTTAACTAGACTGTTCTAGCTGCTTTATTATTTGTCTTTACCCATTTAGTCATTATATTCACATTACTGATGATTAATCTAAAATATAATTGGGAAAGCACCAATTGTCACATACAATATTGACAAAGGGAATTTAGTAAAATGTATTTGATTTTTCTCTTCATATAGCCCAGCCCTACCTCAGAGAAGTAGCTCTCATATTTGATAATGATTACTTAGGAAATCAATTTCATTCAGACCTAATTTGACACTATAAGATACATCTATATAATATCAATCCTGTCCAAGTCTTACAGAATTTTGAATAGGTGGCAAAGGGGAGGGAAACCTACAAGTGTCACAACACAGAATGTTAATCCTAATATATTTTTACTAAATAAAAAAGGGGGCCAGTTGTCTTAATCTGTACGGACCTTGATGTCCTGGAGGAAGATGCGTCCTCCTCTCTTGTTCTGGAAGGACAGCAGCTTCTCGGCGTGCTCCCTCTCCTCGTCGCTATTCTCCTTGAAGAAGTGGGCAAAGCCTGGAAGGGCCACATCGTCACGGGAGAAGTAAAAGGCCTGTGGACAAGGGGACAATAGAGGCAGGTTAAAAACTGTGATTACTGTAGCAGACATATCCCATTATTTAAAAATAACGGTTATGATAAACGGTAGTTATACACTAAGGCTGTGTTGAGGGCACATCAGTCATGGTGATTTTTTTAATATTTTTCTAGTCGGTTTAGACAGACATGCACGAGGCTACTATTGAAATGCTGCCGTGCTTAAAACTAACAAACAAATAAAATACAATTAAGTTTGTTTAATATTTCCCTTTTTAAGATGAACAACGTCGGTCACCGATTGTAGGTGGAGAATAAGCTTCCAATACATCACAATAGAAGCATAACGTTAGCATATGTAACGTTACTATGAAAAAAAAAAAAAAAAAAAGCGTTACGTTTCTCACCATGGAAGTGTAGGTGTAGGAGGCATACATCTCCATGTTGACCATCCGGTTGATGGCGGCCTCGCAGTCGCGGTGGTAGTTCTGACGCACTTGGGACTCCATTTTTCGCTGGCGTTTCTTGTGTTTTTATTAACAAAACGGTACAAAAATAAAGCTTTACGTCGACTTTTCCAGTAGTGTTGAAGTATTAACGGTTATTTGTGTCCGGAATGCAGACTAGTTGAAGTAAAAAGCGAGACGAAGAAAGAAGCTCCGTTCAAACACTGTTGAAGCAAGAACCCCTATTAGCTTTCTTCCCGGTTGTGAAATGGTAGTGGAGACTCTTCTTGTATTTATACCCCACGGCTGACCACGTGACAGACGTAACGTCACTCAATGCATTTCCGCCTGCCGCTGAGCTCAGAGAGCACATGACGGACTAGTGAGGTTGCATTTTTCTCACCTCTTCATGGAAGTCTAACTAGGTTTCATATTTCACTGATTTCTAAACTGCTGACAGCTGGTCTCCTGCAATGACAAAGCACTTTCGCTATCTCAAAAGACAATAAATTGCATTATATTATTCAAATACAGAATAGCTTTAGTGTAATTTATGTATCTAAAGGTGGGTTGTGAAGTTGTCATTTTCTCTTTATTTGCACGTATACAAACATTAAAAAAAACTACGCTACAGGCAGAGGTGGGTAGAGTAGCCAAAAAAGTACTGTTACTTCAGAATAATATGACTCAAGTAAAAGTAAAAAGTACTCATCCAAATAATTACTTGAGTAAGAGTAAAAAAGTACTCATCCAAATAATTACTTGAGTAAGAGTAAAAAAGTACTTGGTGAAAAAACTACTCAAGTACTGAGTAACTGTTGAGTAACGTCTGATTTATTTTTTAACATAAACATTCAATCAGACGGACAAAAATACAAAATAATCATATTTAGACAAATTATAGTTCATCCAATCAATTAAATTAATTTTAATTAATTAATTAATTATAAAATAGCTTAAATTAAAATAATCCAGGTAAATTCAAGTACTTAAAAAAATAATATCAATAAAATAATAATACATAAAAAAATAAATAAGCACAAGTAACACAAATTTCCAAACCTTTACACTTTTTTTTACCAGACTCTGCAGGCAGAACTAGAACAAGGTAATGTAGCTGCTGTTTGGTACTTTTACTAAGGTAAACATGCTTTCATTCACAAAGGTGGATCACTTGTTATCGGGTTCAATCGCCGTGGTAACTCATGCTGGACGCCTAACCTGGTCGGGAGCAGGTTAAGTTGGAGATCAGAGATCAACTGGTGTGAAAGCACCGCCTACTGACCGATCAATACTCCACTGATAACGGCTTCACCGTTCTTAGAAGATCAGGTGGAGCTCGGTGCGCGGAGAGAGAGAGAGAAGAGAGGGGGAGAGAGAAAAAGAGAGGGGTGTGCTCATACAAAAAATATTTAGAGACCGACAGCCCCGTTATCATTCCCTGATGTCGATATTTGCCGTGTGTAATGCGCACAGCGGTTTTATGTTTTTTATATTTTTTATTTGCTCTCACCATCGCTCTCACTGCCATGGTTGCAACTGAAATAAAAGGCTAAAGCAACGACAGTTTATGGAAAGTACAAGTGTAATTATGGTCAGATCTTGTGCCTGACTGATGGGGAAGTGATATTGATACGAGTTGTGCGCATCTACAGCGTCGGCAATTTTTTATTTTTGTTTTGCTAGCTTTCCTTCCCGTTTTAGGAAGCAGCGACTGTATTGCGTTTTGCATGTAAAACCATGTATGTGTTCATATTTATGTAGAATTATAGTTTGCTCTTCTTATGTAAAATATGTGGCTATTGTTGGTCATGTTGTGCAAACATCACCTCTTTTATGTGAACAGGCGCCGCTGGATTGGGAAACCCTGGGTTGGTTGAACTAGTTGATAACCAGCGTCATGACACAGTTTATGCAGGGACCGCGGTGGTTAGGTTAGGTGAAGCCGGGTAACTGAAATAAATCCAGGGCATGTTGATCTTGCTTCGTAGTACAGGGCTCGGTTCCTCCTCGTCTGTGACGTTTCTGACATTGCCATTTTTGTTTTGCTGCGACTGTAAAAGCCAACCCATCCCGCTGCTAGGTTTGAGGAAGGTGACGAGACTGCACAACTACGTTTGATTGGGTGAAACACAGTCACGTGGTAGAGGCTTTAGCGGAAGTCTCTCTCTCTGTCAAAATAAAACATTAAAATGAGGCGTACGCGGGGGGATAAAAACAATGACGCGTAGAATACCAATACAATTACTGTACAATCTATCTCCATGCAGAGTCTCTGTTGGAGACTTTTTTTCTCTCTCAAACTGACCTAGCACTGGTTTGTTGGCGAATACTCCCCATACATGACCTTTGTTAGTTTTTATTGAAGTTAACTTTGGCCCTATACAGCTACAATAAACTGAACTTGTTTTACCTCGTGAATACACCAAGATATTTGAAAACTGCTGATAATGTGTTTTCAACCAAGGTGCTTTTATCGCATTACTCAATACCACAGCACTGTAGCGAGACACTACTGAGTCTGAAAAGCCCGAGACGTCGTATCATAGCCGAAACAACATGGGGACCAAGAAAATGCTGTGTTTGCGCTTGGTCTCTGAACAAAGTTGCCTTTTTTAATTAAACCTGTGCTTCTAAAAGAGGCAGGAACAGCTTAACTACTTTGCGGTCATCCTATCTGGTCACTTGGTGGTTGTCGGCTTTAGAAGCAGATGACTCTGCTCTTTCCTGGTGGACATTTTTGTAAAAGCTTTAAACCAGCATGGAAAATTGTTTATGTTAGTAAAAGACCTTATCACTCCTGGGCCAAATCCGGGAATAAACAGCCATCCATGCACAAATATATCTCATACCTCAAGGTTACTTTGTGAAATAGTGTACACAACGCAGACACGGGTGAGAATGAATGGGCTACAGGAAGACAGGCAGGTGGTATCAGATCCACTGTCAGTACACACTGGATTTACTATAAACCCGGGAACAATAAAACACAATTTGAAAAGATAAGCACTTGGAATTACAGCACGTCTGTGGCTATACTCATTTTATAGCCCACATTCTCTTATGCAAAATAGTGACTCAGCATTTTAGACTGCACCCATCCTTATTTATATAGTCACATAGCAGGGTTAGTCTTTGTACAAATGTGCTATCAGGTTTAACAGAGGATTGTGCTGTGTCATCGTTGTGACTCAGCATCTCAGTTTCAAGGGAGGAGGAGGAGGAGGGGGGGGGGAAGAGTCTTGTGACCAAGGCAATGTCTCATGAGTAGTTTAACTCAAGGCTCTGCTGGCTGGAACCAGTTTGGAAAAACAAAAAAAGGAACAAGTAACAAAAAAAAAAAAAAGGGGAACCAGTAACTAGACAGGATTTATGGAAAACTGTGCTTTTTAACCAAAGTGTGTCAACTGGTCTGGCCCAGTCCCAATCACTGCTAGATTGACATTGACAATAAATGCAGTAGCAAGTTTGGCTTCTTCATATTTTGGATGTCATTAACGTTTTTTTTTTCTTGATGAGCATCAATCAACTGAACAACAGGCTGTTTAAAAAGCCACGCTGTCAAAAAAAATGACAAGTGTGCATAAATTCACTGAATTATCTTCTTTTATTTATGGCTTTTACACAGTGAGACCCACTGTGTAATTCTCTGGAAACACACATACAGATTTACAATTTCTTTTGACAATGTGAACTTGAACATGGAAACAAACACTGGGAATGTTTGCGCCAAGTATACTTTCATGGCTAAAAAGGGTACAGTGTTGTTGTACAGTAATAAAGATATACAGTACATTTGCGTATTTAAAAAAGTTTGTTTTTGCTGAGTCATTGACAGAACTCTAAGGCAGATGAGTTTTCAGGTTGTAGACTGAAAAATGGGATACATTTGTTGAAAAAAAATAAAAACACAACTACTAATACAGCGGCCTCTGCTACCTGCAAGTCTGCCTGGATGAAAGAAATGCTGACCTTAGAGGCAAGGTACTTGTTACAAACACAGCAGAGGTGTTATGACTAATAAAGAAAGAAAAAAAGCAGAATAGCAGAAGATAGAGGTAGAAAGTCATAAGGCCTTATGTTCATGATCGCAGAAATAGCCTCTCTCTTAAAGAAGGGCCCGTGCTATAGCTAGGCATGGGCTGTGTACCGGTTTCAAGGTAAACCGCGGATTAAAAAAGTCCTGGTGTTTCACAACCACTAACATTTTCCGTCATACCGTTCCTGCTGTACGAGCTGTTTTTTATGAGTCGTCAAGGACAGAAAGTGCAGTTTAGAAGTCCCTCTCCCTGCCAGTGTGCAGTGTGTTTAACAATAAAATACATTTGTATTCAATGGGAAGAAAAAAAACTTGTTTCTTAACCAGAAATTTCAAAATAATACATTTTATAGCTGTAATTGCAATACTGTAATACCATGAAATCGTGATATTTTTGCTGAAGGTTATCATACCGGCAGAATCTCATACCGGCCCATGCCCAGCTATAGCTCTACCTAACAGCAGCCATTTTGTCATGTTGTTGTGGTGTACTGTCTGACCTATACTTGAGGATAATTGGCAAAACAGGCAGTAATGTCACACAGTGAGACAGCTCCAGCTCCAATCCATGGCTGAGAGATTTTGGGTAAAGGCTCGTATTATCTTATCTTTTTATTATTATCAACAAATCCTGTCAAAACACCAAAACCAACAATGAATTGATCCTAAGAGCTAGTATTATCAATGTAGTCATTTTTTTATACTATGTTAACACATCAGCAATGCTGCCAACTTGCGACCTTCAAAGTAAGCATTCAGTGAAATCCGTTTAAATCCTGTCTGTTTGAAGTGCTTTATGTTTGTTTAGTTTTTTTTCTTCTTCTGTGGCTTCTCCTGCATAACCTCAACATTAAATGTTAATATATTTAAACTCTCTTGTTTTTTTAACTCTGGTTATTAATGCTGCATTCCAGACACAATTTTTGGCCCACAAATTACAACTTCAAGTCACGACTAGCTAACGTTAGCTAGCATTAGCTAGCGGCCACCTAACGTTGACGTTAGCTAGCGCTAGATACTAGCGATTTCTAGTCGGCGACATACAGTATTTTGGGCTTCATTTAATAAACATAACCTGTAGTAGTACACAATCGTATGTGTATTATTTTGATTACAATGTGTGGAATTTCTTTAGGTTGCCTATTTATGTAGATTTATTTATATTTCTCACTGTTAATCACCGGCCTCTGTACAGCATCAACATTCGACGGCATTGTTGTTTATGTGTGTGTGACGTCAAAAACTGTAACTGGGAGTACAACGATCTGGTACGAGTTCAAGAGTAGTAAGTCACGGGTTTGACTGCCGTTCCAGGAAACTTTCACGGGTAGAAGGTTGTGAAAACACGAGTTACGGGTTGCCTGGAACGCAGCATAATAACCTGCTAAATGAATCCCTGTTGTCTGACCCCTGGCTTTCACTTCCTTCTCTCCCTGATTGCAACATAACAGGACAACGTTTCATAGTTTAAGTCCTATCAATCTTCATTTCAAATGATCTTGTGGCTGATAAAACCCCAAAAGATACTGAAAATACCGGAAAAACATAGGACTGTACTGCATATTATGATATTAACATTTCCTTGGTTTTAGGATTTGTGTTAACTTCTTTTTCTTTGATTTTGTTGATTTGTCAGGTTGACATTTTGTTTCCCGCGCTAGCTGCACGGGGCCACATTTCTTTAGGTTTAAATAGGAGGGTTAACTTCTGATCCCAAAATACTTCGTTATATATATGTTGAAATAAATCACTCACTTACAGGCCCCCACAAAAAAAAGAATAATAAATTGTGAAAAACACTGTCGAAAAAAAGGAACACTCCTAATTAGCAAAAATTCGCAAAACCCCTTAATTAGCTACAGCTGAAAAAAATTTGCAATTGACAGACAGTTAAACAGACCGCAAAAACCAACAGTCGCCATGTAGAAATGAGAATCTGGCTTTTGTCTGCCTCCGTCTGAAATCAAGGAAACTATTGTTTTGATAATTATAAAAGAATTTGGAGTAGTAAATCTGCCATCGTTATCATTGTAAACTGCATATGTGCTGTAGCAGTAATTAAGGAGGGCGAGTCAATTACTGGGGGTATTTGTTGTCTGTTAATTTCACTGACATCTTATGATTTTCATGGTCACCGTTATTCTTTTTTTTATCCCTCTTTTTAAATCTACATCCTATAGTTTAACTCCACAGACACACAGTGGATATCTGCAACTCTCGCCCACTCCATCTTTCCCGTCACCTTCGCCTTTCATTCTCCCTCTCGGTCTTTTTATGCAGTAGGAATCCACACACTCTTCCACTGGACGGCATTTCTCCACATCTCTTCCAGGAGCGAGGGATGAGACTTAGTCCAGTCCTTGCCTCCATCTTCCTTTTGGCAGAACAGATGAAGGATTTTCAGAGGGCTGGTGCAGGTGTACTGGAGGTACTGGCAGCCCTACGGCAGGAAAACAGAGAGTTAAAAAGATGAGAATAGGTGCGGTGGGCTGGGTCAGTAAGGCGTCCTTGGTATTGTTCATTTTAAGAGCGAGGATATAATGGAATCTTGCCTTCCATGATATGAAATTTGAACACTGGTGGTGTGTGTTGGTGTGTGTTAGTCCTCACCTCAGCACTGCCCCAGTACCAGATGGCCTTGATGACACTGTGATTAGCCAGAGCCGCTGTCAGCTCGTCTCTACCCCCTGTGATGACATTTACCAATCCTGCTGGCAGGTCTGAAGCCTGGAGCACCTGAGGAGGACGACGCATATCAGTATTTACAGATACTGTACATAGACCGGTTACACAGGGGTTCTTAGTGGCGGTTAAAGGGTAATTTTGGGTTTTTTTTCAACCTGGACTATATTTCCTCATGCATTTGTCTAGTCTGATGTGACTAAAAATCTTTGAAATCGGTCCAGCATTTAGCGAGAGTGCATGACCGGCCGTCGCGAACCGGGCTGCAATGTAACCTAATGGGGCAATTGTGCACCCTCAATTTTTGTCCTCTAAAAGTGATTGTTTTTGCCACTGACAGGCTCAGATTGTTATTAAAAGTTGATGATTAAAAGTTGAGTGAAAGGCGTTCTGGGAATCTGTTGTTTCGGAGTAGGCTACAGAAATTAATAGGCTCCTGTTATCTAATGGCGCTTTTCCATTTCATGGTACCTGCTCGACTGGCCTCTACTCGCCTTTTTTGGTTTTCCATAATGAAAGTACTTTTTTTAGTACCACCTCAGTCGAGGTTCCAAGCGAGCTGAGGAGATACCAAAAGGTGACGTGAAAGCGACAGACGGGGGTGTCCTGAACAAATCTGCCATTTAGTTTAGCCAGCTGTGTTCGTTTTTTTTGCTGCTTCCAGCTTTCACTTGAAACAAAATGTGTCTTCTGGCTGTGGCAACAACAACACACCTTCAACGTTCTGTGTGTGTGTCGCATTAGGTCACGGCAGTTTACTGCGGCGCCGCTATGATGACCAGCCACCCATAGGCGGTACTAAAATCTGCAGCGGAAAACGGACGCACAGTGCGTTGAGTCAAGTCGAGTTGAGGCGAGCAGGTACCATGTAATGGAAAAACGCCATAAAAGATTTACAGTGCCATGGCTCAATATTTAAATGATTTCGAAAATGTGCATGAGGTCATTGTAATTCGATTGGGCATGTGTATTAATTTGAGCCAGAGTATACGGATGAAGAGCCATCAGTTAGAGACATGTCTGTCTACGGAATTTTCTTCTCACTATTAGATCATCCAATTCAACTGACTTTTTTTGTTTTGGTTTTAAAACCTCTCAAGTTACACTCACTTATAGTCCCTCACTTTGTTTAACTGATGCTTTGCTGTTGATGACATTTTCTTTTCAATTCTATTTGTGTTGCTCTTGTGTTTGGCTCCTGCTTGTTCAATATTTTGTGCTAAACACTTTTTTAGTGAAGCATTTTCTAGCTTTTGTTTTGTGTGAACTTGCTCCACACCCTAACATCTTCACATCTTACCTGAATGAATGCCAAGGCTGGTAGTGGATACTTCTGACTGGGGACCATGACGACAGTGTTGCCACTGGCGATTGCTGCCCCTAGTAGTGTTACCATGGAGAGGAGGGGATTCTCGTCGGGTAGGACGAGTCCCACGACTCCCAGGGCTTCGGGGAGGGAGAGAGCAGAGCCAGACTGTGGCAAAGGCTGAAGGAGAGAGAGAGAGAGAGAGAGAGAGAGAGAGAGAGAGAGAGAGAGAGAGAGAGAGAGAGACACACAACAACATGTTGCAACAGTGCTGTGGTATTAGGTCATGGGGATCATTATTGGAGTAGTTATGTTTTTTTATAAACATTTGTATAATATAAAGAAAAGCCCCACCGGAGTTCCTCCTTGGTTTTTGTCACAGTAAGCCGCCCAATCACTGAGCCTGGCGATGCTGAGCTCCACCTCCGTGTCAGCCTCGTCCATTGAGAGGCCGGTCTGAACACTGACTGATGCAGCTATGTCCCGCCTCTTAGCCTCCAGGCCCTTGGTCAGAGAGTAGAGTGACTGAGCGCGTGCAGACGGACTCTTTTTCATCCATCTAGGAGGAGGGGGAAGGATGTTAAAAGAAATGAAATTATTAAGAAGCCTAAAGGCCCGGACACATAGAGCCGGTAATCGGGCGTCGGACAGTCTGGCGAGGTCAGTGACTCGAGTCTGTTCGGTGTGTTCCGTGCCGTCGTCCATCCGAGGGGCTGTCGTCCTTCATTTTGGCCGATTTGACATGTATAATCAGCGGGGCGGGCACTGCCGGCAGTTGGACTCAAACGACCCATCTGATTGGTAGAGTGCTAACCCGGAAAAGGGGAGCGGAATGAGCGTGACTAGAGGCTCTCAAAATCTGACGAAAATCTTTTAAACTGACCTTTGTCGATCTGAATTGAAGACAGATTCAGCAACTGTACGGCCTATTTCTCGCTTAAAATGTTTTCAGAAACACGTTTCAGTGAACTATTTTAGTACAATATGAGATCGTATTCTGAACGAGCCTCTTTGAATTTCCAGAGAAAACAGACCTACGTGACGCCTGCTGTTATGGAGACGTATTACGTCTCGTCTCTTTGGTGTGTTCTGAAGCATTTTTTTGACCAACTCGGGGAGACTGACCAGTCCGACTGCCTTTTCTGCTGACGGTTGGCCGTCTGGTTGGTGTGTAAGCAGCTTAACCCTTTTGTTGACAAAATGTTTGTTTTGTATCAGAAAATATGGGACGTAGAAATAAAAGCTGAAAATGTGTAGAAGAAAAGTTTTACAATTTAAAACATCGGAAAAAGCAAAAACAAACTGAAAAAAAAGGCGTCAAAAACGTTTTCAAGGTTGACGGGAAGGGTTAAGGCTGGGGGGAGAGTGCTTCGCCCCGGGGTGGGAGATATTGCCAAGCATTTAGATTACGTATTTTGGGCATGATTAACGTTAGTTCAGGGAAATTATAATAGTTAGGTGTGATTGTAAATTAATGTGGAGGTCTTCTCTCGCTCTCAACACGCACGCACGCACGCACGCACGCACGCACGCACGCACGCACGCACGCACGCACGCACGCACATCTTCCAATTAAACACAACATAGCATGATGAGCAGCTTTGTGGATTTCTGGTTTGTATTTGTTGTTTTGGTAGCTGTGGGTGTTTCTTTCCACCCACACGGGAACATAATGTAACGCCAGTGATTAAGGATAGCATGGTTGCATCATAACATTAAGTAACATTAACAATTTCCTTCAAGGAAACTGGTTTGGGCTCAGCCACAAACAAGTCCTCAGGAATCCACACGTACCAGCCTGCTCTGTCTTTCTTAGTCAGGTTAACCTCGGCCTGGCCGACACACTGCCTTTCAGAGGCTGTAGCAGGCTTCATTTGAAAGCTAGAGTGAAGATATTGGTATCATATGAAACTAGAAATTCATTTGAATTCATTAATTTAGATTTCTCATTTATAACTCAAAAAACCTTGACACAGCACTCAGCTGCATCTCAAATTAATCTTCAGGTTCCCAGCTTTGAAGCATCTACTGTTGACCTGCTATCTCCCGCTAAACATCCCCTGTCCCCCACCCCTACCCCTCCGGAAAAGGGAGTGACATGGTAAGAGGTAACTAACAACTGTTTGAGAATTAAACCAAAGTTTGGTCTTTGAGTATTTATTTACATTAGCAAATGGAGAAACACAGTTTCAAAGGTACAACTGAAAATGTCCTTCTAACCTAAAGTCTAAACATCCAAACATCATATAGTGAAAACCTCTGTTAAGCCACCCCTCTAAATGTATCTTTTTAGCATGGCCATAGTTGACAAGAGGACATCATTAACAGTAACACCATTGTCTCACCTTCCCCTCTGCTCGCTGTTCCTAACATTAGCCTAAACAACAGTTTATCTCAGGAGACAGAAACCTACGTAGTTCTCACTGTCGTAAACAGTCATGGGCCTCCACTTCTATCTAAGCAAAAAGTTAAACAAAAATGAGAAGCTAGAGTTTCTTAAAAATAAAACTACTAGGCTGAGAGTTCATGGCTGCAGCTGTCCCTCTCTGGTCTTTAAGAGTCTAAGAGGAAGGAACAGGATTATGTGGAGGTTTAAAACAATCTTTAAACAAATGGTCAAAATCATTAATCAATAATGGTTAAAATAAAATTTGCCACCACACATGTACTGCACTTTTAATGGTTTGTACTGTATATACTGACAAGAAGAGCTGTGTGCTTATTGGAGTTCAGTGCAATCAAACTCTGTTGATACTAATGTACTTTGTTGACTGCGTACTGCGTATGACTCAGCAAATTTGTCGTGTTGAACTTCGACTGGTGATAAACACAAACAGCCCACTGGCTTGTGAAATACCTTGCTGTCTCTCTGGATTTTATACAAGCGTGTCCCTGTGAGAGACTGAAAGCTTGATAAATGTATTTTGTTACGGGCAAATTTCAATAAAAGTTTTATTATGGACAAGGATTGACATCAAAAGCTCGGTGTAGCCTGAAAAGTAGATTTAACATTTGAACTAGAAAAGCAGTGTTTCACCCTAGGCCACATATATACATGAAATAACTGGCCTTAAAAAATAAAAATCTGCCTGTCTCTATGGGAATTTAACATGGGTGTATATACTTATGCCCCCTCAGTGTTTCCTCTAGGATTTTTTTTTAGCAGTGGGGGCAGATCTGTCGGCCCCCCCGCTCGCCCTGACACTTCGCTTCAACAAACAAATATATTTATTCATGTCTATTCACACACAATGAGGCATATTTTCATTTCGTTTTGATTGAACTGTATTTTTGAGGAACTGTAGGTCTACAACATGAATTTTACATGAAATTCTTCATAGGGAAACCAAAACCCAAAGTATCTGTGTGTGTGTGTGTGTGTGTGTGTGTATAATTTGTGTGGCAATGCTCTCACCCAGGCTGGACTTTGACAGCAGCCTCTACGGCATTACGGACATCTTTCCGGCCTCCATCTGGACAATAGGCTAACACACTGCCGCCCCCTGGTGACTGCACAGCCACGCTGCAGCCAGACACTGATTTACATGGCTTACCGCCGACAAACTGCAGGTAGGGCTTGGGAGCGCTGAGGGGAGAGGGAGGGAGGGAGGAAGGGAGTGATACATTGTGTCTCCTTAACCCTGCATGTATTACTGTACATCATGCTGCTATTTAAATACTTATAACCTATTAATAACAGGCCTATTATGCAGGCTTTGATGCCTTGTGACACCTTCTAAACCTGACTTAAAGTAAAAAAAGAAAAAAAGAGCATTACAAACCCACCTAGCAGGGTCTGAGTCATCAGGAATGATAGCGGGGGATGCCGCTGTTCCAAACTTTGAGTAGTCCATAGAGACGGGGGAGGAGCGAGGTAGAGGAGAGGAAGAAGAGGACGGGCGTAGAAACTGGTACAGACCCTGGCAGAGAGCAGAGAGAAAGTTAACATACAGTATAGACTGCATAGGAATGCACAATATATCACTGTTTATCATTATCTCGATATCATCTGGCGCAACACACACATCACAAAAGGCTGCGACATATACAAATATATATTTGTTTGAGTTGGTTGAAAGAGAGTATCAGTAGAAAACTACACTTTCATTCATTTTTTAGTGGTGCCTTTTATATTCAATTCAATTTGTTCAATAAAATAATGTTGAAAATGACAATTTCTATGTTTTTTATTTTTAATTCAACAAGAAATTTGCAGAATACTGAAAGCAGCAGAACTGAGTCCACTTTAAAATCTGTTTATTTAAGTAATATCATTTTCGCAATATTCAAATTCTTGGATATTGCATATTTTCCTCATATCGTGTAGCTCTAGTGGTTACTAAGACCTGTTAGGTTTGATCCCTGGTTTGTATGGAAAAAACTGACCTACACATCAATAACTTGTTAAACAATTAAAATGGAGAGTAAAATAAACAAAGCTTTATACCTTTTCCTTTAACCTCGAATTAAGTGTGTGATAAACTACAGACTACTACCACCCACCTCGTGTCCTCCGTCAGTGCAGGTGCCGCTGTCTTTGTGGCCAGAGACAGGCAGACACGGGTCAGACACCGAGTGGGAGTTCACCCACACTGAGCCGACTGACAGACTGAGGAGAGAGGAGGAAGAACAAAGGATCAGTAGGGAGTAAAAGATCCTTTTCACAGCGTACATTTCGACTTGTCCAAGCAGAAAAAGCACAGGTGCAGGATGTTCTCTGCCATTTTAAGGTTTGGGGTAGAACTGAGGTTCAGTCTTAATTTCTATCATTTTACACAGGCTCGGGCTGGTGCTCTAAATGGGGTTGCGCGGTAAATGAGCGGTCAGGTGATGCACTTCGATTAGCGCAAAAATTGATTCTGAGGAGGTGAAACGGAGGCTGGCCTCTGGAGGACTTATTTCATTTCTTTGTTCCAACTTCCAAGTGGCCTATAGCCTACGTTAGTCATGAATAAATGATGTTAAAAAATGTATAAATTACTCATTCTTGACAAAAGGCAAAGCAGCTGTGTGCATGCACACATTTGAATAATGTCTGGCTGTAAACGGGTTCGTCTTTTAAAAAGCTGTCAATCTAAATGTTTTTGTCGGGCCTAACTGTTGTGGCCCGATTACAGCTCTAGTTTGGGGGCAGCACCCAAGTTGTTTTGGGCACCACCTGCACTACGGTTGCTTGTTTTGTTTTTTTATTCTATTGTATGTATTTCACTTATTTGTGCAAATAAACTAAACTAAACTAGAAGTCAGAAAGGAGAGAAAGGAAACAAATTTACTACAGTGAAGGTTTACAACAAAAAAAATAGTGATTTGGATGAAGACAGGCAAAAGGCGAAGAAACATACGAGATAAGTAAGTGGAAGATGAAAAAAAAAATATATAGGAAGGGAAAGAAGGATGATGAAAAGAAAAACACGTGTGAATGTGTGTACCTCTTTGCCGTGTCCAAAGCCAGTGTGAGGTCTTCAGTCCAGATGGAGGCGGCCTGGCCGTGAGGACTGTGGTTTCCTGCAGAACAGAGACGGTTACAGTGGTACAAGTTTATCTCAATCACTGTAATAATTAATTAATGATGGTAAAATGTAGAGCTGCAAACACTTATCAATTGGTGGTCAACTATTTAATTAATCGGCAACCATTGTGATAATCAATTAATCGGTTTGAGAGCTTTTTGTAAAAAGTAAAATAGCTCTGATTCCAGCTTGTGAAATGTGAATATTTTCTAGTTGCTTCTCTCCTCTGTAAAAGTA
The DNA here is from genome assembly GCA_025617405.1 of Perca schrenkii. Taxonomy (NCBI): domain Eukaryota; kingdom Metazoa; phylum Chordata; class Actinopteri; order Perciformes; family Percidae; genus Perca; species Perca schrenkii. The sequence continues at coordinate 24,238,571 of CM046801.1, read as the reverse complement.
AACTGAATATCTTTGAGTTTTGGACAAAACGAGACATTTGAGGACGTCCACTTGGGCTTTGGGAAACACCGATGGACATTTTTCAACATTTTCTGACATTTTATAGACCAAAGAACTAATCGATAAATTGAGAAAATAATCGACAGATGAATCGACTACAAAAATAACCGTTAGTTGCAGCCTAGTCTATATCCACGACGTTCCACTTCCGGGATTTATCCGTTGGCGACAGAATTTCTGCCGGTTTCACTCATTAAGGCCGTTATGCGTTACATAGGGCTTTCTTTGTGTTGGCATTTTAAACTTTAATGTAATTTCTCATTTAATTTATGATGGTGGTTAACTGCTCCTCAGATCTCTGCAGGGTAAATCCAGACAGCTAGCTAGACTATCTGTCCAATCTGAGTTTTCTGTTGCACGACTAAAACAACTTTTGAACGTACACATGTTCCACCAAAACAAGTTCCTTCCCGAGGCTATTTTGCAGCTGCACCGTTGCTCTGTACGGCACTCAGCGCCGCCCAAGATAATTGTGATTGGTTTAAAGAAATGCCAATAAACCACAGCACTTTTTCCTTCCCATCCCGGAATGCTGTGTGAACCTTCATCCGCAGCGCTGCGGAGGAAGGTCTGGTATTGTCGGACTAGTTGCGGCCCTAATAAAATGCTACACGTAATATAGAGCCATCTCGAGTGCCAATTCTAAGTCTGTTCTATTTCTGTTAAAAAAAACAAAAACAGAAATGATTTGTGTCCATGTTCAAATGTTTACTACATTATTATATATTTTTTCATGGCTGGTTTCTTTGGCCTGATTGAGTAGTCTTAGTTTTTCTTGAAGATTTCAGTTTTATTCAGTTTCAGATACCAAAATTATTTTTCACTGCTTATTTAGGTTTTGGTCTGTGTTTACTAACCCTGATCTGGATTGGCTGTGGCTCCCTCTGCTGGGATTGATGTGCTAGTTGTTGATGATGATTGACTTGGTTGTATAATTAAACCCACCTGTGTGGAGAGTATTGGTTGTAGAATTAAACCCACCTGTGTGGGGAGTATTGGTTGTAGAATTAAACCCACCTGTGTGAGGGGTGATGGTTGTAGAATTAAACCCTCCTGTGTGGGGAGTAATGGTTGTATAATTAAACCCACCTGTGTGGGGAGTAATGGTTGTATAATTACACCCACCTGTGTGGGGAGTATTGGTTGTATCATCAAACCCACCTATGTGGGGAGTATTGGTTGTATCATCAAACCCACCTATGTGGGGAGTATTGGTTGTAGAATTAAACCCACCTGTGTGGGGAGTATTGGTTGTAGAATTAAACCCACCTGTGTGGGGAGTAATGGTTGTATCATTAAACCCACCTGTGTGGGGAGTAATGGTTGTATCATTAAACCCACCTGTGTGGGGAGTAATGGTTGTAGAATTAAACCTACCTGTGTGGGGAGTAATGGTTGTATCATTAAACCCACCTGTGTGGGGAGTAATGGTTGTAGAATTAAACCTACCTGTGTGGGGAGTAATGGTTGTAGAATTAAACCTACCTGTGTGGGGAGTAATGGTTGTATCATTAAACCCACCTGTGTGGGGACTATTGGTTGTAGAATTAAACCCACCTGTGTGGGGAGTATTGGTTGTAGAATTAAACCCACCTGTGTGGGGAGTAATGGTTGTATCATTAAACCCACCTGTGTGGGGAGTAATGGTTGTATCATTAAACCCACCTGTGTGGGGAGTATTGGTTGTAGAATTAAACCCACCTGTGTGGGGAGTATTGGTTGTATCATTAAACCCACCTGTGTGGGGAGTATGGACCTTTTTCACAGCAGACATCTTGACTTGTCATAGTAGGAAAAGCACAGTTGAAATTGATAACCTTAACAATGGCTCAATTCCATCAAGTGTCCCAGTAAGCTATTTCAGTGAGTCAGCATGCTGTCAGTACCCGATCCGTTCCACCGGCACGATCCGTTCTGCACATGTGCAAGATAACACGTATGCCATGACGTGGGCGCAGATGATAATGCTGCGTTCATGCCACCTCGGAATAACAGGCACCGCCCCCCGGTTACGTTGAAAAGCAGGCTACAGCTAAATTAAGACTTTACAGTAATAACAATAAAGACAAATATTGAGTGATTGTATTTTAAATGAGCACAAGTAAAGTAGAACTGACGTAACAGCTGTTATATATGTTAACGTTTATTTTCAAGTTTTATTTTGAGGGTCTTTTAAAGTTTACATGCTGTCTCAGCTAGCGGTTAGCCAAATTAACCGTTAGCTAAACTAACGTTAGCTTCCCGGTGGAGGCTAACGGCAGACAGCTATAATCACCTAGTGGTCCGCCGAATTAGCTATTAGCTAACTAACATTAGCTGGAGGCTGCGCATGCGCAGAACGGATCGTGCAGGTGGAAGCGGTGCCGTTATTCCGAGGTGGTGGTGGCATTAACGCAGCATTATCATCTGCGCCTACGTCATGGCATACGTGTCATCTTGCACATGCGCAGAACGGATTGTGCCGGTGGAACGGATCGGGTACTGACACATGCACAATACCAGGGCCTCTCCTAAGTGGAATGCAGCCATCAGTAATGGTTGTGAATACACCTGTGCTTTTCCTACAGTGATATGTCAACATGTCTGCCGTGAAAAAGGTCTATTGGTTGGAGTTGCCTGTTGACACGCTGAGTAAGGCTGCTGCCCGAAACGTCCGTTGTGTGGCAAATTGGAGTGCTGTCCTAGTAGCTTTAATAATAATAATAATAATAATAATAATAATAATAATAATAATAAATTTAGCATGTCTCTCACAAAGCGCTGTAGGAGAACTGATCATATTCATCGAAGGTAACTTAACTGTCCAAAGTCAGACAGCTACTTAGAGGTGGGCGATATATCGTTTAGACGATAATATCCAAATTGTTGTCTGGACGATATGCAAAATTGGGATATCGAATATTTCATAATGTACAATCCAACCCCCCAAACATGAAAAGAGCTGAAGGGAGTTAAAGAGAAAACAAATAGTGCACACTATAACCTTCTAAACAATTATATGTAGCGATTTTAATACTGTTGGGGTTTGTTTGACTGTATTTTTTGTACAAAATCACGATCGTCCAGCACAAGAGTAAGCTGCTACTAGTTCTTACCTTGCGCGTTATGACGTTCACTCATGTCAACAAAGATGGCCACACTGAACTAATCAATACAGGACCACGATACAACACAGCCGTTACGAGAGCCTTCCAGGCGGCTCATAACATCCCGGAGGAAATAGCCTGACCGAGCCCTCCAGGTTGTTGTCGGCGCTAGCACGCCGAGCTAGCTATCTACCGACAGAATGAGAAAATAACTCCGGCACGACCAGAGGCGGAGGACTGCATTTTTGTGCACACGAATGGAGTACCAACTGCAGGATCGTTGCCCAGTACGGCTCACCTGACCTGGAGCCCTGTCGGTAATATACTGACCATTTTATTTACTACGAAAACAGCACACTGCCGTCTACATAGCCCCCAATGCTAACGTTAGCAAAAGTTTGGTTCACTGCTAACCATAGTGAACAAACTGCAGCGCGATCACCTGGATACGGGATGCAGGGGACTTTAACAAGGCGTCCTTAAAGTCTGTTCCCCTCCAGCTTTCTCCTAGCATGTAGATTGTGTTACTAGAGGGAAGAACACACTAGACCATGTATACTCTAACATCAAAAAAGCACACAGAACTGCTCCTCTCCGTCACCTGGGCCATTCAGATCATATCCAACTCCTGATCCCAGCATAAATCCTGGTCAGAAGGACTATACAGCCAAGTAGGACTATCAGAACCTAGTCTGACCCGGCCCTGTCCCAGCTCCAGGACTGCTTCCAATAAGCACATGGTTGTGTGCAATATGTTAAAGAACAGAGCCCTTTGTTTATGGTTATGATAAACGAGAGAGAGAACCACTGAAATAGCCTCCGAACAGGGCTTCTTTTAACTTCTAGAAGGATTTCAAAAAAATCGTCTGAATATCGATATCGAAAAAAAATATCGATATTCATTTTTGTCAATAACTCCCACCCCTACAGCTACTGTATCTCCACTCATGCATCTCCATACACAGAGGCTTCCTTACCCAAGGTCACTGCCTCGGTGTTGCTTCTGAATGTCATGAGTGGCAGCAGTGGTCCAGGGGAGGGGCTGACCACAAATGGAGAGGAGGGGGCCGCCCCGCAGAGCACTGTGGGAGGGTACTGAGCACCTGAAGGGGGGGCAGCGCAGGACTGAACCAACTGGGGACCAGAGAGAGAAAAAATAAGTTAATAAATATGTTATAGTCATAGTGTGAACTTACTCTACTCTCAGACTACATCCACACTAATTTTAACGCACATCTTTTGCTATGTTTACGCCTTTGCATCCACACTACTCTGGCATTTCCAAGACCCTAAAACAGAGATGTTTGGAAATGCTCTGGGGTTGTTCCGCTTTTAGCCTGGACGGGCAGAAACTAGCTAAAAATTGAAAATCATATGTATCAGATTTTTTGTGATGATTTTTAGAATCAATTCTTATCCCTAGAATAATTTTTTTTCTTCCAATGATTCAGCCAGTGGCAATTTTAGACCCTTTTAAGGGGGGGCTCAAGCCCCCTCAATTTCATCTCAGCCTCCCTAAAAAAAACCATTTTAAATCAGTTTTAGTGCTTCAAGTTAGAGTTTGCCATCTTTTCTGTAAGTGACTGAGGGGTAACAATTACATGTTCAAAGAAACAGGTTTAATATGCTATGTCGCAGTCACAATGCTAGGCACCTGTTACCTAGTCAAGGAAAGTTTTATTTTTTATTTATTTATTGTTTTTATTTCCATTTCATTCATGTAGTCCATAAAGGGACTTTTGTAGTTTTTTCATATGTTCAATATTTTGCATTTGTCCTCTGTTATAACAATAAATAAATAAATAAATAAATATATATATATTCATATATATATTCATTGTTATCCAGTGAAATTACTGATTTAGCAGGGGGGGATGGGGTTAAAACTTTTGTATCTTCTGTATCCGTGTCACATTGTCAGTAGGGGCTGATCCCCTTAAAGGTCTGATCCTAGAATCACCCCTGGATTCAGCCAGTTTATACGGTACCGCCGACAGCGACTACATTATATCAGTTACCAGCAAAACAGACTGAAAGCAGTAAATTCATGTTATGTACTTCTTTTCAAATGAAATAAATGTCAGACTGACTGATGTGCATTCTTTTTAGAAAACAATTAGTTTTTAGAAATGTCTTATGATTATTCAACTTTTCTTTTTGTTAAAAGAAGGAAAAGAAAAATCGCAATACTCAATACTATCGAATCGCAATACTTCTAGAAACACAATAAATGAAAATAAATCGCAATACAAATCGATTTGGAACCCATGTATCGTAAAAGAATCAAATCTGGACCAAAGCACATCATACCAGCCATAGCAGAAACGGAGACGGCAGCCTTATATCAGTCTTACCGGTACGTGCATGCCCAGTGTACGTGAATGGTCTGAGATGCGCTTTCAGGCGTGATATTATGGATGGAGATTAGTTCTGAATACTAGTCTAAGCTGCTAGCGACAACAGAGACTGTTTTTGTTTTAAAACAGCAACGTTTTCTTTGTGTTTCTGACTAACCGTGGCGCCCTGCTGCTGAGCGACCTGTACTGCAGTGTCCACTAGGACCCGGTCCCCCTCACTGTGCAGGGCCACACACTTCATCCCTGCCATACGGAGCCTAAGACGGGCCACAACACTGTCCAGCACGCTCTCCTGCACGCACAACACCCAGTGGACCTGATGGGACAGAGGACGAGAAGATTGTTAAAACAGACACGGTGGTCTTATGGGATGGCATGAGACAGTCCTATCCTTCTATCAGGGATACTTATTAGTGTAAAATCACCTCTCTTTTCTTCTTGAAGGCAGCCTCTATCACTGCATCCACTGCGCTGTCGATGTCGGCTGACTCAAAGATGATGAAGGGACACGTAGCGCCGATGTTGGGGGAGACAGAAACGGGAACGCCCATCCCTGCTGTGGCCTTATACAGCAACACCCCATCCTGAAAGACAGAGTTGTTGTTGTTGTTCCAATAGTCTCGCATTGCCAGAACTATCTCCACAGCGCTGTGGAGATAGACACAGCATTCTGGGATGGGAGAAAAACGTGCTCCGGTTTATTGGCATTTCTTTAAACCAATCATAATCGTCTTGGGTGGCACTAAGCGCCGGGCGCAGTTACGGTGCTTCTGCAAAATAGCCTCGGGAAGGAACTTGTGGTGGAACATGTGCACGTAGGGAGGCGAGTTCGGGAATTTAAATGTTTGTCTAGTGTGTGATGAGAATTTTACTCCAAAAAAAAGATAAATATAATTTGATTGTCTGTTCTAGCTCACAGGATGTTTCCCGAATCTACCGGAGTTTAGAACGCCAACATAAAGAAAGTGGAAGGTGAGGGACATCCGGCAGAAAATGAGGGACATCTGGCAGAACCTCGAGCCGTACCGAAACTATCCCCTTTTTTGATTTTGGACATTTTGGTAAGGCTAAAAACAGATTGGAAAGCTTTAGAACAAATGTATAGGGAGGTTTTTCTGGTTAAGAATGTAACACCAATTTTTCTGACACACGTACCTGCTTGTTGCCGCTGTAGGTGACGTAGCTGATGCTGGGGTTCCTGGCCAACTTTGACCCCCCAGCGAGATGTCACTTCCTGTTAAGACGTTAAGAGCCCCGGCGGGGAGTCCTGCTCCCACGAACAGCTGGGCCAAAAGGAGCGCTGGAGGGGCGCTGCTCCGACCAGGGACCACGACAACGACGGAGTTGCCTAGAGAAGGCAGCATTCAATTATGACTCAACAGTTTTGATTGGAGCTGAAATGATTGGGCGAGTAATCACCTGACAGAAATTTAATCAGCAACCATTTTGATAACCAATGAATTATTTCGAAACAAAGATTCTGAACATGGAATGGTTTCGGCCTCTCAAATGTAAGAATTTTAGGGGCTGCAATTAACGATTATTTTGGATTAATCTGTTGATTATGTTGTTGATTAATCCATTGGTGATCTCACTGGTGACAGTGCCAGAGAGGAGGACACTGGACAAACTGCTGGACATTAATGACAATGCCAGCCACCCCCTGCACACCGTCATCAGCAACCAGAGGAGCCTGTTCAGTGGAAGGCTGCTCCTTGCCAAGTGTAGGACCAACAGACTCAAGAACTCCTTTGTCCCTCATGCCATCATACTGTACAACTCCTCACTCGGGGGGGAAATAGGGTAAAGAGGACAGAACAGAACAATTCTTAATAATCTACTCACATACATACCTGGGGCTGGACACTAACTGCTCTTAACTGCTAATTTATGCTAAATGTCATTTATTTATTAACTGTATAATAACACAATACCATACACAGTCCTATATACCTATATATTCATCTTTATTTATCTGTAGTTTATTGTTGTTTTACTGTTTGTTTATTTTTTATAAAACAATTTAGCTAAAAGTTTATTGTTATTCTTATACTGTATTTTTTCTATCTTTTTTCTATTTAAAGAGTGTTTTGTAAGATGCTAAAATCTGCTGCTGGAAATCTAATTTCCTTGCGGGAGTCATCCCAAAGGGATCAATAAAGAGAAGTCTAAGTTTAAGTCTATTAGTTGTTTGGTCTATAAAATGGTGAAAAATGTCTAAAGAATTTGGTGATGTCCCTTGTCTTTCATTTGCGCAAGTGTATCTTTACATTGGTCAGACAAAACTAGATATTTGCGGACATTACCTCGGGCTCTAAGAGGTGTGATGGGTACTTTCTTTTAAGATCATTTTTTGGGGCTTTTGGCCTTTATTTGACAGATAAAGACAGGAAAGGAGAGCGAGAGGGTGGATGACATGCAGCACAGGGCTGTAAGGACTGAGCCTTGTGAGGGGGGGGGGTTTCTGGTGATAATTACAATTGATCAATTGACAAAACAATCTGTAGCTTAATCAATAATGAAAGTAATCATTAGTTGTAGCCCTAAATTTGATTCTAAGTTACAAGGGAACTTTTTAATGTGTATATTAAAGGCTGATTTAAGCGTCTGCGTCGAATCAACGGCGTACCCCCGCAGACCCCTCTGCGTCGCCGCGAAACCCCCCACCGAGCCCTCCCCCGTAGCACAACGTGCATCTCCAAAAATGTGTAACTTTGCGTCGAGGCGACGCAGACCGCAAGGACTGTGATTGGTCAACTTGTCCTGTGTGTCGATAGTCGGTGTTTCAAGCAGCCTACTACTACATGAGTAGCAACATGCTAGTTCACTGACATCAGCTTTGCAAATAAACTCGACAGATTTTGGTTACAATGACGGGGTTATCTGTTTGGAAAGTGTCTATATGTCAGTAATGTTTTGAAATTAGCACTTCGCCAGCAAGCAGTACTTTGTGGGCAGTTGTGCTGAAGTTTGCTTGCTAACATAACATAAACTGGCTGGCAGACACCTCGCAAATAACCTCAGACTTATTTTCTGGTTACAGCAACTAGATCAATGGATTGTACTGGGTCTATTCCTCGATACGCTTTACAAAATCTAAGCAAGAAAAGGCCAAACAAATAAGATTCATATCTTTTATATTTTATGGGGTTTGCCATTCGGAGTACCGTTTCGGTGGTGAGCGACACAGACACAGGCGACATCCCCCTAGCGTTACGGCGGTGAAATGCACCGCGATGCAAAGCAACCCCGACGCAGAACTCTGAATGGGCCACGATGCTGTAGGAGCGACGGCGTAGCTACGGCGTGGAGTTGACGCAGAAGCTTAAAACAGCCTTAATACAGTGTGTGTGTGTGTGTGTGTGTGTGTGTGTGTGTTACCCATGGCGAGGGCTGGTAAGACTTTGAGCATTAGGGAGTAGAGAGAGCAGTCTTCAGAGACGGCTACAGCCACCACACCTGGGGAACCGGAAAAACAAAAAGGTTTAGAAGAGAGCTCTAATGAAAATGAATACCACCACCAAATGTTACCCCTGTTAAGCTCACCCAGCGGTGTCCAGTTGGGGATGAGAGTGTCTCGGAGCTGAGCCCAGCTGCTGTAGTACTGCAGCAGTCTAACCAGGGCGGAGGGCGAGCAGGACACCTCACACAGCTCGCACAGCTCTGAAAAACACTGGCCGTGCTGCCCAAGGACGCCCACCAGCCTGTTGGTGGAGGACAGGGCGTTAATCTCCACATCAGGACGGCCAACATGGCATCATGACTTTGCGTAAATATACACGCCACTTTCATAAAGCAAAATGGCGTGTTATTGTACGCATTTTCAGCTATCCACGTGTATGCCTACGCTGTATACAGCTGATGTAAACATGCCCACCACGTGAACGCAACGTACTATCGCGAGATCAGTCTGGGACAGCAGTTCTAACAGGTGAGTTTATCGTACCTGAGCGTAGAGCTGCAACAATTTTACTGTGCAACCAGGGTGCGATTTTACGGAGGGGATGAGTGGGATTTCCCCCTTTCTGGTCTACATATTAGATTAGATTCAACTTTATTGTCATATCCCTGATCTTCTCAATTATTTTTTTTATCCCCGGTGGTGTTAAATGTATCCCCCCCAGCTCAAAGTGATCAATGCTACTTCATTCAACTTCAATAGAACATATATTATGTACCTAAAATAGAAGTATTTTAAATTAAGTAAAGCGCTGTAAAGTGAACAGTCTATAGTCCCAAAGAACCATAAAATCCGCGTGGCAGTTGGCGTTTGTATTTAGCCGCTACAGAGCTCTGGGACGCCGACTACCAGCGGCAGTTGTTTAGCCGCCAATAGGTGACTGTGAGTCCTTTTAGGGGCCATGGTAGTGGAGTTTAGCCAGAAAAAGTGAGCGTCATGTGGCGATGACAGTTAAGTTTAGGCACCAAAACGACTAGTTAAAAAGGTGCTCTGCCACACAAAACAGTTTTTACTTGCATTTTTTGAAATATGTTAGGTCCATATGTGTTTGTGTTATGTAATATGTTAGGTCCATATGTGTTTGTGTTATGTGGTGAATGTGAAAATGAACTGCTACCTCCTTTGTCAGCTCTAGCCACTGAAAAGAAATAAGCGGAGTAATCAGGCCAATTACAAAAGCTGGTCAGTCTGACGTGGTGTTGCCTGAGCTCATTACTATTCATGAGCTCGCCCAGTTGTGCTGGGTAAAGGATGCTGATAGCCAGGCTCTCATTGTCTAGCTGTTAGCCAATCAGAGTCAAGCAGCTTAGCTCGTTGACTATTAACGAGAACTGGCACAAATCGAGCTGAGCCTTCCTGCAGGCTTTCTATACCACGTTAGAATGGCTTGAAACAAGGTAACAAAGGCATTTTTTCCCCAAAAAATGTTACAGAGTCCATGGTAGAACTTCAGACATTACCACAAAGTAATGAAATATTTGTGGCAGGGCACCTTTAAGTTTAGGAAAAAGATCGTGGTTTAGATTAAAACACTCCCGAGGAACGAATGAGAGTTTCCTGGGTGAAAGTATTTTGTTTTTGCCGCAAAGTGAACTCCGCTCTCCAGCTTGAAAGTGCCGTGTTTTATGTCGACACCACGTTGTCATAAATAAAGTCTTTTGGAATGGCTGGCCGAGTGGCACTATATCCATGGTACTGAAAGGGGGATTTAATTCTTGCAGGTTTTGTTTGATCAAAAATTGCTACATTACCCCATAATTGGACCCTATGTAAAATTAACTAACTCAGAAATAACTGCATTTAACAATATAATTGTCTCTTTTAGTCAAATTTAGAAAATGTTATTTATGTATTACTATTTTAAACAAATTAAAGTTTTGAATTAATCCCAGGATATCACTGTTATGTGACCCAGATAATGTAATAACACAGCCTATAATTATCATAAAACATAGTTTTTCTTAAATAAACAGCCATACCCCTTAGGACCTTAGCTGATGTTAGCAATTAATTAATTAAAAAAAGAAACAGCAATTACGTAAAAAAAAAAAAAAAGAAAAAAAAGAATTGCGATTAGACTTTGTGTAATAATTGTTACAGGCCTACCTGAGCAGCATTTTGGCCCTTTGGTAGCAGCTCAGGCCGCTCCAGGCCTTGTGGCCGCTAACTGCAGAGGAGGCAGCCTGGGAAACATCTGCCTCCACAGCGCACACTGTGCTGCACACATGACCACCTGGACACCAGAGGAGAGAAAAACACACATGTGGTCAGTTTTATCAGTAGGGGTTGTAAATCACACACTTTGTCACAATACAATATTATATAGATTCTTTGGACAACAATACAATATTTGCTGTTATCACAAAGTCTGCCACGTTACGATGTCGACTCGATTTAGGGGCTCGCGGCCGATGCATAAGACCATTTAACACAATCAGTTACATTTATACATATTTACAAATAGCAACTAAAATATGACTTGACAATTTCATTACTGAGCTCTTCTAGACATTTATATTTAAAACAAACTACTCCTTTTAATAAAAAGAATAAATATTAAGTAGGGCTGAGCGATATGGAGAAAATCAGATACCAAAAATATATCAATATCGATGTTGCGATGATGTTGTAGGGTTAACAAATGGTGCTTTCACAAAAGAATTTACAATGGTATTTTAGATAAATAATCATCAAGAATGTGGTAAACAGTTTCAAGTGAAATTACAGAGAAAAAACAGCGGGAAAAATAGCTTTTTCCAGCTATTTACGTACTAACTATGTTTACATGCAAGCACAAAACTAGTGTGATGTTAAAACAAATCTGCAACTCTTTATGATATTCCCTCAAAATGTTTCACAACAGATTTTCTGAGAAAATTGAGTTAGTATATGCTTGTTATTATCTTTTTAGGCAATGTTATTGTATATAACGATATATGATTTAATCACGATATGATTCCATTGAAAGATGATAAATTATCATATTGAATTATTGCCCAGCTCTAATATAAAGTGGGAATTTCAAAACAAAGGCGCAAAATAAAGATGACAATATGCATTGATACTTTCACTTTGCATGGATAATATGGGATAATTGAGGACTGAATCGATATATCGATCCAGATAGATGTCTCGTTACACCCCTATTTATCATATTTCATTTAAAGAATTGTAAAAAAAAAAAAAAAAAAAGAAAGAAAGAAAAGATGAATGGGAAAAAGAGTTAAGTGTAAGCTGTGTTGTTATCCAATGCATAATGTCATTTCAGGCTGCTCCCACCTTTAGAATCAGCCAGGGAGCGACTCTGTCTGTCTGCTGGACGGACAAACTTGCCATCGAAGAACAGACCCAGAGAGCGGGAATGCTTATCCAACCAGGCCTGATGGAGAAGAAAGCCACAGTCAATATTCAAGCTGCATAGAAAGCCTGAAAGATGGTAACCATACCGGGCCCTATTTTAACAATCTAAGCGCACGGCATGAAGCGCACGGCGCAGGCTCGTTTAGGGCGTGTCCAAATCCACTTTTGCTAGTTTGACGGCGGAAAAAAAGGGTCTGTGCGCAGGGCGCATGGTTCAAAAGGGTTGTACTTAGTGTCTTCATTAATTCATAGGTGTGTTTTGGGCGTAACATGCAATAAACCAATCAGAGTGTCGTCTCCCATTCCCTTTAAAAGCCGGGCACTTTTGTACCTTGGTGCATTGCGGTTATAATGGCGGATTTGCACCGTAATGTTTTTATTTGTAATCTTTTGCATGTGTGTGTGCTGCTGTGCGTCCCTGTGTGTGTAAACAGCATAGTGTGCGCGCTGTGCACGAGCCTAGGCGCATTTTACTAATTTGCTGTTAAAATAACAATGAAATGCTGCGCTATTGACACTAGACCAGCTTTTTGTTGGTCAATGGCGCGATCACTTTCCGGCTGCTTCAAGATAGCAATACGCCAAGAATGCACCTGAACACACCTCCCTGTAAGACCAGCACGCCCATGGGCGCAAAGGTGGGCGCAGGTGCATTTAAATTATTTAAACTGTTTAAACGACGCCGGCGCTGGACGGGAAATTGACAACTGGGTCTTTGACTGCTTTGATCTAGCAAAGACACTTGCATCGGGGCTTTGCGCTGCGCCGGTTGCAAGATAGGGCCCACCATCTCTGAGGATGCAACCTGGATGAGAGGTATTTGCCATCATTAAGAAAATATGTCTTAGGTAATCTGAAGTAGACAGCCCTAAAAAACAGCCTTAAGTAGCGCTGCTTGATTATGAAGAAAAAAAAAAAAATCATAATCACGATTATTTTGGTCAATATAGAAATCGCGGTTATTTCACACGATTACTGTTTTGTTTTTTTTAACCTTAATTTATACAGGTAAGTCGATTGAGAACAACTTCTCATTTGCAATGACCACCTGTCACGTTCACACAGTTCCACATTCATACCTGGAAGCTGCCCAGTACAACCACAGTCTGATCTGCAGGCCACTGAGCAGCTCCACTGGAGTGGTTGGGGGTTAAAGGCCTTGCTCAAAGGCACCTCAGTGGTGGTAATGAGGGAGGGACTTTCACTTCCCCACCCGGCGACCTCCCGGTCCCAAGCTCGCTTCTCTAACCACTAGGCCACCACTGTTGACTTTTAGAAAGATGTTGCGTTTATTAAACTTAAAAAACAGTAAAAGCAAATCAGCAGTGAAAACACCTTGAACTGTGAAATTTTCCTTAATACTTTTCCCGTTTGAATGTTTTAATTCATGTTAAACAGTTATTTTGTACTTATTTGTTAATTTCATATTAATGTTTAATATGTCTATGTATGCACCAACCACCAAACTAAATTCCTTGTAAGTGTTACTTACTTGGCAGTAAAAATCCTTTTTCTGATTCTGATTCTATATGCTCACATGTTATTGGTCAGGAAGACCCCACCTCTGCTGGACAAAAGGCGGAATGTGTCAACTATTTACAGACAGAAGATCAAAGTACAGACTTCTCTATGAACCCCCAAGCTCACCTTCGGCTAGCAAAAATCACATACATGGTGATGATATCACATTATAATCAGGCTTCAAAATTACAACCATACACCATCCAAATGCTGGTAAAATATGAATGTCACAAAAAAATATTGTGGCTGGCAAACATTTACTAGCCATTTGGCTGGTGGACGAAAAGGTTGATTTTGAACCCTGACTATAATATCCGACAGCTACATTTTCCTTGGATGACCTTAAATCAGCCTCTAATTGTTACAGAAAAAAATGGATAAGACTGCAGGGATGAGGGCGACTGTCTATAGAACAATCTCGGAGCTGTATCATCGATCTACCAGGGCAATATGACAACACACTTAGTGACTGTATACTGGGATAAATGGGAACATGTATCTTCAGCCTTTACATTCCACAACTACTAGTACATGTAACATGCATGTAACGTGACAAGTACACAAGTCACATGTTTGTCTTGTGAGTTACAGCCAGCTAACAGTTAACGCTAATGAACTTCACATGGGTCAAATTGGCAAAACAGGACGTAAAACGTGCTCATATTTGCCAGTACGCAGCAGCATACTATCGTTGTATGCCAGCCATAGCCGTTCAATGTTCGGTTAAGAATTAGGTTGATAACTTTACCTGTGCAGTGGCAGTGCTGGGAGTTGCTGCTGGTCCGTACTCCATGCTTTGAAAAATATTCTGCACTGTATTGATGGTGCTACCAGCCATAATAGTTAACGGTACGAGTCAGTGAGGAAGCAAATGTCCCCTGGGCTTAGTAGTCGTCTCTGGATGGGGTCCAGGGTACAAATGTTTGATTTTGAAGCTTGTAATATGCTACCCGCAAGAAATTGAAGGGGCTTGAAAGGGCTAGCAGGAAGACGACTGAGGTCCCACTTCACGTCAAAAGCAACGTGCTAGCTTTTCTCCAATCGAGACTTACAAATGAACTTGCAGAGCTACCTTGACCTAGGCGGAGCGAGAGGGTTCCCTCCTACTCACTTCCGGCGTTCTATCCGGTTTCTCAGTGTTCGTTTATTAGACTGGATTTAAGCAAAAAGGCTAGTGTTTATTTTTTTGTAAGCTACGACAGCCATTCCAGATATATTTAAAATGTTGTGAAAAAAACGCAGGTGGTTCCGCTTTGTGTTACATAAAACCTGCTTGATTAGTTTAACTAACGTAGTTATTACTGTGAATAGTTGGTTTGTTAATATTTCAGTAACTAACCTAATACAATTTATTAACTTTATTTCATTAAAAAGTCGACATAATGTACCATTATCCGCTCGAGCCCTATATACTGTCTATGGCTCGCGCGCATTGGCATGTGTTTACTGTGCTGTATGTTCCACACGGAGGCATTTTGTCAACGGACCCCAAAAACGAGTTTGCGCTGTATTCACAAGGAAGTGCGGAAAAAAATCGTGCGCTTCTTTCAGTTGAATTGGCTCAAAAGCTGGCGGTTTGTTGTTCTTATTATTTATATAACCTGAGATACATTTCCCCCAAAGTAAGGAGTAATAGCCTGCCACAGGCGACACACGCCACACCTTTGAAAATGCCCCGGAGAAAGGTAAGGCAGAGGTTTGCAGCAGACTCAGCCGTTAGTGCAGACTGCAGATTGGACACACAACAACATAACGTCATAGCTAATATTAGCCAAGATCTAGCTAACTGCTGTAGACATTTGTTCGACCGCCTGTGAGCTGAAATGCGACCCTACAAGATGCCGTTAATAAGTTGTAAATGTGTGTTGAATATGAATGCTGGTAGAGTCACTCAACTGAACTGTCGTTTTGTGTTGCTAAAAGCTACGCTAGCTAATGTTTGTTGCTGAGTTGCAAGAATGTGTTCATGTCAAAGTGTCGCTTCTTCGGGGTAAAGTGAGAAGAGCTTTGAAAATTCGGGCTTTGCGAATTTTTGGCTCGGATCTCTATCACCTTGCGCATCGCATAGGCATGCTCATGCTGACCTCCGTTAACGTCAATAACGGCAGCTTTAGCTAACTGTTGAAAGGTACAGGCTGTTCTAGTGCGAGGATGGAACGAGGCGTCCGCACCAAAACAACGCTGTGATTGGACAGAATCTAGACAAGCGTTGCGTTCATTGGTCTGACTATTTCAAACTCCGCCTCCTCTCTTTGTATGGCTGTATGTAAATGAAGTGGCTCAGTTGTGAAGTTGTCATAAATAAAACGTCGAATTTGACTGATTTTTTTCCCCCACTTACATATTGTTTGCTACTGTCTTATAGTACTATTTGAAATGTAGTTAATTTGTATTAGTATTAAAAGAAAAGTAGCCTGATGGTGATGTTATCAGCATTAGTCTGTACATATGCTAAAACAGCATTGTAGTGTATAGTGTAGGGTATTGTATTGTGTAAAGCTTTCCTATTTTGATCCCCCCCCCCATGTAGTGTACTTATTTTGTATCCGTATATGGCTTTAAATCTAAATGTTGATTCATGGTGTAGCTCTCCTCATTTTTATTTTCTTTACTCTGTTTTTCTGTCTCTATCGCGCTGTAAACACCTAACTTACCCCCTGGGTATCAATAAAGGGTTATATCATATCCTTCATGGTTTTTCTTGGGTTGCCCTGTGTAAATTAAATGTGTCATATGTAGAAAATAGAAAAATCGGATTGTGAACTAAATATTAAGTGCAATGAATGAAATACAGATAAATAGACATACACGTCATTCTTTCGCCAATTATTATACAATTGTAGGTAGCCCTGTAATATCACATTTGGGATAATATTTCAGAGGATGTGGGAGCCTGTGTTTTTTGTTCAATGCAAATGACATGTTGGATACCACTCGAGTACCCTTGCCCCACCCCCCACCCATTGGGGTGATCCATCGCTTCTACGCCTCCGTTATCAGCATCACCCCATTCATCTCGTGTGGCAGGCAGCTAGGCAGCCTGCAATTTTGACAAAAAAAAAACAAGTCTATGGGACACTTTTATTAGTTTCATTTATTTACTGAGTTTTGCGGGCTCTCGTGGTAATGAACAATTAGTCGACTTATTTGACTACAGACTGGAAATTCACGCGGAAGGTTCATTTAGGCGTTGTGACAACTTGGGGTTGGTACAACAGATTCAATCGGCGTTATTCGGGGTCTACCCTTGTTGATGCCGATTAGGCTTGTTTTGAGTATTTATTGCAAGTCCATCGTGGCAAGAGGGGTTGCAGAGCCGGAAAGGATGTGAAGAGGGTGATGCTCCTCCCCCCAGTATGGGATCTTTGCTGAATTATCCGCTGGTAAAAAAAAATAAATAAATAAAACTAAACCAAAAAACAACACAAAGCTTTACTTACATTAGTCCCACAGAATCTCTCTAATTCTTCATCTGATACTGTTTTGGTGACAGTCCAGACTTTGTGTTTAATCACGCAGTTTGCTGATCCATGTTGTTGTTTTTTTAGAGGACCGCCGGCAGCAGCTCGGACGGGACCGAGGACTCGGATTTTTCCGCCGACCTCGAGCACGTCGAAGCTTCCGAGAGCGCGCACAGGCGCAGCAGCACGCGCCTGACTCGAGCTTCACTGCGCCTCAGCCGGAGCTCACAAGGTAAACATTTGAAGTTTTTTTGAAAAAGAATCCGTTATAGGAGCAACGAATAATCAAATAAATCAATTATACAATGCATAGGCAAGAGCAATATAAAGTTTGGGATGAGAAACAATATGAGGGACTTTAATAGCATAGACAGGAATAGCCTACATAAATAGCCATATCTAGGCTAGCATGCTAACGTTTTAGTCTCCCCAAATAGTGCTTATAGTTTGGTAGCTCATACATTTACAGTGTTATATTTTCTCTACTATAATGTAACTTCAAAGTGATACCCATGAAGTGTGGTTGTATCAACCTGTTTATTGGTTTAAGGGACCACATATCTTAGGAATAACCATGACCACTACACCAGTGTATTTCAGAACTTAGGGTAGACCTTTCCTAGCCTTTTTGACCTCTTATCTTGTGAATGGACTTTAGAAAGTTACAACTACCATTTTCTTGCAATTTTCCTTGTAGGTAGGCTATTATTGAACCTATTTATTAGCCTATTTCACTGTTTTGTTTTCTGCTCTTCACACACATATGTTAGTGGCTATGTTTCTCTTTTCCTACATATTTATTCATACCTATTTATTATCAAGCCAGACATTCCTACATATAATATGATTTCATTTATATGTGTAATTTGAATGAGGAAAGACGCTTTAATTCAGGGACCACAGAGAGACTTCAAACCCCCCTTCGTTCAGCAGTACAGCAGGATCTATCTATATATGGGCAGCCTTAAATGCATGAATGGGTTCAGACAGCCAGACCTCCCCCCACCACAGACACACAAACTCTACTGCCACCCCCTGTGTGACCTCTTTCTGTTGTGGCTGCCAGAAGGGATTTACAGCAGAGAAAAAAAAGTTGATTCTTTTTCCTCTGCTTTTTGTTACTGTTGTAAGTTGTGTTCCTAGTCCCCGTCGAGCCTTTAGAAAAAGCACAGAGGCTAGTTCTCTCTAAAAAGACGCGGCGTCAGAGGTTCAGTCTTCTTTTCTGTGGCGGGATTAGTCTCTTCATAACCATTGAGGCCATTTGCAACAAGTAACTCTATCTTCTTTCCCATTTCTGCTTGGAGTTGCTCAGTTACAGACTGCCTAGGTTTGAGAAATCAATCTAGAATTTGGAAAACTTAATGCGTCTGTTCAGCAGATTGTAAACTAAAGTTTTTGCAGGACATTTTCTTACAAGTTTCCATGTAGACAATCATAGTAGAAATCATTATTTTCTTTATCATTTATTCTTCTGATTAAGTTTTGTGATTCCTCTTTGCTGACATCATCAAATCACTAATGATCTAAATTAAAAGCTAAAGATACTCATTTGACGATAACATGAGACAAAGAGTGGCAGCAAATCCTCACAAGTTAGAGGCTGGGACTAGGAAATGTCATTTTTGAATGAAAAATGACTTAAATTACCAATTGATTATCAAAATAGTTGCCAATTAAAAACCCTCAAAAATTATAGTTACTTCTCTTCCCCTCTCTTCTCTTCTTTTATCATCTCTTCTCTTCCTCTCTCTTCTCTTCTTCTCTTCCCCTCTCGTTTCTCTTCTGTTCTATTCCCTTCTCCTCTTCCCCAATCTTCTCTTCCTCTCTCTTCTCTTCCCTTCCTCTCTCTTCCCCTCTCTTTTCTCTTCTCTTCCTCTCTCTTCTCTTCTCTTCCTCTCTCTCTTCCCCTCTATTTTCTCTTCTGTTCTCTTCCCTTCTCTTCTCTTCCCCCTGTCTTCTCTCTTCTCTTCTGTTCTCTTTCCCTATCTTCCTCTCTCCTCTCCTAAAAATGTTCTTGTGATGCAAATGAAACTCTGTGAATGTGGCTGTTTGAGGAACCTTTGTTTTTCAACAACTGTTTAAGTCCTCAAACATTACAGCCTGCGGGCCAGTCTCAGAGAGGCTGGGTGTACCACACCGGGTCACCTGATGAAGCTGACTGCCGCATCTGTCGATGAGCGAGTAGCAACATCACCTCCATCAGGCTGATCGACAAGGTGGTGAATTAAGTTCCTGCTGCCCTAGAGCAACCTCAGCGAACTGTGGTACAGAATCTGACTCTGTGTGATCAGTGGAGTGAGGGGTGGGAGTACAGTTTCCCCTCTCTGACCATCACCCCAGCTGTGGGGGTGTGGCGGGGGGCAGCAGGCCAGCTACTGTCTTTTTCAACCCCTCACCTGGACAAGTTTCAAGCTGCAGGGAAGAAAGCGCTTTATTACACCTGCATAAAGGTCCTGAACCTTTGAGTCTTTGGCTGAGCTGAAGGAGTCGAGGTGGACTGTTTTTTTTGTTTTGGTCCAGACGTTTCCCCGAAAGGCAGCTGGCATTCCCTGTACAAGCTGCCTGTTGAAAAGCGGGCAGCAGACCTTCACTGGAGGATTGTACATGGGACTATAGCTACAAACCGACACAGAGCGCACCTAGATCCAGAGCTAGTGGAGGGATGTATATTTTGTATTCACGTGGAAACACTAGCACATTTATTTGTTCAGTGCCCTCGGCTGTCAGATCTGCTAGAGCTTCTTAAAAGGTGGGTTTGGGGTTTTGGGGAGGTTTTTTTCTTTGGAATTGTTCATTTACAGAAAGCAAAAACAGACACATTTTATTGAACTTTTTGTTTGCGACAGAAAAGTTGGCCATCTGGCTGACACGCAGGAACCGGGCTCAGGGTGCTGGTAGTGTAGAGCCAGTGTCGGTTCTGGAAGGACTGGTCAAGGCCCGATTGAGGGTGGAACATTTCTACTACCAGATGATGGACAATTTGTTTCAGTCGTTTGTGGGCTGTAGGGGGTTGTTGTGCTCCGTGGGGGAGGATGGAGAGTTGGTGGTTCATTTTTGATTAAGAAAAGCACATATTTGTTTGATAGGTGTTGTTGTTTTTTTATTTTATTTAGGTTTTTCTTTGTCTTTTTTTTGTTTTTGATTTCTGTGATTGTGTATCTTCTCTGAAAATGGTCAAATAAAGGGACTTTGAAAACCTCTCCTCTCCTCTAGATAATTGCAGTTCAGTACGGAGCAGTTCTCCTGCAGCCCCGGGTCCTGACGAAGGCCTTGATTCGGCAGCCGAGTCGGCCACAGCAGCAGCAGTGGCTGCATCCGTCTTCTCCTCTGGGCGCAGGATCACACGTAGCCAACAGGGGGCGACAAACACCACAGCCAAAAAATACCCACTGCGTCAGAGCAGGTCGTCTGGCTCAGAGACCGAGGCTAACGGTGAGAGCAGTAGTGTGTACTGTATGTTTTAGAAGAAGACAGGAGGAAAGTGAAGAGAGCAGTCAGGAGATAGAGGGAAGGAGAGAGAGGACCAAAGGCAGAGTGAAAGGAAAGAACGATGTACTCATCGTTCTTTCCTTTCACTCTGCCTTTGGAAGGGTATGGAAGGGTTTGAGATGATTATGATGTTTAGTTTTATTTTAAACATGTTAAAAAATAAAGAACATGTACTACGTACGTTTTATACCACCCCAATTTTAGCAGTTCAAGTCCAATGAATAGATTGAAATGGTATAAAGATATGTGGTGAACTGCCTGAGGTTAAAAAAAAAATTAAGGTTACCCAAAACTGAAAAATAATGTACATTTCAGAATTTTACAAAATGGCCTTTTTCAGGGAACAAGAAATGGGTAAACAATGTAAAGCTGTTCTGCAGCAATGGAGGTTGATCAAGCTTTGAAACAACGTTCCAACTTGTCTGGATTACTTACAACCCCCTCTGTTTGTATAAAAGTGTTGTTGGAACACACTGTGGTACCGTACCCTCGTGAGCATTATATGAACAGTATTGTACTGCAGCACCTTAGGAATGTTGGTCTTTCCTACAGAGAAATTGCGAAGAAAGTCAAGGTGTCAGTGAGTACAGTATTCTTCACCATCAAAAGGCACTTTGAAACTGGGGGAAACTCTGACAAGAAGAGGTCTGGCAGACCCAAAGCCACCAAAATCAGAAGACAAGTTTCTGAGAGTCAACAGTTTGCGTGATAGGCGGCTCACAGGACAACAGCTTCAAGCACAGCTTAATTGTCGTCGTAATAAGCAAGTCTCAGTTTCAACTGTAAAGAGAAGACTTCGAGCTGCAGGTTTGATAGGTCGAGTTGCAGCAAGAAAGCCATTGCTAAGACGTCAGAATAAGAAAAAGAGGCTTGCCTGGGCCAAAATCTTGAAATCTTCAGTTCATCACGCAGGATTTTTTTATGCCGTCGAGTAGGCGAAAGGATGGTTCCTCAGTGTGTGACATCAACTGTCAAACATGGAGGAGGAAGCATGATGGTCAGGGGCTGTTTTGCTGGATCCACGGTCGGTGATTTGTACAGAGTGAAAGGCACCCTGAACCAAAACGGCTACCACAGCATTTTGCAGCGCCATGCAGTACCCTCTGGTATGCACCTAGTTGGTCAGGGGTTTATCCTACAGCAAGGTAATGACCCAAAACATAAGCTATGCCAGAACTACCTTAGCAATAAAGAACAAGATGGTACGCTTAAAATCATGGAGAGGCCAGGACAGTCACCAGACTTAAACCCCATTGAGCTGGTTTGGGATGAACTGGACAGAAAAGTGAAAGCAAAGCAAGCTACAAGTGCCACACATTTATGGGAACTTCTGCAACAGAATTGGGAAGAACTTTCTGAAGAATATTTGATTTCCATTGTAGAAAGAATGCCACGAGTGTGTTCGGCTGTTATATCTGCCAAAGGGGGCTACTTTAATGAGTCAAAAATGTAGAATTAATTTTGGTTTATAAATTGATTCCAAGATTTATTTTTTAACTTAAATTGTTCATTTGTTCTATTCTTTCATTTCAGAGTACAATAAGACATTGAACTGCATGAATTTCAATAAAAACCTGGAAAAATTGGGGTGTTCTAAAACTTTTGACTGGTAGTGTATATTCACATACAGTACATGCATAAAAAAATTTGTGTGTGTGTGTACCAGCTATTCCCTATCAGTGACCATGTTTCATCTGTCAGTTAAGTCAAACCGAATAATAACCCATACAAACTAGACATAATATTTAATCCCAAAATGTCATATTATACTGTTACAAGCTTTACGAGAAAAAAAAGTTTTGAAAGGTTGAAACTCAATTTTTGAAAGCTGCAGGAACTCAAATTCATCCAGCGCAAGACCCAGCGTCGAAAGTCTGATTCTGGACCACCCCGACACCGGATCAGCAAACTTTCTGTTGCTGCCGTTACACAGGTTAGACCCAGTGCTGCCACTGGTGGTTTTGTCTAAAGTGGGTTGAAAAGACTCCTTAGGATGCCTGCTTTTTATTTTTTTGAAGTGAGAGTTTTAGAGTTTCAGACCAGAGCTGCGAGACAACACTGCCAGAAACTAAACTCAGCTCTGAAAGATGAGTCTGAAATATGAGTGCAAAAAAATGTCCATCCGCATATTTCAAAACTAGAGGTGTTGAAATTAATCAAATAATCGATGCATCGAATCGTGGACATGGACGACGCGGCATCGATAATCGGCAGGCTCATAATCGATTATTTCTGTTCACAATTTAATGTAGGCCTAACAACATTTCTGTTTACATATTCTGTTATGTTTTGCACATTCAGGAAGTGCCATTTGCTCAGTGCTGTAGTTTTATGTATCCAATTTATTTATTATTAGAGCACTGAAGAATGTTTTGTTTTTGAAACTTGAAAAGCTATGAATTAAATATCCTATATGGCTTTAATAGAAAAATGTATTTGACGCATCGTGATGCATTGAGATATCTAATCGAATTGAATCGCTGACATGATGAGTTTAAAAGACTGAAAGGCAGATGTATGTCCCTCTTTGGGTAATGTATTTCAAAGATGGAGGCGCAACATGGCGGCCGTCATTCGAGCGACTCACTCGTATATTTATTGATTCTGAATGGCAGATTCTACGAGTACGAGAATACTTTGATTAGCTGGTGGAAGTAATTACACATGAACGAGCACATATTTGTGAAAGAACAAAGGCGTTTTTGCTAAGAATCAACTCAAAACATTACACAATGGAGCTTTAAAATTAGTTTCAATCTAGCAAAAAATGAGGTTAGGTTAGAATTTCAACCTTTCAAACCTTTTTTTTCAGTTTCGAAATGTGAAATATTAATCTAATAGAATGGCAGAGAAAAGAAAGAATGACGTGAGGGGTAGAGCCTGAGAAGGAGGAGGAAGGGCGTCTGTCTGCGTGTTTCATTCATTCAATGCAGTGCCATTCAGCTAATGTCATGAGCCCTGTCTGTGATCACAGTGTGTTCCTGATTATAAAGAAGACAAATATGTCTCTGTGCATATCCTGGACTTGTGTTTTGACACAGGGACGAATTATGAATTACCTTATACAGACCAGGATCTGTTGTCTAACTTTAGACACTGCAGGAGGGGGTGATCTGTATCCATTAAAGCAGATATATCTGCACATACATTGTTTGGATGTTCAGTTGTATAATTTAGTGCCTAAACCTTGAGTCATGTCATGAAACAATATTAAGAGTGATGTCATGGTACACAGTTAAAGACAAGTCATGAATTTTCATCATGTCTATGTCACACAAACCTAGTTTGTTTGTTAGCATATTAAAACAAGGAAATAATCATACAGTAGCAAGAGATGTGCAGGTAAAGGTAAAATGGCTTATCGTTTGGATCCTCTTTGACTCCTCAAAATAACTATAGATCATGGACTCTAAAAGCGACCCTTGTGGAACACCAGATTTAATGTTAACAAGAGCCAATTCCTCAATAGGTGACAAACTGACCTCAACCATGAGGATAGCTAGAAAGATTATTGGGAATTCCTTATTGTCATTCGTACCAGTGGTTCTTCAGCTAGGGCTGGGCAATATATTATTATATCGACATTGATATATGAGACTAGATATCGCCTTAAATTTTGGATATCGTGATATTACATAAGTGTTATCTTGTCCTTGTTTTAAAGGCTGCATCACAGTAAAGTGATGTAATTTTCTAAACTTTCTAGCTGTTTTATTATTTGCCTTTACCTATTTAGTCATTGCATCTACATTATTGATGATTATATATCAAAACTCTCATTGTGTAAATATGTTGTTAAAGCACCAATAGTCAACCATACAAAATCGCCACAATATCGAGAGCGATGTATTTGGTCAAAAATATCATGATGTTCTCCATATCGCCTAGCCCTAGGTTCAGCCACAGATAGTTGGCACTTTTCACGCAATTTGAGTGCTCACTGGTTCTGCAAAAAAATCAAGATGTAACAATGTAGTACTCAAACGATCCTTGTCGAAAAATTAATGAATTGTCAAGACCAACAACCCTGATCAGTTATTGTGATCACAACAAAATAACTGAGTTTGTCATAGGTTGTCATGGAGGGATTCGTCACCTACTAATCCCTCCATGCCCTGGCCCCACAGTACCTCTCTGACCTCCTCCATCCATACACCCCACCCTGAAACCTGCGGTCCTCAGACGCTGGCCTGCTCTGCATTTCCCACACCAGACTCTGTACCTTTGGAGATACAGCCTTTAGTGTTGCAGCCTTATCCCTCTATATATCCGAGATATCCGAAAATGCTACATCACTGGACATTTTAAAAAAAACTACTCAAACACCACCTGTTCACCACAGCCTACAACCTCGCTTAGCTAAACTTAGTCACAGTATCAATTGTTTGTCTACCTGCAGGGTTTATCAGGGAAGTGACTCACTTTAAATGCAAGTTGGTGTTAGGAAAGATGTTTTAGGGTGTAACACAAAGTTGAGTTAAGAAATTGTTTAGCACTGGCAGAGGTTTGCAATTTCTGCAAAGTTAAATTTAAAAAGAATTGCCTGAAATCTTAAATAGTCCAATGTGACTGGATAAATAAGAGAGGTAATGGGATAAGATAGATTTTGGCAATAGATATAGAAAAGGGATTTAAAAAAAATGCAAGACTATTAAGCCTACTTAGGGATATACAGATTTTTAATGCTCAATTTTTGTTTTCTGTCAGTGCTGCTGTTGCTGTACTGCTGTTTTCCAACCCACAGGAGTTGTATTTAGTCCACCATTTGTTAACCTGCATTAAAGCCATTATTGAGCATTCTGTTATTTGTGCTGGGACAACTTTCTCTCTGGATAAGCCGAAACAACAGTTCATCTACCCCATCATTGTACCAAGCCTTTAAAATTAGATCATTAGGGTACATATTTATTTATAATATTATTATTTATGATCAGTCATTTGAAAATATAAAACTTGTGCATTCTTTAATTTGCTATATTCAGTTAAAACCACAGATTTATGCAGGAGTTGTACGTTTATACACATTCTTGCAATCCTTCCCTCTAATTCCCTCTGTCCTGATTGTCTCACGCAGACCTGAAGCAGGGGGCGGACCGGGATGAGACCCCTCCCCGGACCCCGACAGGCAACGCCCCCTCCTCAGAGTCAGACATCGAGGTTTCCAGTCACAGCAACGACCTTGTGTCTTCTAGCAACGATATTGTAGTTTCACAAGAGGAGGACGAGAGATTGGCCAAAGAGCTGTCACTCAAAGAGGCCGCCGCCCATGACCTTTCCCACCGGCCCAAACGACGACGCTTCCACGAGAGCTACAACTTCAACATGAAGTGCCCCACACCTGGGTGCAACTCATTGGGTGAGGGCGGAAACACCGCAACAGTATTTCATTGGATCAGATGTCCTGCTCCTATGCACCCGCCCTTAGCTCTCTGTATACATCTCTCTGTCTCTTTCCCTCTCTGTGTTCCCTCCCCCCTTTCTCCATTCAATTCAATTTTATTTACTGTGTGAAACCATAACAGAAGTTATGTCAGGACACTTGACAGATAGAGTAGGTCTAGACCACACTCTATAATTTACAAAGACTCAACAATTCCGCCCCAAGAGCAAGCATTTGGTGCACCAGTGGCGAGGAAAAATTTCCTTTAAATAGGCAGAAACCAGGCTCTTGGTTGGCGGCCGGTTAGGACACAGAGACACTGGATACAGATATACAGAAATATGATTCATAATAATTACAATTACTAATAATTATAATTACAAACAGTTGGTATGATGAACAGTGACACTTATAGTAACAATTAGGATAGTAGAACAATGACTAGCAATAATAGTACTAGCAGTGCAGGGTGTAGCAGGGCATCGAGCAGGACCACGGCAGCAGCTGCAAATACGATCCAGGTGCAAACCCCAATCCAATTCTCCGTTTCTTTTCTCTCTCAGGTCATCTAACAGGGAGGCATGAGAGACATTTCTCCATATCAGGATGTCCTCTCTACCATAATCTCTCCGCTGATGAATGCAAGGTACACACACGCACACACACATACATACACACAGGGTAAGAAGTGAGTGTGAAACCACTACGCCGAATGCTATTTTAAAACAGAAACATTTCCCACAGGAAGCTCTGACCATTTTATGTGTTTTCTGTCATCTAACAGTATTTAGTATTTAGTTATGTTTTGTGTTTTGTTGTGACAAAATCTGCCACATTGGAGTAAAAAAAAATCCCATTCTTGCTTCAGTTACTTCTTTGTAGCTTTTATGATATACCTTATTAGTCATACCAAGTTTCCACTGTGGGAACATCTCAGCCATCACACTGAGACCAAGTGTCCAGTGGATGAAACTGAAGGAAACTCACAGACTCAAATTGAAGTTGTCAAGCTGCGAAGCCTCCCAGGAACACGGAGGTGGTTGCTGCAATTTTTCCGCTGTGGGGGTGGTTGTGAGTCGTTGGTGGTAGACAGTGTTGATGTTTTGTTAGGGCAAGGCATCGACGCGCGATAAACAGGCCGAGGAAAGGACGCTGTCACACCGCCAGGACGAGAACAGACACTCCACAAGAAACCAGGTAACACGCACACACACACACACACACACACACACACACATATATATATATATATATATATATATATATATATATATATATATATATATATATATATATATATATATATATATATATATATATATATATATATATATATATATAGCATGTGCAAGTGCATCAGACAAGCATAAAACATGGTGACACAGGCTCACACCTAAAACATACATGCACAAGGAAGTTTTCCTCACCACCCGAGGTTTCTCCCTAAAAGGATGTTTTTCCTCGCCACTGTCGCACTAAATGCTTGCTCTTGGGGGAATTACTGGAATTGTTGGGTCTTTGTAAATTATAGAGTGTGGTCTAGACCTACTCTATCTGTAAAGTGTCTCAAAATAACTCTTGTTATGATTTGATAATATAAATACAATTTAATTGAAATTGAATTGAATATACTGTATACATATACTGTCTTTCTGTGGGTACAGAATATCAGGAAAACGCATTCTCTTTATCAACTGAACAAAGCAAGTGAATCCATGTGAAAGCTGTGACCCTTACTCAGTTTCACCTGTCCGATTCGCTTCATCATGAACTGAAGGTCTGTGTATGTGAAGGGGAATTCCCACACACTGCAGCATAACTCTTAAAGCAGTAATACCTCAGGTCAGAGAGGGGATTCCTCAATATAGCAGGGCCAGAGGCAAAGTGATGAAGGGCTGCTGTTGGTTGAGTCACAGTGAGTGTGACAGGGCTTGTCCTGGTCTGATGTGTTTAGTTTATATGACAGGGGGGACAGTGCTCATTGATCAATAAACAAAAAAGACTGTAAATGAGCCAGATTTGGCCTAAAAAGCTGATTTTAATCCATTGTCCCTGGCCAGATGTTAAAAGGGAACCCTAAAACAGAATAACATTACATATTTTATGAAATTCATATAGGCAGGATACAATTATCTATATATATTTTATCCAGGAGTGGTACACTTTTTGAAGGGAACACACTCACAGATTTTGGTACATTGAACTTAATCAGAATCAGCTTTATTTGCCAGGTATGAGGACACATACGAGGAATTTTACTTTGGATTATACAAGATAATATTAAGACAATGATATTAAGACAATGATAAGATGATCAGTTTAGCCACGTTGCAAAATGGCTTATTGCGTTGGAATGTTTGCAAGCAGGTTGCTCTATGTGCAACCATGAGTATGGATCACTGTATCCTCAGCATATGGCAAATAATTTAAATACACATAAAAGTGGCCCGAGTATAGCTTCCTGTGGGACGCCAGTATAGGTGTTAAAGGCAGGGGACTTACTTTCATTGTCCAAAATTAGCACACGCCGAATGCGAGTAAAGATCTATGTTGGCGAATAAAATAAATGAAGTCAGTTGCTAAAATAGGGCTACTTCACTTCAAACTCATGACTACAACACATCACTTGATTGACCACGTTTTGTTTTGCTTTGACTCTGCACACTGGTTGAGGCATGCCACGTATTACTGTCAATAATTGCATCGCAATTTGAATGACCCTCGCTGTCCACCGTTGCTACGGTTACGCTTACTTTATCTAGCTCGCTAGTCAAGCAGTGATAAAATATCTATACTCGTATTAATGGGAATTTATTTAACTCAGCAAGACATTTTTGTTTAAGTGTGTTTGTGTCTGTGTGGTTCCAGGCCCCGACAGAGCGTCAGCTGCGCTACAAGGAGAAGGTGACGGAGCTGAGGAGGAAGAGGAATTCTAGCCTCAATAAGGAGCAGAAGGAGAAGCACATGGTAAGTGGGTGAGAAATGAACATGTTTACAATACTTAGTGGTGGTATTCAGATCCTTTTACTGTAATCAAAGTACTAATACCAAACTGTAAAAAATACTCTAGTAAAAGTCCTGCATTGAAGATGTCACTCAAGTAAAAGTATCTATGTATCATCAGGAAAATGGACAAAGTATTCAAAGTAAAAGTACTCAATGCAGAAACCTCACATTGTAGAAACTTGAAACTATCAAAACAGTTGTGTCAATCAACTAAGTTTTTTCTAAACTTTTCAGGGCTTGTAGGCCTGTTTATTGTATTGGTAGCTTAATTTATAATAAAACCTATTTTTTTTACTATGGTAACTAAAGCTGTCAGATTAATGTAGTGGAGTAAAAAATATATTTTTCTCTGTAATGTAGTGGAAGAAGAAAGTAGCATGAAAAGAAAAGACTCAAGTAAAGTGCAAGTACCTCAAATTTGTACTTAAGTAAATGTACTTAATTCATTTTTCAATTCGATTTTATATATATTCTCAGGAGTAATCTCAGGACACTTTACAGATAGAGTAGGTCTAGACCACGCTCAAAACAATTCCAACCACGGACAATACTCCTTCATAAACCTCTCCCCTCCACCTTTCCTTCCCGTACTATATTTTGACTTTCTTTGTTTCTCCAGGAGCACCGTCAGAGCCACAGAGCTAGCAGGGAGCCGCTGCTGGAGAACATCACCAGCGACTACGACCTTGAGCTGTTCAGGAAAGCGCAGGCACGTGCCTCGGAGGACCTTGTAAGAGAGAAAACTCATCATCACGTCCCTCCCTTACTCTTTCCTCCTTCCCTTTGTTTTTATTGTCCCCTCCCTCCCCTTTTTCTGCATTATTCTTCTTCTTCTCTGTTTCAGTCAGCAAACCCTCCTCTGCAACCACATGAGGAGTCTGAGATATTTTTGGTAGTTTGGACGATCACTTCCTGTTATTCTGTGTTTGTTTCTTCTTCTGCTCTGTTACTTTGTGACCCATTCAGATGAGAAGGCATTGTTATTTTCAATCAGGCTTGCTCTTAACAATCACATTGATGGTTCTATGTTTTTAGTCGGTTTAACTACAAATGGCATACACTTATATACTTATTCTAAATAAAAGCCATCTTGAAAAACGTGTAAAAAAAATTTAATATAATATAAGCATCCATCCGTAAACATTCTTTCTTTGTCAAAATAAAGTTGTCATTGCCTGGTAATGCAGCTAATTTTTAATCTAAAATTCACTTGCCCCTGATTCAAGGCCTTACGTTATGTTTATACCATTTGGTTCACCAGATTCTCTTCCCTGAATAATTGGGATATTTCCTCTTTCTCCTCTCTCCCCTCTGCCTGCTTGCCTGTCCTCTCTTCTTGTCCTCTTTTGTACCTTTTCACTTCCTTTCCCCATCTCCCTGTCCCTCCTTTCCTGGCCTGTATAGGAGAAACTTCGTCTGGCCGGCCAGGTGTCGGAGGGCAGCAACATGATAAAGACCATCGTGTTTGGCCGTTACGAGCTCGACACATGGTACCATTCTCCATACCCAGAGGAATACGCCCGCCTGGGGAGGCTCTACATGTGCGAGTTTTGCCTTAAGTACATGAAGAGCCAGACCATTCTGCGCAGGCACATGGTAACGCAGCTTTTTCTATGGGGCATATGCACATTCTTAAAGTGTAATTTCGGGGGTTTTCAGCCTGGACCCTATTTTTTATGTTTTTGTGTGTAAGTGACTGATGGGAACAACAATCTTTGAAATTGGTCCAGTAATAAGCAAGATTGCTGTAACCGGCAGCAACAGACCAAGCTGCAATGTAATGCTATAGGGCAAATGTGCGTCGTCAATTTCGTTTTCTTAAAGTGCTGTTTTTGCCGCTGACAGGCTGGGATTATTATTCTAAGTGTCTGAAAACATTATGGAAATGATCCCTACAGAGGTAGGCCTTTTTAAAACCTCTTTAAGATCTTTTTGTTTATCCAGAAACAGCTCATGATCGCTAGCGCTATGCTAAAATTACAGTTTATTTACGTTGAATCTGGTGGCGTCAGCTAACCCAATTTCGCGGCTGTTTTTAAAAAGGATCTTACTCTTTAAAAGAAAGGTTTGTAGGGATCCTTTCCATAATGTTGTCAGACACTTAGAACAATAATCTGAGCATGTCATCGGCAAAACAAGCACTTTTGTGAATGTAAATAGAGCCATGCACAATTTCCATATTAACTTACATTGTAGCTTGTTTGGCTGACTGCCGGAAGCAGCAATCTTGCTTAACACTGGACCAATGTCAAAGATCGTTGTTTCCATTAGTCACTTAAACACAAAAACAGGAAAATAGGGTCCAGGTTGAAATAAACTGGTTACCCTTTAAAAATGAGGGAATGGCTGTGTCTGAAATCAACTGCTAGCAATCCCATAATGCAACGCTTCACATTTTAAAGATGTAAACAATTATTATTGTTTGATAGACAGTCTAGTTAGTTTTTTATGTTTCTTTAAATCTTACTTGCAATTCCTCCCAGTGACACTGTTGGACTCAACAACATGTCCAATGTCAGATTAATACAGAGTGGGGCTGATTCCAATCACACAAAACTTTTAATTTTGCTAGTTTATGCATAGTTTCACAAACTTAAAGAGCTCCATGTTCAAACAGAAATGGTATTTTTTTATATTTAGTTTTCTTGTTCATCCCACATTTTATAAGTTTTATAAAAACACTGCTTAACATTGCAAATTCTCCCAGGTGTAGTTAGGGAGTGGGACTTTATCTTAGCTTATTAACTGTCTCTGATCGATAACCAAAGATTACAGCTTCCAGTCAGTGATGTTGATGATTCAAAATGAAAATGGACTGTGGCACAAAATGAGGCTGGGCGATTGCCTTAGTTCCAACTATAACCTTACTATCTCAATGCCTAAGGCTATTCATCATTTTATTCCTAAACCATGCAGACTCTATTTAGATAGACTGTATAACTTTGCCCTTCTAATGTAGTTCACACCGTTTCTATATTGGAGTGAGAGAAGCGAAAAGAGGACCTTTCACCGGACTCTGTGATCCACTGAACTTAATGCTTTGGAGGTTGGATGGCAATCAAACACATGGCCACAACACTGTTGTCTGTAGAAAACCGGGGCAGCTTTTGCAGTATTAAAAAGAGAATTTGAATTTTGAAACTAAATAAGAACAGTCGTCAGGGATTAAACCTTTTTACACTTAGCACATACTCTAGCATGGTTTAAAGGGGCACTTCACCAATATTACACATAAAGGTTTGTCTAAGATTAAGGCATTTATTAAGCACGGAGCATCCAGTGGTTTTGGAACCCATACTAGGGACTAAAAGTCAGAATATATCTGTGCCTCTGTGACTTTGATTTTGACCATTCTTTATTAAATCTCTTGTGAGCCCCTCATCTTACTTTAGTTAAATACTACTACAGATGTGCATTACACCTTGAAAAACATTTTTTATGTATGTAGAATGGCCACTATGTGAAACTAAGAGTGAAATGTTTTACTAACTAGTGGGTTAGGGTTAGGGTTAGGGTGAACGATGAACGATCCTGTGCATCTTTCCCTTATCTCTGTTTTATAAAGGCCAAGTGTGTGTGGAAGCACCCTCCAGGCGACGAGATCTACAGGAAGGGGAACATCTCTGTCTTTGAGGTGGACGGAAAGAAGAACAAGGTAAAAGAGTGCTGCACAACTCCTCCTGAGCTTCCCCTAGAAGGTCCAGGAATCGTGTGTGTGTGTATATATATGTGTGTGTGTGTGTGTGTGTGTGTGTGTGTGTGTGTGTGTGTGTGTGTGTGTGTGTGTGTGTGTGTGTGTGTGTGTGTGTGTGTGTGTGTGTGTGTGTATATATATATATATATATATATATATATATATATATATATATATATATATATATATATATCACTTGGGTTAGGGTACTTGCCATAGCAACTCCAGACATAATAATAATAAAACAATACAAGTGTTTTTTTCCCCTGTAGTGAAAGAGGCATACTATCTGTCAGAGCTGGGCAATATATTGATATTATATCGATATCGTGATATGAGACTATGTCTTAGATTTTAGATCAACAGTGTGAGCATCAAGGAGCGGTGTTTGCATGTGAAAATGGCACTTCTGGTTAGTTTTCTCTAGTGTTACCTCTTTAGCTTGAAGTACGACTTGTGTCTCCGCCCATTTTAACCAGTTGTTGTGCCTGAATGTAATGCTAACATACCTAATGAGATGGAGATCTGTCTGTGTAAGATTAGCCAGCTAGCTGTCCGTGTTTTCCCTAGGTTTGTGGAAGACTTAGGTGCGCATATTTAGCAAGGGGGTTCAGGGGTCCTCCCTTATGAAAGTTTTATGTTTTTCAATTTTAAAAATATAAATTTTCCATCATTTTGGACCATTATTATTATGTGTCTAAAATCTTGGAAACCTTGGAGCAGATAATAAATAAATAACACTCAAAAAGCTTAAAGACAAAACTTAAAGCTAAAGAAGTCCACTGGGAACCAACTACAATCATTAGATCTGGGAAAAGTCATTTAGTTACATTCATTCGGCTTAGGTGCTGCACCTAAGCCTTAAAATGGCAGGGGGAAACCCTGGCTGTGTTTCCTGTAACCTTTGATAAATTATAATGCCTATGATGCTCTTTCTCACAGATATACTGTCAGAACTTGTGTCTGCTGGCGAAACTCTTCCTGGACCACAAGACTCTGTATTACGATGTGGAACCTTTCCTCTTCTATGTCATGACTGAAGCTGACAACACAGGGTGCCATCTGGTCGGATACTTCTCCAAGGTAACCTAGGAGACAATCACAGAGTCCTCTTCGTCCTCGCTTTATGATGGATTACCGATACAAAAAAGTGTTTCCCAGATAAGATAAATTAGCAAAAGTGAATATGCAAAGCCAAAAGCAATGAGATCAGAAGTAAAGATGAGATGAAAAAAGCTTTTCTTTTTTTGTCAAAAATATATACATTTGCCTGTGTAAATATCACAAACTTCAAATTTCAAAATATTAGTGCTGATATCGACCCTGAAAACCCCCGGTTGTGTGACGGATATATTCTTCCTCTGCAGGAGAAGAACTCGTTCCTGAACTACAACGTGTCCTGCATCCTCACCATGCCACAGTACATGAGGCAGGGCTACGGCAAGATGCTCATAGACTTCAGTGAGTGTATTCCTCTTTGTGTGTCCTTGTATGTGTTTGTCTCGTAAACTTAACACTGGCCAAGGGATTCTGCAAAGTGCAATAACACCAGATTTAGGAGGCTGTCCGAAGCACTTGGCCCTCTGAGGAAACCCTCGCAAACTCTTGGTCTTTGGGTATTACAGTCGTTAATTTTTGTCTATTTTTTCTGTATTTCTTTTCCTGCTTTCTCAGTAGAAGAAAATAATGTTTAAGGAAGAGTGTAGATAGGGCTGCACAATTTGAATGTTTTTTTTTTATCGTCCTCGCGATATCAACTATTATTATATTATATATTTAGAGATTTTTTTTGTCTTAGTTAAAAGAAAATAGCAGTAGAAAGCTGCACTTTAAGACAGTGAAAGCAGCAGATCCACAACTGAGCACAATTTACTATCTGTTTATTGCGATATTCAACAACATTATCGCATATTGCATATTTTCCTCATATCAGCGCAGCCCTAAGTGTAGCCAACAAAAGTTTCTATCTGGTCTGTCCTTTAAGGTTACCTGTTGTCCAAGGTGGAGGAGAAGGTGGGTTCCCCCGAGCGCCCCCTGTCTGACCTGGGCCTTATCAGCTACCGCAGTTACTGGAAGGAGGTGCTGCTGCGCTACCTGAACAACTTTCAGGGCAAGGAGATCTCCATCAAAGGTCAGAGCTGGACCACAATCTCCAAAATGCTGACAAGAGACAGACATATTTTTTTTATTTTATTCACTTTTATTTATTCAGCCAAGTCATTAAGGTTTCTTAAGTTTCATACCTACCTTGTTTGGTCCATTTAAAAAGAACCCTGGAGCGTTTGGTCGGATAGTCCGGTTGGTTTGGTCTGGTGTGAAAGCTCATCCGAACTCTGGAGGGATCAAACAAAGGGACTCTGGTCCGGTCTCAGTTTGCTTCCAAGTGAACTAGAGTTTGGTTCACTTCAAGTGAGAACGCGATCCGACCCAAATGCAGGAAGTGAACCAAAAACAGAGCATTTACTAGCCTGTAATTTCAACCTTGCACACAATTTACGGACTTATATATATAATTTACGGGATGATAACTTTCAGATCCATAAGCTGTTCTCAGCACACATTGCTGGTCATCTGTGTGACATCATCTCTCTCTCTCTCTCCCTCTCTCTCTTTCTCTCGCTTTTTCACTCGCTGTCTGTCAGCTGCTCATTGTTCGCCTTCTTCTAAAATATTAGAAGCACCAAAGCATAACCAGAAAACCCAAGACGTTATAAATTTGGTGTTGCTCCATTATTTCTGAGACCAGAAGTGTCAGCGCATTTCGGGTATTCTGTCCAATAAACAAGCGACCATCTCGATCGGGGTGATGTGTTCACAGTGTTTGGTGTGTTTGACAAAGTGCAGTGTGAAAGCAAACCGAACCAAATGAAAAATGCAAGAGACCAGAGGCAGAGTTGGTTTGGGGAATGCCTAATGAAATATGAAGTGAGGACCGGGTAATGTATGTGACAGACTATGTCTGCAGTAGGTGACATAAGTAAGGAGGTGATCGCCCGAACAGGGTCTTGTAAATAAAAGTGAACCATTGAAATAAACTTGGGAGAGAGGAAGGGTGGGCAGTGGTGCATCCAGCGTTTGTGCGTGCATTCATGTGTGTCCGCCTTTGTGAATGGACCAGAGAGCACCGAGGCCACTCCAAGTCAGTGTTCAGGTGATAAATGAAGGTGGATGCACACAAGACATAAACTGGAGCAAAACTGGGTCGTCCCAAACCCATTCAGAGGACTGAGGGAACATTCTGCTTTGTACATCCGTTTTGTTTCTCCTGGTTGTATCCACTCTAGAGAAAAGCACTGCTGCCGTGATGAAAACGTAAACAAGACTTAAGCTGCATTTACACCAGATCAGATGTTGCAGAAATTAGCGCAGGGTTGTGCAACGGAGTGGGACTGTCACTTAAATGGCCCATTTGTGTCTCCATTGTGTGTTCTCCATGGTGCTAACATTTAGCCGTACCGGGTCCTACAAGTGATTGTCTGTCTGCATCGACAGATTAAAAAAAATAGAGCGACATAACATAACATTTCACTCTATTTTTTTTATTTTTTATTAACAAACGTTAAACAACAATATATAACGAGCAAATGCAGACATTAGTTATCGACAAGGCAACTTCTCATCTCATTATCTGATTACATTTCTACAAGCATTGACAAAAATATTCATAGCTTTAAATCTTGTAAAACAAATTTAAAGTTAAGTTTAAGTGACATGTAATTTAACTGCAGACATACATTTTCACCTTTACAGCATTTCAGAGACTCAATCAAGGAGTTATAGTCAAATTATTGTACCCTTCATGGAATAAAGCTACATTTGGCAATAATCTCTGTGAATTTAGATAAGAATGCAGAATTTGTGTATCTCCTTTACTTTTGTTATTTATACAGAACAAAATGTCACTCTATTGTGTTTTGTCTTATGTGATTGGCCACTGCAGAATGACGTCTGGTTCTGTTTCTCCAATAGTCGAGTCTGTTTCAACTTTTCGCTATAGGGCCACTGCGTTTTCTTTCTGCCATCTTCTGCACCGCCACAGCCTAAATGCACTACCCACATTCAAATGAATGGGCGGACTGGCGTTTTGACGTCTGATTTGCAGTCACACTAGCATGCTAATATGCTCACAATTATTATAACAGTGATGTTAAGCAGGTATAATGTTCACCAACTTAGTTTGGCCTGTTAGCATGCTAACATTGGCATGAAACACAAAGTATTTAGTTAAGTCTTGAACCCAATATGATTTATTCACTGTAGACTTTTAGATCATTTCAGTTGACTATTTACAGCTCACTAAGACACCATATTGCACGTAGTTTTAGAGTTACTGTTCACAAATAACTAATTCACTGCAATTTGTCTTACTAAATAAAGAGGTAGTGAAAGCATCAGATAATAGATTGTCTCCAGGGTCAGACAGCAGCCATGACAGTGTGACAAAACGGCGAATATTTCAGTAATAACACTCCGTTCCCTTCCGTCCAAGCCTCATTTTGTCCTGCTCTTTTCTTTTCTTTTCTTATTATAAATTCTGCATGTCATTTTGAATTAAGGAAGATCTTTTCAACTCACACGGGAGGAACATGTCATTCCAGTCTACATTCAAATGCATTCTCACTGTTCTGCCATTCTCACTGTTCTGCAACTCTGCCTCTGCCATTCTCCGCCATGCCTGTAGAAATTAGCAGACATTGTAGAAAGTGGGTTTTGCCATCATTCAGGAGCCTTTTGATTCGTTCTAACTATGCCCACTGTGTTTGCACCTTTCAGAAAGAGCTCTGAATATGGTCATATTTTAGCTACATAAAGTTTATAATGTGGAGTAGCTTTTCAGTTGCATAGAAACAGCCCAAGCCTCAACAATGATAAAGCTGTTTAGTAAAAGCAAAACAAAATTCTTCCTGTAATCTAGATAGTTTTTCAATTGTTTGATGTTACTGGGAATATGTCATTTCTAGGGCTGTCCTCAACTAAAGAAACTATCGACTAACTCATGGTTTTATAAACTAATCAATTAGTTGATTTAAATAGCTTTTTTGGATTGTTCCAGTCTCTTAGTTTGTTGTATAGTTTTTTTGTTTATGTAATAGATGTAAAAAGTACAAAAAAACCACATTTCACTCCAAATGGACTCCAAACTCCCACAGACAGCACTTTTTCTCAACTGCCTGAAAATAGCTCATCCACATTCCTGTTTGAAATTCCTCAACTAGTGATGTCACTGTTTTTCAAATGTGCTGTCCACAGGTTCTGCCTGAGCAAACACAGCACACCCAGTGGCTTGTTTATATTTAGTTGACTAATGACAACAGAGTGGGCTGGCTGACCAATCAGAGCAGACTGGGCTTTTCAGGGAGGCGGGCCAAGAGCTCAGACAGAGTAGGGCTTGTTCGAGATGAGCCAAG
The DNA here is from genome assembly GCA_025617405.1 of Perca schrenkii. NCBI lineage: Eukaryota > Metazoa > Chordata > Actinopteri > Perciformes > Percidae > Perca > Perca schrenkii. The sequence continues at coordinate 24,200,289 of CM046801.1, read as the reverse complement.
TCTTCACAGAATCGATTACCGGCGATCGCCGCCCAATGCATGCCGGTTAGGTTTGTGTCCGACTTGATCCCGACTTGCTCTGATGTCATGCACGCGTGGGCAACGATAATTGATCCCGACTTGCTCTGATGTCATGCACGCGTGGGCAACGATAACCTCACGAGATCAAGGCAGCCGCAGTTCTAAGACGCAGGCAGCGTTTCTTTTCACCAAGTGCAAGAACCCTGGCGGACCCAGGGCATGCTGGGAAACACCCGGCTCTCAGCTGATCCAACAGCTGTTTGGTTTAGAATCAACTCAACATGATGTTTTATATAAACGTTTTATTGTTTTTGAATTGGTGGGATTTTAGTTGCTATTTGTCTGATTTAAAGGCTTATTCTGTACAGAACACATGTTGTGTGGCTGATGGTGATGTTCAGAAATCAGAGAGACTAAATCCGTTCAGATTACGATTCATCTACAGTCTTTTGTTTTAGTCAGTTGTTTATTAACATCAGCAACGGATAGCATGTAGAGCATTTTGACAGCTACTCTGTCATTATAAAAAACAACTGGATACTGTGTACAAGCTGATATATGGGTCTTAAAAGATTTTATTAATATCGGAATCAGACCTAACCGGATGTGAATGTTTCTGTGACTTCTTGTTCAGCCTGAAGGCTGCTGGAAATGGCTGGAAACTGTCCGACTTGACCGTGGCTTGACCCGGCTGCTGCCCCCTGCTCTCGTTTACTTTACAGGCGGGGCGCAGCAATGGGTAGTATGAGAAACGTGTTTTTTGAATATCCCAAGCATGTAAACCTACTCTAGTAGACCCCAAGAGTGCAAATATGATGCTGAAAAGGACTATAATAGGGGCTTTTTAAGCTTTTTCAGTCGATGGGACCGGCTCACGACCGCCTGAGTATGTTTAAATGCATGTCTTCTTAATCAGACAGTCCTGATCCTATCACTCTGACCTCCTCTTGTCCCCCTCTTGTGTTCACAGAGATCAGTCAGGAGACGGCAGTGAACCCAGTGGATATTGTCAGCACACTGCAATCCCTCCAGATGCTGAAATACTGGAAGGGAAAGCACCTAGTTTTAAAGAGACAGGTAGGAAACAAAACCATCAATTTTGAAAGTCAGAATTTCTTTCATGCTGTTATTTTTTTTATTTCGAGCATGTAAAATTCAACATAAAATAAAGACAATAGCAGTTATTGAAAACATATCCTACAAAATAGGAGAAAAAAAAGGTTAAAAGGAGATAACCTAATTAATTTCATTAGCGAATTTCCTTGATTAACATGCACAAAAAGGAGTAGGAAGAAGTATAAACTTATTCAAACCATAAATAAACATGTACACGTGCGTATATAGCCATATAGCGTGTAGCCAATTAAGGTGCATTTTCTTTCTGTAGGACCTTATTGACGACTGGAAGGCCAAGGAGACCAAACGTGGAAATGGCAAGAGCATCGACCCCACAGCCTTAAAATGGACACCGCCTAAAGGGACGTAGAGGGAGCTTCCTTTCACACACACACACACACAGACACAGACAGATCTTCCACCACCTCCACTGGCATGCTCACAGACCCTGAGCCTAAACCCCTCACACACAAACTCTTGTACAGACCGCTTGCAGCAGCTACGGCACAGTCCGCCGTTTCTCTGGGTTCAGCAGTCACTGTCATGGCTCGGGAAATTGACTTCAGTCCAACATTAGCTCACTGATATAATGCCTGGTCCAGAGTATTTGTTTGGACATTGCACAAAATTTGATGAAAATGAGGCAAATGTGCATGAATTTGGACATTATACATGAATGAATGATCAGAAATGTATTAAGAATTTAAGACCTGGCAATGTGTAGACACTTTGTAAGATTTGGTACTGTAAAATTTGACAAAGATGTAATCCGAGTCACCATCAGGGCAGCAGGGAGGGATTAAACATAATATATATAAAAAAATAAATAAAATAAAAAACATGCATAGCAATAACATTCGTTAATTTATGGCAGTGTTCAGTAACATAAAAACAAAAGGAGACAACCAAACAAAAGCAATATTGCAGCTGCAGATGCCCTCAAATAATAGTTCAGTTAATTGTAACAAAAGCGTTAAAGTTAGTTGGATTGAAACCAATACACAATATGTTTGAAGGCAAACTAAACTCTACAGCCTGGTGTTTCTAGCAGCTGTATGCCACCGGCTATTACTCAAAGGACAGTAATATATTACATGGAGTGGACTTTTAATACATTTTATCATTTGACAGATTGTAAGTGAATTTATATAATTTACACAGTTTATCAATGTGATTATTTATTTCATAAATGTAATATTGAACACTTTGGTGTTCCACAGCTATTCATCATTTATCTTTTATATTTTAATATTTTCGGATTTAGGCCCCTACTAAGATTCTGGTCCAACAAACAGTACAACTAAAATGCAGAACAAAGCTAGACATCAGCCATTGATGTCTGTCTACGTAGGATCATGGATGATGTCTCTTTGACCTCATTTGTTACCTGAAAAGTGAAAGTAATTGTGCGTTGTTAGAGCACCTCCTGCCCAGACACCTGATTAGCACGAAGCACCAGACCCGCCCGCTAATCCAATCTGCAGGCGGCCGGAATTGAACCTGTGCTGCTTTTCATTCTGTTCTCGGGATGGCCGACACATCGCATGCCGGCAGCATGTTGACTCATGCGATGCTTTTTGGCAGACACAGACCAGCTGGCTGTGATTAAACAGGACAAGGCCTGGCCCCAAAGTGCATAACGTTTCTAGGAATAGGAGTCCCAAATTTTAATTTACCATTCAGGTTATATGGCAGACATACGGAAGCTTAGTGCTGGCAAACCTGAAAAAAAGTACAACATACTAACTTATCAAGTTATAACAAGAAAATGTTCTTATTACATGATACAATTTATCACGTTACAATGTGAAATGTTTCATGTTATAATAAATTATCACATGGATTAAGGATTTCAGAAAATTCATATTATAACAACATATTTTCACATTATTACAACATACAAACTTATCAAATTATAACAAGAAAATGTCCTTGTTATTACATTATACTATTTATCAAGTTATTACGTGAAAAGTTTCATGTTATAACAAGAAATGATCACGTTATTACGGGAACCTTTTCACGTTATAACGCGCTAATTTTAAAGTGTTGTAACATATAACATTTCACGTTATAACGCGCTAATTTATGTTGTCAGAACGTGAAACTCTTGTTTGAAGGAAGACACAGTGTGCAGACGGATGAATTATTAAACTTGGCTCATATAACGTTCATGAATTGAATATGCTCTTATGGTTATAACAAGGAATCTTTCATGTTATAACGTGATAAGTAGTATGTTGTACTTATGAGAAAATGTCCTTGTTGTAACTTGATGAGTTTTTTGTTGTAATAACGTGAAAATATTGTGTTAAAAAACGTAAACTATCTTGTTATACCCTACAAAACATCCTGTTATTACATTAAACCGTTGATGTAATAACGTGATACTACGAAGTTTTTCGTTTTCAGGCGTGGCAGCACTACACTTCCGTACAGACGGACTGGAAATCCTTTAAAAGGAATTTGATCATTTCTTTTTAGAGCTGTGAAATTTTTTTTAACTCAAATAAAATATTACCCGGGATTAACTATTGTCTTTTAACACAAAAATGGGCATTAGCTACACAGTGATGTTGCCTTAGGTCAGATCTTTACAGATTTTGTTTTTGTGTAAGAAATGGGAGATTTTTTTTCTGACACTGACAGTGGCTGTTTGAACCCAGAGCGCATCAATAACTCTGCATCTCTCTCATGCAACAAACACACCCATTAGCTGTGTTCAAAAACCGTTTCACTCTCTCACTATTCCCTATATAGTATTTATTACACTTTAAACTAAACTATATAGGGAACGACCAGATGAGATTTCGGACACTCACTTCAACATATCGTTGGCATCAGTAGATGCGTTGGCTATTTGTGTGACGGAGGCGGTCGCGCCCAGCATCATGTGAACACACCGAAACCAAAAATACTTTGGTAACACTTTACTTGAAGGTATCTACATAAGAGTGACATGACACTGTCATGAACGTGTCATAAACATTATAAACAAATCATAAACGTTTATGACATAACGCTTCTGTTCATTAAGTGTCCTTTGGTTTTTGTCATGTCACAAGTTAGGGTTAAGGTTAGACTTAGGGTTAGGGCTAGGGCTGTGCTCGATTGAAGAAATTCTTAGTCGACTAACACTCATTCAGTTGTATCGACTTATCGATTAGTTGATTTAATCAACAGATCTGTAAATTGAGTTTCTCCACAAAGAGTCATGCTAAAGCGCCACTTTAATTCTTGTGTTTACCAGAGATGCGCTCGTACATTTCTTTGAAATAAGTCATTCAGCATGAAAAAAGCATAAAACATGACTAATCGACTAAAGAAATCTGAGTTGACTAAGACCAAAACGACCGATTAATCGACTAATCGACTAAAGGTGTAGCCACATATAGCCACGGGCGACCGTTGACAGAAAAACCCGTCGATATGATCAGTCGCGTCCCCGAGGTCCAAAAAACTTTCACAGAACACACCAAAAAGACGAGAGGAGACGTAATACGTCTCTATAACAGCAGGCAGCGCTAATCCGTAATGTTGCCCAAGAAATGAAAACCGGCAGCTGATTGGACGAACGCGTCACAAGGGTTTGTTTTCTCCGGAAATCCAAAGCCAGACTGTCATGGCGGCCGTTCAGAATACAATCTCATATAAAATAGTTCACTGAAAAATGTTTCTGAAAACATTTTAAGCGAGAAATAGGCCGTGCAGTTGCTGAATCTGTCTTCATTTCAGCTCAACAAAGGTCAGTTTAGAAGATTTTCATCAGATTTTGAGAGACTCTAGTCACCTCATTCCGTTCGTCATTTCCGGGTGAGTCCCGACGGCCCTGCCGCCTACCGAACATGTCAGGTCGGCCAAAATGAAGGCCGACATCCCCCCCAGACGGACGACGGCATGGAACACACCGAACAGATTCGAGTCACTGACCTCGCCAGACTGTCCCACGGCCGATAATCGGCCTGATGTGTCCTGGCCTTAAGAAGGAGCAGCCCTAGTTAGGGCTCATGTGTCATGTCACTCTTATGTAGATACCTTCAAGTGAAGTGTTACCAATACTTATTATACGTCCCTGAATAAAAAAGAGCACTCAGGATGATAGTTAAAGGTTGTATATACAGTTTGTTGCATGTTACATTTCCACTGTTTAGAAATTAAAGCCCGGCCCATTTTTCCATTTCTGTTTTCGCGGTTACTTCTGCTTCTTCTCCTCCTGCGGGAAAACACGGCCGCGTTGCGTTGTGGTAAACTGTAATGTAGGGTACTTTCTCTTAATACATCCATGGGTACATTGTATGTATGCTCAAATTAGCTCTGCATTGTGGGTATTTTATAGTGGACTATATAGTGAATGAAATTAACCACGGAGGATTGGTACACCACTACAAAAATGGCGAACACACTTCGCACACACATATGGACAAATATGCACTATATCCGTGATAGGGAACGGTTTGGAACACAGCTATTGTGTCCAGTATTTAACCCATCACAGCAGTCAGGCGCTTAGCTAGGACGCTATAGCTGCCATTGGCCATGTTTGGACCGTGTCATGTCACCACCACATGTGTTGTTACCACCTGTCTTCCCCTTCTTTTTTTAAAACCTTTTATCTTAGTGACGGCTGTGTTGTTTTATGTCTTCACTCATATTCTGAGTAAAAGGTACATAGGGGAATCAGCAGCTGTTCTCATGTTCTTTTGTGGTGGTTTGGTTAAAGTTCTCAATGCTATTTTATACTTTTTCTACCTCTAAGGTTTACCACTGTATAAAAGCTACAACGGCCCATTTTAAGCTTCTTTTTTTTTTGTATTCTGTTTGTAACATGTGAAACTACAGTATATAGCTGTGTTCAGCTGTATTTTTTTTATTTTACTAGATTTTAAATAAAATATATTTATAAACTTAGAAAAATATGTTAACTGCGTAGAACGTAAAAGACAAGAATGGTAGAGGAATGTCTACTCTGTAGGACTGGCTTCCATGTAAATATGAATATTTATCTCAAGATTTGATGTAGTTTTGAATGTGTCTAGAAGCTCTCGAAAGGTACAGGAGGGAGAATCCAAGGCAACAAAGACAATGACAAAAGTCATTTACATTTCAGAGGTTCATCTCCTGTTACCAAAAGTGACATATGATTGAATCAGAACGCGTCACTTTTGCACATTATCACTACTTGCCACCGCCGTGATTGCTGCTGCAAGCAGTTAGGAAAACACAAGCACAGTCTTTTTGTGTGAGACCAGTTCGCATTGTAATAATTTTTGTATTATATAATACAGCCCCCACTGTGTGTGATTGAAAACATTTTATTTTTATTTTATTGACAATCTTCATATTTATTGATTTGGATTAACTTGTTCATTTTGTAAACGGCTTTTAAGAATTGTTAAAGGAGTAATTCAGATGAGTAAAGTTAGATGAGTAAATTGATACCACTCTGGTGCCTGTGTGCTAAATAGAAAGCACGTTAGCTCAGCTTAGCACAAAGACTGGAAATGGGGAAATTGCTAAGCTTATGCTAAGCTAACCGGCTATTGGTGGTAGCTTTATATTGTCTCGTGTCGGGTGAAAACCTTTTGTTGTTCAGGAAAATTTCAGGGGAAAAAAGGCTAATTTGAAAACATTTTATTTAGCTTTTTACCTCAGACGACGTCTGCCTTAATCGCCTTGTCTCTGTTTAAATATTTGTAAAAACCCACAGACATAGCTACAGGGTGACAGATAGCATTCATTTATTAAAAGAATTAAAATGATGAATTATGGAGATACAAGGTTTCTGCCCCACAGCGACAATATGCACCAAATATAAGAGTTGTATCAATCTTCTCATGTAACGCAGAAAAGCAAATAAGTATATTTCCCAGAAATGTCAAACTGTTCCTTTAAAACATTGTGCATAAGCATAGACAGCAGTTGGCTGTGAAATTGGAGGTGCGTGGCCACCAATGTCAGACTGAATCATCTTTTTTTTCTTTCTTTTCTTTCTCCAGACTGCTTTTTTTGTATCGTAGCTTTTGTGTCACGATGTCACCTTACCTTTACAGACTACAGCCGAGAGTTCCGTTAGTGTTTCTTCTTTCTTAGTATAAAAACAAATGTTGCCTTTAAATTCTATATGTATGTATGTATGTATGTATTTCTTTGTATCTTGTTTTCCTGTCTGTTTGTTTTTTATAGCAATGTTATCTTTCTACCATCTGTGGATTTATTCATCTGTGTTTGACACGTTTATAGTTTCTCTCATCCTGTGGTTGGCTTGCCTGTCTTCATTTGGGCTTTGCATGACGTCACAGACTGGCAGAGTTAAAGTCATTACAATATATAAAGGTCTACACGTCTCCTTTTAGCACCTGTTCTCAATAAACCTCTCTGAGACGGGCTGCTGGAATTACTCATCACGGTTGTATGTGTAGGAACTGGGTTGTTCTGCCAATTCTTAAGTGCATTTACAGAAAAGTGCACTTTTAAAGGGAAAATCCATCCTGAGAAAAAAAAAAGCAACCTCCTGATGATGATGCATACATGACCGTGCCGATTTTGTTCTTGACTGTACTTTTACTTTTGTCATGTTGAGATATTACCTGCTTAGGTATGGTGGAGTGATTAAAAACAATCTGCGGTCCCCTCAGAATTATTTGGCAGCCATTTTGTACTCTCATTTAACATACAATTCATCATAAGCAGAGCCTACTTTCTATTCTCACAGTAGCAGGAAAGGGAATGTCATTTTTGTTGTTGTCTTGACTGGAAAATACTTTTAAACCAGGGGTGTCAAACTCAACTTGACTAAGGGACACATTGGAAAATAATGTAAGAGTCACATCAAAGGTAGTTTATATCCACGACGTTCCACTTCTGGGATTGCTCCGTTGCCCCCGGAAATGCTGCCTGTTTTACCTCATTTAGGCCGGATGTCCGTTACCTCTGGCTTCCTTTGTGTTGGCATTTTAATCTCCGGTGGATCTATGAGGACTATGGTTAACGTCTCCTCAGATCTCCAGACAGCTAGCTAGACTATCTGTCCAATCTGAGTTTTCTGTTGCGTGACTAAACCAACTTTTGAACGTACACGTTCCACCAAAACAAGTTCCTTCCTGAGACCATTTTACAGCGGCACCGTGGCTCCGTCCGGCAGCTAACGCCGCCCGAGACGATTGTGGTTGGTTTAAAGAAATGCCAAAAAAACAGAGCACGTTTCTCTCCCATAAGGGAATTCTGTGTGGACTAGCCGGGCCCTCCTCCGCAGCGCAGTGGAGGAAGGTCTGGCAATTCGTGACTACATCAAGGGCCACACATACACATATAGTTGTATAGTTTATTGACATGCTTTTATTTAAGTGAAAAAGTAAAATATTTTTGACTGTATTGCATGTCTCATATAGTCTTCTCAGATACAATTTGGTCTGCATAAAATCCTAAAGAAATTCAGCAAAAAAGTACCTTAGCCATCCCAGAATTTAGCACATCAAGCAAAACAGTGATTACATTTTTAAAAGTAGGCTACCAGATTTACAACAACCTGTTTCACAAGCCTGAATATGCCACAGTCAAAGTCACAGTCTCAAAGTCGGTAAATCTGCCAAATTCTGCGTTGCGTTTCGCGTAATTGCAGTTTGAGAAACATATCCCCGTCTTTTTGGTTTAGCGCTCAACTAGGCAGGCCAAAATTTATTGTGAACCTAAATTGATGTGCGGCCCGGATCAAAATCAGCGAGGGGCCGGATTTGGCCCGCTGGCCTGGAGTTTGACACGTGCATGAAACCATAAATGACAACACTACAACATAAATCGGTCATATTTAATTCATCATGTGAAAGCTTCCCCTTTAATAACCATTTTCTTTTCTTTTTGTTAGAAAATCTGTTTGCCTTGATGTCACAGTCCATTTTTATTCCTCACATTCATTTCTCATCCTGTTGTCTTGCAGTTCTTCTCTGTGCCAGTGGCAGCTATAGATGGGCAGCTTCAGAGCAACTTTCAGCTGGTTATTAACACAGCTGAATAGTGTTACAGTTACTTAGAGAAACCAGAGGCATTCCATCACCTTCCATAGGCCACCCGTGAGCTGTTGTATTGTAGTACTGCAGCACTTGAATGCACCCTGCCAACTATTAAAACTAGCGTGGCATCCATATGTAGCTCAGTTGTGCTTTTGTAACTTGCTTCCCCCCCCCCTTACTTCCTCTTCAATAATAAATTCAAATGGTGGAACAAAGGATGAGCTCGGTCAGATGTGTTTTTTGTGTGTTACAGTAGCTGTTTCCCCCGGCAACAGTCGGAGTCCTGAGCGGGTAAAGGATTGTTTGGGGCCCGGTCAGTTAATAGGTAGTCTATATCGACGACGTTTCATTTCCGGGATTTTTCAGGTGCCGCCTAGTCTGGCTATCACCAGACCAAGCTCAGTCTTTTAAGATTGAACATTAGTCTGGGGAGTCTGCTCTGTAGTTTCTACTGCTCAAGAGGCGTGATCAACGGGCATAGTTCGAATGACTCTGTACGCAATTGGATAGTCCTTCAACCAATCAGACCAACGATCCGGGTGACGTACTTTGCAGAGCGAGGCAGAGCGGAAGCCCGTCGGTAATAAGGCAACCACATCCTTCTTTTATGGGAATTGTTCCAGGGCAAGTTTCTGTTCCGTTTTCAGAGAGAACTTGCCTTTGAAATCTTTGAAAATAGCAGCATCAACGGGTTGCTGCGCTTCGGTGGCCACCGTGTTGAATGTAAACGAAAATCTGCTTGCCGTCGCTTCTCTATCGTCATCGTGTTAAACCCGCCAATAGCGCGCCAGGTGGATACGCCAGTTTGTGATTGGTTCCTGCAAATTTGTAACGGAAGCAGGATAGATAAAAACGTACAGGTTTCCAGCCTGAGCTGCAGAGCGAAATCAAATCGCCGGCAGATCGGGCTGGATTTACCCAGTCTAGGTGCCGCCGGAAATTCAGCCGGATGTCCGTTACCTTCTGCTTTCTTTGTGTTGTAGTTCTAAACTCTGGTGGATTTCTGAGGACTATGGTTAACTGCTCCTCAGATCTCTGCAGGGTAAATCCAGACAGCTAGCTAGACTATCTGTCCAATCTGAGTTTTCTGTTGCACCGTTGCTCCGTCCGGCGCTTAGCACCGCCCAAGAACATTGTGATTGGTTTAAAGAAATGCCACTAAACCAGAGCAAGTTTTCTCCCATAAGGGAATTCTGTGTGGACTAGCACACTCATTCTGCCTCATCCGCTCTCACTAAGACCAGTCCACCTCGAGGTGACCAGTAGGGATGGAACGAGACACAAAACTCAAGATTCAAGACGATTTCAAGTTCACGATACGATTTTCTGAAACAGAATGAGCTGCAAAAAAATGACTTTCTTTAAACTGTGCAAAACAACAGATGTGCTCTTATCAAAAGTGAAATGGAAATTGTATTTTATCCTAAAGAACAAAAATGATTTATTAATAATTCGATTTTTAAAACAAATCCCACATCAAATTTACTACTACTAGTCTCAGTCCTAACGACAGTGGCCGCCGATTCAATTCCAAACCCATGGCCCTTTGCTGCAAGTCATTCCCCCTCTCTCTCAATCTCCCATTTCCTGTCAAATAAAGGCCCAAAAATGCCCAAACAAAGAATCTAATAAAAAAAGAAGACATAGTGACTAGGGCTGCACAATATATTGTTTTTTAATTGTTTGTGTTTGTTGAAAGAAAATATCAACTGAATGCACTTTGCTCTCTGTTTATTTATTGCAAGTAATACCCCCCCCCCCATAATCGAAACTGGCCAGTTTAACCTGCCCAAAAAACTATATATATAAAAAATATATATTTTCCTTTACATAAAGAAAGATGTTTGCACCATAACCTGATGCACAAAAAAGGCACAGATTGTTGAGAGAAAAATGCAGGAAATGGAGTGTTTGATTTGCTCAAAATTTCATTTTTGCTCAAAAGTGGAGTTCTCAAACCCCCCCCAAGATTATGTCAACCGGTGGTTATCTTCACACATTAATACCGATTCCTAACCAATGGACGTTTTTCACAGCAGACATTTTGACTTGTCTTGTTTTTTCAATGAATCCAACATATTATTAGCAAATATAAATCCCCACTGAAGATAGGATTACTGGCCTATAAGTAAGGTATAGTCGCTAATGTAGCCATCCAAAGATAGAGTTAATCCTAGAGATTTACTGTGCCACATGTATATTTTAAAATGAAAACATGATTTCTAAAATCATGGCAACAATTATAAGGCTATTTTAATAGCTTAGCATTCTATGCAAAAATGGTATGTATAAAGACTTTAGGACGCCCTACATGTTATTGTAGGCCCAGTTTAATATTAATACAGTATATGTAGTATGAGGTTCCTGCTCCATCTCTCTTTCAGTTAAGGGGTCCTTGGCTAAAAAAAACGTTGAAGACCTCTGCCTAAGTGGAATGCAGCCATCATTAATGGTTTTGAATACACCTGTGCTTTTCCTACTATGACATGTCAACATGTCTGCCATGAAAGAGGTCTATTCACGGAGCATCGTTATGATAACAAGCCTTCACTTAAGCATTAAAGATGTGTATCCGTGTCAGTGGTGACTAATTACTGGATGACATGATGTGTAGGTACAGTTGAAACATGTAGCGGCTGGTCCAGTGGTTTGATAAGTCTCACTGATTGGGTAATCACTACCAGCGGTTACTGTGGAGGTGGGCGTGGTCTGCAATCAGCTGCAGGGCAGACAGGTGTGGGGATAGATCAGGAGAGCAGTGCCAGGTGAGGTAATGTGTCTCAGCTGATCGTTGTACTGATTACACTCTCCCTTTAAATGCAGCAGCGTGCTGGCCCCCTTCAGATGACTTGCACACACCACAGAGACAGGACAGGACTGGGCTGGGCTGTGACAGATCGTTTTGTTTTGCTCTTTGTCACAAAGTTGTGAGCGATGGGCTGAGCACCTGACAGTAGCCGGGCAGACGAAGGTGCACAGTTTATGGTTAGACAGTGATGTTGAAAGTGTGTGTGCAGGGTCGGGGCTAGAAGACGGGCACAGGGTGCATATATAATATAATATAATATGATTGCCCCCCCCTACCTATCCTATTGGGCTAGAGTGGTGTCAATCTGACAATTGGGATTTCCATGGACCTTTTTCACAGCAGACATCTTGACTTGTCATAGTAGGAAAATCACAGCTGAAACTGATAACCTTAACGATGGCTCAGCTCCATCAAGTGTCCCAGTGAGCTGTTTCTGTGAGTCAGCATGCACAATACCAGGACCTCTCCTAAGTGGAATGCAGCCATCAGTAATGGTTTGGAATACACCTGTGCTTTTCCTACTATGACATGTCAACATGTCTGCTGTGAAAAAGGTCTATTGGATCAGAGTACTGTCACTTGGCTGCCTGTTCTGCCAATCTTCCCAGCCTTTGTCACATGACCAACTAAAATTCTGATACCATGGAACCAGCATTGGAATGTTTTTTTTTTTTTAATTTAATTTTTTTTTTAAAGCGGCAGCCTGAGCCTATAGAAAAAATGTGTATTGTATTCTGATATACAATTTGTTTAAAATGACAAGAAAAAATACTTGACCAGTGCGTCGGAGGGGGATAAGTGAGTGAAAAGGTGCAAAGAAACTTCTGCACGCTGTCTAACTTGTTTTCCATGCAGCTTTTAAAAGTTTTTTTTTATTTTTTTTCTAAAGATGAAAATGTCTTAACATGAATCCAACAAATTATTAGCAAATATAAATCAGCCTATTTGTGAGAAGAAAAAAAAACACATTGATGATAGGCTTACTGGCCTATAGGTAAGGAAATCACTGGTAGCCATCTACAGATACAGTTCATCCTAAGAATTCACTGTGCAACATAAAAACATGATTTATAAAATCATACCAACAATTATTTTAATAGCTTAGTATTGTATGCACCATAAAAAGGTATGTGTAAAGGCTTTAGGCTGCCCACATGTTATTGAAGGCCCAGTTTAATATGCTACTTAATTTTATAAAATATGTACTAGGGGGTCCCTGCTCCGTCCCTTTCTCAGATAAGGGGTCCTTGGCTTAAAAAAAAACTTTCAAGCATGCGAGGGATGGACAAGATGAATGATGGGTCTTAATTATAATAAGGTGCCATGACACATCAGCTCTCGAGGTGACTGATTCAGTGCTTCATTTTTTTCCCCACACAATAAAAACTTTACTTGAAATCAGCAGTAGAGTAGATGAGAAGTCGTGCTTGTTTGTCCCGATGATCGTGAATATTTCACTCACTGCCTTTCCAACTCAACCGTATCGTTGGTCAGAGCGGCGCCACAGAATAAAGACATAGTCAGCTAATGTTATCAGCTTTAATGGATTTGGCGTCAAATAGGCAAACTCCTTTTTAAAAAACAAAAAAACATTAAGGCTTACATATACATAGATTCAAGTATGACGAAATATAATTGATAACAATATAGATTATAGTTTAACAGTGATGATAGGCAATGGTTTGCTGTGATTTGCAGCAGCTTAAATGGATTTCTAGTGTGTAGACCATCCACTCCTGGTCCGACTGTCCTGTCGATCAACAACGTGGGACTGAATTATACAGGACATTGTATTCTCATCTGAGCTTTGATTATGGTCTCTCTTTTTTTTTGGTTTCATTTTTTTTTTATATTTAGTAAGAGTCATAATTCCTTTCCTCTTCCATATCTGTAAAATAGAGAGAAAAAGAGCAAAATATGAGACTCAAACGAGGCATTTCTCAAGCAGGAATCCTTGATAAGATTATGGCATGAAGCATAATGTTTTCACAAGCAATGAAGAAGATACAGATAGGACACTTTCCAGCACAGAAGGAAAATATTATAAAAGCCTAGAGGTGAAATGTTAAAACAGAATAACTTGTCGGCCCAAATAATTGTACAAAGATAAGTGCTGGTTGGAAAAATGATTTTTAAATTCTGTTAAGGAGTTTCCATTACCTCCACCTAAACTTCTTCTGCCCATGAGTCCGACAAACATCTCCCCTTTATTTCCTGATGAACAGAGACAGAAAGACAGAGATAAGAGGACAAAAACAGATCTCCATAGCTTAAATCTGCTGTTAACCTAAAAAGACAAATGAAAAGCCAGACAGCACTTGTGTGTGTCTTTCCACTGGTTTAATGATACTCACTTTTCTTGCCCAGTCTCACAGGCTGAGATGCGCCTGAAGTGAAGGAAGGATAAAATGTTGTAAATAGTACAATAGGGACACCACACATTTTAGTAGCGATATATCAGAGATATGACTGGAGTTAGGGAAAAAAACAAAACACAAAGTACAATATGGCTTCTTCAATAATACCATAACTCAACTATAATATTCCCCACAAAGTAAAATTCTGTAGGCACGTGTGTTTGTGTTCCTTTACCTGAGCTTCTTCCCATCAGGCCGTGGAACTGCTGTCCTTTGGACCGCTTGATGAGGTCTGTCAGCCGGATGATTATTCCTCTCTCTAGTGGGTAGCCCTGCACCGACACACACATCACACACACACAGACACACACACACAAACACACTGTAAGTCATTGCAGGTTTGGTACAGGAATGAATGAAGTTCAAGCGATTCCTCCTCATCCAATCCCTGCTGTCTGAGGGGTGGAAGTCTGCTCCACACAGCCGGGAGGGTAGCGCCACTTGGGAGGTTGTGGGGGTCGGGGTGTGAGGGTGGGGGTGTGGTGGTGGGGGTAGACAAGAGACAGTAACACAGCCCGGTTGATTCTCAGAGCAACACCGTTTCACATAATATGTCAGTCAAGATTATGAAATCACTCCCTTTTTGCATGCATTTCCATCACTTCAGTTTTTTGTTTTATTACTACTACTATTATTACTATTACTTGTTGTTACTTCCACCCTCAAGGCCACTTTCCCTAAATGATAAACGACAATGTTGTGTTGTAGTTGATGAATGAATGGGGAAAATGATGAAAACATGGATCTGTTTTTAATTAAGTCTGCTTTAAATGATTTCTAATAGACTGTGAGAGCGGGTGCTGTCCGTGGTGCTGAAACTGAGCAGCGCTCGTTAACTTGAGGATGTAATTAGTAGAGCACGATGAACATCCCCTTCCCCAAAGTAAGTTCACTGTCTGGGGATGGGGAGCACATGCCCCCGCTTCACCTTTCAAAATCCCTTTTTCTGTTCTCTTTCACCAAATTTCACAGTTTCAGATTGATTTAGGAACTAAAATCTCTCTAAACATTCTCTTCAGCTGTCAAAGTCCAGATGAGAGAAGAGGAGGTGATACAAATATATATCGATCCGGGGCGCCCTGGTAGCTAACCTGGTTGAGCGTGGCCCCCATATGCAAAGGCTCAGTCCTTACCGCGGCGGCCGCGGGTTCAAGTCTGACCTGTGATGCTTTTTTTGGAGGAACCTCTGAATCTGGTGTCCACCACACGCCCTTAGCTTTATATACTGAATGAATCAGGGTCTGTCCGAGGTTTCTGCCTGTTTAAAGGAAGTTTTTCCTGCCACTGTCGCACCAAATGCTTGCTCTTGGAGGAGAATTGTTGGGTCTCTGTAAATTATAGTTGGCGTGTAGAGTTGGTAGAGTGTGGTCTAGACCTACTCTATCTGTAAAGTGTCTTGCGATAACTTATGTTATGAAGTAGTAAAGAAAAAGTAGTAGCATGAAATTACTTTGTTTTTGAGTTGACAAGGTGTGATTTGATCTATAATTTTCCTACTGAAGTGTAGCTATCCTATTGTAATGTTGTTTATACTTGTGTTTTATAAGGCAATTTGTGAAACGCTTCGCTATTCTGAATATATGTACATGAAATATTATTTAAAACTATAAAACTTGATTTGAAAAAATGCTGTTTAGACGACGTTCGCTTCCCGCAATCCACTTCTCAACTGCCTCAAATATTCCAAAACTCCCCTGTAACTGGTTTGATCATTTCTTTTCATCTTCTTGAAAATGGGGGGAAGCACACAGTTACCTTTACAGACTAATGTTCCAGTTGCTTTTATTCATTATTGTCTTCTGCTTGATGTTCTAGGCTACTTAATACGCTTGGCTACCATGAGATAATGTAAAAAAGAAAAGGAAAGAAAAGCAAAGCAGGCTCCTCCAGCCAACAGGTTTGATGCCATTGACTACGTGTCGCTCTCCGCGGTGCTGAAACCTGAGGGCCAGGTAGAAGAAATTAAAGAAAAGCAAAGAAGAGAGGCTCCATTCTCTTTTTGGAGATTCAACCTAAACCTGACATCATTCTTCGTCTGATAGTGAAGAAGTGTTCTTTACGGGGCTTCTTCTGCTTGGAATATGCTCCCCGTAAGAATCAGACAAACCAAGAGCAGACTTTCTTTTAAAAAAGGGACTCGAACACCAGTTAATGAATCCCATTTAGATCTGCAGTAAATCGGCTTATTGATTACTATTGGTTACTAAAGTTTATTTAATATGGTGTTGTGTCACTCTTATTTTATTAGGCTGATCTTCTGTTTGTGTTTTTGTATAGTTGTCTTCTTTTGTTTTATTGATATAGTTTTTTTTAAATATATATATAGTTTTGATATATATATATATATATATATATATATATATATATATATATATATATATATATATATATATATATATATATATATATTGATATAGTGTGATTTTGTTTGAACTGCTGTTGCTTTTTGTGTGGACCCCAGGAAGACGTGGGAACTCATATAGGCCTACAATATGATAGAGAAATAATTATCAGGAAAAAGTCTTTTATTAGAGCTATTATTAACTTCCAGAATATGTTTGGATTATTATACCACAGGCATTTGTATTGCAAAGCACGGAAAGGGTGTTTTTCTACGCAAAATCGTTTTCTCAAAACAATACACGCTACATATACTCCGCCGTGTATCCACCTTATACATAAAAAGAAAAAGAAAAAAAAAACTCCAATCCATCTCTAAAGAGGTTCTCTCTTACCTGCCAGTTCTCCAGCGTCCAGGTCTCTCCGTCTTCTTCATCGTTGGAGATCGGGCTCCCCAGCGCGCCGAAAACCTGCACGAATACGACCACCAACAACACGGCTACAAACTTCAGAGCCTCCATCGTCACCTAAGGCTGCCAGAATAAAAGTGGCTGCAGATGATCAAGAAAAACGTGCCCGATATGGACGTATACAGTACAGGAGCCAAATAACTTCCAAACTCCCCCCAAAAAAAGAAAACGTGGATTTGGCTCTGCGCTCTGTGCGTTATAGTCCTGAGTGTTGGTCTCCGTTTGCTCTTATAAAGTCCCATCTGCTCGCTCCTCCCTTACTCCCTTACTCCCTCCACCCTCACATTAAAGTGAATACATCCTGCAGGCCAGATCTTTTTATTTCTTTTTTTCCATTGTCTGACTCAGACTTGATATGCGTTTAGACCGTGACTTCACCTTATCTAAAGCTAACTGACCACGTCCCAAATTGTGAAGGATGGATATGTTGATTAGTGTGTTTCTGTCACCGACCTGTGATTTCTTTCTTTTGCCCACATGATTGACGAGCTCATTAAAGGGTAATTCCGGGTATTTTCAACCTTGGGCTTTTTATGTGTAAGTGACTGATGGGAACAACAATCTTTGAAATTGGTCCAGTATTACGTTCACGCCTAATACTGGACCAATGTCAAACGAGTGTTGTTCCCATAAGTCACTTACACACAAAAACATAGGAAAATAGTGTTCAGGTTGTAAAAAAAAACGGAAGTGACCCTTTAAGCAGCAACATGTGCTATGCGTGTCAAAGCTGATATCGATTCATTATTTACCCTCGAGAGATCATTTAGGGGCAACCCTCATTTTCTTTTGTGATTAACTTTTAACAACATACAAAAATTACAATTCGCAATACCCATCATCATCATCATCATCACCCACCCAGACCAAAATCAAGAAAAGATGATGCAGTAACTACAATATTCAAGACCATTCAACTAAATGGTAACAGAATAGGCAATCAACCATAAACAAAATAAACATATGTCTAATATATATATATATATATATATATATATACACACACACACAGTATATTGGGGTGGCAGTAGCTCAGTCTGTAGGGAGTTGGGTCCATATGGACCAAAGTACAGTATGGTGGTGGACTGGTTGCTGGAGAGGTTCCAGTTCGCCTCCTGGGCACTGCTAAGGTGCTCTTGAGCAAGGTACTGAACCCCCAACTGCTCGGGGTGCCTTTCCATCGAACGCTGCAGCGAGGGGCCACATGCAAAGGCAGAGGTTGAAGACGCAATATGCCAAACCATTCACAAATGACACTGGCATGGTTATGTTTTCAATTTCAGACCTGCCTTCAAACCTGAACCGGGCCACAATGCTGTTTTGTGTCATCTTTATGGCTTGTGGCACCTTTTCCAAGTGCAATTTGATTTATTTTTTCTAGCTGTGATGTATTCATGCTTTGTGTGACTCTGCAGGTGGGTGGCTGCAGTAGCATGATTCATTTATACTTTAAACAATCACTGCAGCAACAGCCTTGGAAAAGAATTCATCTCTCCCTCACTTTGTGACCAGAACGCACAGTCGGAATAAAAAAAAAACATGACATACTTACTTAGCATTTGACATTTGGGGCTTTTATGTGATTCTCCAAACTCATCTGAAATTAGTCAAACAGTGGATTTTCTGAGCTGTCAACGCTGTAAGCACTGTGTCCCCCATGACTCACTGGACATAGGATAATGTCTATTGCAGTGTTTCCCAAAATGGTGATCTGGGACCCCAAATGGCTCCCAGGGTAAATCTGACAGGCCACAATATGATTAAAGGGGTAAGAAATAATATCTGTTACATAAAGTGTATTTTTGCGTTATTCTTTCTGAGTTTCCTGGCTTCTTTTTGTTGGGAAAAAAAGATGGGAAATGATACTGGCTGCGCTAATCCAGTACTTACTGAATCCAGAACTCCAGAACTGTACACAATCTTTTTTTTTAATTGTGCACATGGCTCATACATGATTATGGCTGCCGGCGCGACTTTGCACGTGTTCACCAAAGAACCTGTGATAGGTTTACTATTATCAAAGTACATTATATCAAAATATAGTCTTGTGAAAAATGACACCCTCTGTCAAAATGGAGCATACATCCAGAGTCTCATCAAAATGTTTTAGTCATCCATACCGAACTATTCTAGTTCAGGTTACCATGGTTGCATCAATTATGGTTGACCACTGATTAATCATTGTTGTATCAACTTCTTTATTCTAACGGCAGTGGTTGGAGTTTTGATTTCAGAAGAAATTAGCTGCAATCATTTCCCTTTGACAATCAGGAACTATTGAGAATCAAAGAGGGAACATCATTCTGTGGTACTTTAGTTCATGACCTGAATGCAACAGACCGATTGGAGTATCATTAGTTTTATATATATTTGATTGTAAACCCTACTGTATTGGACAAAATTAAATTTTTGTCCAAATGATGACGCTTGATGACAAGTCAGGGGGTTTACCAAAGTTATTACATTTCATCCTGTGGGCAACACAGATTTCTCTACCAAATTTCACGGCAACTAATCCAATATTTGTTGGGCCATTTCTCTCAAGACCACAATGTCAACCTCATGGTGGTGCTAGAGGAGGATAAGGGGTTACCAAAGTCAGGGTTAATCATCTGGGAACCATGAATGTCTGTACAAAAGCATTGTGACAATCCATCCAGTCGATGTTGAGATATTTCACTGAATACATAAAACATTTGGCCTGTTGGCGCTACAGTGAATGTCAAAGGGTCACTTACATCATTAGAACTATCAGCTGGGCACCATGAATGTCTGTACCTAAGTTTATGGCAAAACATCCAATAGCTTTCGAGATATTTCAGTTGGGACCAAAGTGGTGGAACCAACAAACCAATAGACCCCCATTGGCCAAACAAAGGTAAAAACGAAAGGTGTGTCTCAAATTGGATACTTCCGTGAGTACACTTACATGTAGTACACTTTGTATACTATGTACTCACTTGTGTAGTGTGTAAATTTCGACAAGGTAGTGTTGTGCATTGACCGGAAATTCTTCTTCTTTTTCCTCTTACGGAGGAGCATTACGGCCACCTATTGTCCACCGCCAAAATATATACTGGCTTGTTTTCTCACTATCTGACTACAGAATAGTGGTACTTATAGAAAAAAACACATGTATACATTTCATTTGTATAGTTAGTTGTATAGTTATAGTGTATAGTTAATTGTGTAGTTATAGTTTTCGCCGTTTCAATGGCAACAGCTGCAGCTTCCTCGCCCGCCATTTTCACAAGTTTGAAAATACGTTGATGTTCCCGTAGCAAAAATGGTGACCGCTGAGGGCGAGTAGTTTCCAGCGTTCCACACTTAACATTTTGACTGTTCAAAGTGTAGCATCTGTGTACTCGTAGTGAATTGCATTTGACCATACTTCCTCAGTGTGAATGCACTTTGTACTCAAAATAGCTAATTACAGAAGTGCACATTTGAGACACAGCATAACATTTATAGGTGTTCCATTTCTGCCAATAACAGCTTAAGTCAGCCTATTTCCTGCTATTTAATTCAGCAAGAAACATCTGGGCCACGTTCAATCTCAAAACGTTGTGCACCGTTGTGCACCGTTTTGCTACGGTTTTGCTACGGTTTCCTGGTTGAATGACATGTTTTCTCAGAACGGTGTGAAATGTAGCCTGGCTCCGCCCTCCTACGTACTTACGTTAAATTTTCATTTCCCTTCAGTACTACGTCTGGGGTCGCAGTATAGTCTTGGGTTTTCTCGAGCCAAATTTTTGGCGGTCCAATCAGCGAACAGAGGGAGTGGCTGATAACGATGACGTTGAGGTTGTGGTTTCGTAATGGCGGCGGAGAAAGATGCGAGCGAAGCCATTCGGTCCGTTGTGGCAACGCTGCCGAATATCCAGAAGTTAAAAGCCCGAGCAAGAAACAATCTTTGCTGAGTTTTGTTGGTGGCCATGATGTTGTGGCCCTCCTCCCCATGGGGTTCGGGAAAAGTTAGATTATCCAGCTCACTCCGTTAATGGTGAAGGAGTTGGCTAAGGCTAACACTAGCGATGCTAATGCTAAATATAAGTTGCACATGCGCATGACATACGTCACGACCAAACATTAGCGATTGGTTATGGCAGCTCCCAAGTGGCTCTGGGCAGATCCAATAGTTTTAAACTTAAACAGAGTACCCATCTTCAAGGAAGTTAATACTTGTCAATTGAGAGTGGCCAGACTCTATTTTCAAATGAAATGGCTCGTAGCCAAGGAGGACACGGAGGATTAAAAAAACATGATGGACTCTTCAGAAAAGGTAATTATCTTCACTCGTGTTTCTGAGAGATACTGAGAAATACAGAGACCTTTTTTTGGAGCTGATAGTCTTAATCAGCTTTTCTATCAACTCATTTGGCAATGGCTTGAATATTTATTTTATAGTTTTTTGGGGGCTTTTTTCCCTTTATTTCAGAGTGAGAGACAGTGGATAGACAGGAAAGGTAGGAGAGAGATGGGTGATGACACGCAACAAAGGGCCACAGGTCGGACTCAAACCCGGGCCGCTGCAAAGGTCTCAGCCCATATGGAGCGCACGCTCTTATTGGTTGAGCTAGAGGTCGCCCCACAATGGCTTGAATATAACGGACGTTCATTAATATCAAAAAGGTACGCACTAAAGCTTAAAGCTTAGGGTTGATGTGGTTACAATCTGGAAGAATGCTTAAAAGCCATCTAATGTGCAGCTGTACTGCTCTATTCTCCATGCCATAAAAAGTATGTTTTTTTTATTTTTTTTTATTGTATCATTTAGTCAAACACGTGCCCTGTCCTGAATACCTATATATAGATACCTCCTGCCTTGACATGACACTGGACTGCTGCATGGTTCGCAGAACAAAATCACCAAGTCATTACCTCAGTTATGTTTAACCATTCTACCATGATGACTAAGTGACTCACATAATTGTTATTGTTAATGGTTTGAAATTTAAAATGTCAAAGTATAGAACATGATTTAACGGTCTTTGTTGGGCTTCAACTACGGTAAACGTAGTCACCAAACTTTACAGGTGTGTAGTGGAGATCAAAATATAAACCCCCTGGCAAAGTACTCAAAACTGCCTCTGTGGTATTTCTCTCTCTCTCTCTCTCTCACACACACACACACACACACACACACACACTCACACACACACACTCACAAGGTGAAATCAGTGTCGCTGTCACGGCTGGTAAAAATGTATACATGTTTGTATTAAAGAATATGTATCTGACTGGGGATATATTAAGTTAAAGTCCTTGGCAATTGTCTTGCGATCTCATTAACATCAGGATGGAAGTGCGTTGTGCTCCTGCCTCCTTCTCTTCGGTTGGTCAATTTGTGAAAAATAAGGCCGGATCATACAAAAAATTCATACTTATACTGTATGTAATAGCGTTCATGTGAAAACAAGTGGGCTCCATGGCTTTTTTTATGGTTTGTTAATTTTTACATTAAAATGAGGGAAGTCATCATAAAAAACCTTATCCGAGATTATTTAAAGTCAGTCTAACTAAAATAATTATAGTTCTAAAACCTAAGAAAAAGTCAAACTGAATGTAATTGCCCATGAGAAAGAGATAATGTATACCTACTCCAAAAGCTACATGATCCTCATAATTTATAATTTTTTTAAGCCAGTATGTGTGGGAGTAGAAACGCCAATGTTCCGGCAGATGTCCCTCGCCTTCCAATCTCTGTGTATGTTGCCGTTGTCTTACTCCGTTTACTTCGGAAAACAACCTTTTTTTTCTATTTTTTTTATGAAGGACAACACACATTAATCAACATTTCTGTAAATTTGCCAGTGTTAGCCAGCCGGCTAATTTTCAACTGTTGTAATTTTCAACCTTCAAGCTAGCAAGCTACACGCTGAAAATAGCACGTTTTAAAGAACATTTGGATCGTGCAACAAGGCAGGCCTACTAGGTTCTATCGAGGAATGTTTGTGAAGATTTACAGAGAATATGTTTAAGACATTCATAGTACTATCTAACTGGAACGTTGGGACAGATTGGTGGGGATTGCTATGGACGAAGTTCACACAGCGATACACTGCTA
Organism: Perca schrenkii; assembly: GCA_025617405.1. Classification (NCBI taxonomy): domain Eukaryota; kingdom Metazoa; phylum Chordata; class Actinopteri; order Perciformes; family Percidae; genus Perca; species Perca schrenkii. The sequence continues at coordinate 24,177,043 of CM046801.1, read as the reverse complement.
AGAGCAAATTACGTTTAACCATGTATCCAGCTAATTTAAATAGCTGACATTACTGTATTGTGTGAAAAGTTAACTTCATCTAATATTGTATGTGGCGTTTTCTTCAGCAGGGTGCAAATGTTCCACCAAAACAAGTTCCTTTCTGAGACTATTTTGCAGCGGCGGGGTCGCGGCATCCGGAGCTTGGCGTCGCCGAAGACGATTGTGATTGGTTTAAAGAAATGAAAACAACCCACAGCCTTTCTTTTTTCCTCCTATCCTGGATTGTATGTGTGGAGGAGCCAGACCTTACTCTGCAGACAGAGATACTTGACCTAGAATGGTTAAGGTTATGGTTAAATGGTTAAGGTTCGGCAATGAACTCGAACAAGTAACGGAAGGGTTGGTAACATTTTCCAATATACACTTTTTAATAAAAAATTTTGAAATGGTCTTTACACCCCGACAGCTGTAAATTACTTATGGTCTCTGAAAAAGGAGTGAAAGAGACGAAACAAACTAGAGTAAACATTGGCATAGCTTTTCAGTGATGGCGACAGCTGAGGGAGCTGCAAGGCATGGAAAGTGAAGCCTTGGTTGCTGTCTCTGGGCATCGAGTCTCGCGAGAGTTATTGCAAATCTAGGGTTACCATCTAGACACAGGCAACATTTGGATAGTACATAATACATTTATAGTAACCACCTTTTGGACCTTTAAATGAGAATCACTGACATGGTCAATGGCACAGACGATCCAATAAAAGGACAGTATCCGCCCTGTGTAACTATCCAACCAACTCTCTCCATCCCTCTCAGGCACAATATAAATACAGATTTGGTGGTTTTCAATATCTACTGAGAAACCTGCCTTCTGTTTTTTTTTCTGAGCTTTAGCTTTCAGCGGAGGATAAGTTTCCTATCTGTGTAATTTGAGCACTGCTGCATCACCTCTCAGCTTAAACATATCCCTTTCTACATTTATTGGCAGTGCCTGGGGTGGGAAAGACAGTTACATATACAATGCAGTGAGGTTTATGTGGATATAAAAATTCAGTTAAAAAACTCAGTGTGTGCGAGTTGTCATCTCTGGAGAGTCGTCACTTGTTTTCCTGAAAACATTCTCATTGCTTTTGCTTCCTATGCTGACTCTGACTTTATTTAGCTCCAAATCCAGTCACCCACCAAAGAGCAGTTTTTGCAAAACAAAATAAGAGGCATCCCTCTGGCTGTCACCACTTTCTTTAGGGATGAGCAAGGGAAGTGCCAACACACTACCAGATTTCTCTAATTCGTTAAAGGCAAATTCTTTATGACTTTTTCCTCCCATGTCTTTTCAGGAGTCAAGCATTTGAAAATGAGGAATTCTGAATTGAAAGGAGCCGGATCTTATGGCTCCGTTTCCTTTGGAGAATCTTTCTTTTTTCCTTTTTTTTTAGAGGACGGGGGGTTGCTAGGTTTATCTGTGAAATAATCACTAGGACGATGACAGGGTAAGATTTGGATCAGATTCAAACTTAGTAGTATATAATATGCAAAAAATAAACATTTGCTTTAATTTACAAAGAAGAAAACAATGAGGGAGCCGATGCCTATCTCCTAACCGCTAACATTAGCCTACACTTTGATAAAGCTTGACAATCCTGGTGAGCCTAGTTACCATTATTAAAGCTTTAGTGCGTAACTTTTTTGATATTAATGAACGTTCGTTACATTCAAGCCATTGCCAAATGAGTTGCTACAAAGCTAATTAAGTCTATCAGCTCCACACAACTCTCTCTGGATTTCTCAGTATGGTTGTGTTCACAAGATCGTGGCGTTTGGCGACTTTCCCGTGCAGAAGCTCAAGTGAAGCTAACTACCTCTTCTGAAGAGTCCATCATGTTTTATTAATCCTTCGTGTCCTCCTTGGCTACTAGCACCGGTGGTGCGCGATCACTGTAGGCTTTGGTCATACGGATGCGCCGACAGTGTTGTTGTCATTACTTAGAATTCCTCATGGGGGGGGGGAACAGAAACTACGCACTATAGCTTTAAATTCAGTTCAATCTAAGTAATCTCTATCTTATTAACAATCCACAGGTTTCTTTTCTTTTTCTTTTCTGGATTTATGCACCACAGAAATGTTGGGAATATGTGGACACTTTTCATTTTGGCTGGCTCCTGACTTCATTCGCATGTCTTCTCCTATCACCACGTCCTCCATTTTTCTAAAATTGCTCCATTGTAATACAAAAGACAAAGTGACACTGGTAAAATAAAGGATCAAGCGAAATGTATGTGCGGCCATCCTGTAAATGAGTAGTGGCAGGTCAAAATTGAAAGTAACCTCCAGGTCCAGAATTGGAGGTGACGAAAGGCAGCTTCTTGTCGCTGCTGCCAATCATTGCACTGCAGATCCAATCAGCTTTGATTTGTCTTATCAGACTCTTCTCACCTCTCCCTCCGTATTTCATCTGACATCTTCTCTCTCTCGCTGTCAGTCTCTGTCTCTCCAGACAGCAAATACGGCAGGCACAAACCCAAATTACAAACAAGAAAAATAGTATGCACACTTGAACTGCTCCTTTTAATTTAGCATCGCTTCATCGCATGAGGCTACTTTTTAAACACAGATTCATATCAGGCCTCAATAAATATGTAAATAACATGAGAGCACTTTGTGTGCAGTCGCGAGATTAACTGCCGCAATAAACAAATCACAAATGCCACGTATCGCAAAAAAAAGTAGGTTCAAAGAGAGTATCAGCATAAAAACTACACTTTAAAATGTAACTATTGTCCTTTTTTAATGGTGCCTTTTGTTGTCAGTTTAATGTTCCATTTGTTCAATAAAATAATGTTGGAAATGATTTTCTTTTGATTTTCTTATATTCAACAAGCAATATGCTGCTTTTCACCCAGCAGAATACCAAAAGCAACAGGAATGCAGAACTGAGTACACTTAAATACCTTTGTTTTTCCTGTTTAATTGTGATAATTGGTTCCCTGTGTGTTGCTGTTTCCTTATTATGTGTTCATGGTTATGTTTTACCCGTGTTCTTTCTGTGTTCTCTGTTTTGTTTTCCCAGTTCCATCCTTGTGTATGTTTTCGTGCTTCAGTTTCCTGTTTTACTTTGTAGGCTCATTTCTCCTGTGTCATGTCTTGTTTGACTTCCTGCCTTGTGTGTTTTCCCGCCTCTGGGATTGTCTGCCCCGCCCTGATGTGTTCAACCTGTTCATCAGCCCTCTTGTCACCTGTCCCGTGTTACTACCCTCGTTACCTTGTGAATATAGCCTCCGTGCTTTCTTTGTCTCTTTTCCGATCCTTATGTGTGTCTTTTACCATGCCGTTCCGAGTCATTGCCTGCGTCTCTTCCTGAGTCGTTTTGTTCCTAGTGTTTTTGGGTTTACCTTTTGCCAGTTTTCGACCTGCTTGCTTCAGGACACTTTTTGTTGAAGCCGTTATAATTTAATTAACCTTCGAAACATTACGCTGCTTCCTCGTTTTAACTCTCTGCATTTTTGCGTCCAAGCCTGCAGAAATCCTGACACTGTGTGTGTTTGTCTGCTGAGCAACAGTAAGGATGTGATGTCTTGGTTTCGATGTGGGTAATAAAATGGATACTGAGCACAGGGATCACAGTCTGGGAGAGTCACGCTGTGGTTCGTGGTCTGGTTGTGTGATATCTTCCCTATCAGGGTGATGTACCCTGCGTGGATAATGACTTTTCAATTTCCAAAGAGTGCATTCTTGTTTCTATTGGCTGACTATGACTATGGCTGCTCGAGTCCTCCATGAGATCACACCAAGACAGGAAACTCATGCTTGAATTCATCCATTATGCAGGCTTCAGTAGAAGTTAATGGGACATGAAGCGAATGTAACTGTACCTTAATGCCATCAAAACCACAAATTTGAGAAGAACCTAGCTTCTAATGTTACTGTTTTACCTTGTTGACCAAGTTTAGTGCTTTGGTGTTTGCTTATTAGCCAATTAGCTAGGTACTAGTGTTTTTCTACACGGATTCATTTTATATCCCAATGGGGATATTTGTTCCACTAGTTTGCTCCTACATTTTCTTAGGTACTCATGTTGCCAGGGAGGACGTTGTCACAACGGTGAGGGAGAGTGGCAACAAGGGAAGGACCGAAATGCAGACAGCAGAATGACGTCAGTGGTTTATTGGAATTGAAAGGCTTACAGACAGGCACATGTAGGCAGGAAAGCATGCAGGTATGGCTTAAAGTAGCATGAAAGCAAAACTGCAAAGCACATGGCAACTTGTAACTATGACAAAGTGGCAGAGGAACAAAGGCTCTGGGCCGTATAATATGGAGAGAATGGCTGATGAGGAATGAGATGCAGGTGAGGAGGTGGGTGAGGAAGGCCATGTGGCGCTGTCAGCCATTGTGTGGTCTATATCCTTGACATTCCACTTCCGGGATTGCTCCATTGCCGATGAAAAATCCCCCGTAATTCATTCATTTAGGCCGAATATCCGTTGTCTTGGGCTTTCTTTGTGATGGCATTTTAAACTCCAGTCGATTTATGAGGACTGTGGTTAACCTTTTCTCAGATATCTGCAGGGTAAATCCAGACAGCTAGCTAGACTATCTGTCCAATCTGAGTTTTCTGTTGCGTGACTAAAGCAAACTTTGAACGTACACACGTTCCACCAAAACAAGTTCCTTCCGAGGCTATTTTGCAGAGGCACCACGGCTTTTCCCGGTGCTTAGCACTGTCCAAGATGATTGTGATTGGTTAAAAGAAATGCCAATGAACCAGACTACGTTTTCCTCCCATCCCAGAATGCTGTGTGAAGTAGCCAAAAGTGCGCTGGAGGAGGGTCTAGAAAAGCGAGGCTAGCCATTGTGTAACTTTGAGTTTCCTTATATGCAAATTACATCTTGGTTTTGTGTTTTTCCATCCTGTTGATTTCCTCTACTCAGAAATCTACCCTTATATTTGCAGATACATTAAACAGGGTATCTTGCAAAGCCATGGAAGCTGTCTCACAGGCTAAATAATGGCAGCAGAAACCTCTACTGTATTGCTCCCTTAAGGAACTTTATGTATGTACATGCACGCATGTATCTTTCTCAAACTTGTTATCACAGATTTTTAGCCCAGAAGCTCTGAATCCATATTGCATTAATTTGCTCCATATGTTAAAGGTCTCTGTTGAAATCCCTACTGTTGAGCAGCACCACTACAGGTAATGAATACTGGTAGTAAATACGACTGGATGCTTTCCCCCACTTTGTAATTAGATCGCTCAATCATTTGTTGTAGAGATCTTTGTGTTGCTGAGGGCTTAAAAGGAGGGAGAGGCACACAGCTGTGTGTTGTGTGAGGGCATTTTAATGTCTGTGTGGGATGTATTGTGTATATATGTGGGGAATTTACATCCATGTGTGACTGGATTTAAACATGAATGAATCCCTTTGAGACACTGGCTTGTTAAATGTAGCTTAGGTCCACTGAAATGTATTAAGACAGGTATTGGATTTGTGTCAGGGAGATACATGCTGCTAATTTCCACCATTGTATAATACTGTAGCTTGGGATCACTAATGCTACTTTGTTTTTGCTAATTGCACTCAGTACTGTTAAAGAGAGAGAGAAAGGCTGGGAGTAAATCATGAGCAACTGCATTTTTTTCTTTTCAACCTCAGCTGTACTTTGTATGATCAGCCCAATAATCACTACTTCACCACTGTCAAACATTGAAGGAATAGTTTGACATTTTGGGAAAGAAACTTGTTTTCTCTCGGGCGGATAATTAGATGAGAAGACTGATACCACTCTCATGGCTGTACGCTAAATACAAAGCTACCGCCAGCAGCAGGTTGGCCCAGTTTAAGACAAAGAGTGGAAACACACCAAAACCAAAAGCTCACTAATTAACATTTTATATCTTGTTTGTTCACTTCGTACAAAAACCACTGGGAGCACTTGTCAGGCAACCAAGCAGAGACTCCAGGAAGTTACTGGTCCCAGGCCAGGAAATAGTCTGGCATATAATATAAATGGGCAAATTGTAGTTTTTAGTCTTTCTGTATGGCTTAAAGGCAGGGTTAAAATGCTAGCAAGATTTGAAAGTAGCTTCTCTTCGGGGCTCCATCTAACCCTTCCCCCTGCCCTTGGGCACACCACATCATCATCATCAGACACAACAACACATGAGACATTTTCAAAAACTAAAAAAACTAAAATGTACCTGTCCAACAGAAAGACTGCAACCATGGCGGCAGGGGCAACTTTTGCATCATTCTCCAGTAGACTTGCAGTAACTCTGGCGGCGATGACGCGCTTTGAGCTCAGGCTCGTACACGGGAGGGGAGAGTATGTGCATCGGAAGGAAGAATTTCATTGGTTCTTTCCAAGCGGACCGCAAGGCAGTGATTGGTGGGTGTTTTTACAGGATTACAGCAGCTAACGTTACAGATGACAGATCTTTTTCACTCCATTTTCAGAGGCCATAAGTTATGTATTGCTGTAGGGGTGTAAAGACCATTTTAAACAATATACAAAAAGTGGATATTGGAAATAGTTACCAACCCTGCCTTTAAACCAACAAAATGCATACTATATAAGTATTGTTTAAATGTGGGCTTTAGAGGGACTGCAACGTGATTTAAAAAAAAAGAAATCTTAATAAAAGAGTCTTTAGAGCCAGGCTAGCTGTGTCCCCCTGTTCATAAAACTAAGCTAGCATGTTTCACATGTACCGTACTAACTTAACAGTGTGTCAACCTTCAACCTTCTAATTTAACTCTCAGCAAGAATGCAAAAAAACATATTTCCAAAAATGTTGAAGTATTCGTTTCCCCCCACTTTTTTTATGAGGTCTGAAAGAGATTGACCTGGGCCTCCCTCAAAACACACACACACGTACACACACACACACACACACAGTCAAGATCCCTGATTCAGCCCTGCAGCGTATCCCATTCGCCCTGTGCTAAGTGATCGCCTTTCTATTAGCCAGATGCCTGTCAGGTGAAAGACTGTTTGGTGAACATCTGCTCTACTGTCATCACAATTATTAATAATGAACTAAAAAAGTCCAGACCTGCATCATTTGATTGATCGCAGTCACTGGGCCATATTGGCAAAGGCTCTGGAGGAGGATGGAATACCTCTTGATTTGGAAATGATCTGGTGTGTGGCAGTGGATTGATTGGGTTTATCAGGTACATTTAAAATGCACACAGCTGTATCAACAAGGAAGAGAGGAAGGTGGGTGAGTGGTGAGTGAGTGATGAGGAGGTGATCGTTAGATATGAAGATAACACGGTTTGGACACACGAAAGGGCATCTGAAAACTGATTCCACAATCTCTTAGGATCTCTGCTGCTGAAGCACCAGAGGAGTGTACCACGAAGCCATTTGGACAGAGCCAGGGGTTCTTTTCTTTAGCTAGCTCAACAAAGACGGAAGCCCTTATCAGCGGGTACCACAACGGGGGTTATCAACTTGTTCTGTGAACCCAGGCTTGACATGAAAAAGAAATATAACAGCACAAAGCAACACTGTTGTTGAAAATAAGGCGAGAGAGAGACACACACTACGTACATTCCCAGTTACAGTCGGCACAGCCACAAACCAAATGTGACTGAAGCTGTCAAAAGATCAAGATGGAACTGCGTGCAAAGAGTTCCTAAAAACAAGCCACGTGAGGCACGTGTTGTCACAAAATTAAGTCCCACTCCAGACACATTTTAAGGTATATAAAAGTACTCTGTTATGATCAATATTTTATTTAACATGGTTTACCCACATAAAAAGTGAAATAAAAGTCTGAAAAGTAACTGGGAGCACATCTACCCTTTTCTCCCTCACTGAGAAATTATGGATCTAGTCAGACCCAGACTCAGATTAAGAGACTGTTATGCACTAAAATTGGCATCTAGCAGATTTATCAGAATGGTAAGTGTAGTTAGCATATTTTATGTTGTGTGTTAGCTTGTAAGCTTGTAACTGGAAGGGGCTAACAAATGTTGATAGTGTGTTTTCGCTCTCTGTACTGACAGTCCGCTCTGCGCTGTAGGTGTCAGTTTTCTTTGCTGGCTTTTGCGTATTAGACAGCGATTGGTTTACAGATTGGTACCGTACCTAATCAAACTTGCCCGGGATACGTTTGAATCTCAGATGTCACAGACATCTCCACCTTTAGGAGAGGGATTTGACACACCTCTCTAGTGACAAACCAAATTCAGTATAGTCAAGATCAGACATTTTAGTTGATATAAACATAGGAAAAACACATTTTTGAGTGGAGTGGGACTTAAAAAACAATGTGACACTAACCCTTGTTTGCCTAACCAGAATGTTCTCCCATAGTCTGCATCCACAAGTGCTAAAAAAAAAAGCAATTGAATCCCTGCTGTGCGTCATACAGCAAAATAAGCATGATGCTTCATTAGCGACTACCTGTGAATGCACAACACAATGTAGTCTTCCAGACTTGATGCTAGAGCTGTCTCCTCAGTTTCAGCTCTATGAAGGTGAACTGCACAGCTACATGAGAATTGTAAGATTGGTCATTGACTAAGAACCTGGGCCGGTATATAGTCATATCCAACAGAGAAGTTGAGTGAAAAAAATGTGATAATGTCCTTCTACTTAAAATGTATGTCAAATATAACCTGGGATGGATTTACCTCATTACATTGTCTAGTGATAGTGATCACATCATAAGGGCTATCTATTGTTAAAATTATTTTATATGTGCTTAACTAATGACGTAGTACAAAAAGCATAAACAAAAAAAAAAAGAAAATGATAACCCAATGTTAAAAATGTGTTACATAAGCAGGTCTTACTCATAAAAGTTAGACTAATTAGTTGAGTTGTTTTTCTCCTATTGGTTCACTAATACTCACATAAAAACGTTTCAACCAAACAATTATAAGTATTTAAAAGTTTAAAAACGTGGACTGATTGTTGGCTTGCCTACATTTAAAAATCAGAGGAGCTTGACAAGTTCAACTGCACCTTTCATATCTTTGGACCACAGCACCATGTGGTGGTGGAGAGCATCTATTACATCCTGTGACTGCACAACACTGACATAGGTGTTTTCAGTTAACCTGGCTGATTGGACCTCTTCCCAGGACTGTGTGGGTGTGTCTAGACTGATTGATTGACATCTTCCTGAGCCTGCTGTTAGCTCTGATGCACCAAAAAAAAGAATTAGACTAGCCTTATCATTCTTATTGGTAGATAAAAATGTGTTACCTAATACATTCCCATCTAAACTCAGTCCCACCTTCAACCTAAAAATAAAGTGTATTGAACACAAAGCATTTAAATATGCTCCAGTAGAAACCCCAAATACAAGTATGAACCTGAAAATGAGCATTATACGGGCCCTTTAAGCAGCCGTCTTTAGTCAAACGTCTAAGCGTCTGTTCCTTCAAACAGGCGGCTGCTCTCCCTCCTCCATCTGACACAGAGTCATTGAGCAGTCTAAACCAACGATGAACCCAGGGTAGAGGGGGTCAGTGAATGTGGAGTAGAAGGTGTTGAGGTGGTCTAGTGTGTCAGGAGAGACTCTGTAGAAGGACAGAGTGCCAGCAGACCAGTCCAGAGACACTGCCACTCTGGTAGAGTCAGTGGGGTGTAAATATGTGGGAGTGTTATTGTGCGATGCACCGTACCCATCATCAGTGCACTCTAGACTTTAGGACTTTTCATAGCTCCCAAGAGAGCAGTCAACAGCTTCTCCCTGCCTACTGATTCCTCTGTAAGTCACCGCAACCTCAGACCTGCCATCCCACTCTACTTCCCGGTAACAGCGGCCACTCTGGCCCTCTCTACACAGCAGCTGAAAGCAGCCATCAATTCTCTCAGGGTGGTCTGGATATGGCTGCTCCTCCCTGGCCCGTGTCACTTTTCTTTTTTTCATCAGACAGAACGAGGTCTCTGTGTGCTGTGTTCGGGTCTAGTGTGAGTTCACAGGCATCTTATGGAAAGAATAAGTCACAATACAAGCAGCAGTTTCAGACCTGTTGTATTCAGGCAATATGACACATTTCCTTTTTAATGTTTTCTAAATTAAAATTAAATTAAATATACACTGACACTTCCTCAGACCAGATTTCAACCAGCGTTTCCAGTCTTCATTGTGGACTCGTCAGTCCACCAGAGAGCACCTTCACTCCTAAGTCCTGCAGGTCGTTGTTACTCACTTCCAGTTGTTTCAGACGAGATGACTCTGAGCTCAGAACCGAGGCCAGTTCTTCACAGCTCATCCATGACAGTTTGCAAGAATTCAGCCTGAAAGAACAAGAAACTCTTTTAAGATGTTTTCGTTTATATCTACTGCATTTTTTCGTTTTGTATGCTGTAATTTCAGGTAAACACTACTAATATTACTGTTATATGATTATTAATGATCAGGGCTACACAGAGTATGTCTGTGGCTGCAGAATTCTTCAAAAATGTTCCGCAGTTTTAAAGCAAAAATAAAGAAAACACACCTCAGGATGTTAACACATCTCCCCAAGCAAAGAAAAAAACCATTACACCAAATTTTGCAGAATTTCATTATGGAGCACTGTAAAAAAATTGTCCACAGATTCCGTCTGGGTCGCTCAATGGTGTTTTAAGCACATCAACATCGACTTCAAGGCAGCACTGCGACCGTCGACTTCAAGGCACCTAACCCTAAACCCTAACCCTTGCCTAACCCTAGTGCCTTCCATGCAGCACTGCCTGGAAGACGACATTGGGGGCTAAAAACACCAAACACCGTCTGGGTCTGCTAAAGGGTCAATTCATGAATTGAATTGAATAGAAACACCAAAACATGACATTAGAAATCAATAAAAAAAATGTTTTTTAAATCCAGACATACTATGTGTAGCCCTGATCATTAATAATCATATAACAGTAATAATAGTAGTGTTTACCTGAAATTACAGCATACAAAACAAAAAAACAAATACAGTAGATATAAACGAAAACATCTTAAAAGAGTTTCTTGTTCTGAAATGGTCCCTCCTCATTCCTTGTGCTTCTGCTGTGTTCCCGTTCCTTGGGTTTTCTGTTGGTCCCCTGTTTGTACTCCCTGTTTGTCTGTGTGTATTTGTCTGGGTTGTGGTTCTTCATTCCACTCCGGCTGCTAATCAACCTGCACACCTGTGATTCATCCTCTCATCAAGCTCCTGTGGTATATATGCCGGTTCTACACATCAGTCTTCACCAGTTCACCGATGTGGTGTTAAGGCCTGGGCCAAACTAAACTCTAGTTCACATTTCCTTGTGTGTACCTGAACATTGTTCAACTGTGTTTACCTGTACCAGTGATCCATCTATGTGTCTTGTAGATGCATCAGGAAATTAATAACAATGTTCAAAGATACTGTGAGAATATATACATGAGGCCCACTGTAAAATAAACTAGCTACTGATAAGGGAGGGTTAAAACCTCCATTTTCCCTGTGTGATGAGGACGATGGTTCCCAAAGTCCCTTAACAAAGATGTGTGGCCAGGCTATTTGTTTGTTTCTTATTTTATGATATCTGTTTTTGCACTTCTGTCTATCCCACATCTCCCACCCTTCATCACAGATTGTTGGCCTAGGATTGTAGGTAGTGTCATCTCTTGCTACATTCACTTGAGCTCAGACACCAGAGTTCCGCTAGTAAATTTCCAACCAGCCACAACCAAGCGACTGCTGAATAAAGGGTACTGGCACCTTTTTTTTGCTCCAATTCAGGCACTGACAACACTATTTTTATCATATGATTTCTGCAAACTTTACAGTTGTATAGGGCACAAATAGGTAACTTGACCTCACACGCATGTTGTTAAAGGTGCTGTAGGTAGGATTGTGAAGATCCAGGACTTAGCCAAAAAATGTGACCATCGACAACTTCTCAGTCCCTCCCCCCTTTCTGCTAAAGCCAAAAACGGTCTCCTAAGCCCCTCCCCCCACAAGGGAGAATGAAGGCGTGAGCATGAGCAGTGATTGACACGCAGTTAGACACCCCTCTGGCCCTGATTGGTGCATCTGAACAGAACAATTTTGTACAAGCTGTAGGTGGTGCCAGAGGAGCAGGATTTATTTTTTTAATTACCCGCTTCATATAGTTCTACTTGAACATAGAGTCAGTTTCAGCAAATATGACAGAAAGTTAGTTTTATAAGTCTTACCTACTGCATCTTCAAGTGTTACCAGTTAAACAGAATACACTTAAGACATATCCCAGCTAAGATACAGAGCATTTGAAACATTGTCCAATATAGTTATGAGGAATGCACACAGTATATTTCTATGAAATCGGGAGAATGATCTGCAATTAGTATTTTTTTTCTTGGTGTGATATCTATATTGAGTTTACATACCTCTACAGGAATTAATGCATGGCCAAAGTCCAAAACCAGGTGGATTCTTTCCTGTTGCCCTCATCCAGTGAAAGGTCAGTATTCAGAGAACTGCTACAGAGCAAAAGCTGTACACTAGGGATTCAGAAGATGTGACCCAATTTAAGATTTGGATCTCCCAATTCTTGCCACAAACACTTGCTCTACTCATCATTCAACCGAATACTTTTACTGAAGTTAAAGAGCAGGGAAATATTGTTTGTTACTGTCAATTAGGAAGCATTTTTCAGTCGGTTATAACTATTTTCAGTGTCCTGCTGCTTATTCCTGAAATTAGCAATACAACGTCTACAAGTGTAGACATTAGCCATTAATTAATACATCAAGAAGTCCTTAAATAGATTGTTTCTCATACGAGAATGCACTAACATTTCCTAGCAACTCAGATTCAATCTTTCAAAAATGGAGACCTTAAAATATTGCACATGAAAAGAGGTGATGGAAGTAAAAAACACATACCCTCTTGACAGAGTTTTTGCCCCAAATCCTTTGAGGATTTTCAGTATCACAGTATTACAAATACTGTGATACTGAAAATTGAAAGATTGAATCTGAGTTGCTAGGAAATGTTAGTGCATTCTCGTATGAGAAACAATCTATTTAAGGACTTCACAGTATTACAAATACTGTGACCGTTAATCTCACAACAGCGGAGGGTTGTGTAAAGGCTCTGACGCACCAACCCGATTATTACAGTTTACAGTCTGGCGAGGTCGGTGACTCAAGTCTGTTCGGTGCCAGTATCTTCTTATTACTGGCCATCTACGTCAGTCATAAACAATGACTGACGACAGCGTGCTGTGTGTTTACTAGGTCTAGAGAAATTGGGCGACATTACAGATTAGCACCGCCTGCTGTTATGGAGACGTATTACGCCTTGCGCATGCGCAGAACGTAAGCTCAAGTCGGCTGTGTTCCGAGGCACTTTTTTGAGAGACGGTAGCCTACTGATCAGTCTGACTGCCTTTTCTGCCGACGGTCGGACGGCGGATTGGTGTGTCAGAGCCTTTAAAGGAACATAACACAGTATTGCACCATTTCTGGAAATGGAAAGAAAAACTGATACCGACAGCAATTTCTTCAATATAATGACTGTTAATTGAGCAGAAGTTTGTGTTGCTCGACAGTTGAAAACTGGCAGTTTTTGAAAGATTACTCGCAAAATGTTTAATTTGCAATAACCCTATGATAGATTACTCAAATGTTCATGATAGAAAGTAAAACATGAGGTATATGCCAGTCCATGTTTAACAATGCAATAGTTTAACCATTGTATCCACTGCCAAACTTCCATCGGCTGAAGTGTCTGTGTGCGTGTGTGTGTGCGTGTGTGTGTGTGTGTGCTTGTGTGCGTGTGTGTGTGTGTGTATGTGTGTGTGTGTGTGTGTGTGTGTGTGTAAAGTTGTACGGTCGCACTTGCATATCTAGTTTGTTTTTGTTGATTGTCTTGTGTATTCTTATTTCTATTCCTGCTTTATTTTAATGTGTATGCTGTTTTTAATGTAAAGCGCTTTGGGTTTACATGTAATGAAAGGTGCTGTACAAATAAAATTAATATTGACATTGACACACACTCCATTAATCTGCTTGCTGTCAGCTGTAGTGTTGCAGTGTGTTCAAGTGCAACAAAAGACATGAGGCAATGCAAAGCTTTTGGTGAGTTGGCCAACAGTTTACATAAATACATGCAAGCAAAGCCTACAATAAACGTAACCAAAAAAGAACAGAAACAGATATCTTATATGAAACAATTCATAACAGACTATAACTATATTGATATTGATCCCAGGGGATGCCTCGTGTCAAATACAATCAAAACATTTAACAAATACAGCAGATCTTTGCATTTTACAAAGTTTGTTTACAGTCATACACTTAATAAAATATAAGTTAATTGTCAAACAACACAACATGTGAGTAACTAGAAAGAAAACATTTCTAATACAAAAAGTCATATTGAATTTATGATATTATACCGTCTCAGTAAACTGCAGATTTTTATTCTCATATTGATTGGGTTTGTCATCAAGTCTGTACTTCATAAATACATGAGAACGTACATACATTCTAAAAAAAGACCTGATCTCATGGCAGAAATGGCCTGGGTTACTGACACAATCAAATCAATTGTCCCTTAGCCCGAGGCCAATATGTCCAACAAACTTCAGGAAATCCATTCTGAGGTGTTTCCTACAGAGAGACTCACATGGGTGAAAACATAACCTCCTTCGCAGAGGTGATGAAACCTCCAGTGTAACTCAAATAAAAACATTTATATCAGTATATGACACATCAGAACACGTAATGTAATAAATATTACATCAAAACACATCAGGCCCTATGAACTACATGAATCAAAATGATAGCCCTATTCTGTGTGTGTGTGTGTGTGTGTGTGTGTGTGTGTGTGTGTGTGTGTGAGAGAGAGAGAGAGAGAGAGAGGTAACTACCACAGAGGCAGTTTTGAGTACTTTCCCAGGGGGTTTATATTTTGATCTCCACTACACACCTGTAAAGTTTGGTGACTACGTTTACCGTAGTTGAAGCCCAACAAAGACCGTTAAATCATGTTCTATACTTTGACATTTTAAATATCAAACCATTAACAATAAAAATTATGTGAGTCACTTAGTCATCATGGTAGAATAAACATAACTGAGGTAATGACTTGGTGATTTTGTTCTGTGAACCATGCAGCAGTCCAGCGTCATGTCAAGGCAGGAGGTCTCCGGTATTCAGGACAGGGCGCGTGTTTGACGAAATGATACAATAAAAAAATAAAAAAGTAAACATAAATTTTATGGCATGGGGAATAGAGCAGTACAGCTGCACATTTGATGGCTTTTAAGCATTCTTCCAGATTGTAACCACATGCTAAGTACCTTAACAGTGTGAAGTACCTGTAAAATACAGACTTTCTTAAAGTTAGTTAGCCCTACTTTAAACATTAAGACATATGATTCTCACTGAGCTAAAAAGTGCAATTTGTGACGTTTGGCTGGGTTTCTTTTTTTTTTTATCCTAGTACAATATTCACATCCTGTCAATACTGGCATTGAAGTGATCCCCTTTTGGAGCAACTGTGTAGGAAATGACGGGTAAAATCCACAGTCCTCTTTCTGCAAAAACGCAATTTCAACTTCAGCTAAAGCTAACATGAGGCTTCATCAGTCTGAGTTAGTGCTAGCCATTAATCAAAGGACAATGTCTACATTTCTACTGAAACTTTATAATTAACACCAGCCACTAGCCAAATGCTGGTTAAATATGCAAGTGGCTGCTTGATTTGCTTCACTCACTAGCAAAAAAGTTAATTTCCAACCTTGAATTCAGCCATCATCAATTTTATTATTTACACCTGTTCTTTACTGTAACATGTCGAAATGTGTTCTGTGAAAAGGCCCTATTGCCTCACAGCCAAAAGAATGATCACAATAACATTAAGATATATCAAACCTGTCATTTAAGGTAGGAAAGCTACTGGACTTTCATTGACATTTTGACTAGCCGTACCAGGAAAAGCACAAAAATAACCAATATAACATTAATACATATTAAATGTTCTATGTACTGGTGCCAATGTCGGACTGCATAACAACTGGACCTTAGAATCCTGACTTTATTAATATAAGGTTATTAAAGTAACAATCTCGAAGATCTCCGTTTGGCTCCCTTTGGTGGCCCCTATGCCGATAAGCGGTAATACAGGTGTGTTCTTCGATCTATCTTAATAGAGAAAATCTGTCTCACTTCAGTCAATTTGCATTTTGAAGAGCGAGTCTATTGCGCCTTCCCTCTCTGGCGGACCAACCACTGCTGGGTGGTGGAAAACGCATCCCCTTTGGCCAAAAATCCCACTGACATCTGGCTTTTGTCTTTAGTGGGAAATGTTACAATCAGCATTCATTCCAGGGACAAATGACTCTGCAGTAGTCACGGGTATTTATCAGTTTCACCTCTGATCGGCAGTGATGGAAACATGAGACCTGGGTGGACACGCACATTTTTTACCCCTTTTTCTGGCAAAATGCTATGACATGGGTTGCCTCTGTCGGTAACTTCTGTTATCACGGCATCATATTTCACCCATCTCCACCCAATCAGCCAATTAAGTCAGCACTGGGTTTGATAGAGAGACTGAATACATAACAGATTTAAAAAGAAACAACCACAGGCCATTGTCACCGGCCTCCGCGCTGGTTACTAACCCTGATTTCCGGCGTGTTTGTGACATCGACGTGACACACCAGCAAAAAAAACTACAGAAAGCCATACTTGTCTATTCACAACGCGAAAAGTCTAACACCTATTTTTGGCGGATTTACACCGGTTTACCCGTATATAAAAACCTGTATATACACGCTATTTTTGGTGAATAAAGGGTATAACTGTGCCCCACCAGTGATTTTTAATGGTAATGTCAGCACAGACACCCAGTTCGTAACACTTAAAATGCAAGGGCTTTCAGTGGGTCACAGGCTCAGCATTGTGTTACCTCATTCATCGACAGATGGTGATTTACAGTAAGAGACATTAATTTAAAAGAAAATCTTCGAGATTATATCATTTAAGTACATCTGTGTTTGACAAGTCAAAATGTGCTTTAACAATATGTGCCCCAAATATAAATAGGGTAGCCCAAGTAAAATAAAAAATTTGAACTTGCTGTTGGTTTCAAGTTAATTCCTCACTGGTCTTGTAATAGATTAAGTAACTGTAGGCAAAAACTAAGTTTATTCATATTTTCGGATGCTTTGTACATCAGCAGTGTTGCTGTATGGCCTTTTCATTTATACATCATTCTCTTTAATTATATATATCGATACTAACATATATAAATATGATTCATATAATATCTTTTTTTTAACATTATCAAGAGGTTTAAACAGAGGCGGCAATGTGCTTGATTTTTTTCCCTTTTTTTCATGCTGCATATGCGTCTACTTTCTGTGCGTTCAGTATTTGCACTTATATAGTGGTCGTGGAGGGCCGTGTCGTGAGGGTGCGCATGCGGAGAGACTGTGTATGAGAGTGTGTGTGCATGAGGCTGTGTACAGCGTGTCTATACCTGGCAGACATCAGGTTGTACAGTAAAGGATTGATGGCAGCGCTGAGGTAGAAGAGGACAGAGGACACCAGGTTGAAATACTGAGACAGATAGTATAAAAAATACAAGTGTGTGTCAGGGTGTGTGTATGTGTCATTGTGTGTGTTATCATTGTACAAGTCGGTGGGTGTCACAGCGTGTGTGCGTGCGGTGGCAGGTGTGGTAGGTGTGTTATTTTTGGAGTTTACGTCAGTTTCTGTGTCTGCCATGTGTGTGTCTCCATCAGTGGGTGTGTTGATTTGGATTTTGGTCGCTGCACGGATGTCACAAAATATTTTGTCTTTTTCTGTGTGAGCGTGTGCAGTCATCTTTCCAGTCTTCAAGTGCGTGTCCGAGTCTGAGTGGCTGATGGGTTCAGTGACAGCGTGAATGTCGATATTTCTGTCTATGCTGACATCAGAGAGAGTATTATTGTCTGGGTGTGAGTTTGTGTCCGTGTATGCTTCCAGTCTGTCAGAACCGGAGCCCAGAGAAACAGAGAAAATAGTCCGACCCACATGGAAGGGCAGCCAGCACAGAATAAAAGCCAAGACAATCACTCCTGGAGCAGTGGAAGACACAGGGGCAGGGTGGGAAGAAAAATGCAGGATTAGGACATTAGAACCATTAATAGGCTACCTCAGGGCTCAGCTTTACTATCAAAACAGACATTTTGGCCGTAAAAAATGTAAAAATCTGTCTGAAGCTGCAAAACATTAAGTCTAAATGAGTCTATCAACAATACAATGTAATAGGTCAAAACAGCATTCAGTAATATGGTGATGTATTTATTGCCCTGTCATTTGATCTAATTTTTAAAAACTACATTTGCTCTACTAAGTGAAGCGTATTAAATGAGGTCTAATATCTTCGTTTGACTTAGTTGATCACTACTTGCTCTTAGATAAACTGTTCTCTGCTGGTCTGTCATGCAATGCACTACTCTGGTTCAATTCTTATCTCCATAACAGAAAACAATGTGTTATGATAAAAAGATGCAAATCCAATATATTAAATCAGCAGCGAGGTGTCCCTCAAGGTTCAACTCTTGGTCCACTTCTCTTTTCTATTTTTGTCAATGACCTTCCATAAATTTGCTCTGAATGTTGTGTTCAGCTTTATGCAGATGATACAGTATTATAAACTTCCAAAACTAATTTATTACAGATAGAATCAGCTCTGCAGTCTGACTTCCATAGCCTACAACACTGGCTTATAATAAATAAATTACGACTTACAGTAATAAAACCAAATCTCACATTATGAATTTTGGAACTCCACAGACCATCAAATCCAAATTAAAAGGTCACACGTGTAATTACAAGGTGTGAGGCGCCGGGCGGGTGTGGGGATACTCACAAGCCCCCGGCTGAGCACCGCTACGTTGGGAGTTTACCCCGGTGGACGAGAGGGTCGCCTCCCTACGCCTGCGGGTTTTGGGGGGGAAAACTCTGACTGTTGTTTGTGCATATGCACCAAACAGGAGTTCGGAGTATTCGGCCTTCTTGGAGACCTTGACTGGAGTCCTGCATGGGGCTCCAGTGGGGGACTCCATTGTTCTGCTGGGGGACTTCAACGCACACATGGAGAGGCGTGATTGGGAGGAACGGCCTCCCTGATCTAAACCAGAGTGGTTGTTTGTTGTTGGACTTCTGTGCTAGTCATGGATTGTCTATAACAAACACCATGTTCGAACATAGGGATGCTCATAAGTGTACTTGGTACCAGAGCACCCTAGGCCGAAGGTCAATGATCGATTTTATAATCGTTTCATCTGATCTGAGGCTGTATGTTTTGGACACTCGGGTGAAGAGAGGGGCAGAGCTGTCAACCGATCACCATCTGGTGGTGAGTTGGGTCAGGGGGTGGGGGAAGACTCTGGACAGACCTGGTAAGCCCAAACGGGTAGTGCGGGTAAATTGGGAACGTCTGGAGGAGGCCCCTGTCCGACAGACTTTCAACTCGCACCTCCGGCGGAGCTTTTCGTGCATCCCTGTGGAAGCTGGGGGCATTGAACCAGAGTGGACAATGTTCAAAGTTTCCATTGCTGAAGCTGCGGCGAGGAGCTGTGGTCTTAGGGTCTTAGGTGCCTCAAGGGGCGGTAACCCACGAACACCGTGGTGGACACCAGTGGTCAGGGAAGCCGTCCGACTAAAGAAGTTATGTTTTCACCCATGTGAGTCTTTCCGGGATATGCTATCCCAGAGGACTCCGGAGGCGGTTGCATGGTACCGAAGGGCCCGAAGGGCTGCAGCCTCTGCCGTGAAAGAGGCAAAGCAGCAGGTGTGGGAGAAGTTTGGAGAAGACATGGAGAAGGACTTTCGGTCGGCACCAAGGTGCTTCTGGAAAACTGTTCGCCACCTCAGGAGGGGGAAGCAGGGAACCATCCAAGCTGTGTACAGTAAGGATGGGACACTGTTGACCTCAACTGAGGTGGTAATAGGGCGGTGGAAGGAGCACTTTGAGGAACTCCTGAATTCCACTAATACGCCCTTTATGTTAGAAGCAGAGCTGGAGGATGATGGGGGATCATTGTCAATTTCCCAGGCGGAAGTCACTGATGTAGTCAAACAACTCCACAGTGGCAAAGCCCCTGGGATTGATGAGATCCGTCCAGAAATGCTCAAGGCTCTGGGTGTGGAGGGGCTGTCCTGGTTGACACGCCTCTTCAACATTGTGTGGAAGTCTGGGACAGTGCCAAAGGAGTGTCAGACCGGGGTGGTGGTTCCCCTTTTTAAAAAGGGGGACCAGAGGGTGTGTGCCAATTACAGGGGTATCACACTTCTCAGCCTCCCTGGTAAAGTCTACTCCAAGGTGCTGGAAAGGAGGGTTCGGCCGATAGTCGAACCTCGGGTTGAAGAGGAACAATGCGGATTCCGTCATGGTCGTGGAACAACGGACCAGCTCTTCACTCTCGCAAGGATCCTGGAGGGAGCCTGGGAGTATGCCCAACTGGTCTACATGTGTTTTGTGGATCTGGAAAAGGCGTATGACCAGGTCCCCCGGGAGATATTGTGGGAGGTGCTACGGGAGTATGGGGTGAGGGGGTCTGTTCTCAGAGCCATCCAATCTCTGTACGACCAAAGTGAGAGCTGTGTCCGGGTTCTCGGCAGAAAGTCAGACTCGTTTCAGGTGAGGGTTGGCCTCCGCCAGGGCTGCGCTTTATAAAACTTTTTATTGCAGACCCAGGTCCATACAAACACACAATACAGCATAAAAAACATAAAAGAGATACAAAAATACACAACAACTACACATCAACCTATAGGATATACAGGCTATTGCACCAATGCTGTCTTAACCTGGAAGTGTATCTATAACAGCTTTTCACAGGGCTGACTAGAGCTTCAATTATGTGGTTCTCTGACTTGTCCAGGCGACACATGAAACTAAACATCAGCTGTCTTAAGAGTGCCTCACAGGTCGGCACTCTAGTGGACACAAACAAATGACTGGCACTATGCCACCTAGGGACACGGAGCAGCAGCCTCAGTGCATCATTGTATGCTACCTTGAGCCTCTGCATACTCTTTTTCTTATAGTTAGACCACAATTGAGCAGTGTATAGCGGTGTGATGTAAGTTCTAAACAAAGAACACTTCACAGAATCAGAGCACATGGAAAACTTCCTTATAAGCATGTTAGCCTGAGAGTACATTTTACAGCGCTGTCGGTAAAGGTCTTTGTCATCTGTCCAGTCATCAGATATGACATGACCTAAATATTTAATTTCCTCACACACAGTAAGAGCACTATCTGACAAATAAAAGGTCGGAAATTTGATTTCCTGTCCTCATCGCTTCTAACTATCATTATGTGACTTTTCTTAGCATTATACTTTATGTCATAATCAAGGCCATACTGAGAGCATACCTTCAGCATCTGCTGCAGCCCAGCACTATATGGACAGAGCAGGACCAGGTCGTCTGCATACATAAGATGATTAACAATATTTTTGCCCACAAGACAGCCGGTTTTTAACCTATTTAGCTGATTTGATAATTCATCCATATAAACATTAAATAAAATAGGAGACAGAATTCCTCCTTGCCGCACTCCGTTACTAACACAAAATGGAGCAGATACAACATTATCCCATTTAACCTGAAATGTTTGGTGGGCATACCAAAACGCTAAAATTCTGACTAAAAATTTAGGGGCACCTCTATCTACCAATTTTTCAAACAATCGTTCATGATTAATTCTATCAAATGCCTTTGACGCATCAATAAAACATAGGAATACAGATGAATTTAGACCTGTGTACCTGGACACAATCTCTTTAAGAGCATAGATACACAGGTCAGTTCCATGTTTTCTTTTGAACCCAAACTGATTGTCAGTAGTAAGGACATACATTTCTAGCTTTGTTAACAATATTCTCTCCAGTACTTTTGACAAGGTACTGGCTAATGCAATTGGTCGATAATTGTCAATACTATTGAGCTTACCAACCTTGTCTTTAAGCACAGGTACTAACATTACAGACATTATAGCATTTGGCAGAACACCATGAACCAGACAACCATTAAAGCACATGGAAAGCAGAGGGCAGAGCTTATGGCTGGCATATTTTAGATGTTCTGCAGTAATACAATCCATACCGCATGCTTTATTGTTATCCAACATATTATGGGTCAATGACGTATAAGGATTTTCAACAGGCCAATTTTAAAATACAATAAATAGGATTTTTTATTGCATTTGTTCAAACATTAACAATGTTGTGTATAAATTAATTTATATAAAACAATTATTTAAACTGATTTTAGTGTTTTTTCATGTTCATGAATTGGCCATGACCTTTAAAAATGTCATGTGGTGCGACCGTGAATTATTTAAAAGTGAACATATATCCTTCACCTGTTTACATTTATTTTACAAGTGCTCAGTAATATGAAGTCTGTAGAAACAAATTAGTTCGATTTCTTCTGAAATTATATAGTTGTTGATATTTGTTTTTGTTCTATAACATCACAGTCACCTACCTACATGTGGTTAGCATACACATTTTTCCTGTGAATTACACAAAAGTGAAAAAAGATGTCTAAACAATATAATTCCCTTCAGCATACTTAATCAGCGATTAATATTTTAGGCTCAGAAATTAAATATTGCATTTTTATTTTAATACAGTTATTGCCATTTCTGGTCGCACCGCATGATGTGTGGTCGCACCAAATGATGGGGCAACCACATATTGTCAAAAATCAATAGATTAGGAAGCAATAAGTTGCATGCAAAAATCTAAAAAAAAATGTATTCAAATCAAACTGATTTTTCAGTGAAGGCAAACATTTCATTTTCATTTCCATACCATTTTCATTAAAAAAAATTCAACCGCTTAAGAGAATAGACCATTCTGTTGGCATCTTGGAAATATTTTATGAAAGATTCAAAGAACAACAAGGATTGTTGGAGAGAACAACCCTGAACATCCAGAGTTCCAGAGTAGGAAAGAACAACAAACACAACACATTTTTAAAACCTAAAATTGATCATCTATCCATAGTGTGTGTGTCATTGCACACATTGGCTTTTGCTGCTCTAGCCGCTGGCCACTCCCCCAGAGGGGGGACCAGAGAGAGAGCAGCGGAGCTTTGGCAACTAAAATGTGAGACACCTCAGGCCCACAAAAATGTGATAAGTAGCACTACTTTGGACTATCTTTGAATAAACAAATAACAATTCCCGAATTTAAGGACGTTTCAGAATCCCACACATGCAAAGCTACCAGACACTGTTTTTGAGTCACATTGTTGTCCATGTTTGGGGGGGAAGGTAACCTGCACGCCATATGCAGAACGCTTTATAATAAACGCTTTATAAAAAAAGCCATTTGCCAACACTAAATATCAAGCAAAATCCAGACACTATATAGTATTGAATTGCTGTGAGCTGTAGCCTATAGTCACCACTTCTAAACATAGGCAGACCATAACGTAATCTCTGAGATTATTCCTTCACAGCACTGTGCAATGCGAGAAAATGTAAGAGCTCAACCGGGCAGACACATCAGTTTTCATCAGACTCACCCCGGGTTAATTAAGTCTACTAATAACTAATAATATTACCGTCGCCAAAATACCCCCGCGAATCAAATCCCATACTTCACGTTAACCGTCAAGCCACTAAACCTGTATGCAAGTGAACACCTCTGCGGAAATGTTAAATTCGTTAACGATTATACGACACGAGATCGAGAGAGAGAGAGAGAGATAGAGCTCTGCAGGTGGGTAGGGCACTGCCATGAGTCCATGACGCTAATGTATGATTTCTCCACATTTTCATTGTGATATTTTGTGATAACATTCTGAATCTGCAACGTTCTCTGTCATGTTAATCAGTTAATTAGTAGTAGGGTATACAGTGGAGTAGCATATTGAGTGGTTTGGGGTCCTTCTGTAACTTATTTTGGGGTAGGCTACAATTTGGTTTTGATGAATTCTACAAGCAGCAATACCAAATATCTTTTCTCCTGGCAAGGTACTCTGCTCTTGCTGTAGGGTCGGAAATGACGCGTTCCCTGTGACAGGCAGTCTTTTAAAATGGCATCTGATAAAATGGATTCAAATAATATAGTATTACATGAAAAAAATCGTGAAAAGCCTTAAAATCTTGTTTATAGAATATTAAAATGAATTACTATTTGTATATAAACCATCAAAAGAATAGAAGAGTACAAAACCTGTCAATATAAGATGTATATTAGTCTTGGAAGGCATGATTCAATGGTCGCACCACATGATTTTTGGTCGCACCCCATGATTTTTTTTAATTCAGTCAAAATTTACAGGCACAGCATTGGACACCTAAATAAAACTAGCTAGTTTCTCGTGAAAGGGCACTATGACATTTTCTATCAAACTATCAATTTGTAAATATAAATTAACACTTATTGTCTTTTTGAGGTCATACCACATGACGTCCAAAAGTGGAAACTACATACCAGCCATTCAAAAAGTTTTATTCTTCAAAATATGAGAGAGGGTTATAAACCTGCTTGTTGCTTTCAAGTGTCCTTGGCAAACTGACTTATGATGCAACTTCCTGTCTTTCAGTGGAATTCAAAATAAAAGCTCAAAAATACTAATTTCTTGATGGTCGCACCGCATGATATTTCGTAAAATGTACATACTCGGACAAAGTGTGTTTGTATATTATGACAGAAATATCAATACAAGAGCACTGTTATATTATATAGGACTACAAAACACTCTAGAAATTATGCCAAAAATGGCAGAAAATACATTTTAATACATAATGAGCAAATTTCCAGAAGTTTCTAAAATAGCAGTCATGCCTGACCGGTCGCACCACATGATATTTTGACACTTTCAGTAACAAAAAAATTAGAAATGCCATATGATTTTTGAAAAATTGATGTGGTTACATAAAGGGGAGAAACACTAAATATAAATTATGTTTTTTTTATAAATCTAGACCATTTTTAACTGGAGAAATTGCAGTCGGACAGTAAATTTAGGCATCATGTCATTGACCCTCAATAGCATCATAAATGTCTAATGCCCTAACGATCATATCTGCTGAGAAATTAATATGTTCATGATTGATTTTAACTGAATTACTTTTAAGACAATTAAACAGGTCACTGTAGTGCTTACGCCAAAGCTCAGCTATTTTTTCTGGGCCACCAACCCCTTCAATATCAACCGGTAAGGTTGTTTTATTATTATTCATTACTTTAACCTCCTTCCAAAAGTCATTAAGGTTATTATTTGTCACCAATCCTGTTTGTAACATTTATGGACAGGATATCAAGGCGTAGTCGGGGTGGGGAGGGGTTGCGGTTCTGTGGGCTGGGGATCTCATCGCTGCTCTTTGCAGATGATGTGGTCCTGATGTCATCATCGGCCTGCGACCTTCAGCACTCACTGGATCGGTTCGCAGCCGAGTGTGAAGCGGTCGGGATGAGGATCAGCACCTCTAAATCTGAGGCCATGGTTCTCAGCAGGAAACCGATAGAATGCCTTCTCCAGGTAGGGAATGAGTCCTTACCCCAAGTGAAGGAGTTCAAGTACCTTGGGGTTTTGTTCGCGAGTGAGGGGACAATGGAGCGGGAGATTGGTCGGAGAATCGGCGCAGCGGGTGCGGTATTACATTCAATTTATTGCACCGTTGTGATGAAAAGAGAGCTGAGCCAGAAGGCAAAGCTCTCGATCTACCGGTCAGTTTTCGTTCCTACCCTCACCTATGGTCATGAAGGCTGGGTCATGACCGAAAGAACGAGATCCAGGGTAAAAGCGGCCGAAATGGGTTTCCTCAGGAGGGTGGCTGGCGTCTCCCTTAGAGATAGGGTGAGGAGCTCAGTCATCCGTGAGGAGCTCGGAGTAGAGTCGCTGCTCCTTTGTGTCGAAAGGAGCCAGTTGAGGTGGTTCGGGCATCTGGTAAGGATGCCCCCTGGGCGCCTCCCTAGGGAGGTGTTCCAGACACGTCCAGCTGGGAGGAGGCCTCGGGGAAGACCCAGGACTAGGTGGAGGGATTATATCTCCAACCTGGCCTGGGAACGCCTCGGGATCCCCCAGTCGGAGCTGGTTAATGTTGCTCGGGAAAGGGAAGTTTGGGGTGCCCTGCTGGAGCTGCTCCCCCCGCGACCCGATACCGGATAAGCGGACGAAGATGGATGGATGGATGGACGTGTAATTACAGGTTCTGATGGTAGTTCACTGCAAAAAGCTGAACACACCAAATACATTGGATTTTGGCTAGACTCTGAGCTCTCATTTAAGTATCATATTGATTATATTTTAAAAAGATTCAACTTTGGTATTGCTGTTCTCTACCGCTCAAGAAAATGCTTCTCTCTACTGTTAGAAAGAAACTTGTGCAACAACTTATTTTCCCAAATATGGACTATGCTGATGTTGTATATCAGGTTGCACCCAGCACTAATCTTCTCCCTCTCAATGTTGTTTACAACAGAATCTGTAGATTTGTTCTTGGATGTCCTTTCACAACTCATCATTGTATTATGTATGAAAAACTTGCTCTACCCTTGATGCTATTAGTGGTTCCCCGCACTAATTTTAAAACTAGAGGGGATCGGTCATTCCAAGCAGTGGCTCCTAGGCTGTGGAATGACTTGCCTCTCTCGCTACGTTGTGTGGATTCTGTCGAATCTTTTAAAAAGCAACTGAAGACTCTGCTTTTCAAGCAGGCTTTTACTTAGTCGATGGGTTTTTTATGGTTGTTTGTTATATTTTCTATTTGTATTTCAATGTGCTCGTATTGTGACTTCTTGTGTTGAATTGCATTTCATTGTGAAGCACTTTGTGATTTTTATCTGTGAAAGGTGCTATACAAATAAATTTTACTTACTTACTTACTTACCCTCACCCTCAATAAGAAGACATCAGCATTGGTTGCATTTTATTTATAAATTTATACATTTCAATTACCCTAGTTATCTAAAACAGCTTATGGTACCCTTTTCCTCTAACTACCATTTGAGACACAACTTTTTTTTCTGTCCCTGCTGTATCTTTCACTACAGCTAAGAAAGCCTTTAGGTTTAAAGCCCCCTCAGATTAGAATAATCTACTACAGCACGGGTCTCTGGGACCCCCCCGTGCCAGAGAAATGACATTGCATAGTACACGAGGGTCACCGGGGGACCCGAAGATCAACTCCAGGCCAATGCAAAAACGTCAAATAAACTGAACGGGTCCTGGGGACCCGAAGGACAACACAAGGGTTAGGATGTTGTAAATATCTTCTTTGGTTGAGTCAAAGCTTGTGCCCTCCGTGTAAATATATAACAAAACTAGTCTATAGCACTGTGTGTTCTTGTTACACTGTAACAAATACCTAAAGGTGTGTGTTGGTGACTGCATGTTTCTCACCCAGCATTTTGACAGTGTGTCGGTGACTCTGGTCTCTGCGGCTGCTTTGTGGACGGAGACACAGTGTCCGTCCAATCAGGCTGTAGACCAGTCCCAGGATGCAGAGGGGTACCAGGAAGTACAAGTTGGAGAGTATCATCATGGCCGACAGCAGGCCGGAGGAGACGGCGTAGTGTGTGCAGCGGCACTCTCTCTTGTCAATCTCTCCTCCATCAATGCCTTCCTCCCTTCCTCCTCCCTCATCTTCTTTCATTTTATTTTGCCGCTCTCCCCCAACTTCCATCCCTCCTTCCTTTTCACCTCCTCCCTCATCTGCTTGTTTCATTTTTCCTCCATCTCCTTGTTTCCCCTCATCTCCTTCTTCCACTCCCACTTCTCTCTCTCCTTTCTCTCCAAACCATTTTAACTCCTCAACCCTTTCATCCCACCCCTTTTTCTCTTTTTCTCCCAACTTCATACCTTGTAATCTTCCATCCATTGAGGCCACGTGTCCACTTCCTCTTTCCCCTCCACCTGTCACCAGTCTTCCCTGTTCTCCTTCCCCGCCTGTCCACCCTCCGTCCTCCCTCCATCCGCCGAGCCCCAGCTCCTCTCCCCCAACGTCCTCCACTCCGACCATGAGCAACACTGGTGCTGCGCTGACGGCCGCGCCCAGCCAGAGGCAGCCAATGAGAGCCCTCGTTCTGCGCCGTGTCACCAGGGTCTTGGCCGTGATAGGCCAGCAGACGGCCAGGTACCTCTCCAGGGAGAGGAAGGTGATATGGAGGATGGTGCAGAAGGTGCAGCACTCTGAGAGGAACATTGTCAGCTTACAGGCAAGGTCTCCTAAGGGCCAGGGTCTGGGCCTCCACAGCTGCAACAGACATTTTTTTTACTTTTATTCCACTTCATAGTACAGCAGATAGCAAAAAAATATTTTGAAATCCAGAAATAAGTCATTTTTTTAGTTTATTAGTTGCAAAGAAACTCCAGCAGTTATATCTTATTTTTTTAAATAGATCTTTTCGGAGTAGCGCAATTTTAAATTTTATTTTTTTATATTTTTTTGTGTGTGATGAATTGTGTTAACTGTAAAATTTTAATATGATTTGTATTTTCAAATGTTGTGTAATGTCAAGTAATGTCTTTGTGCGTATGGTGTGTAATGTGATGTCGTAAATTGTATTGTCACATGATTGATTGTAGGACCCGAGGAAGAATAGCTTTTTGCTTATGCTGAAGCTAATGGGGATTCAAATAAAACAAACTGCCTAACTTGCAAATAATATAAAGTGTAACAGTAGGTACTGTTTTTGTACTAGACCATCTTCAGGCAAAATTAATTTGAGTTTTACTCCAACTTCTGAGCTGCTTGTCTCACGTTGTAGATCCCATGAAAATCCCATTAGCCACGTACATTTTAAAGGCATACCATGCAGTTTCTATTTTTGTCAAACAGCAACCCCTAGAGTCACTGTGAAGTACTTGTATTTAACGTTAACTTTGCTGCTTTTTAGCTCTCACCAACGAGGGAAAAATGAGAAACTGACTGAGTGAGGAACCGGACAAGAGTCCCATTCGGTCAGTTTCTCGTTTTCTTTTCCTTGACTCTTCCGACCGTGCTTTCTTAGTTTTCTTCGTTGACTCTGCCATGATTCACGTCTGAAATGTGTGCTAGCGTCTTCCATAGAGGCTGCTTCTTATATGTTGTTGATGTATGTGACGTTGTGCCATAAGGCAAGTCGTGATTCTCAGGAGAATTGGCGGGGCGCCACCTCTCAAACCTGCATTGCTGGTTTTGCCTTGCTATCAGGATGATTCGGCCTACTACGAGTTTGTTTACAATCTAAATTACTTCGAAGCTGTTATATCAAGGTACAAATCTTGCATAGTGTGCCTTTAAAATGGCAGCCATCTTGATTTTTGCGTGAGGGGAATAGGAACAGGGACATTGATTTCCTTTGCCAGAGCCAGAAAAATAACTACAAAAATGGCGACAAGCATGTATGATTTTGACACAGCTGTACAGAATGACATACAGAATTACTCATATGTGTCAACTGCACCAGGCAACCGCTACCACAGCTTCTATGTCAACTGAAAATGATGTTAAGGGTGAATGAATCGCTCACTATTGATTGGTTCAGTCAAGAAAACAGCGCAGAAAGAAGAATTGAAGAACAATCATTTTGTAACCATAGAATATTGTTTATTCACTTACTCAATCATATCATGTGATCCTCCATTGCGATTGTGCAGAGGAAATGACATGACAATGATCTAAGATCACTCTGGGTATGACACAACGCTTAACGAGTAATAGGAGAAAACTTAATTTGCCAGCAGGGATTTCAGGGGAAGACACAAGGGCTTGTTTAAATCACTATTAGAACACAATTGATGTGTGTGTGTGTGTGTGTGTGTGTGTGTGTGTGTGTGTGTGTGTGTGTGTGTGTGTGTGTGTGTGTGTGTGTGTGTGTGTGTGTGTGTGCGTGTGCGTGCGTGTGTGTGCACCTTATACAGATCCAGAGGCAGCAGTAGGAGTATCAACAGATCGCTGACAGCCATGCTGCTCAGGTAGAGGTAGGTTGAACTTCTCATATGAGGTCGGAGCCAAACCACCAGAATTGTTAGTATATTTCCCAGAAGGCCGAAGAGCATCAGTGGAATGTAAATGACAGTCACACACACTAGAATATGAAATATGAGGTATGTTTTATCAGAATCATTTATATTTAATGACACATTGTCAGCCATGAAACTGAAAAATATTTCTTTTTAGAATTTTACTGCACCATGCAATTAGAATTACTCTAGAACAGCTAGTCTGTTTTGTTAATTTAAAAGAACAATTTGACATTTTGGGAAATATGCTTGCCTGGCTCCGTCAAAGAGTAAAAGAAAAAAATCCATGGCAGCCACTTATTAACATGTTATATCTCCAACAACCGAAGTTCATAAACAACATGTTGTGGTTTTTTTTGCAGGTTTAAGTGCCGAACCCTTTATACCCTTTATCTCTCGCCCGATATTTCCTGACTATCTCTACACTGACTATCAAACAAAGGCAAAATACAACAACAAACAACACAACCACTGTTTTCCAACAGAGCCCTGGTTGTCTCGATCTCCTCATGTAACTCTCGGCAAGAAAGCAAATAAGCATTGTTCCCAAAATGTTGAACTATTCCTTTAATTTCAAAGGAAAGAGGAAAACGATCTAGTGGTGGGGTTTTGAATTGTACTGTCCAGAAATCAAAATTCCCTTCGCTCAAACAAGATCAAAGTCAAAGGGGACACTACATCACTTGCAGCCCCACTTTGTGATTGTTTTTTTTTATTTCTAAAATCTTGCCTGGTGCAGTTTTAAACTTCAATTAAACATTATGCAAAAGTACTTTTTCTTTTTTAGCTATTGTTTTTTTACCCACCTAACTCAATCAATCCAAACATAGGTTCCTCCCGCTGGCACTCTTGGTTCGAGCAGTCCTCCAGGAATCTAGATGCGAGGCCACAGTTTTCATCTTCACAGCCACTGCCCATGTCTCCCAACTCTGTGAGATCCATGATGACGCAGGGTGGGGTTAGACGGAAGAAATAAAAGCGAAGAAATCGGCAGGGGGGAAGAGATTTGTGTGTCCCCCAGGTTACAGGGTGCAGAGGTGACGCACAGCGATGGATTTCCTATGGCGCTCAATCACAGCTAACACTGACGGGGATGGTCGGGGTGAAAAAGTGCCGTCTAGCCAGAACAAAAAGGAAAAAACATGCACGCATTTACAAGAAATCAAACATACAAATGCATGTAATACTGTACATACTCTACATATTATTTCCAAATCCCTCAAAAAAATGAAAAAACTGCTGCACAGATATGTAACACATATTAAATATCAAAACAGTTAAGGTCCATATATCAAATATTTAAATGCTATTTCATTCCAAACTACTTTTGTTATTTTCTATCACTTAAACCATCAATATCAATGATAATGAATCCATTTGTTATTTTTACATTTTTGCACCCACCCACAAAACAATCTAAACCTAAAACTGTATGCAGCTATAAACAATTGTATTCACAGACAACACATGCAAACTTAGACGCAGGGAAAATAATATACTCACTAATTGAGAGGAGCTTCAGTGCCTGGTGTATCTCTCTGCTGTGATCACACACTTGCTTTGGCCAGACTTACACACATACACACACACACACACACACACACACACACACACACATATCTATCTCTCCCCTCACTCACTCTCCCCTCTTATCCCCCCTCTCTCTCTCTCTCTCTCTCTCTCTCTCTCTCTCTCTCTCTCTCCCTCTCCATCTCATGTTTTACTGTCTGCATCCTGTACACTTAAAGGTGCATTGTGTAAGATAAGGCCAGATGTTTAGTTTAGTAACTACAGTAACTAACATTATCAACAGAATGTAAAACTGTTTTTACGGTATGTCAAATACGTCTACAGTATAGAAAGATATCCACTATTTTCATTGTACATGGAATCATACAACGAAATTCTGAGAGCTCTTCTGTTCAGTGAAAGACAGTTAATAAAAAGTGCAAACCAGTTAAAAATAAAAACAAGATATCACATACATTCAGGGCATAATATTTAAATAAATACCTAAGAATTGCACATGAATGAGCGGCAGTGATCAGATGAATATGGAATATTTGAGTTATGATGTCGGAGAGTTTATCCCAGCACCACATTGATTAAAATAGTAACATATCAGTTACGTCAGATCAGATGCACGTAAGACAGACAACTAAAAACATGAGGCTCCGAGGCGTCCTGTATGGACAAGCCTTTAGTTTATATGATGCATGAAAAAGTGAACTTTTGACATTAATAGCTGTCAAGACATTTCACTCAGAATAAATGATAACTTTGTTATGGTGCTAGTGGAACAGTCAGGGATCACTGTGATTCATCATCTGAGGACCAAGGAATGTCTGCACAAAATTCCATGGCAACCCAACCACGATTTGTTATGTTTTCAGATATTTCATTGTGGACTAAAGTGGGGAACTAACCACGCAACTGCCGTATCCATCACTAGAACCAGGTTAATAGCATGAATAAAAATCATGAATTGAAATTTCACCCACTATGGTGTAAAACACCTTTAAAGTTGACATTCAGAACTTTAACCTTGTTTACTGTGAAATCATAAGCCTAATGCTGCAGTATCAATAATTCAATTGTATACGGTCCCGTGAAATCGTACAAGTTACAATTCCAGTCATGTAATCCCATCGGCTTTATAAACTTGTCATCAGTATTAAAGATGCAGTAGGTAAGTCTTATAAAACTAACTTTCTGTCATATTTGCTGAAACTGACCCTATGATCCAGTAGAACTACATGAATTATGTAAGACAGCTCCTCTGGCACCTCCTACAGCCTGTAGTGCCATTGGCAAAATTCCACCGCTCCCGGTCGATTTTCTCCAATCAGGGCCACAGGGGTGGTCTATCTGCCTGTCAATCACTGCTCAGACACACGCGTTCTCCCCTCCCCCCTCCCCGCGCACGAGCTGCAGAAAAGTTTTCCAAAACTCTGTGAATATTGGAGTGGCTTTTCAGAGGTGGCGTGGCTGCAGGATTTTAAAGATCTGAAGAACGATGCAGAGCCACATTTCCTCTCGACAGGTAACATAATTACCATGAATGATTTATCTTTCACTTGGTTATTAGTAGTCAAAAGTCCACAAAGCTATCTTGGTTAGGATGATAGTAACGTTAGCACAGTGGTCGGTCTGATGTGAGGCTGAAATGGCAACGGTAGCCTGCTAGTTAGCATCGTTTTACTGTTGGTGAGTAAAGTTAACGTTGTGTTAGTGTTTTAGTTATTGAAGATGTTGTCTGTCTGACATGCCGGCAGGCAGTTCTGTCAAACACCGTTGTGTGGGAGGGGCTTAGGCCGGTTACACACTGCACGCGTCGCGCGAGCGTGTCAGCTGCGTGGCGTGTGCGTTTATATTTCGGCTCCCATGTTAACAGGTTAGAGCTTACACACTGCCGGCGTGAGACGCGCGTCTCAGGCGCGGCTCGAGACGCGCCTGAGACGCGTGCCTGCTAGAAATAGAACCGACTCCTATTTTTCACGCGAGACGCGAGCGTGTTGGAAGCGTTTCTAGGCAAAATAGAATAGGAAAATATGTTTATATGTCATTTAGACACGAATGCATATTAATAAAAGACATCTTGATGTTTGAAAGTCCAGGTTTTGACATCAATGTAGATATAAATGTAATACAAAATTTCAGAGAAAATATTTTCAAATGTTGCACTGGTCATACAGAACGAAATATTCTGTAACATTTTTTGCAGTCAATACTGCCGATGTGGTCTTGCTTTAATCAAATCAGTAAGCTATATAAGGGTAGTAGGATTGATAGGCTACGATAACAACGTGAGTGACGGTCCAACATCAGATATATAGGCTCTTTACAGCTAAACAGACAGCCCACTTACCCATTTTTCAGTTTGAATCCGTCGGCACTATGTCCCAAGATCAGCCCTCCCTGTACCTAGCAGTGGGAGCAGCGCCGCGTCCGACACGCTTCTGGTGTGTAGGACACAGAAAAATCCACGCAGCTGACACGCAGCTGAGACGCAACAGAAACGCCACGCTCGCGAGACGCGTGCAGTGTGTAACCGGCCTTAGGAGACTGTTTGGGCTGCAGCAGAAAGGGAGGAGGGACTGAGAAGTTGTTGATGTTCAAATTTTTTGGCAAAGTCTTGGCTCTTCACAATCTTACCTACTGCAGCTTTAAGTAAAAACAATTGAAAATGTGACACTACTCATTATCTGTCCAGCTGACTTTAGATGGCTGCAGGATTGAATCAATGCGGAACAGAAACGCAGTTTAGATACGTGATGATTTGTGACGTGATTTTTGGATTTTTTCTGTACACTGAAATTGCTACCTTGTGACAGTGATAGACAGCTTATGAATCTTTTTAGTTAAAAAAAAGAAATTCTGAAAATCTCAGTTCCTTAATACAACATTAGATCATATATGACACCATGAAGGCAAAAATCTTATAAATTTGATAAAAGGTATGACTATATACACCACCTACTGTAGCTTATTAACTTTGGTTGAAATATATGATAAGTCAGAGATCTTCAACAGGGGGTCAAGAACCCCTAAGGGGTCCTCAGAGTTACTGCAGGGGGGGCCACCAAATTGTTGTTTTTGAAAAGTTTTTTTCAAAAACTAAAAATCTTAAAATGAATCCAACATAGTTATACTAAACATAAACCAGCCCATTTGTGGAAAAAATCTAAAACCATTGATGAATTACTATTAAGGTAAGTATTCTATGCACTAAAATGTGTATATATATGTGTATAATAATAACATATATATATATATATATATATATATATATATATATATATATATATATATATATATATATATATATATATATTTATACACACATACAGTACTGTGCAAAAGTTTTAGGCAGGTATGAATGAATGCTGTAAACTAAGAATGCTTTCAAAAATGGAAGTGTTAATAGTTTATTTTCATCAATTAACAAAATGCAGTGAATGAACAGAAGATAAATCTAAATTAAATCAATATTTGGTGTGACCACCTTTTGCCTTCAAGACAGCATCAATTCTTCTAGGTACACTTACACATAGTTTTTGAAGGAACTTGGCAGGTAGGTTATTCCAAACATCTTGGAGAACTAACCACAGATCTTCTATGGATGTAGGCTTCCTCACGCCTACAACCATAGAACCCCACGCCCCCGCCTCCTCAGAAAAATCACCTTCCGCAATCTTAAATCAATTGATCCCCACCATCTCTCCGACCTGCTCTCCACCACTCTCCACCTGGACTCAACCCTCACCTCACCAGATGATGTCACAAACCACCTCAACTCCACCTTGTCTACCTCCCTCTACACTCTGGCCCCGCCACTTCAACCTGGACTTCCACTGTTGATGCCGATGACACCCAGATCTACCTCAGCACCAAATCCCCCCACAGTCCTCCCCTCTCCCACATCAACTCCTGTCTGTCAGCTATTAAAACCCGGATGCAACACAACTTCCTCAAACTCAACAGTGATAAAACAGAATTCCTCCTCATAGGCTCCAAATCCACACTCAGTAAAACCAATGACCCCACTCTCACCATCGATGGCACCATTGTCTCTCCATCTCCCCAGGCCAGCAGCCTTGGCGTGATCTTTGATTCCACCCTCTCCCTTGAGCCCCACATCCGTCATGTCAGTAAAACCTCCTTCTTTCACCTCCGCAACATCGACAAAATCAGACTCTCTCTCAAACCCCCCACTGCTGAAAGACTCATTCCCGCCTTCATCTCCTCCCGACTGGACTACTGCAACTCACTTCTCCTTGGCATCAGCTCTACCCACATCAAACGACTCCAACTGGTCCAGAACGCGGCCGCCCAACTGATCACCCACACCAAATCCTGGCACCACATCACTCCAGTCCTAAAACAACTCCACAGGCTTCCCATCTCCCACCGGATCACCTACAAAATCCTACAAAGCCCTCCACCATCTGGCCCCCTCATACCTCACTGACCTCCTCTCCCCCTACCAACCCTCACGGTCCCTCTGATCCACCTCAGTCGGTTTTCTCTCCATCCACAAGTCCAACCTCTGAAGTTTTGGGGACAGAGCATTCTCCAGGGCAGCTCCCAGGCTCTGGAACTCCCTCCCCCAAGAGATCCGCACCTCTGAGTCCCTCACCATCTTCCAGTCCAGCCTCAAGACCCATTTCTTTACCTCTGCCTATCTATAGCCCCACACCCCCCTCCCTTTTCATCTGTGCCTGAATCTTTGTTTTGTCTTGTTTCTGTTTTCTACCTTTCCCTGAAGCACTATATAAATTAAATGTATTATTATTATTATTATTATTATTATTCAAATCCTTCTGTCTCTTCATGTAATCCCAGACACACTCGATGATGCTGAGATTAGGTCTCTGTGGGGGCCATGCCATCACTTCCAGGACTTCTTTACACTGAAGATAGTTCTTAATGACCTTGGCTGTATGTTTGATGATGGTATTGCCTGTGTTTCTCAGTATATATATATATGTATATATATATATATATATATATATATATATATATATATATATATATATATATATATATATTAAGGGACCTCTGATCCGTCTCTCTCAGTTAAGGGTTCCTTGTCTTAAAAAACGTTGAAAACCTGTGATGAGTGATCAGTTCTCATGCTGGCCACTACTTGGAAATGTTGGGGTGTGTAAATGTCTCCTTGATTCAAAAAATCTTTAGCTCGCCGGCCTCAGCATCAGGAAGTATTTCGTGATATCAGGTCTGGCAACAAATTGCTTGGATGGAGTTTTTCAAAAAAGTTTAGAAGAGGTTCTGTCCACTTTTAGGCATTGCGGCAGATTGAGGCTGCAATGTATTCATACATTGCCAAGTCCTATATGTGTGTGATTTAATACAGCCTGTTTGTGCAGTGCTAAATAAAAAGTCGCATCATATTGTGTTTTTTATTTTTGGGTTTTATTTTTTTGCCTATTAACCTAACCTAATATTTCTAAAGTATGAGAGGAAACCGGAGCACCAGAACCTGTCTGTGAGGATCAACGCTCACCAGTGATGGTGCTCAGAAAAGGGGAATAGATAAGAATGTTCAGGCATTTAAATGAAGGGGGAAAAAAAAGAGAGAAAGAAAGAGGGACAGTAGAAGAGTGGGGTGTGGACCGGGAATGCTGTAGTTTGGCCATTTAATGCGCCCTGGGCAGCAGCTTGTTGCGCTCCAGGTTTTGTCCCACAGATGCTTCCTCTGTGGAAATGGCTGGAAAGAGGGTCATCTGCCCAGTGCCCAATCTTGGCAAGGACTCAACAGGCTCTTTGTGTTTTTTCGCTGCCTGCTGCTTTCTGAATCGGGCTTTCAGGGGTTTATCCTCTGTTCTGGAAAACTGATGGAGGGAATTGCCCTCTGCCACCTTATGCCTGGAGTACATTGTGGCCATTGGCTGGATTGAACTCATTAACTCGTAGGTAGGCACCATGTACTTTATGTTTATGTAGGCATGCTCTCCTCCGTGGAGCTCAAACAGCTCCAGAGTCTCCTTGATCAGGTCACCAATGTTCACTCTATTCTGCTGGCCGTATTCAATGCCATCTCCAGAGTTGATGTTCATGTTCTTGAAGATGTTACAAATGGGGAGGATCTGTCTGTAGTAGGGCACCAGAGCCTCTCCCACCATGTCTCCAGACAGCACCAGATGCTGCAGAACTTTCAGGGTGGTGCAGATCACCTGACGGTTCCTCGTGTTCAGGGCGTTCTTGATCGGCATGATGAGCTGGGGAATGACGGGGCGGATCTTGGGGCCTCCGTGCTCCAGCATGTCATGTGTTCCCTGGCGGGCGAAGAACTCGTAGGGATAAACAGTCTCCCGTAAGCCATCAAAGAACAGAGGGCAGGTAGTGGTGGTAGTCCAGCGTCTCGATCTCCACCTGCCATTTAATGCGGTTGCCTTTGGCGTCATGCTTCAGCGCCGTCGGGAACAATCCGCGGTCGTAGAACTTGCGAAAGGTAGTTGGTTTGAAAGGGCGCTCCCGAAAAGCCCCTGCAGCCGGGGGACCCATCACCACGTAGTTCTTCATAGTGGCCTTCATGGTGAAGCCTTGTGTTTTTAGCTCCATCTTCTTCCTCAACAACATCTTGTCTTGTAAAATGATCAGTCAAATTCAAACTGAAAATGGAGAGCAATGCGAGATTAGATAATCCTTTATAATGTTGTATGTTGCTATCAATCACAGATGACGGTGACACAATGGTGATCTTATGTTGCTAACTAGATCAATCGTTTGTTTTAGTTTTCATAGATTAAGGTTTTAGTTTTACAGTAGCTTTTGTTAGCGTATAATGTCTCAGAAGTATGTACACATAAATACATGGTTGGATCACTGAATAGGAATGGCCTTGATGATATCTTTAAGGAAATCTTTTTGTTACTTTAGCGTCCGATTTAAAGCAATTGCGGCACAGCGCCATCTTGTGTCTAGTCAGTTCAATAAAAAACTAAAACTGAAATGATTTGCGTTCCTTTTTATTTGATTTTGATTCATTTATTAACCTGTCAATATTTGTTTGGGTTTCAGATGACTAAAAATGTTTTTCACTGCTTTTTTCCTTTTAGTTTACTACAATCACCCTGCTTCTTCCCCAACACAGTACAGTTGTACAAAACATAAAAAGTCAAGTAAAAAGCCGCTGTAAAGTGTGTCTTACCTTTCCGATGGGTTGTGTTGGAATGAGACTGGAATTCCGTCTTCCTGTAGATACATTCAGTGTTCCATGGTGATGATGTGTCACAATCAGACAGAACAGAACATACACTGTTCTAGTTCTACTGTCAGTTCTACTGCTTTTTTTTAACACCAGTGGAATGTAACTAGCACTAACTCAAGTACTGTACTTTATTACAAATTTATGGTACTTTACTTAACCTTTTCTTCTTGTGTTACTTTTTACTTCTATTCCACTACATTTGAGAAAAAATATAACTGTACGCACCACATTTATTTGCAACTGAAATGAGTCATTAGAGGATCCAAAAATCTTACAAATGAAAACAGAGCTTTATGGGGGAAAAGTATTTGATACAGTGGATATATATATATATATGTATAGCCTATTTATATATTTATATACTGTATATACCTGTAGTGTTATATTCTGTATAGTATTCAGTCTGATTAAACATAAGATGCTGACAACCGAGTTATAGTGGAGCAGATAAGTGCCATTTTTTAGGGAAATCGTTCACTTGTTGATACAAGCACCAAAATTGGCACAATTACTCAGTGGATAGTGCTCTTTCAAAAAAGTACGTTAGCCATCGCAAAAAAACATCATGTCAGCCGCGGCGGCCATTTTACTTTCCGCCATAGCCAAATTATGTATATTGCATGATATCTCCTGAACAAAACATTCAATTGCGTAAAGGATGATGTCTAGCCCTATGTTTTGATGGTCAACGATTACAATGATACCACACACAACATAAATGAAGGCTTCTAGACAGCTGTGGTGGCCATTTTGGATTCCGCCATAACCAAATTATGTATTTTCAATCATATCTCTTGAACCAAACATGATAAATCACGAGAGGTGATATTTACCCTTATGTTTTGAGGGTCAAGAATTACAATGAGCCCATATTCAACATCATAAACTATTTATATCATTAGTTAACTCTAATGTTGAGATCTAATGAGGTTGATGTAAATCATAAAATTATGAAATTTTAAGGAATTTCAGGTGACTTTGTGGGATATTTGAAAAAAGAGTAATGTTTTCCAAGTTAAAGTGTTTTAAAGCATGTAGCCTACCTTCTAAATGTAAAATAATGTAATTCAATTCACAAGGGTGCAGAGTGTGACCTGCTAGCTGCATGCTATCCACAACTATCCACAGTTTTGTACTTCTTTCTTGCTTGTTTTCTGCGAACATCCGCTACACCCGCCAGAACCTTTTGGACATCGGTGACTAGCACCAGATATCTATTTCAAGTGTCTTTCATTATATGCACAACATCCCAGACGACATAGCAAGACCGCTGGTTATGCTAAGGCTAAGAAAACAACCACACAAGCCACTTCTACTGAGCCTGTATCTCTCCAATGCCAGATCCCTGGTACATAAAATGGACAACTTGCAATTACAACTCGCTGGAAATCGCTATGTTCGTGACTGTTGTGTTTTGATTATCACTGAAATCTGCCTTCACCTGGGGATACCCGATGCTAGCATGCAGCTAGCAGGTCGCACTCTGCTTCGCTGGGACAGGACTGAGGACTGAGGACTTCGGTAAGAGCAGAGAAGGGGGGCTATGTATGTGAGAACTGGTGTATTAATGGGACAATTATAGATAAACACTGTTCCCCTGACCTTGAGTATATGTCTGGTTTTTCTACCTAGAGAGCTAACAGTAGTGATCGTCACGGCAGTGTATATTCTACCCAACGCCAATGTAAACACGGCCAATGCTGTAATAAAGGGAAGTGGGGGTGCAATAGGTCTGACTGAAGATCCATCAGCCCTAGGAAGGTGGATGGTATCTGGTCCTAAAATCAGCTGCTTGGTTTTGCAGTATGATGCAGCATCTGGAGCCAAAGAAGGCACAGAACAAACCAGCCACCATGAGCAGACCAAAGGAGCTCAAGTGTTGTTTCTTGATAAAATCCACAAGCAACAGTGTCATGAAAGATATGGGCAATCCTTTCAAGGAAGAGAGCCAGGATCTGTTTTCACTAGACACAAAGGATATTGCAAACCCAAGTGCAGTTGCATTGATTAATATGCACTATGAGAGATGCAAAACCTGGTTCCAACAGTTCATAAAAGGACTTGAATAAGAAGAACCCAAACTTTATGAGCCAATCAAGAATAACTTCTTCCATCAGGAACGAGTCTCTGTCAGTTCTTTGAAGAAAAAGGTGCTGAAGGAGGACGTCTTTCTCAACGGTCAAGCGGGGATTGCGTTCATAATGTTGCTCCGCTGCATGCTTGAAGTGACATGTCTTTAACATTCGCACGGCCGAGTAACCAAGTAATGTTAGAGCAATGGGTAACAACAGTGGCTAAATTATGTCTGATTTTTCAGAAACAAAAAACTTGGAAACAACAGACGACTCCTCTCTTGAGCACACGTTGTTCTGGCGTATCTCCGGTCTTTCTTCATCCTCCAACTTTCTTCTTGGTTCTTGAATGTGTAGTAGCAACCGGAGCCTCTCCCAGCTTAATGGACTATTATACTACCTAGCTAGCTAGCAGCTATAATGTTACCCAGCATGCTGTTCGGCGGTGTAAATTTGTAAATGTAAAATTATTAGTGTTAGAAGTACAAGTCACAAATAGTTGTGTGTTATGGTGTTTTATCCTGTTAAAGAGAGTTAGTTGTGGATGATTAATTGTTGTGTTATAAAGTTACTACCATGAGTGAGTTAACAGAGGTCCCGTTCTCAATTCACTCGCAGATTACTTTGACTGTACCGCTCTCTGCGGCAATGCATCGGTATTACGGTATATGAAAAATGTACATCATATGGGAAATTAATACCAGTATACGGTACAAATTGGTATACCACCAAACACTAATGACAGCGACCTGAAGATTTTAGAAAAGTTTGTGGTCATAATGTATGACAGATCCAGCGAAGCAGGAGGAGTAGATGAAGCCAGGTTGGACTTGTTTGCCAGAAAGCAAAGGCCATATGAAGCCATTCCTCCTACTCAAGCAGCATTGCTGCAGCATGTAAAGTATTCAGCCTACCAGGCAGGCTGCATCTGGAGTCAAGCCACTGTATGCCAGCCAGAAATATGGAGTCCTTCTGAGTGGGGATGGACCAAGAAAAGTGATCTATGGCAGATCTTCTGGACAGAGCTATCACCAATTGTAGAGAGCTGTCAGCAACTGACCAAATATGGATGCAAAGCAGAATGCTGTGGAAGATGTAAATGCTATCACTGTGGTCTTAAGGTGCTGACACATACGGCCAATTATCGGTCGTTGGACAGTCTGGCGAGGTCAGTGACTCGAGTCTTTTCAGTGTGTCCCGTGCTGTCGTCAGTCTGGGGGGCTGTCGGCGTTAATTTTGGCCGACCTGACATGTTCAGTCGGAGGCAGGACAGTCGGACTCACTCGGAAATGGGGAGCGGGATGAGGTGACTAGAGTCTCTCAAAATCTGATGAAGATCTTTTAAACTGACCTTTGTTGATCTGAAATGAAGACAGATTCAGCAACTGCACACACACACACACAAACACAGAGAGCCTATTTCTCTCTTAAAATGTTTTCAGAAATACGTTTCAGTGAACTATTTTTATTCTGAACGGCCGCCATGACAGTCTGGCTTTGAATTTCCGGAGAAAACAAACCCATGTGACGCGTTCGTCCAATCAGCTGCCAGTTTTCATTACTTGGGCAACATTACAGATTAGCTCCGCCTGCTGTTATAGAGATGTATTACGTCTTGTCTCGTCTTTTTGGTCTGTTCTGTGGCACTTTT
This sequence comes from Perca schrenkii, assembly GCA_025617405.1. Classification (NCBI taxonomy): domain Eukaryota; kingdom Metazoa; phylum Chordata; class Actinopteri; order Perciformes; family Percidae; genus Perca; species Perca schrenkii. Next base: position 24,134,676 of record CM046801.1, on the reverse strand, counting down.
TGGAGACTTGGGAGACTGATCATTTCGACTGGCTTTTCTGTCAACGGTCGGCCGTCGGCTATATGTGTAAGCAGCTTTACCTGTACAGCACTGTGCAGCTGTAAGTGCCAGGACTAGCAATGTTGGCTTTAATGAGCATGAATATAATCACCCACAAATACAATGAACATAAAAAAGGAAATAACATAAAACTTCCTGTTACTTTGGCATGCTTCATAATAATTTCTTGGAATTATGTCATGTTTCATGCATGTTTTTTCACATTATTTACTATAAATACCACAAAAACACTCTAAACATATAATATATATGTATGTGACATCTCTATAGTCAAGAACATAGGATTCAAAGGTAATAACCTTGAAATATGTCCCATGAGTAAAATTATGTGGCAAGATACGTGTTTTCCAATGCTGGAAATGGCGGCCATCTTGGAAAATGGCGGCCATTTTGAAAAATCAAGTGGCTAACGTTATTTTTCAAATTATTGGCCCCAGAGGGATAACCACACCAAATTTGGTGCTTGTATCCACTTGTGAACGATTTCCCCCCTTATCTGCCCCACTATTATAATTTAAAGGTTCCATATTTAAAAAATGTAAAATGTGGGATTTCCATGTCTTTTTTTGATTATATATAATCCACAGAGAAATGCCAACAGTCCGTATTCAGAAACTGTGCCTTTAAACGGGCTGTCAGGACTTCGGTACGGTTGTGATGTCACAACTATAATTTAATATATTAATATATTATAAGAATTAAAAGTAAAAAGTGGTCAAAAACAAGCATGCATGCATAGTGTGCAGATTGGATGTGCATTGGGTGTGCAAAAGGGAGGTTATTATAAATTATACGTACAAAAGATAGATTGCACTTTACCAGAGTTACAGATTATGTAATTGTGAGTCCAGTTCCAGTTAGTGAGTCCAGAAGGACCACAGCAGCCTCCCACTCCACTGATGTCCATTCTGTGACATAGAATCAGATATCAGAATCAGAAAAAGGTTTATTGCCAAATAAGTACTTACAAGGAATTTGCCCTGGTGGTTGGTGCATACATAGACAAACAAACATTTGAACATTAATATGAAATAAATAATAAATACAGAAACAAATATATACAAAATAGCTGTTTAACATGAGAAAAAAAAAGAATCTGAATTGACTGAGTGCAGAATGTGCAAAAAATATATAGTATGTGCAATGGGCGGAATGAGTTAAAGGGGAACTATGCAGTTTTTTTTAGCTTAATTTACCTTAACTGAACAGCTTCGGAGTCATTGGAACGGTTAAATGACTTTTTTTTTCGGGTTGAATGGTGGTCGTCTCACTTCCGCTTAGCGCCTATGAGCGTAAAAACCACCCTTGCAACTTTCGGCCGGCGAGCCGCCGGCCTCAGCATCAGGAAGTATTTTGTGATATCAGGTCTGGCGATGTAACAAATTGCTTGGATGGAGTTTTTCAAAATATCATAATGGCTGAGCTGGCAAAAAAGAATCAGAAAGCAAAGCATTGTCAGAGGAACAGAGAAAGAGGAAACGGCAGTCTGACTGAGCGAGGAGTCAGACACAAGTAAACATAGGAGCTGCCAAAAATCTATCCTGAAGCTGTAGGGAGAGCTCTATAGGGAAACCTGCGAGCAAAAAATCGTCTCCGATGGATACCCGTTGGTATTTTATTTTCCAGCACTAAATGCTTTATTTTTATATGTCAGGTTTTTTAGTGACACCTGTGTTGCTTGTTATTTGTTACATTTTCCATCGGTAGTCCAGAATGTTTTTGTTACACCAGAATAAAAAGACACATCTCATATGTAAAGTTGCAATTTCAGCTTTATGTGACTTAGGCCTAAGTGAAATTGGTACCCTATACTTAAAGTAAATAATGTGGCCTAATTTGATGCTTAATTTCTCAGTTTTGACTGTCTCTCATTTGGATTCGGTCTTGACTTGGACTCAAACCTTTTTAGACTCGGTCTTGACTCGGTCTTGACTTGGTCTCGACTAGTCCTGGTCTTGGACTTGTCTGGGACTCGACAAAGGTGGACTTGACTACAGCCCTGACCTCCTGTGCCACTCTGTGGAACGCCTTGGGGGTATGAGCCTTTCACAAGAGCTACTTTTTAAGGTTTTAGTCCATTGGTAACCTTGTCAGATAAACCCTCTGTCATATATGACATCAAAATATATCTTTTATGTAATTATTTTAAGTTTTTTTGTTGTTTTTTATGTCTTAAACACCTTTAAGTTTTCATACCATGGATATGTAATAACAAGGTCCATACATACTGAAGCACAAGGTGGCGGTAATATTTTTAAAACGGCCAATCTCCGCCAAACAAAAGCTAAAGAAGAAGCTCATGGTCCCGCCCATCTTGTCGTTGGCGGAAGTAGCAGTGGTCTCCAAAAGAAGGGTCTCCTCCATCCAGAATCTGAGCAGGACAAAATGGCATTAAGAGCTGCACTAAGGAACTCGTGCGGCTTGTCAGGTATGGCTGCATGTCTATGCACCTATCATTCTAACATAAATTGCCATTTCACCTGCGGCTGTTTGGGCTGTTACTGTTAGCTGGGTTAGTTGTGTTAGCTTCCAGAAACTGGAACAAAGGTCACAGGACACCTTTAGCTGCCAATGGATACATGACGGACATAATAAACCTAGCTAAGTTTATGTCAGCTTGTGCACCTTAACTTTCATTATCAATGCGTGTCAGGTTATAGTTCATTTGAATATTTATATAATATATTTAAAAATAACGCGTTAAAGAGTAATTCAAGCTATTACACTGCGTGGTTGAATTCTCGTTTCTGATTTGTCAATCACGGCATTTCTACGGTCTGTTATTTCTGTCTCTATGTTATTTCTGTCCCGCCCACACCGGAGGGGAAAATAATCATGGCTCTCTATTGACTTTGTGACTTTGTGTTGCGTGAAGGTGCCAGCAACAGAATAAATGATATCTGCCCAATCTAACCAATGTGCTACGAAATGATCCGTTTTCTCTGATTCCAAACACTGTTCTATTTATGTTTCTCTAAGACATTACAGATTTAACACAAACACAATGTGTGTGTGTATATATATAAATAAACTCTAATATATTAGTTTTTGTACAAAAACATTATGGAGTAAAATGATCTTTATTTTTTTTAAGAATGAACAGTATGGCAGATGTAGGGTTTTTCCTGCTCTGGACATACAGTACATATGATTACTGTAATGAGCTGCTCATAAAGATTACTGTGTCTTTTTATTAAAAGCTTCTTTTTTTTAGCATTCTTGGGTGTACTGTAATTCTTAGAAGCTTGATAAATATACATGCCAAAGACAAGACAACATTTAATGTGTGTGTGTGTGTGTGTGTGTGTGTGTGTGTGTGTGTGTGTGTGTGTGTGTGTGTGTGTGTGTGTGTGTGTGTAGGTCTTCTTTCCCAGCGGTCCTCCTGCAGCACTCATGGCAGAGTTTGTGTGTCTCCCCTCCTCGTCGCTCAGCAGAGGAACAACTCCACTTCGCCCAAAATCGATGTGGAATTTGACCAAAGCACAGGTAAACATTTTTGGTAAAAGCTCAGTACACAGCCACTTTTTTTAAATGGAGAAATTTGGAAACACTGCTGCCCTTATTTTGGTTTGAAAACTCCAGGGTTACTTTGTAGTCTGGGCGGACTTAAACGAAGAGCTTTAGGAAACAGCGGTGCACATCAATCATTCTTATCGGTTAGGTAGGCTTACATACCTTTCAGTAACCAAGCTAATACATCTCTGCTCTGACTTTTCGCCATTGTTGTTCTTTCTCCAAAGTATTTTGAACTTACACATTGATGGTATTGATAGGTCCATATGTGTTTGTGTTATGTAATATGTTAGGTCCATATGTGTTTGTGTTATATGGTGAATGTGAAAATGAACTGCTACCTCCTCTGTCAGCTCTAGCCACTGAAAAGAAATAAGCGGAGAAATCAGGCCAATTACAAAAGCTGGTCAGTCTGACGTGGTGTTGCCTGAGCTCATTACTATTCACGAGCTCGCCCAGTTGTGCTGGGTAAAGGACGCTGATAGCCAGGCTCTCATTGGCTAGCTGTTAGCCAATCAGAGTCAAGCAGCTTAGCTCGTTGAATATTAATGAGAACTGGTACAAATCGAGCTGAGTCTTCCTGCAGGCTTTCTATACCACGTTAGAATGACTTGAAACAAGGTAACAAAGTAATGAAATACATGTGGCAGGCCACCTTTAATATGAACGGAGCTTAGTTTTGCTACTGGAGCTAAAACTCTTGCGTGGACGGAGATTTTTTCTTGTCTCAAAACGCCGCCACTTAAAATTGAAAAGGTAGTAGTGTGGATGTAGCCTTTGTCCGTGACTAAACCTACCAAGAGACAGCTAGTCCCTGAGATTTGCCTGTGACAGGGAAATGTAAATTAGATATTGCTGTTGTCTTTACTGGCCAGCTATACCTTTCTTAACTGCCTATAAAACACAATTAAAGCTGAGGTTTTACGTTAATCATGTCATCATTTCTACCATTTCATAGCATTGCTTTTCATTTCGGAATCTGTAGGGAATTTATGTGAAAGTATTGAGGCAAAAGATCAGCATCTCTGTCTCTCTGTAGGTGTGGCTATGATGCACATGCAGAGTCCGCCAGTCAACAGCCTCAGTTTAGATTTCCTCACAGAGTTCTGCATCGGCGTGGAGAAGCTGGAGATGGATAAGGGCTGCCGAGGCCTCATCATCACCTCGGTACAGTAAAACCTCAACGTTTAAAGCAGCAGAGCCTTTCTGCGAGAGATTAAAAAAAGTGCAGACTTTTAGCTTTGTGTATTACTAGGAAGTTAAAGTGCATTATAATAATGTTTGTAATTTCATTATAGAAAATATTCTTTATTTTCACAGCTGGAGAGTGTGTCGTTTTTATATATATATATATATCTATATATATATCGCAGTACAATCTGAAAGTTTAGCCTGAGTATTGCGTGTGTTGTGTCAATCCAGAACCAGCCCAAGGTGTTCTCAGCCGGGCTGGACATCATGGAGATGTACGGGAAGAGTCCGGAGCGCTGTGGAGAGTTCTGGAGAGCCGTTCAGGAGATGTGGCTGAAGCTCTACAGCTCCAACATGGTCACTATAGCTGCAATCAATGTACGTATGAAATCCACCCACCCACTGATAGTCATGAGTGATGCGAGTGACGGCTTCGCTGCCTTCTATTGTTGTTAGGGTATCGACTGATACTGGTTACTCAAAGCAGATACCGATTATTGGTAGTTAATGAAACCGATAACCGATATTTGCAACCGATACGCATTTATAGTGAGATTACAAATCTTTAAGTCCAAATTAAGTTACCAACTCCAACACAGAACTTTGTTTAAATGCTTTAAGCAACAAAATGACAGAGCTGTAGCCGAGCCAAAGTAGCACACTTTTTAATATTTAACTTTAGCATCTATCAGGCAAATACAACGCTGATACAGATATCCATAGCTGCAAACTGCCAAAAAAAACCACCCGATAATCGGCCAGGGCCGATAATCAGCCTATCCCTAATTTCTGTGAGAGAAACATTGCAAGCTGCTACAGTTTGCTGCTCTGCGGAATCGCAGATTGCAAAGCCCACCTGATTACAGGGGCGGTTCGAGGTTGGATCACATTCTCACCACAAACGAACCGCTCCAGAGTTCCTCTTCAAGGAGGTCTCGATACGCTTGTTTGCTTGTCTGCTTTTGGTGCGCATCTGAGTGCGATTGTTGCATTCACACATGCCCAAACGAACCGCACCGAGGGGGGGGGGGAACCAACTCTAGTGCGACTCAACCGACCTAGATGAGACCGGTGTGAAAGCCCTCTCAGATGGGCCTTTAGCATAACTCGTCACTCCCCCCACAGGGTTCCAGTCCTGCAGGTGGCTGTCTGATGTCTATGACGTGTGACTACAGGATAATGGCGGACAACCCTCGGTACAGCATCGGCCTCAATGAGACGCAGCTGGGCATCGTAGCACCTTTTTGGTAAGGAATTCTAAGTATGACAACGCCCGTGACAGCTGTGGCATTTATGTTGGTTTCATTTCATTTATTTGGTTAGATAAAGGACAACGCACATCAGTTCAAATTTCTGCAAATGTGCTAGTGTTAGCGAGCCGGCTACTTTTCAACTGTAGCCTTTTGGTGAGATGTATTGAGACCAGGGCAACAGTAAACCGCTAGACATTATTATGGGTTAAAATGTACAGGCAGGAGTCAGTAAGACGCCATAAAGACAGAAGCCTTGCAGAGTGACAGGAAGCAGCAAGACACACATCAACAATATCCACATTCAGTACATGAAGCCACGCAAGCAACAAAACACAGCCAGACAACACAGAGGATAGCCATTTTCTTGAACCATGCAACCATGCAGAGCAGGAAGATAACATAAGATAAACCTTTATTTTCATTGCACAGAGACCCATACAATGAAATTGTGAGTGCCACAACGGAAGGTGCATCAGAGATAATAAACGAGATAGACAATAAATAGCCACAAACAAGAACAATTTAAGACCTAAACACACAAAGGACTAGGGGTGTAAGAAAAAATCGATACACTTGAGTATTTCATGTAAGACAGTGGTTCTCATTGATGTTGTGTTATGTTATTGTTACGTTATGTTAAACCCCCATACCGCTAGATGGCTATGCTGAGACGCACCACTAGTGTCCTTACCTAGCAGTGCCTGACTTTTTGCTAGAAGCTAACAATGTAGCTAAGGCTGAACTTTGGCCTACTTAGCATATAAACATTTAGCTCACTAAGAACCTGTGAACCACAATCCCAAACTGGCAGTTTGATTTCCTGTGTACTGAAGTGTTTACCTAAAGTAAACTTCTTTGACTTTTATGCACATTATGTCTTTTTTTAAATCTTAGTTTTTCTAAAATTATACTTTAAAAAAAATCCCAATATATCGTCTTACGCACAGTATCGTAATATATTGCAATATACTGAATTGTGACCCATGTATCATGATACGTATCGTATCGCCAGATTCTTACCAATACACAGCCCTACTAAGGACGGGACAGGAAAAGAATTGCACATGGTGTATGATTATTGTTATATTATTGCAGGATGATAAAAGCAAGTTAATGGTTTGGATGTATGTTGAGTGTTCTGATGGCCCATGGAAAAAAACTCCTGTACGTCCGCCCAGAGGGGCAGCAGGCTGAGCAGGTGATGCCCAGGGTGGAGGTGTATTAGTCAGTAATTAATCCGTAATAGGCAGTGACACAAAAAATGAAATCAAACACATCACTCATGATGGAGATCTTTATACAATATTGAAAGCCGCAGTACAGGTTGATAAGATGGTTAATAAGATGGTGAAGTTAATCTTCATGATGATGATGATGATGATAGTGTTGGTATGTACAGTAAAAGGTCTCTGCCGATCCCCTGCTCTATTTCACCTGATGGAAGAAACAATTGCTGCCGTCTGCAGGTTCAAGGACACCATGGTGAACACAGTTGGCCACCGAACCACAGAGATGGCTCTGGAGCTGGGGCTGCTCTACAACCCGTCGGAGGCCCTGAAGATAGGACTGGTGGACCAGCTGGTACCTGAAGACCAGGTCCTCACCACAGCCACACAGGCCATGACCAAGTGGTTGGCTATTCCAGGTATATTGGCACCTTACAAAATAGGAGGTTTGGACGAGTTGAAACTTTCAACTACTTGCAACGCATCGGTCTGCAGCGCTCTGAAACCTGCCAGTTCACACCAATGTGACAAGACGAGACAGCGTATCATCTCCATAGCAACGGCTCTTTGTACTTGCGTCCTAACTTCAGGCTTTTTGTAGCTAAATATATCATTTGTTGCGTCTTAATCTGAATCTGGATAACGTCAGTGATAGTGAGATGCTTGCCACAGTTATATTTCTAGTGATGAATCGGCGAAAACAATGTTTTATTTCTCTGAATAAAAGTCCTAGGCACTCCCTCTCTTCAGTCACTCTCTAGCTCGCTCCACCGCACATGCTCGCGGGCCAACGTTGAGCCTCCGTTAACATGTTTGTAACAGAAATAAAATGGGTTATGGATACTTTTATTGTAGCTGACTTTACAAGATGACTTCGTTATTGGCTGTTGAAACAGGAGATGTCTCTTACGTTCTAAAACCAGCCTCTGGCGAGGAGCTGAGTCGGGCCGGTTCAGACCGCTGCAATTTTTCTCTGCGCCGTTCTAAAGCGCTTACATCTCGCCGCGAATCTTTGTTCTGAACTGGGCTTTAAAGTCCCATGTCAGCCTCGGGTCGATGCTACCTATTGATGCAACCAATCAAACATTGATCAACATGAATGTAGGGGCAGAAAAACAAACTTAACTTGAATTGGAGTCGGTGAGCTTAACTGTACATCGGTTCTTTCTTTACAGACCACGCCAGACAGATCACCAAGTCCATGATGAGGAAGCCAACCGTCGACAAGCTGACGTCCAACAGAGAGGCCGACATCCAAAACTTTGTCAGCTTCATCACCAAAGACTCCATTCAGAAGTCGCTCCGCATGTATTTGGAGATGCTTAAAAAGAGAAGAGCCTAAAGGAGAGAGGGAACACCTATAAAGTGGTGCACATATACACGCATTACAGGGAGTTTGTGACATTTGTTGAAAACACAGTGTCATGTGTGCATTAGTGTTAATAGACCATTGAACACCGCTCCAGCAACTTACCTTCGTAACAGTGTACAACCAGCAAGCACAGGGGGAGACATACCCAGGATGGATGCCAATGATTCAGTGACAAATAAACACAACACACACACACTTCACAGTACATTAGTAAATATATAAAAAAAAACTTTTATTCTAAACTCTTATTTCGTAACATGATAACATTTGAAGTCAAAGCAAATTAACACACTGTTAGGCATAATACATAGTAAGTATCCCTAACTAGAGAGAAAGAGAGAGAGCAGCAGCAGTAGTGGTCGAATGAGCTAGAGAAGGAATGAAGAGAGGGAATGCTGAACAAGGCAGTAGTCCGAGGAATAAAGCACTCTTTTCTGACTGCTGGGGTTTAGTGAATTGCTGTCACAGACAGGCCTCCACCAAGTGCCTAGCCTTACTGTCCCTTTAAGAACCGTAACTTATGAAAGTAAGCTCTGGTGTATTTGAACAGCCCACAGTGGGCAAAGCCTTTGTGATCTCTAACCGATTTATCCCCAACACATGACTGACTGCTTTTTAGCCTGATATTTCTCAATAAATGGGTGTATTTACAGTATGTGGTCGGATGGTTTATTGGTGTGATTTAAAGAAGGAATTGAAAGTCAATTTAACTTTTGGCAGTACTTATCTCAAGAGACTTAAAATTGTATCCTCTGGTCACATTGAGAAATTACACGGGCACTGGGAGAGCGCAGACTACCAAAGCCATGCCCTGTCTCGCAATGTTAACAAAAGTGTGTATTTGGGTTCTTTATTGGCCCGTGCTACACCCTTCTACCAAGTTTCATGACAATCAGGCTAGTAGTTTATCAGTAATCCTGCTGAAAGACAGACAAACTGATCAGAAAACGCAATAGTCTCTGTTTGAAGGCAACAGAGACATATGCTGTCATAATATGCAGATAGCTTCAGTTTTATGTGCAAAGAGTTTTAATTCCCATCACTGAAAACTGTCCTGCCTTATATTTGTTTATATACAGTACATATACACCGATGCAATAAAAGTAAAAGGACTTTTGTTTGTGCTCAATGAGAATCATTGTCCCAGTTACTCTAGATTAGTGTCGCTTGCCAGATCTATCCACAGCGCTGTTGACATTGCATTTCAGTAGAAAGTGATATATACATTTAAAAAAAAAAGAAAATCATCAACAAAGGGGCTTTTTCATGCACCTTGTATGCCCTTTCATGTCCCACTCGTCTGTTTCCTAAGCCTGTTCAACGAAAAAAAGTTTGCAATGAAATCATTTGTTTGTAGTTTGTTTATTTTGGTCCTGTAAATTCAATGTTACATGGTTGCTGAGAGTTCCACCACAGTTTAGTCATAATTCAGATTCAGCCTGGAGGTCGGTGGACCGGTGGTGGGAGTCATGATTCAGGCAGAAGCCTGTCCAATCAGCTTCACCTCCACAGGGAAATGGTCGCTGACAGCCAATACCTGAGAGGGAAAGAAAAAAGCATTGCAGATAGTCTCTGTGGCACAATTCTGTTGTTAGTCCAGCTTTGCGTACTGAAGATTGCCTCACTACACCACTACAAGACGATTCGACAGATTCGGCGGCATTCATTCGCGGCAAATCATTGTGGCTTGATGCCGGAAACATTAGCACATAATAGTATGGACTGCGACATGATTGAAAATGAAGTATGGGGAACTTCTTCATTAATGTCTGTTTAGTAATTCATATTTTATTCTTTATTTTCTTTCCAGAAGCCATATTTGAGCACACACATACATGTAGATTCCTTTAAATGTTAAGGGGAAGATTAAAAAAAGAGAAACTGGATCTGTGAATTCTCACAGAATCACAATTGAATTCATATCTTGCTTCTCAGTCAGAATCTTATTAACCTGGAGTCCCAATCTCTGTCACAATAATCATATATGTGATGTTTTAGGCCTATTGGCAGACATCCATTTAAAATGTAGGCAATGGCATATAAAGAGTCCAGTGAAGTTTCTCAGCTTGCCCTCTAGTAACATTTGTGTGGTCCAGGTAGCTTTGCATAAAAAATGGTTGCCATTCGCAAGGCTACTTTTACTTCTATACTTTAAGTACATTTCCAAACCTGTACTTTGTTACTTTTACTTAAGTAAAGAAATTAAATCAGTACTTCTACTTTTACCAGAGTATTTTTTAACACAAGTATCTGTACTTCTACTTGAGTACGGGAAGTGAGTACTTTTGCCATCTCTACCGTGCTGACTACACTTCCACATCACTGCTACAAGGTGGAAACAGAAACTACTACTGGAGATCAATCATAGAAAAAAGATCTTTAGCTGGTGTTAAGTGGTTCTTTACACACTCTGGCCCTCATTTATCAAAAGTGCGTACACCAAATTTCCAGCGTGCACCTGGCGTACACCCAAAACCACGGTGACTTTGAGATTTATCAATATGGACGTTGACGTACGGCACGCTCAAATCCTTATATATATGTCAATGCTCAAATCCCACGCCAGCTCAGGAGGTGGTGTACGCACGTTTTCAGTTAGTGCGGAAATGCGCAGAAAAACAATTCCTAACACCACAAAACGCACTGACAAACTAAAAGAAGGCCGCTATGCGCCGGTATGCAACATTGTTTTAGCCTGGGGGGGTTCTGTACAACATCTGGCAGGAAAACACGGTGCCATAAATGTAGCGATGGAGCCAGATGACCCGATGCCCGGAGAGAAGTGTCCAGAACAGCCCCAGGTGGGGGCTATACGAAGGAGACAGGATATTATTATTCCTCGCTTTTAAAAGGTATAGCCTAGTGTTATGTTTGGCAATGATATTCAATACAGGAAACATGACGATGCACAACATTTTTTATTTATTCTTCAGGTTTTTGTTTCTCTTTCAAGTGAATGATTTATTTCTGCCATTGACCGAGTTATTTCGGCTTGTTTTTCCAGCCCCTCTGCTGTCAGGAGACAGGGTCCAGCACGACCGTGGTAAAGTTGGTTTTATATTGGACGTTGGATATTCGACACATTCGAAAAATCTATTATGCAGCTTACCCTTTCAACCTATTCATGTCAAACCACTTGTGATGAACTCAGCTAACCCCCCTACACATTGCACAAAGCTTATTTTTTCAAAAAACCCATCCTTTAATTTTTTCAATATTTTTTAATGTGAAAAAATGCTTTAAATCTATTATGTGGCCTGACCTTTTGACCTATTCAGGTCAAACCACTTGTGATTAACTTAACTAACCTCCTTACACATTGCACAAAGCTTATCTTTTCAAAAACCCCATTCTTTAATTTTTTAAATATTTTTTAATATAAAAAAATGCCATAAATCTATTATGCAGCTTACCCTTTCAACCTATTCATGTCAAACCACTTGTGATGAACTCAGCTAACCCCCCTACACATTGCACAAAGCTTCTTTTTTCAAAAAAAACATCCTTTAATTTTTTTAATATTTGTTAATATTAAAAAATGCTTTAAATCTATTATGTGGCCTGACCTTTTGACCTATTCAGATCAAACCACTTTTGGTGAACTTAACTAACCCCCCTACACATTGCACAAAGCTTAGTTTTAAAAAAAAACATTCTTTAATTTTTTTAAAATATTTTTTTATGTAAAAAATGCCATAAATCTATTATGCGGTCTGACCTTTCGACCTATTCAGGTCAAACCACTTGTGATTAACTTAACTAACCTCCTTACACATTGCACAAAGCTTATCTTTTCAAAAAACCCATTCTTTAATTTTTTTAATATTTTTTAATATAAAAAATGCCATAAATCTATTATGCGGCTTACCCTTTCAACCTATTCATGTCAAACCACTTGTGATGAACTCAGCTAACCCCCCTACACATTGCACAAAGCTTCTTTTTTCAAAAACCCATTCTTTAATTTTTTTTTATATTTTTTAATGTAAAAAATGCCATAAATCTATTATGCGGCCTGACCTTTCGACCTATTCATGTCAAACCACTTGTGATGAACTCAGATAACCCCCCTACACATTGCACAAAGCTTCTTTTTTCAAAAAAGAAAAGTTATTAAAAAATATAAAAAAAATTAACTCCATCACAAGTGGTTTGACATGAATAGGTCGAAAAGGTCAGGCCGCATAATAGATTTAAGGCGTTGTTTTATATTAAAAAATATTTTAAAAAATTAAAGAATTTTTTTTTGAAAAAAGAAGCTTTGTGCAATGTGTAGGGGGGTTAGCTGAGTTCATCACAAGTGGTTTGACATGAATAGGTTGAAAGGGTATGCTGCATAATAGATTCAAGGCATAGTTTTATATTAAAAAATATTTTAAAAATTGAAGGATTTTTTTTTGAAAATATAAGCTTTGTGCAATGTGTAGGGGGGTTAGTTAAGTTCACCACAAGTGGTTTGACCTGAATAGGTCAAAAGGTCAGGCCACATAATAGATTTAAAGCATTTTTTCACATTAAAAAATATTAAAAAAATTATAGAATGTTTTTTTTAAAAAAAGAAGCTTTGTGCAATGTGTAGGGGGGTTAGCTGAGTTCATCACAAGTGGTTTGACATGAATAGGTTGAAAGGGTAAGCTGCATAATAGATTTATGGCATTTTTTATATTAAAAAATATAAAAAAAATTAAAGAATGGTTTTTTTGAAAAAAATAAGCTTTGTGCAATGTGTAAGGGGGTTAGCTGAGTTCATCACAAGTGGTTTGACCTGAATAGGTCAAAAGGTCAGGCCACATATTAGATTTAAAGCATTTTTTCACATTAAAAAATATTGAAAAAATTAAAGGATGGGTTTTTTGAAAAAAATAAGCTTTGTGCAATGTGTAGGGGGGTTAGCTGAGTTCATCACAAGTGGTTTGACATGAATAGGTTGAAAGGGTAAGCTGCATAATAGATTTTTCGAATGTGTCGAATATCCAACGTCCAATATAAAACCAACTTTACCACGGTTCCAGCACGGGGGGGCGGAGGACAAGCGCTCTCCCTCAGCTGTTGTCTCGATCCGACTCATGAAAACAAACAGGAGTAAAATAAAAGTCCCTGCATAAACTCCGCTACCGTGTGTTTATTTAAATATAAGTACACCTACATATGTAGGCCTAAGAGATTGCAATAGAAGCCTGTATATTACTATTAGGACTATAGAAAAATGTGTCGATGTATAAATTAAAAGGCTAAACTTCAGCTGGAGTCCGATTTACCACGACAACACTGTTGACCGCATCAGTGATCTCCTTCCATGCCACATTCTTTCTACAGCCTTTAATATCAGTTTTCAGGCTGCCAAATAGTACACACGTTAGTGCAAATGAACCGGAGGGGAATATAAACTAAAAAAATATAAAACTAAAGTTGTTTTACCAGACTCTGGCTGAGATTCATATCCCCCATGTAGTCGTACACCTTAGCACTGCCGGGCACCACTCCCTTCATCATGTCATCAGTGACCACAATCCTGCAAATAGAGAAAGAGATGTGGAATTAAGAGTCTGTGCATGTGTGTGTGTGTGTCTCTCTCTTTCTCTGTGTGTGTGTGTAACCACCTGTCATAAGGGCAGTTGGTGTGTGTCGCTGTAGTGTCATCCTGGTCGGTGATCAGCCAGTGGAAACTCTTGTCAGTGAAGAGGCGGATCTGCTCCCAGTCGGAGCCCGACACATATTTGCAGCCTGTGTTGAAGTCGCCCAGCAGCACGATGTCCTGCAGGGGGAGGGAAATGGTTCAACCTCTGTCATCCTCAGCTCATATTTTACAAAATCAATCACCCTTTGCCAGGGACGGACTGGGACTCGACAACAACAACAATAACGCCTGGCGCCTGGCATGAGTGTCACAAGACTTTAATTGTGGCTCATCATGATACTATACCATCCAAATTATAGCAACAGCACTGATGTTGACTAGATGTTAGGGTTATGGTTAGAATCATAATTATATAATATGCTGTTATAACAACATATTATACAATATATTCCATGCTGTCTTAAAATGAATGTATTACTTAATAATCTTAATTAATTTATGCAGTAATTAATCTTACTGCACAAATAATACCACATCTAAATGAAAATACACCATTACAAATGTAACTTCTGTATTCAAAATCTTCAAAGTTTGTAAGCATTAACTGTAACGTTACCAACATTTTTAAAAGTAAAAGCACAACATATTTCTTAATATTAGCTACTGCATGTGGCATTTCACAGCTAAAATGTTGAAGTTTAGCTGTTTTAACTATACTGTAATCATTAAAAATGTAGCAAGCTGAATATCACTTTCTAACATCATCCCTAGCAAGTAACTCTCTTTCTCGTCTCATGTCCCATACTTACTTGCCCTGTATCTGCCTGTGCAACCAGCTCATCTTTCTGTCCCTCATCACTGGTGGCATGTTGCTGCATAGCTGTCTGGCTCACTTCTTCACTGCTGGGTCTGCTGCTAATATTTAACTGCGAGGTGCTGCTGCTGGCTGTAGGCTACTGCTAAATATTTCCTACTTTGCGACATTTAGCGGCTTCAGTATCTAAATTCCGTAATTTGTTTTCTCTCTTTTCTTTCTGTTTTTTACCCGCGGCAACGTTATGCATATTGTTTGTTTGTTTCTATGCTTCTAACGTCTTTGCTGTTTTGTTTCTTCCTTCTCTTCCACTTCTTCTTTTCCTTACTTGGTGGCCACGGCCAGTGCAGCTGGCATCCAACTTAAAGGTGCATTGCTGCCACCTACAGTACTGGAGTGTGAAACAGATTAGTGGGGGCAAAATACAGGTGATGACTGCGTGTGTGGCGGGTGGCGGGCCGGCCCGCCGGCCGTCCTGGAGTACCGGCCGTTCTGTGATTCTCCAGATCACACAGATGGCCAGTCCGCCCCTGCCCTTTGCACTCCACTTCTTTCTTCTTTTTTTTTTTAACTCAGCTCCACTTAAAAATTGACTGTGCGTGTATGTGGCGGAGAAAATTCACATTGGTGTCCCAGCGGGCGCGGACATCAGTCACCACATCATAGAGAGCATTCACTTCCTTCACAGCGGACTCTGGAGAGGTGTGCTGGGGGATCAGAACAAAGTTCCTCCCAGCTGGCAAAACAGAAGAGATAAAATGTTTGAAAGAGAGACAAGTTGAGAGTTTGTATGAGGGGCCATCTGGGACATTATTCACTATTACCTCACACACATACAAGTGAAATGCTCTCACACTCAATACAAAAACACTCTCAAAAACAAGTAAAAAAAAAACAAAAAAACCAGTGGTCTCCAACAGACCTCATGAGCTCAGAATCTCCTCATACACAAGTCTGGTGCGTGGTTCTCTAGTTCAGTGGTCCCCACAGTGGGGGCCGGGGGGTTCAAGGTGGTCCCCAGCAAAAAGGGTAATAATTCACTTTCAGTATAATTCCATCCATTAGTAACACAATGACAGAATGTGTGACTATTTTAGTCATGAATTTCATACACTGTTTTGAAACAAAACATCTAAAAGCAAAAGTCCTTACAAATGTTCTTATCAAATGGGAGAAAGCACTAATACCACACTGTTAAAATACTGCTGGAAACAATCAAAACAGTTCTGTCACTCAACTGTGTTTAGTGTTCAGCTAATCAGCTAATCATTTCAGCTGGACTTGTAGGCCGTAAATTGTTGGGTAGTTTAATTTATAATATCAATTTACAAAATTGTATTTTATAAACTACATGTGTTTTGTGTGCACAAATCTTAAAGTAACTAAAGTTGTCAGAATAATGTAGTGGAGTAAAAAGTACAATATTTCTCTATGAAAATATAGCAGAGTAGAAGTAGAAAGTGGCATAAAAAGAAAAGACTCAACTAAAGTACAAGTACCTCAAATTTGTACTTACGGACAGGGGCGGATCTACCGGGGTGGCATAGGGTGGCAACTGCCACCCTAAAAGAAAGCCTTGCCACCCCTGCTGCCACCCCAGTTGGCAGCAACGAATTACGGTAAAAGTTATGGCCAATTTGACAATTTACGAGCGTGCGTCTCCAATGTCCGACTACAGTGAATGCAGCATAAGATGACGCCAGAGCGGAGAGAGACAGCTTTGTTTGGAAAACTGAGTGGCGCGAAGCGAGGGAGCCAGGAGTCGCGAGGAAAGGAGACACAGGAGGAAAGAGGTCAAAACGGATTAACTATCTATCAAGAAATGAAATTATAACGAAAGCACAGTGCTAGCATAGTTGCGATGCTGATTTTGAGATGATAAAAATCAGGTTGAAGAACGTTATTTCGCCAACTATACAATGTTACTTAGGGTCTGACGTTTGTTCTGTGTAAAGTAGGCTACAAAAGATAATATTGATTCAACGTCTGTCAAGGAAAACATCGTTACTTTGAATCGTACAGAAATGAAGAGGAAAGGTAGCATATTCAGTTTTTGTCTCCAAAGAGAAAGGCGAGAGAAATAGAAAATGAACAAGTGAGCAAGGTAGACGGAGAAGATGTGGTGGAAGGAGAGAGAAAAGAAGTGGAAGGAGAGAGAGAAGAGGTGGAAGGACATAGAAAAGAGGTGGAAGGAGAGAGAAAATGGCAACAGAAACGTGACAGAGACAGAATACAAGGCCAAGGCGACCAGGGACAGGAGGAGGTGGGAGAAGACCACAGCGGTGAAGATATGGAGGGAGAGCATCACCAAGATGAGGAGGGAGAAAGCGAGAGACAAGAGAACGTGCAGGGCTCAGACAGTGAAAGGGAAAGCAGAGTGCCTGGGCCATCACCAACCATCTCCTGTCAAGCTGGTCCACACGGTATGGAAATTGTTGATGCATAGTATACTAAGTTAGATATGAATAAGAACAACAAATGACAAAGCTTAAATATGAATAATTAGGGAAAGTTGTCAGTGTGAAAGTTTGATGAGATGGGGAGATGAGTTTTTATATTTTGTGTAGAATGTAGCCTATTTTAGATCTATTGCTCAGATTAAATATAAAAAATAAAAAAATATATAAATAAAACAAAAAATAAACAAATGAACCTAAAACTACTCTCCCAGGCTAAAATTTTAGTGTGTTAACACAGTCTGATGGTTATAACTAATCAATGACAGTTCCTTATCTTGTACAAATGCTGCCTGCATCGCTTCCTCTCTGACACAGTCCAAAACAGTTTGCTTCCCCTCTCACACATCTGCCTCTCATCACCTGTGTCTTACCTTAATGCCTTTCCTGTGATAATGCCCCTTACTTCTATCATACTTCTATATCTCCTATTAAGTGTGATCACATTGTACGGTCACTTATTCCTAATATGAACTGTTTCAAATGAAACCTCAAATGCAGGACATTGATTGCATGAGATGAAGTGTGTCTGTATGAGTTTGTAAATGGCAGCCTGTGCCCTTTTGTAGTGTGTACATACTATTTCTCATCAAACTGTGATAACTGATTAAATTCAGTATATATACGTCTGACATATGTTGCCACCCCTCAAAAATTCCTGCCCCCCTCTCGCCACCCCAGAAATATTTTTCTAGATCCGCCCCTGCTTACGGACAGTACTTGAGTAAATGTACTTACATTCCACCACTGTCTGACAGTGAAAAAGCAGCATCAGTCTGTTATTGCCGCTCTCTTCCAGACCCTACCTGTTTGTTTGGAGGTGAACATGACGACGAAGGGCTCTCTGTTCAGGATATCTGTCCCACAGGGCTCACAGCCGTCATCGTATGTGTAGTTTTTAGCTACGGACACCTTCTGCTCCCTGGAGAGGAAAGATATACTTAACCACACCTGTCATTTTCTTGTACAACTTTACTTTTTAAGAAATCCAACAACTCTTTCTCATAGTTAGCTATATTCACAGTATTTTATTTATTCCTCAGGGACAATAAATATAGGCATTGTTACATCTAAAGTGCAACTGATGCAACGTATGTGGGACTTCTAGCCGTAAGCTAATTTCCAGTCCTTGTCCCTGATTAGGCTTTTAGAAATTACACACGTAAAACATAAAAACTAACAGTAAAGCAAACATGGACCAGCAGCGATGTACAGTACATGAATAAAGATGAACGATACAGCAGACTGAGGCAGCAACTTAGATGGTTAAAAGCTGACAATTAAAGCAAACAGTCACATAGCTACATAAAAACCAAAAGTAAAACCAACACAGACAGGCAGAATTCTGTAACTAAGTATAAGAAGAGGAGCATATATTTTACTGTGCTGTATCATAAAAAGACTTAGTGTTCGCAAATTAGCCTCTGTTTAAGCCATATTATTACTGGAGCATTTCCAAAAGTCATGTGTAACATATTGAACTTATATAGAACTTTATCAGTTCTGTGTCTTCCAGTGCTGACCACTAGGGTGCAGCTTGACTAATCCTGAATATGTGATGATGGGTGAATGTGGTGTGCAGATGTGTCAGATTATGTGTTTAACATGCCTTTTTTTTGCCAAGGAACCACATCTAAGTATCATTACCCTAGGATAACTGCATTCAGTGGTGGAAGAAGTATTCAGATCCTTTACTCAAGTAAAAAGCACTAATACCCCTGTGTAAAAAATACTTTGCATGTAAAAGTCCTGCATTGAAAATGTTACTTAAGTAAAAATATGTTCTGTCAGATCGGTGAATCATTTCAGCAGGACTTGTAGACTTGGGCAGGTTAATTTATAATAAACAATCATAAACATTATATTTTCTAAACTATATGTGTTTTGTGTGCAGACATCTTAATTTGTAAAGTAAGCTGTCAGATAAATGTAGTGGAGTAAAAACTACAATATTTCCCTCTGAAATGTAGCGGAGTAGAAGTAGAAAGTGGCATGAAAAGAAAAGACTTGAGTAAAGTACAAGTACCTGAAATTTGTACTTAAGTACAGTACTTGAGTAAAGGTACTTAGTTACATTCAACCATTGTCTGACATAACTAAATAAAGCTGGACCAAAATGCATTCTGTGTTCCTTCAGCATTTTGTACAGATATGTACAGTAATTTCATGATCCAAAAGTGTTTGGGACTGTGAAGTATATATTTTGTGCAAAATATGCAATTGTGTGGCACTTCATATCATATGGACATTTTAAATTTATTTTAATTCTACCACACATTTGCAAGCAATTCTCACTCAGAATACACTTTGGTGATGCTTCACGTGTCTTTGTTAATAAATTGCATTCAATGGCATTAGCATGACACAGCATGTGACACATTATCACCCATATTTATCTAAAACTTCAATCTGTTAATATCTATCTTGAAACATCTTTCATTAAGCCAGTATTTAAAAAGTAACTGTGCATGTATTCAAATACTGTGCTTCAATACAATTTTTACGTATTTACTTTCCATTTTCTATTATCTAATACGTCTACTCCACTATATTTCAGAGGGCAATATTTACAATATATCTGACGACTATAGTTACCCATTACTTTTCAGATGGAGCTATTACATACAAAACATAATGTATTGGTACAGATTAACCTGCCCATCAGTATATCAAGTAGTTTTTTATTTTGTTCTACCAAGACCAGCTTCAACATTAAAATCCTTCTTATCTTTATGCATCAGCAGTAATAATATTAAAATGTAATATATAACTTAAATAAATATTATTATATCATTGTATCCATATCAGGACCCATTCTGCTGCATTATCTGTGATTATACTTGTGACACTTTACATTTTGCTGAATAGTGTTTTAGTTTTAAAGTTGTGTAGCTCTACTTTTGTATAAATAGTTTTCTGGCAGTCATCCCTCACAGTTAAGGACAAAGACACTGCAGATCTGAAGTAAATACACATTTACACAATTATTTCTGTTTCTGCTCTATGATGTGGGGTGTCAACATAGGCTCTCTACAAAATTTAGTTTTACCGTTATAATTGCTTTCTTTTTGCCCTTGTGTGTGTACCTGTAGAGGAAGAGGTATCTCTCCTTATAGGAGCCGCGACCCAGAGGCTCACTGACGATGTGACTGTACCTGAACTCAGGAGAACCTCTGGGAAAACACACACACACGCAGGCACACACACACACACACGCACACACACACACACACACACAGATAATGACAGAGAGAAAATTGCACAATAAGACCCAGCACTCTCTATGAACATTATATTATTCTAATATTTTACCAACCACAACATAGATATTGATATAGTGATATGAGACTAGATATTTGTCTTACATTTCAGATATCGTAATATCATGATATGACATAAGTGTTGCCTTTTTTGTTTACTGTTCCATCAGTTCTACTATTTGTCTTTTCACACTTGGTCATTATATCCATGGTACTGATGATTATTTATCTAAACTCTCATTTGTTAATATTTTGGGAAAGCACCAGTTGTCAACCCTACAACATCGCCGGAATATCGACAAGATTATCACAACATCGGATTTTCTCTATATGACCCAGCCCTAATTGAATTTGAAAATATCACTTAAAAAGACCTTTCAGTTTGGTCATTTGGTGTCACTCTGATCATGAGCTGATGCTCAAATAATATTGGATGATAATCCATAATTGTTATGAGTATTTGGGGCTGAATTAATCACAGGTCAAATTTGACCCGCTAACACAAAAAATATGTGCAGCTTTCTAACGCAGTACAAGGGCTAGGGAAATGACCCACTGGGAAGGCAGATTCCAAAATGCAAATACTCTTAAATTCAGTGAACAGCTTATACAAACTATGGCCTAAAGTGAGAGAAGCAGATTTGAGATACCAGCCCAATGGAACACGTTCAATTCCAGTATTTCATTACACAGGAATAGTAGTAAGGGGAGGGAACATCTCAGATAAAATGAAAGAAAAACATTTCTTCTTTAATGTTCATCTTTGTGGACACACACATACACACACACACACACAAATATAGATGACGAATGAAGAGCATCATTTTGTTTATGGTATGTCATTATGTGAGTTCACAAGCTGTCCATCTGTCTACAAATGTCTACAAAAGGTCCCCATATTGCTATCTGTGTAATAACACTGTGTGTGCTCTATATAAGGTGCGTGGTTGGTCTAACTTGTTGACATGCTCCATGAGTTTTTTGGTTGCTGACAGATCGTTGTCTCTGACCTCCTGGATCAGAATGATGTCATAGCGATGGACAATCTGAAAAACAAAAACACAACGCAACACAGGTCGAATTGATTACAAGTATGTTTCTCCTCGAACAAACAGAAATAATTACGTACTTATTATTGTTTTATAGTAAAGGGGCATTCCACTAATTCTACACATAAAAGCTTGAGACTGTCCTCCCCCCAAAAAAACGACCCCATAGGTTGTTTTTGGGACATAGAATTGAAAGCCATGGGTATTTACCAGGCAGAAAGGGCTTTAAAAAAATTATGAAATGTTGCCTTATGGGAAATGTAGGATCCATTTATTTTTTGTTTTTATTAAAAAAAATGTAATCTCCCTTTTTTAAGTCCCCCAACTGTATGGATGTGAAAAAATAAAACTGCTGGAGTGCCCCTATAACCCTCTGAGGTCTAAGGGCTTTTTTCGATTTTTCGATATCTTCTTAAATTCACCTTTTAATGGTATTTGCATATAACCTGACACCCATGTGTTTAATATCTATATATTCAGAACAAACTCAGTTTTCTGTATAGTGAGGACCAAATCTGGCTTTTTGGAATTCCTCAAATCTTTTGTGAAAACATTTACACCTTTACTCATGTGGATGAATTGTTTTGGTTCTTGAAAATGAGTTTACCAAAGTCTTAGGTTCACAAAAGTAGTGTAATAAATGAATAAAACAGTAAATAAATGTATTATAAATGTGTAAAATAAAATGTAGTGTTATCGATGGACGTAGCTACGCGTCCTTCGTCATCAGAGGGTTAAAGGTGCTGTAGGTAGGATTGCGATGATCCAGGACTCAGCCAAAAAAATGTAACATCAACAACTTCTCAGTCCCTCCCACCTTTCTGCTAAAGCCCAAAATGTTCTCCTAAGCCCCTCCCCCCACAAGGGAGAATGAATGCGTGTGCATGAGCAGTGATTGACATGCAGTTAAACACTCCCCCCTGGCCCTGATTGGTGCATCTGAACAGGGAGCGGTGGATTTTTTGAAAATCGCACTATAGGCTGTAGGTGGTGCCAGAGGAGCTGGATTTTTTTTTTTAATTACCTGCTTCATATAGTTTTAATGGAACATTGGGGCAGTTTCAGCAAATATGACAGAAATTTAGTTTTATAAGTCTTACCTACTGCATCTTTAATGTCCAAAATCCTCTGAACAATACAGTACTCAAACTAAATCTAATGACGTGTTTATGTTTTGAATGTGCTACCAAATTATTACAATGGAAGGGATGCCAAATGTAGGCTAACCTTTGTGTTAGTTTACTCAGCACCCTTCCAAATAGATTGTCTTTATAGTTCAAATATTTGTGATGAGATACATTTTTTTCTACACTATTTACATTATTCCTTAGGGAAAAAAAGGGAATATTGGATGCAGTTTCAGACCGTGCTGATGATGTTCATCAGAGTGGTGTTGGAGGCTTTCTTGTCTCCAAATGACCTGATGTTGAAGGCTCCCAGCAGCAGAGATGTAGACAGATTCAGCAAGGCCAAAAACAGACCCAAAGCACACAGCAAACGCATCCTGGGCCACAGAGGGAACACATTTAGCCTTTCAACTGTGGGAGTCAGACACAGACGTAACACCTGCGCCCCTGGACACAGTCATGACAACATGATCTCTATTCCTGGCTCTTTATCTAACTGTGAGTCGGCAACTTGGCGTTTCATGTGCTGCTTTTTGCAGAGGCTTGCATGATCCTGGGCAGAACATTATTCCACATTATTAATTATATGCATCAGCTCGAGTGTGGTGACATTTTTGTCATGGTAATCCTACATACACTGTTGCTCTATGTTTCATCTAGTCAGCCAGAGTTAAACCATATCCTGCATTACTCTAACAAAGTACCATCTTTGCAACATTTTGTGACATCTTTCCATGTTTCTTTAAATGGAAACTAAAGCAAACCCAGTCACATCGGATTACAGCTACTGATGTTTTATAGCCTGCATGAATTGTAATTCTCAACAACAACAAAAAAGTTTTTAAATTAGTATTGCTGTACCAAATCATTTAGCCATATCACTGTAACAAAAAGTCTACAATACTATAGTATCATTTCCCAGCTTGCATCTGCTGTTTTTTGTATTAAAGAAAAGTCCGAGGTTCATATCTACCTGCTTCTGTGAGTGGTTTTGGGAAAAGGAGAAGGCCTGTTGTAAGCAGAGCACAGAGGATTGCCTGTGTGTGAATACCTGGAGGCTGCACTACAACTTCTGAGCACAAGCATCGATAGTGTCTCTCCTAAAGTTTTTTCATTGTGCATGTGACTGGGTCAAGCTGGGGAGAAGCAAAAAACATGGAGGCGTGTTGTGGACGGGGTCCAAAACAACTAATCGTTTCTCCTTATTTTTATCTCAGAAATTAGGTATGATTGCATGTAAATTCGGTTTATTGACCATGAATGCAAAAAAATAAAAGAAATATGTGTAAAACTAGTTGAAATGAGTTGGAATGAACTTGGCTAAGAAGATCTAGGACAGATTTTGTTATGAATTCTACTTTGTTATTATTGGGACTAAGCTTCCTTCCATGGACACAATATACACACAGCGATGCTGGAAAAAGAGCAGAGAGCATCCTTGGAGGCTCACTCCACCCAGCTCGCTCTCTTCTCAGACACAAACACTGCACATACAGACTTAGGCGCAGCAGCGCGGACAGTATCACTACACATAAGACACGGTTCTATAACAGTTTCTTCCCTGCCACAGTCAGACTGATGGCAAAAACAAAATAAAACACTGATCAATTCACTGTGATTAAATGTGCATTAATCCTCATTACTGCGGTGAAATATAACTGTGCAATATTTGCACTAGTATTTGGTCATTACAAATGCAATATCCCCCATAGTTCATAATTTATTATATTTTTTGCACTCTTTTGTATAGTATATACGTTTTTTTGTCTTACTTTATTTTAATTTATTTACCTTGTATACTTTTTATTTTTTATTTTACTTTAGTCTGTGTGCTTTTATTTGCCCTTAACTCTTCTTGCTCTTTTTACTTGACTCAAAGAGCCTGCACTAGAATTCCTATGTGTCTGGAATGTTTGGTGTACATGCACAAATGGCAAATAAAAATCTTGAATCTTTTCTAAGCTTTATAAACAGGCAAACCAGACCGGGTCAGAAGACAATATAAGGGTTAACATGTTCAATAAACTGACATTTTTTAGGCACTTTGTGATTTTGTATCTGTGAGAAGTGCAATATGTATAAACGTTACTTACTAACTTACGTCATAAGTTGTATTTTATTTTGTGTGTTCTTTGTATTATTTGCTCTTTGGACTGACCAAAGCACACTCGCCTCTTGAACTAGATTGTGCAGAGAATCAGCAGAGGCTGTGTGTTTACCTGCAGAGTTGGCAGGAGCAGTGAGAAGGCAACAGATGGCGTGAATATGTGATAAAGACAGTTGACTCAAGCCACCGTGCGATGGAAACTTTCCTACTGAGCCATGCATGTTTTCATGATAAAATGTAATATATTTTAGGAAAACATCAAAGTGAACAAAACTAAAGCTTGATAATAAAAAAAAATAATGTGTCGTCTTAAGACATTCACTTGAAGGACAGAAGTATCTCAGGTCTGCAAATATTACCCCAAGTAAAATGTGTGTGCTATTATTGGAATAAATTGTTTTGCACTTACATTATTAATAATGTGTTTTTCAGAGGTAGATGCATTTTAATTATAATATTCATAAATATCAAGATCATTTAGCAATCTTTTTTTTACACAATGAGACATTGTCACATTTGTCACAAAACGTGACATTTTTTTATTACATTTTAGTTGAAGATAATTCTGACAGTAAATATAGTAGTACTGACATTCAGCAATGTTTGTATTCATTATTAAAGCTTACAGTGTTTCCAAAAGTTTTTTTTTTTTTTAAATGGGCAGAGATGAGTATTTCTTTCAGTCGAGTAAGTGTTTCAGTGTTTGTTTTTTTAAGATAATTTTTTGGCATTTTAGGCCTTTATTTGATAGGACAGCTTAGACATGAAAGGGGAGACAAAGGGGGAACGGCATGCAGCAAAGGGCCGCAGGTCGGATTTGAACCCCCGGCCGCTGTATATCAGGAGATAATCATCTTAAACATTTTGAACAAGGTTACATTTTTGGTGTAAAGTATTTGAGTATTGAGTATCATGTCTAATCATGTCTGCAGTCGATCCTTTTTTGTCAAAAGCAGGAGCAGTGAGAACTAAGATTTCAAATGTGGATTTGAATGCTTTTTAAAGGCCCTGAAAATTAGCCCAGTAATTCAAGCAAAAAGTAAAGATTTGGTAAAACGTTACCACACTTTATTTTTGGCGTTGTTGGTCAAAAAGCATCCATAAAAATCTTTCAGCATATTGTAATTTCGAGTCTGAGAGAACACTGACTTTACTTCAAATTCTGGTGTATTTTACCCACTGCAGCGTTGAGATGTTTTTGTCAAAACTTTAGAAAGACTTTAACCTGGAAGGTAAACAGCAGACGTGATGGTTTTGGCATTATTGACACATTAGAAATGAGTCCATTGTGCTGTAATGAATGAAACCAGTGAGTGGCAGCACAGCAATGGCTAGCTAATGTAGGACATGTGAGTAGATTCTATAATGTCCTAGTAGTCCACACTTCAGCCCAGTAGGCGGCGACAAAGCACCAATATGTTTGATACCAAACCGGCTAATCACCAAAAGAAAAAGAAAAACACTTAAGCGTGACGTCATTCGCGTAGCAGCCACAAACAGGAAGAAAACATCCAGCTGTTATCTAGCTAGCTAGCTAAACTGTGAGACCTCTGGCCAGCTTAGCAGCCTTTGTAGCATTGACACAGTAATAAAACGGCCTTGAGAGTCGAGAATACACTGGTGTCTTACCATGATGTGTCCGGAGTAGTGACTGTATCGACAGACACTCAGGGAATATAATTCTCCTCGACTTTCTCCGGGTCCGAGTGTCACAACAAGGTACGTTAGCTTAGCTTAGCTAGCAACAGAGCGTTAGCTTGCGGTAACTATGGTTAGCCTGGTTGCTAACGAGTAGGCAGTTGTTTTACTTGATAGAGCCTACTTTACCAGGCCTATTGTATTGTGACTCTGCGAGTATTATTTTATCATTTTTATAGGACGCTTGAATGTGTTGTTGACATAAGATAACGTAATATATAAGCAGTGGCAGCCACTTCGGTAAAGTTAGACAGAAATTGGCAGATTCGCAAGATTCGCGTATTTGCGGTTCAATAAATCTTATATGAAACGTGTTACTTACACAGTAGGCAGCTCAATCTAACCGTAGGAAGGTAGGCAACGAGCTACAACCCGGTTTTAATCCGAAAGAACCGTCTACTTATGTGAATGAATCCAATGCATCCCTGTGAACGTTATGCTTTCAGCCGAACGTCTAGGGACCGTCTACAAAGTGCAAAACCGAAAGTGGATACAAAGATAAAATTCAACAGCTTCACTGTTATTGATCATAGCTATTCCAAAATCACTCCACATATCTAGGGCCTCCCTACCAACATACTACACCTTCTTATTTTGGGAAAGCAGGCTCAGATTATTTTTAAAAGATTTTTTATTGGGGATAACATCCAATAGCTTCACTGTTACTGAGCCTAGTGCTTCCAAATTCACTCCACACATCTGGGGGCTCCCTACCAACATACTACACCTTCTTATGTTGGTATAGCTGGCTCAGATTATTTTTTAAATAATTGTTATTGTAGAAAAATGCAATAGCTTCACTGTTAGTGTGCCTAGTGCTTCCAAATGTACTCCACACATCTGGGGGGCTCCTTACCAACATACTACACCTTCTTATGTTGGCAAAGCAGGCTCTGCCTATTTTTAAAGATTTTTTATTGGGGATAACATCCAATAGCTTCACTGTTACTGAGCCTAGTGCTTCCAAATTCACTCCACACATCTGGGGGCTCCCAACCAACATACTACACCTTCTTATGTTGGGAAAGCAGGCTCTGCCTATTTTTAAAGATTTTTTTATTGGGGATAACATCCAATAGCTTCACTGTTACTGAGCTTTGTGCTTCCAAATTCACTCCACACATCTGGGGGCTCCTTACCAACATACTACACCTTCTTATGTTGGGAAAGCAGGCTCAGATTTTTTTTTAAAATAATTTTTATTGGGGATAACATCCAATAGCTTCACTGTTACTGAGCCTAGTGCTTCCAAATTCACTCCACACATCTGGGGGCTCCTTACCAACATACTACACCTTCTTATGTTGGCAAAGCAGGCTCTGCCTATTTTTAAAGATTTTTTATTGGGGATAACATCCAATAGCTTCACTGTTACTGAGCTTTGTGCTTCCAAATTCACTCCACACATCTGGGGGCTCCTTACCAACATACTACACCTTCTTATGTTGGGAAAGCAGGCTCAGATTTTTTTAAAATAATTTTTATTGGGGATAACATCCAATAGCTTCACTGTTACTGAGCGTAGTGCTTCCAAATTCACTCCACACATCTGGGGGCTCCTTACCAACATACTACACCTTCTTATGTTGGGAAAGCAGGCTCAGATTTTTTTTTAAATTTTTTTATTGGGGATAACATCAAATAGCTTCACTGTTACTGAGCCTAGTGCTTCCAAATGTACTACACACATCTGGGGGCTCCTTACCAACATACTACACCTTCTTATGTTGGTATAGCAGGCTCTGTCTATTTTTAAAGAATTTCTATTGGTGATAACATCCAATAGCTTCACTGTTACTGAGCCTAGTGCTTCCAAATGTACTACACACATCTGGGGGCTCCTTACCAACATACTACACCTTCTTATGTTGGCAAAGCAGGCTCTGCCTATTTTTAAAGATTTTTTATTGGGGATAACATCCAATAGCTTCACTGTTACTGAGCTTAGTGCTTCCAAATGTACTCCACACATCTGGGGGCTCCTTACCAACACACTACACCTTCTTATGTTGGGAAAGCAGGCTCAGATTTTTAAATAATTTTTATTGGGGATAACATCCAATAGCTTCACTGTTACTGAGCCTAGTGCTTCCAAATGTACTCCACACATCTGGGGGCTCCTTACAAACATACTACACCTTCTTATGTTGGGAAAGCTGGCTCAGTCTATTTTTAAAAAAAAATTGTGGAGAAAAATGCAATAGCTTCACTGTTATTGAGGCTAGTGCTTCCAAATTTAGTCCACACATCTAGGGTCTCCCTATCAACATATTACACCTGCTAATTTTGAACAGCTGGCCCAGGCTATTTGTTATGAATTTGTATTGTGAAAAAATTCAATACCATCAATGTTATTGAGTCTAGTGCTTCCAGATTTACTCCACACATCTATGGCCTCCCTCTGAACATACTACACCCGCTATTTTTGGAAAATCTGGCTCAGCCTATTTATAACATATTTTAATTGGGGAAAAATGTAATGGCTTCACTGTTATTGATCCTATGCTTCCAAATTTACTCCACACATCTAGGGTCTCTCTATCAACATACTACACCTGCTGTGCCTATTTTTTAAAAGTAAGTGCTACCGGCAGGGGGCTTTGCATGTGTGGAGTGATTTGGGAAGCACTAGAATCAAAAAGAGTGAAGCTATTGAATTTTTTTTCACAATAAAAAATACATAAAAAAATAGGCTGAGCCAGCTTCTCAAAAAGCGGCGGGTGTAGTATGTTCAGAGGGGGGGGGGCCCTAGATGTGTGGAGTAGATCTGGAAGCACTAGACTCAATAACATTGATGGTATTGATTTCTTTCACAATAGAAATTCATAAAAAATAGGCTGAGCCTGATTCTCAAAAAGTGGCAGGTGTAGTATGTTCAGAGGGAGACACTACATGGTTGGAGTGATTTTGGAAGAGCTAGACTCAATAACATTGATGGTATTGAATTTTTTCACAATACAAATACATAAAAAATAGCCTGGGCCAGCTATTCAAAAATTAGCAGGTATAGTATGTTGATAGGGAGACCCTAGATGTGTGGACTAAATGTGGAAGCACTAGGCTCAAAAACTGTGAAGCTATTGGATGTTATCCACAATAACAATTCTTTAAAAATAGACAGAGCCTGCTTTCCCAACATAAGAAGGTGTAGTATGTTGGTAGGGAGGCCCTAATTATGTGGAGTGATTTTGGAAGAGTTAGACTCAATAGCATTGACGGTATTGAATTTCTTCCAATACAAATTCATTAAAAAATAGGCTTAGCCATATATTCCAATATTACTCAGTGTAGTATGTTCAGAGGGAGGCCATAGATGTGTGGAGTGATTTTGGAAGAGCTAGACTCAATAGCATTGACGGTATTGACATATTTCACAATAAAAATTCATTATAAATAGGCTGAGCCAGATTGTCATAAAGTGGCGGGTGTAGTGTGTTCAGATGGAGGCCTTAGATGTGTGGAGTAATTTTGGAAGAGCTAGACTCAATAGCATTGATGGTTTTGAAATTTCTCCAAATAAAAATATATTATAAATAGGCTGAGTCAGATTTTCAAAACTTTGCGGGTGTAGTATC
Source organism: Perca schrenkii (assembly GCA_025617405.1). Lineage (NCBI taxonomy): Eukaryota > Metazoa > Chordata > Actinopteri > Perciformes > Percidae > Perca > Perca schrenkii. The sequence continues at coordinate 24,104,397 of CM046801.1, read as the reverse complement.
TTCAGAGGGAGGCCATAGATGTGTGGAGTGATTTTGGAAGAGCTAGACTCAATGGCATTGACGGTATTGACATATTTCACAATAAAAATTCATTATAAATAGGCTGAGCCAGATTTTCAAAACTTAGCAGGTGTAGTGTGTTCAGAGGAAGGCCATAGATGTGTGGAGTGATTTTGGAAGAGCTAGACTCAATGGCATTGACGGTATTGACATTTTTCGAAATAAAAATACATTATAAATAGGCTGAGCCAGATTTTCAAAAATTAGCAGATGTAGTATGTTCAGAGGGAGGCCCTAGATGTGTGGAGTGATTTTGGAAGAGCTAGACTCAATAACGTTGATGGTATTGAATTTTTCCCCAACAAAAATATATTATAAATAGGGTGAGCCAGATTTTCAAAACTTAGTGGGTGTAGTATGTTGGTAAGGAGCCCCCAGATGCGTGGAGTGAATTTGGAAGCACTAAGCTCAGTAACAGTGAAGCTATTGGATTTTATCACCAATAGAAATTCTTTAAAAATAGACAGAGCCTGCTATACCAACATAAGAAGGTGTAGTATGTTGGTAGGGAGCCCCCAGATGTGTGGAGTAAATTTGGAAGCACTAGGCTCACTAACGGTGACGCTATTGGATGTTATCCCATATAAAAATTCATAAAAAATAGGCTGAGCCTACTTTTCCAACATAAGAAGGTGTAGTATGTTCAGAGAGAAGCCCCAGATGTGTGGAGTAAATTGGGAAGCACTAGGCTCACTAACTGTGAAGCTATTGGATGTTATCCACAATAAAAAATATAAAATAGGCTGAGCCTACTTTTCCAACATAAGAAGGTGTAGTATGTTGGTAGCGAGGCCCCAGATGTGTGGAGTAAATTTGGAAGAGCTAGACTCAATAGCATTGACGGTATTGAATTTTCCCCCAATAAAAATATATTATAAATAGGCTGAGTCAGATTTTCAAAACTTAGCGGGTGTAGTATCTTCAGAGGGAGGCCATAGATGTGTGGAGTGATTTTGGAAGAGCTAGACTCAATGGCATTGACGGTATTGACATTTTTCGAAATAAAAATACATTATAAATAGGCTGAGTCAGATTTTCAAAACTTAGCGGGTGTAGTGTGTTCAGAGGGAGGCCATAGATGTGTGGAGTGATTTTGGAAGAGCTAGACTCAATGGCATTGACGGTATTGACATTTTTCGAAATAAAAATACATTATAAATAGGCTGAGTCAGATTTTCAAAACTTAGCGGGTGTAGTATGTTCAGAGGGAGGCCATAGATGTGTGGAGTGATTTTGGAAGAGCTAGACTCAATGGCATTGACGGTATTGACATTTTTCGAAATAAAAATTCATTATAAATAGGCTGAGTCAGATTTTCAAAACTTAGCGGGTGTAGTATGTTCAGAGGGAGGCCATAGATGTGTGGAGTGATTTTGGAAGAGCTAGACTCAATAGCATTGACGGTATTGAATTTTCCCCCAATAAAAATATATTATAAATAGGCTGAGTCAGATTTTCAAAACTTAGCGGGTGTAGTATCTTCAGAGGGAGGCCATAGATGTGTGGAGTGATTTTGGAAGAGCTAGACTCAATGGCATTGACGGTATTGACATTTTTCGAAATAAAAATTCATTATAAATAGGCTGAGTCAGATTTTCAAAACTTAGCGGGTGTAGTATGTTCAGAGGGAGGCCATAGATGTGTGGAGTGATTTTGGAAGAGCTAGACTCAATAGCATTGACGGTATTGAAATTTCTCCAAATAAAAATATATTAAAAATAGACTGAGTCAGATTTTCAAAACTTAGAGGGTGTAGTATGTTCAGAGAGAGGCCATAGATGTGTGTAGTGATTTTGGAAGAGCTAGGCTTAATGACAGTGAAGCTGTTGAATTTTTCTCTTTGTATCCACTTTCGGTTTTGCACTTTGTAGACGGTCCGTAGACGCTCGGCTGAAAGCTGAACGCTCACAGGGATGCATTGGATTTATCCACATATGTAGACGGTACTTTCGGATAAAAACCGGGTTGTAGCTTGTTGTCTACCTTCCTACGGTTAGATAGAGCTGCCTATTGTGTAAGTAACACGTTTCGTTTATGATTTATTGAACCGCGAACCCGCGAATCTTGCGAATCTGCCAATTTCTGTCTAACTTTACCGAAGTGTGGCAGCCCCAGGGTCACCAACCACTAGTTATTCAAGCAGACATTTCTGTTAACGTTTACAAAGGTAACAACGGGTCACAATTATTGTAGGTAGTCAGCAAAAACACAGTGAAGCGTGTTGATATGGATTTGTTTTCTCTTTATAGCAAGAAAAAATATATAGTATACAGGGAATCATAGAAAGTATACAGAACAGTATACAAAAGACAGACATGAATAACACTTCTAGGGTTAGCCCATGTAAGGATATTTAGAGAGGTCCATATGTTGAAAGTTTTCAAAGCCGTTTTGTTATTGGATTTAGAAATTAAATGTATATCATGTTCAAACTCATGGATGGAAAGTACAACTTTTTTTTGTAATTTACATTTTACATTAACAATACATGTTGCCATTATAATTAATACATGTATTATAAAGTATTTATTTTGTTTTATTTGACTTAAAAACACAATACCACATTATGCAGAATCTTCATAAATATGGTCAACGATGAATATGCGGAAGTTTTGCCAGAATTTTCTAATGGTGAACAACACCAAAAGAGGTGCAAAACAGTTTCTGGTTGGTGTTCACAGAAAGAACAGTCTGTGTTTATGTCTTTATTTAACTGTTGCCATGCAGTGATTAACAGGGTAATATCTGTCAGTTATTCTAAACCAGAGGTCTACACCGAATCCTTAGGATAAACTGTATCCGTGGATGGACTTAGTGACTACCTTATTTAAAGGACTGTAAAAGCTGTTTCATTCTTCTTGCGTTCGGCAATGTTAGGACATATAATTAATGTTTTTACACCCCATAATTTTAGATCCTGCATGTCCACTATTACACAGAGCAGCATGTCAGAATTAGCTGCTTTTACATTAGTGAAACAACAACAAAAAACTAACTTTATTCCTTAAATGTCACATACACACAGTACAATGTAGTGGAATTCTTTTACTTCATTTAACCCATCCTAAGTATTAGGAGCAGGGGACAGCTATACATACAGCGTCCGGGGAGCAACTTGGGGTTCAGTGTCTTGCTCAGGGACACTTTGACATGTGGCCGGAGGAGCCTGGGATTGATCCGCCAACTTTGTGGTTGTAGGGCAACCATTTTACCGCTGGGCCACAAGCAACCCTAGACCAAACATTTTATCACAAAAAATGCAGCTCTACTCTTACAGTAGTTCAAAATAGATTACAGTGCATATTTAGGCTGCAACTAATGATTTATAATAAACAAATAAATAGAACTTTGCCCAGCAGTTTTCCAGAACCTGAGGCGACGTCTTTAAATTGTTGTTTTGTGTGACCAGCAGTTCAAGACCCAAACACAGTGTCTCCCCTAGGTTTGTGGAAGACTTAAAGGTGCATGTATTTTGGGGGGAGGTTTTAAGGGTTCTTTCTCAAAAGAAAAAAATTACATATTTCAATAAGAATAGATGCAATTTAACATCATTTTTAACCATTATTATTACCATCTCTGTGTCTAAAATGTTGGAAAAGCTAGAGCATATGATACATAAATAACACTCATAAATCTTAGACAAAACTTGCTGAAGAAGTCCACTCGGGACCAAGTACAATCACTAGATCTGAGAAAAGTCTACTCTACTCATTAGTTTAGTTAGTTTTGGTGCTCACATAGATTTTTACATTTATTCTGCTTAGGTGCTGGTGCCCAAAACGGCTCAGGTGTTGCACCTAAGCATTATATAATGGTAGTGAAAACCCTGAAACATATTCAGTTTACCGTCATAGAAGACTTTTTCAAACTTTTGTGATATTAGCCTATGTTAAATGCAATATATCACTGGCAGGGTTTTCCCTGCTGTTATAAGGTTTAGGTGCAGCACCCGAGCCATTTTGGGCCGCACCTAGTCTATATCCACGACGTTCCACTAATGGGATTGCTTTGTTGCTGTTGAAATTCCGCCAGATTTAATTGATTTAGGCCTGATATGCGTTGCCTTGGGCTTTCTTTGTGTTGGCATTCTAAACTCTGGTGGATTTCTGAGGACTATGGTTAACTGCTCCTCAGATCTCTGCAGGGTAAATCCAGACAGCTAGCTAGACTATCTGTCCAATCTGAGTTTTCTGTCGCACGACTAAAATAACCTTTGAACGTACACACGTTCCACCAAAACAAGTTCCTTCCTGAGGTTATTTTTGCAGAGGCTGCCACCCAGGATGATTGTGATTGGTTTAAAGCAATGCCAATAAACCAGAGCATGTTTTTCTCCCATCCCGGAATGCTGTGTGGACTTGCCAGACCCTCCTCCGCAGCGCTCTGGAGGAAGGTCTGGCAATGTGAGACTAGGCCGCACCTAAGCCGAATGAATGTAACTAAAAGACTTTTCTCAGAGCGAATGCTTGTAGTTGGACTTTTTAAGAAAGTTTTTTTCTTTTTGAGTATTATTCATTTATGATCTGTCAAAGTCAAAGTCTCTTTATTAGTCTCCCAAAGGAGACATTTGTTTTGGACAGAGAGAAATTGCTGCAAGAGTAACATAGACACACATCAAACACAGGGTTAAAACAGTTAGACATTAAACATGAAGACTACTCAAGTAGCTGTGCAAAATTACAAGTTACCATTTTCTAAAAAGGCAGTATAAAAAATGTATCCATTTGGAAATATAAATATCCTTACAATCCATTATAAAAATGCAGTAATTCCTTCAGTCCTATCCATACATACATTCAGTCACAAATTTACATTAATAGAATTCGTGGTCATACATTCAGTGCTGCTCATTTATGAGCTTAACTGCGAGAGGAAAAAATGAGTGCTTATACCTATTATATTTGCATATCTGCCCTAGCTTTTCCAACATTTCAGACACTGATATGGTTATAATAATCAAAATGATGTGAAAAAGAGACCCAAAACTACCACAAAGGGACGCCAAATGATCAGAGACCCAAAACTAACCCAAAGGAAACACAAATGACCAAAAAGAGACAGAGCACGACTACAAAAAGATGCAAAAACCCCACAAAGAGACACATTTCCACAAAGAGACACTGAGTGTATGGGGAAATAGCTTCTTTTTTTATTTTTATTTTGTTGAAAATCTTAGCATTTTCTTGAAGAAGGACGCCTAAACACCCCGCCTAATACACGCACCTAAGTCTTCTACAAACTAAAGCAAAACACTGACTGGTTCTACCAGGTTGGGTCATTTATTTTGCTTTTTAAATTGGGTTAAATTCAATTTCATGTTCTGAAAGCTCTTACAAGTGTTTTTTTGTTTTTTTAAGAGTAATATATGCTTGAATGTTAGTCATGAACGTGTATACACATACACAGTGTTGTGTCCTCTTCCATCCCCACACAATAACCGATACAAGAGGCTATTGTAGTCATGTTATTTCAAAACAATCCAAACTCGTCAACCCCATTTTGATGTTTATTTCATTCTTTTGGGTGTCAACGACCGCTCTTTGAAGATAGGAAGTTGCACTTTTTCAAAATTGAAGTTTCACTATAGGCCTTTAACAATCACTACACAATTTTTTATTTTTTTTAATAGTCACAGATTCTTTGTTTAGCCGCAATTAATTGCTAACATTAGCTAAGGTCTTAAGGCCTATGACTGGTAATTATTAATTTTACTTAGATATGCCAAAATTGCAACTATATAAGTGATTATTGGTCAGACTATATATTTTTACTATTATTAGAATTGTTAGTTGTTGGCACTTGACCCTATACACTTTCATAGCAACAAATATGACAAGGGGGCTTACAGTTAGAAAAAAAAATTATGATAATAAAGAGGCATTGTTTACTTCATAGGCTGTGTATTTGTTTAAGTGTATAACATTATCTTGGTCACATAACAGTGATCTAACCAAAATATGTATCCTAAATAAATAAATATTTTAAAATTGGACTGAAGGAGACTGGTGTTTTCCCCAGGTTTGACAAAGACAATTTTTTTAAAATGTTTTTCAGTTAAATAAATATGTAATTTGACATAATTTAGGATCATTATTATGACCATATCTGTTTCCAAGAAGCTGGAAAAGCCAGAGCAGATAATATAATAACCCTCAAAAAACTTTAAGACATAACTTGCTAAAGAAGTCCAACTACAATCATTGGATCTGAGAAAAGTTTTTTTTTTTTTTTATTACTTTTTTGGCGTATTTCACATTAAGTCAGCTTAGGAGCTTGGGTGCTTAATCTTAGACTTAAAATGGCAGGGAAAACCCTGGAGACAATTAATTGTACAGCAAAGTTTGGAAGTGTTCCAGCTCTAAGTTTGGCTCCACATGATGTGTTATTGTTGATAAGGTCAGCCTGGCGTGTTGTTAAGGCCAACGCCACCTGTGTGTGCTCTCTGTTGGTCCCTGCAGGTGTGAATGAGTGACGTGGTGCCTCCCACAGCTCTCAGTGAAGTCCAGCTCCGCTTCCTCTGCCACGATGACATAGACAATGTCAAGCTGCTCTGTGGTGATTGGTTCCCAATCGAGTAAGAGTTACATTCCACCATTGGTACACTGAATGGGATTAAGTACATTTACTCAAGTACTGTATTAAAAGGGTAAATGCCGGGGGGGTTTTTTCAACCTGGACACTTAAAATAATAATCTGATCCTGTCAGCGGTAAAACAAGCACTTTTGTGAGGGTAAATACAAGCTGGACTATTGCCCTATTAACCTACATTGTAGCTTGTTTCGCCGCTGCCGACTGCAGCGATCTTGCTTAATACTTGACCAGTTTCAAAGATTTTTGTTCCCATCAGTCACTTAGACACAAAAACATAGGAAAATAGGGTCCAGGTTGAAAAAGAAAAAATTTATGGTGTTTGTACTTTACTTGAGTCTTTTCTTTTCATGCTACTTTCTACTTCTACTCCGCTACATTTCTCTGCCAGCTTTAGTTACTTTACAAATTAAGACTTTTGCACACAAAACGCATGTAGTTTTTTTTTGCAACAATTTTTTTAAATCGATTATTTTCCTTTTTATTTATATTTTTTCCCAAATGATTCACCTAAATATGTGATGTTTATACGGTACCGCAGACGGCGACTACATCATTTCCGTTTCCAGTAAAACAGACAGAAAGCAGAAAATACATGTTATGTTCTTCTTTACAAATGAAATAAACGTCAGACTAACTGGTCAGACAAAAATCGCAATACTCCATACTATCAAATTGCAATACAAATCGGAACCCATGTATCGTGAAAGAATCAAATCGGGGCAAAAGCATATGGTTTCAGCCCTAGTTATTTTTCTAAATCTTTTAGGACTGGGTGACAGATTCCTATACGTGCCCATGAATGCTAACGCTCTGCCCTTCGACTGCAGGTACCCAGAGTCATGGTATCAGGACATCACCTCCAACAAGAAGTTCTTCTCCCTCGCTGCCACCTTCAGAGGAGGCATCGTGGGAATGATTGTGGCCGAGATCAAAGGCCGGACCAAAGTACACAAAGAGGTGCGATGTTCAGCCCTGTATACTGTACAGTCGCTCACACAAAACACAAGGCTCTGAAGCTGTGCTCTGTGAGCTCTGTGAGTGTGTTGTTAGTCCAGTTTATCCACTCCCAGGCAGCAGTCATTTGGAAATGTCAAAAGTGGAACACACGTAAACATGGTAGAATCTGTTTTTAGTCATCTAATTAGATGAACAAGATGCCCCTGACTGAGTTAGACTCGGTCATTACACAAGAACAAGAAATAAGGGATCATACAGGGTGATGAGAAAGGAGTATAAACAAAGATGAACATTTAAAAAAGAAGGTTTTTCATTTCAGGTCTTTCATTTGATCACAGATTTTTTTTCTTTTCAGAAAACAAATTAATTTGGACCACTGTGTAATAAAATACTGGAATTGTTCCATTGGGCTGGTATCTGAAATATGCTCCTCTCACTTTAGGCCATAGTTTGTATAAGCTGAATTTAGTATTTGCATTTTGGAATCTGCCTTCCCAGTGGGTCATTTTCAGAGGTGGGTAGAGTAGCCAAAAATTGTACTCAAGTAAAAGTACCGTTACTTCAGAATAATATGACTCAAGTAAAAGTAAAAAGTAGTCATCCAAATAATTACTTGAGTAAGAGTAAAAAAGTACTTGGTGAAAAAACTACTCAAGTACTGAGTAACTGTTGAGTAACGTCTGATTTATTTTTTAACATAAGCATTCAATCAGACGGACAAAAAATACAAAATAATCATATTTAGACAAATTATAGTTCATCCAATCAATTAAATTAATTTTAATTAATTAATTAATTATAAAATAGCTTAAATTAAAATAATCCAGGTAAATTCAAGTACTTAAAAAAATAATATCAATAAAATAATAATACATAAAAAAATAAATAAGCACAAGTAACACAAATTTCCAAACCTTTACACTTTTTTTTACCAGACTCTGCAGGCAGAACTAGAACAAGGTAATGTAGCTGCTGTTTGGTACTTTTACTAAGGTAAACATGCTTTCATTCACAAAGGTGGATCACTTGTTATCGGGTTCAATCGCCGTGGTAACTCATGCTGGACGCCTAACCTGGTCGGGAGCAGGTTAAGTTGGAGATCAGAGATCAACTGGTGTGAAAGCACCGCCTACTGACCGATCAATACTCCACTGATAACGGCTTCACCGTTCTTAGAAGATCAGGTGGAGCTCGGTGCGCGGAGAGAGAGAGAGAAGAGAGGGGGAGAGAGGGGGAGAGAGAAAAAGAGAGGGGTGTGCTCATACAAAAAATATTTAAAGACCGACAGCCCCGTTAACATTCCCTGATGTCGATATTTGCCGTGTGTAATGCGCACAGCGGTTTTATGTTTTTTTATATTTTTTATTTGCTCTCACGATCGCTCTCACTGCCATGGTTGCAACTGAAATAAAAGGCTAAAGCAACGACAGTTTATGGAAAGTACAAGTGTAATTATGGTCAGATCTTGTGCCTGACTGATGGGGAAGTGATATTGATACGAGTTGTGCGCATCTACAGCGTCGGCAATTTTTTATTTTTTTTGCCAGCTTTCCTTCCCGTTTTAGGAAGCAGCGACTGTATTGCGTTTTGCATGTAAAACCATGTATGTGTTCATATTTATGTAGAATTATAGTTTGCTCTTCTTATGTAAAATATGTGGCTATTGTTGGTCATGTTGTGCAAACATCACCTCTTTTATGTGAACAGGCGCCGCTGGATTGGGAAACCCTGGGTTGGTTGAACTAGTTGATAACCAGCGTCATGACACAGTTTATGCGGGACCGCGGTGGTTAGGTTAGGTGAAGCCGGGTAACTGAAATAAATCCAGGGCATGTTGATCTTGCTTCGTAGTACAGGGCTCGGTTCCTCCTCGTCTGTGACGTTTCTGACATTGCCATTTTTGTTTTGCTGCGACTGTAAAAGCCAACCCATCCCGCTGCTAGGTTTGAGGAAGGTGACGAGACTGCACAACTACGTTTGATTGGGTGAAACACAGTCACGTGGTAGAGGCTTTAGCGGAAGTCTCTCTCTCTGTCAAAATAAAACATTAAAATGAGGCGTACGCGGGGGGATAAAAACAATGACGCGTAGAATACCAAAGAGGTAAAAAGAAAAGTAACGAGCTCATTGTAGCCTAATGTAGCGGAGTAAGAGTACAGTTTCTTCTTCACAAATATACTCAAGTAAAAGTAAAAAGTATAGTGATTTAAAACTACTCCTAGAAGTATCATTTTTTCAAAAACTTACTCAAGTAAATGTAACGGAGTAAATGTAACTCGTTACTACCCACCTCTGGTCATTTGCCTAGGCAAAGATAAAAAAAGAATAAATGAGCATACAGAGCATGATCAGAGTGACACCAAATGACCAAACTTAAATATCCTTTTAATACCGAATCAAATGTAGTGGTTTTTATTCCATAAATCTGTTGTAGATGGTAAAATAGTAGAATAATTTAGTGTTCATACAGATTTCTGGGTCTGCATGTGTGTGTGTGTGTGTCTGGGTCTGCATGTGTGTGTGTGTGTGTGTGTGTGTGTGTGTGTGTTAGGATGGAGACATCCTGGCCTCCAGTTTCCCTGTGGACACACAGGTAGCCTACATCCTCAGCCTGGGAGTGGTCAAAGACTTCAGGAAACATGGCATAGGTACCTCCTAGCTCTCCCACTCACTCACACCAACGTGCATGTTGGACGATATTGCATTGACTTACATTCATTCATTTGACACTTACCCAAACGTGTATAAGAAACACAACATGCCAAACCCCACCCTTCACCCTAACCCACAAGGTTTCAGACTGTGGGGAGAGTTGGGGGAGGGGATGCAGGGGTGGGGAGAGACACATTTCATTTTATTCATTTACTCAGAAGACGAAACATGAGAAAGGGGGGAGAGAGAGGGGAAAGACATGCAGGAAATCATCACAGGTCAGATTCGAACCCTGGACCTCTGCGTCGAGGCATAAACCTCTCAGTACATGTGCGCCTGCTCTACCACTGAACCAACCCAGCCACCTTTACTACTTTCTAAGGGAAGACAACGAGACACCATAAAGACAGTAAACAAAACAGAAAAAATGGTTACTCATAAAGACAGCAGCTGCAGCAGAAGCTGTGACGCACAGCTCATGGAGGCAATTATGATACTGCTAAGCCCTTAGCACTCGATTGGTGCAATTTGCGTCATGAATCATACTCCTTCTGAGTCATAACTCACTCAAATCTGAACATGAAGATTTACACTTTCTGAGGATAACTTTATTCATAAAGTGATCAATGTCAATTAATCCGCTCAGAAATCCTAGAAAAAAAGACACTTCTTACTGCTTCAGAACTTCATCATCTTTTAAAGTTTTCTTCAGTATCAAAGTAATCCAGTCATAGTAGTGTGTACATCCACAGGTACATTGCGAAACAGGAACTGCTAACAGCTGATTTGGCATACTTTTAATGGAGCCTGTTTGCCACAATGTAAACTAAGAACAGGGCTGAAGTTGTGCACAAATGTCAAAATGATAAAGGATGAGGTGAGTGAAATTGATTAAAATGTTAGGCCATGATTACACTTGGAAAAGGTTGACTATGGGCACTTTTGTTGAAAAAAAAAAACAGGCAGGGTTTTTGTTCCAAAAAGCAGCCAAGAGCATCTTTTGTTGCTATAACAACAGCTAGTGCTACAGTATCCAAGAGCGTTGCTAATGTTAAAAAAAAAAACTGTCGTGCGATCTAGAGAATGAACAGAGAGAGAAAGCGATGCTAATAATGTAGGATAAAACAAAACAAGCTCCCTGAACAGTGAGCAGCCGCTCATGTCATATAACTGGCTGTGCTCCGACACAAGTCTATCTATCGGCACCGCCTCCATGTTTTCTTTTTGGTCTGGAAAGGACAGGTCTTGCTACTCCGCTTGTTATTGGTCAGCTGTCAAAAAAGTGCTTTTTTTCAGAAAGGTTTTTTTTACTTCAAAAAGACGATCTGAGTTGCAGGAGAAAAAAACACGCCGGCAGTGGCGTTTAAAATAGCACTGAGGACTTTTAAAATAACACTGTTTACTTCACAGGATTATAATGTAAAACATATAATGTAAGATCCTGGCAGCTTCAAAAAAGACGCCAAGTGTGTGAACATAGCCTTACAGTGCACTCTGGTCCAGCCAATGTTCTCAGGTCTTTATCTACTCCACACTTTGAATTCAAATGTGAAAAGCACATCAGCCTGCAAACGGAGGGAACATACAGCATTGTTTGAGTCCAGTGTCCAACAAGCACAAAATGGAAAATCATACGCATTTACATTAAATGTAGTAGGTAAAAGTTAAAAAGAAATGGAATTTCAAGTAGAGCTCTCCCTCTCCCCTCTCTGTAGAAAAGCCAATAGGAACACTCACCCTCTGAAATGCCCTGTGATCTAGTTTCCTCTCAGACCACTTGAATTGCAATATGCTGAAAGGTTATTACTGGATGTAATTAATCCCCACTGACACCAAAAATATACCGCCTTCCACAGCTTTAAATTCTGACTTGTGGACTACAGTGCGGATCGGGCCGCGTTTTTCTGTCCGAGTCCGGCCCGTATCCAACAGAGCAGTAACCGAACCCGGCCCGAGCCCGACAGGCATTAAGATATTTATGTCCGAGCCCAACACAGTTAAAATCTCGTTTTTTTTTCTCATACCAACGACACGTATGTTTTTTGTGTGGAAAGCCCGCTTTTATTAAGCAACTGTAGGAAGGCATTTGGAAATGTCAACAGATGAGCCCGTCAGTGCATACAGGGCAACAATCGCACGTTAACACAGGCGCACACCTACATAACACGCTTTTATAAATTTAAAATGTTCAGTGCCTTATCGTGCTGATGTGACCAAGGCCAACCCGAACGTCATTTCTAAATATCTGTCCGAACCCGGCCCGCGGCTGTCGGGTCCCATTAGGCTTGGTTCTTTATCCATCCTCTATTGTGGACCACTTAAAACTAACCTTTAATAAATGGCAAACATACTGTAGGGACATATATACTGTACATAAATAAAAACCTATATAATATACTGTATATTTCATTCATTTTGATGGAGCTGTCTCTCCCTTTGGACCGTTCAGGCTCCTTACTGCTGGACAGTTTGAAGGAGCACATCTCGACGACAGCCCAGGACCATTGTAAGGCCATCTACCTACACGTCCTCACCACCAACAACACTGCCATCCACTTCTACGAGAACAGGGACTTCAGTCAGCACCACTACCTGCCCTACTACTACTCCATACGAGGCGTCCTCAAAGATGGATTCACATATGTGCTCTACATCAATGGTGGTCATCCGCCCTGGACAATATTATATCCTTTTGTAAAAAAAGCAGGAAAAGAAGACGCTTGCTCACTGTTACTTAGTGGACAGATTGTTTTTATATTTCACTCTTAAAGGACAATTCCGGCGCAAAATGAACCTAGGGGTTAATAACACATTACCGAGTTACAGAGTCGACCGTTCTCTGGGACACGCTTTACTTATTCCAATGCGTAGAATCTGCAGCATCTTGATTGGAGGAGATGACACAGATCTTTTTTTTTTGTTTTGTTTCAGGTAGTTTATATCGACGACATTCCACTTCCGGGATTGCTCCGTTGCCGCCGGAAATTTTTGATTGTGATTGTGATTGGTTTAAAGAAATGCCAATAAACCAGAGCAGGTTTTTCTCCCATCCCGGAATGCTGTGTGGACTCGCCAGACCCTCCTCCGCAGCGCTGCGGAGAATGGTCTGCCAATGCGAGACTATGTTTCAGGCAATCACCTCAAGTAGATAAACCAAACCTAAATGTTGTATTTTTCATATTTTCCTTGACTTCCTGTCCCACTGACTATATCCAGCACATCGGTTCCACCCTGGCCAGCCTGAGCCCGTGCTCCCTCCCTCAGAGGCTGTACCGGCAGGCCCAGTCCCTGCTGCGCTCTCTGCTGCCCTGGTCCAACATCGCCTCCAAGACCGGCATACAGTACAGCAGAACAATGTGACCCACAACATGGTGGGTGGGTGCTGTGGTGACAGGAGCATACAGTTGTAGCTAATGGCTAGCGCTGGGTATCGTTCAAAAATGTTTGATTATAGTTGCCGATACTGGTTTCTAAAAGATACTTTTTTCCATACCAATTTTATAAAAATCCATTTTAACAAAAAAGAAATTACAACGTTACACATTACGGCACAAATCTCTATGTTTCAGCTCCTACTAGGTGAGCCCTGTCTCTGTGTGTAACAGAGTTTTTCCTGCCTGTCTCTACGAGGTGTAACGTTAGCCAGCCAATCACCATCATTGTTAGATCTTGGTAGAAGCATGCTGCGTGGTTATTAGCACAAGCATTTTGTGAGAAAAAAAGGTGTGAATCACTCCACAAATTGCAACAGAAAATCTGACAAATGTTTATTACTCCTGTCAGTGGCAAAAACAGCACTGTTAGTGGACGCTAACCGACGGTGTGCATTTTACATTGCAGCCTGCTTCACGGCTGCTGGTTACAGCGTTCTCACTCAGTATTTTAAGCAAATTAGCACATATTTAATTAGACAATGCCAAATTTGCATAATCAAACATAAACGTTCTGAAAACTTGTAATGCAAAACATTATTGTCTTAATGTAAGTAATCAACTGGGGAAGTTTCATGTTGATATCTGTTAGTTAAAATATTTTCCCTATTCACCTGCAGTGTCTCCCCATAACATGGGCTGCAATGGGGAATTGGCATCACCGATTACAGTATTTGTCAATACTTTCCACCGCTTGGATTTCTTAGGACTTTTTATGTGTGATAGAGGAGCCTTTTATGAGACTAGATCCGTTTCTGTTGAAATTTGTGTGGGGTCATGTTGCATATTTTCTGTACTATATTGGCTCGCTGATGAGATGTACCAAATGACAAGGCATTTTTCCGATATTCGATACTAAGCAGGCAATTTGATCGGTGCCTAAAAAGTATTGAATTCGGTACCCAGCGCTACTATTGACATGACTTTCTATTAATGGATGTCTGATTCTTCTCTTTGTCTCTCTTCTGTCTGTCTGTTTGTTTGTTTTCTTTAGGAGCGCAGTCGTTTCTCATCAGTCTTCCCCTGTACACACCAAGATGTACAAGCACACTCACATTCTTCGATCTCCTACGGCTTTCCACACCCTGCGTATGACACAGGGCTCAGGTTCAACCTGCGTTTTTGTTTTTTGACTGTTCACACACTAGAAAATGAATCCCGGTACAACACTCGTCTGTCACTGTTCACCCAGGATCCGAGTTTGCAGCTTTAGTCCTGCGCCCCGAAGGGATACAGGGTTGTTGCATTGCAACGTCACCAAAAGTGCAATGTTGGATTATTTTCTGGTAAAACCATGGGATTTCCTTTTAACTACTTTGTTACTATACTACCCTGTATATATACTACACTACCCCATAGTTCCACCAGTAACTTGTGTCATACCAAAGCGGAGCAGTGTCAGACCCACTTTCAACCCAGGCAACAGAGCAAAAGCCAAGGACCTGGTTCACATGTTCACCCAGACACACAGACGGCAAACACAGGTCGTAGTTTTGGTGTCAAAAGGGTGTAACACACACACACACACACACACAAAACAAACACCCACTAAGAAACCCCACAGAGACCAAAAGGTTCAACCCTGCCTATTTCTCCGTCTCCTTTCATCCTGTCCACCACTGTCGCAGAGACTCTGTATATTGTTTGTATATTATATATACTAAGCTAATATATAAATTTATCTCAATATGTATGTCTATTCTATGCTGTCAGTAGTCCTAGTTGAAAGATAACCAATCCTGTTTCCCCTTTTCTTTTTTTTTTTGGAGTATAGAATGAATCCAGAGTCAATTCCACTTTGTAAAATAGAGACTCAAGAACAGGATAAATTGAATTGGTCTGTGAATCTATCTAGCTATGTTAATAGGCTAGTAGTATAGAATAAAGCCAATTATACGCAGGAAACTTTTGAGACACAATGTAGACGGGTGATTTAGAAGCAACTGGAGTTTTCAAAAAGGATTCTTCCCCTCTTGAAAATCGTGATATTGTCTGATTTGCTGCGTTCAACAGTTGTACTGGAAACTGAACTACAGAAAGATATGAACATGTCAGTACTTGCAACACGAAATCAGTAAGTACAGACACCTCGCATATTATGCATTGCTGTTTGAAAGTCTTACATAAAAATATGATCAAACCCAGAAGCTTTTCTACATTGTTTCTAAATGTTGCCCATGTATAATTCATACAAGAGTAAAGGGGGAGCGGCTCGGGTCCTTATTTTAGAGATTTTTTTAAAAATGGCTGCAGCCCTGTCTGTCTGCTCCATGGCTGTAAAATTGCTGCTAATGTAGAGAAATGTCCATTTGTTAGTCCAGATTTTAAAATATGGCCTAGATTAGATTTTTATGCGGGCCTGTAGAAGAGATGAGGGAAAAGGATGTAATGCTCCTGTGTGTGTGTGTGTGTGTGTGTGTGTGTGTGTGTGTGTGTGTGTGTGTGTGTGTGTGTGTGTGTGTGTGTCCAAGATTAGCACCCAGCAAGTGCCAAATGTTGGTCTGAATTGTCTGTGGAAAACAAATTAGTAATGTTCACCCAACATGTTGACCGGTAACTTTGACAGTGAGTAACATTGCAGTTTCTTAATTTTATTGCATCTATGTTGCACCTGATCCGATGTAGTCAGTGAGCAAATAGATTTTATTCAGAACGTAGCACTGAAAAAAGGTAAGGGGTAACTGTGAAAAATGTGTATCCATTGTTAAAAAGTGAACGTTTCTGAGTTAACCAGCCCTGGGCAGGTAACTAAAGTAAATTTCAGACATTGTGTATGCAATAAATTTGTTTTATTTGATTGACTGATTGTAAAGACTGAGTCAGTGTGACTGCCCCTGCTGTAAGACTATTTAACATTGTTATAATGATTGTCATTGTCCTAAACCGGAGCCTTGTTTTCATTCACGATAAGCCATGGTTTCAACTGTTTGTCCTGACCTTCTGCTCCTACACCTCCCATAATGCAACGTGATAGCATCTTTTGTTAAACTAGTTTGACTGGTAAATCCCTTTCAGACTTCCAGTCAGGTGTCTGGGCTTTATCTTAAAAAAAGAAAAAAGGGTGTCCAACTTCCAAGAGATAACCCTGATAACCCATTCAGGTTTATTTTCTTATAATTTGGAAAGCTCCCACGGAGTCACAGAAGACTACATAGTTTCACAGGCTGTATAGTACTCCCCATGATGCGTAAACTGATCTTGTGTAAATACACTGTAAAAGGCTTCCATTGTGTCCTTTCCACCTTAAACATCTGGTGCAACATAGGCGCAATAGTAGCATTAGCATCCTGCCAAAACAATGCATCTCAAGAACCCCAGCACCTGTAGAGAAAAGAATAAATTTCCATTAAGTCTCTTTTTTTTATTTTTTTTATTTTTATTTAGTGCATACAAAGTGGCTTTACTCAGTCCAGGACCATGAAGGCTTTTCTGCACAATATTGTTTCAATAATGGGTAAAAAAAAAAAGAAGAAGCAGGTTTTGTGTTAAAATTCAACAGTGTGTTTGTACATTGTACATGTTTGTTGTTACATAACTGGTGCTCTTGCCAGGGGCAAGAAGAGGAATGTGTCCTTGGCTCAATGATCATTCATGAATTCTATTTTCACCTATGGGGCTCAACAGTTGGACCTGTTTTGTAATGTAACTTATCATAAACTGCACAGAAGCAGTCACCCTCCAATGTTAAGCTGAGGGATACCCTGAAGAGGCTAATTCACTTTTAAAACTGATTATCTAAAACAGAAAAAGTACAATTATGGTCTCTACTTAGCGGTAAATCTGAATTTTTTTGTTGTTTTTTTTTTGATGTACAGCCACAAAATGAAAATGTCCAATCCTACTTTAGGAAAAGTCCCTGATCTTACCTGTACATTAGTGTGGTGTTGGCTGCAGGTACACGTTGAGAATACCTATTAAAGATTTTCCTCAGAATGGATCTACGTTGTCCTGTACTAATCAGGTTTTAAAAGGCCAAGAGAATCATCATTGTTTGCGGTACACTGCTGCAGCAGCCATTGTTGTTCTGCTGTCCAACAGCCATCAAAATGTTCTCAGTATTGCAGAGGATCCAAGACCATTCATTAATTAATGCACAGTCACCACTGAAGCAGAGCATAGATTTCTTAACAAATTTCACCCTGTGTCAGAAGAATACATTGCCAATGTCCAACTGTATTGATTTCAATTTTGGCCACATTGACAAAGGGGGGTTACTGTCAATAAAGCCCTTTTAAAGAATGGATGGAACTGTTTTTGTCGTCCATACTGTAGGAAACGAGACTAGACCCATCAGTACTCTGAGTTAAATGCTAACGTCAGCATGCTAACAGTGACGATGGTAACATGCTGATGTTTAGCAAGTGGAATGTTTACCATGTTCACCATCTTAGTTTAGTGTGAGCATGCTAACATTTGCTAATTAGCGCTCAAGACAAATCCAAGCTGAGGCTGATGGGAATGTCTTAAGTTTTGCAGGTATTTGGTCATAAACCAAGGACCAATTTAACATCATCACCAAATGTATTACAAAATATCATGAGGGGGACGTAACGCATTTCACGGCAATCCGTTCAATAGTTGTTGAGACATTTCAATCAAAAGCACAAATGTGAACCTCATGGTGGCGCTAGAGGAAAAGTCAGGATGATTCATCATCTGGAATGCAGTGTCTGTACAAAACGGATAATTCACTCAATAGGCTAGTTGTCTGGATATTTCAGCCTGGAGCAAAGTGGTGGACCAGTATACTAAAAACAATAATTGCTATGTGTTCATGCGCATGAGATATTCACATAAAAGTAATTAATTTGTCTCTTAAGCCTATATGTGTTTGTTGTAATCAATGGCAAAAACGATTGTCTTACCAATTAGCAGTGTTACAGGCAGCCATGTTAAAATAGAAACAACTGCACAAACACGAAATATTTTGGTCGGCCTCACTTTCTAAATTTAAGCCACATTTTCCTATGACATTACTTTAGTTTTTTGGCAGTTTCGGCACAGAAAGCATTGTCTCTTTGGAGCTCTCATATGTTGCTTCGTAACACGTATCAAAATGCTTAGGGCCAGACCAGTTTACAGCCGATGGATGCTGCTTTTTGTCTGTCAAATTAAATTGTTATTAAATGGTGAATGGTAAATGGTGTTACCATGATGAAAATGTCAGTTCTCAATGTCAGTGTGTTTTGTTGTTGTTGCCTAACCTCTGTACATGTAAAGGGCAAATGGGAGACGGTCATATCTTTGCCTCACCCTTTGTTCCCGCTCCTGCTCCCACCTCTGCTATCTTTGTTTTTTTCCCTCATGCATTGTACAAAAGGGATCAGCAGTCCGTGGTGGTGATAAAAGAGGCCGATTGAAAAAAGGAATTCTAGTTAATGCACATTGCACAGCTGCATTATTTCAGCTGCTGTGTTGGAGCGGGGCCATGTGTTTTCTCAGCATCACATTACACACACTATTCCAGGCAATTCAGAGTCCATTATGTAACCATAAAACACATACCATTTATTTCCGCTTAAATACAAATGCAGTTATGTTTCCCTCTGCTGAATGTAAGAAGGTGATTCATGTGAACCGTGTCTTGTTCCAGTTCAACCAGAAGAAAAAGATGAGATGTCAGGAACGACAGTGTGACAGTGAGCCAGCATGAACAGTACCAGGACCCTGAAACGGAAGCTGCTAAATGGAATTCAGCCATCACTCCTTTTTATTTACACCTGTGCTTTTCCTACTGTAGGCCTACTGTATGTCAAAATGTGTTTTGTGAAAAAGGCCTATTTTTCAGCATGTATAGCATTATCTTCTACTTGATGAGTACTTGAGACTAATGTGCAGCATATTATTCACACCATCATTGTATGGTACATATTAGTGCTAAGATGATGGATCCTATTTTCATTCTCGATTCTCTTTTTTTTTTCTATGTGGTTTATTGTAGTTATTGTAAATAATTATAATAATTTTAATTTAGCCCCAGTTTGTGCCTCTCTTGTATTCCCAATCTAATTGTCTGGATGAAAAATATTGTCTACTGCACAATAAGATTTTTAATTGACTTGCCAAGAGATATTTTTTATGATTGATCCTACTACTACTACTACTACCAATAGGTATACTAATGGTAATACTACTTCTAGACTAGTAATATTGAATAGACAGTCCCTTGATAAAAAATACGTATGGTTAAATTAAAGAGTGGTAAACAGTGTCTCGATGTTCTGCGTGTCTTGGATGAATAATGGTTTTATAATTTGAATGAAAAATAAAAGTTGGCAAGCTCATTTACAATCATGAAATTGTTAATTGTAAAATGTATTGCAGTTTACAAACTGTCCATATTATATCCTGTTTAAATTCTGTCATATTGCTGTATTATATGACGTATTACGTTGTCATAATAATTCTGGCAGAACTGGGCTTCCATGCATATCATCTCCTCCAAAACCAATCCAACCCCCAATATAAATTTGCGGTAAATGGAAGCTTTGCGGGTTGTAGCTTTATTCTGAAGTTTACGGTACACTGCGTGTTTTTGAGGCCGCACTGTAGCGTCAGTTACGGTAAAGGATTCACAGGTGACGTTACTGTGGAATCAGTCACGCCCATCATATCAGATAGCGCGAGCGAGCGAGCGAGAGAGGGAGAGAGAGAGAAAGAGACCTACGCTGCCTTGACTCCTGGATATTGAATCTCACACCCATCACGTTGTGTTCGGCGGAGCGGAGGAAAAAACAAACAAACAAACAGAACGTTCTAAATTAAAATCCCATTCAAAGTTGTATTGTCTTGCTGGACGCGTATTTCGGCTCGAGAACATCTTCAGTGGTGAAGTTGGAGGAAGCAAGGTGAGTGTCTCACAAACAACTGTTTGTTTGCGTACTGCGTGAACGCCATACACAACACACGGATAATTACCGCAGCAGTTTGCTAGCTAAGTTCATTTCTTATCACAAGCTAGCTGTCAGGTTTTAGGGAAAGGTATCTTAAGTAAACAATTTGGTTTAGGCTGTATAGCTAGCTAACTTAAACAATTAAATGTTATGTGGTAAAATTGGAAAATGGATTTGCTGTCGAGGTTGCCACTTGCTTTCAATTCAAAAGGGCTTCATTGGCATGCCAGTTTTAATAAGAATGTTGCCAAAGCATCAAAATACAATTAGTCCAAATGTTCGAGCAGAACACAAACAGTAACATGACCATAAACGCAGCATTAAGATTTCTTTGCTTTCTCTTAACAAACTTTTTGGTCGCG
Organism: Perca schrenkii; assembly: GCA_025617405.1. NCBI lineage: Eukaryota > Metazoa > Chordata > Actinopteri > Perciformes > Percidae > Perca > Perca schrenkii. The sequence goes on along the minus strand of CM046801.1, from coordinate 24,083,450 downwards.
TTCAAGTCCGCTGATTGACTCTCTCTCTCCTTTCCATTACGGATTGTGTTTTCCTGGCGTGTTCATTGCCTTTGGAGGTGTGGGAGGTTGGGGGGACACCAGCCAACAACAGAAAGAATGAATGAGTGTGTGTGTGTGTGTAGTGTGTGTAGTGAGTGAGTGAGACAGACAGACAGACAGACAGACAGAGACAAAAGCTTTTATTCAGAGACTTGAAAAGATTTTCTCTCAACACAGACCTCTCATTTTGAGTTAATGAAGTGCTGGAAGATGAGCTTTGAGGGCACTTTAGAGATGTAGGATGTTGCCAGTAGCTATCAGCATGTCATTATGTGTGTGTGTGTGTGTGTGTGTGTGTGTGTGTGTGTGTGTGTGTGTGTGTGTGTGTGTGTGTGTGTGTGTGTGGCTGCATGGCTGCATGAATCACACAGGATAGCAGAGGTGGAGGGGAAACCCCTTGTTTTTGAGCCCGTGTTCAGGTCTTTTGTTGGTTGAAACAAAATGAAACCTCAGCTGATGTGATGTGGCAATGGATGCCTGGGAGTAGGCACGGGCCGGTTACCGGTTTCAATGTATGCCTTTTTACATCCCACTCCATGTCTACTTGATATTATGTCTTATTTGTATTTTTGTGTATTATGTTGATGTATGCCTATATGTATATTGTTGTCTCTATTGTACAGTATGTTACTACTACATGTCTATTTTTGAATGTATAGAGAGTTAACACCTACCAAAGTCAAATTCCTTGTGTATGTAAGTATACTTGGCCAATAAAACAGATTCTGATGCCGCGGTTTGAAAAAGTTAGTGTTTCAAAACCACCAAAGGTTTCAGCCATACCATTCCTGCGGTATGGGCTGTTTTTTTTTATTATTTTTTTTTAATGAGTCTTCGAGGACAGGAAGTGCAGTTTAGAAATCCCTCTCCCTGCCAGTGTGCAGTGTGTTTGAAAATAAAATACATTGTGTTCAGAAGACAAAAGTTTTTTTTTTACCCATTCATTTCAAAATAATACATTTTAAAGCTGTAATTGCAGTACCGTGAAACCGTGATATTTTTGTATATATATATATATATATATATATATATATATATATATATATATATATATATATAACCTTCAGCAAAAAATATCACGGTTTGTGTGTCAGAATCTCATACTGGCCCATGCCTACATGTGAGCTTGGTTGTTTGTGTGCTTCTGGTTAAAAAAAAATACACTTTCTAATGAAGGGTATCATAACACCGTTTCAGTCAGGATGTGGCTGGCTCTAAAAGGTTGAGGTGCCCCCCTCCCTCCTCAGTCCTGCACACAGATGAGATTAACAGATTCACAGCTTTTTGAGAGTGTTTCTGACAGATTCAAGGCTGAACTAGATTGTTGTTGAAACACCTACATGCACTCTACTGCATGTTTGTTCAGGGGCTGAAAAGGATTTCTGTCACTTTTGAGTGTGTACGCAAACGAGTAAGCCTAAATGGCCTTGGTCCCTTTTTGAATTTCAGCGCAGTATTCTTCTTGTTCACATGAACATCTTCTTAAATGGGGACAACATGACATCATCTTCAAACATTTCCAACAAGTGGAGTTTGGTAACCGAATTGATTTTCAACCATTTAAAATAACCACAAACATTGCATTTGGTGTTGGTCCACTTCACAAGAAGAGCAAAAACATCTTTACCTATTGGAACTAGCATTTAATAATAATAATCATAATACATTTTATTTGTAACACACTTTATATTTAAGCAAATCTCAAAGTGCTACATATAAATGCTAAGGAGAAAAAAATAATAAAACTAAAAGAAACAAACAAAAGGACAAGGAAAGGGCTAAAACATTTGAAATTTGAAAATCATACATGGAGAAATCCATGAAAGAGGACACGATTCTGAATTCAATAGTCTATAGACCAGAATGCACTGCAGCCAGAAGACATCCCATGCTGGGAATAATAGGCATAACTGTGATCAAAATCAATCCCATGCTGTGCCCCGATTCCATACTACATACTAACTATACATTGTGGACTGTACTAATCCTTACAGTATTTTGTTTGTATTATGTTGTTAAACCATTTTTTTTTATTCTAAACGGAAATGACACAGTTTGTACTGTCAGATGTCAATCAAACAGTAACGAAATGCCAATTAAACTTCAAAAGGGAGACAGCTAGGCTAAATGTATTTTGTCACTTTCCCAGTGTGACACACTAAATACTCAACGCTTACATTTACTACAATGTCTGGTTTCGCTGCTCCGGTCCGGTGTACAAGCTTAAACTGGTTTGATTTTATCCAAACCAGCTGAATTGGCATTTCATGATGACATGTTCTGGGAAATAAAAAAAGTAGCCTACATCAGCAACCTGTGCCGGCGGCATCTCAGCGTTAAACCTAATTTTCCAATTTCAAATAATTTTTTTTTTATCTGTCCAATAGAACAACGCCACCTTCAATCTCCCCTCGCTCTATTGCACATGCTCTGTAGAGAAACAGAGAGAGAGAGAGCAATATGACATTAACATATATTTATTAACAGAATTACTGAGCCACTGTGTCTGACAGGCCCGCACAAGAGCCGAGGCTGGCAACATGAAGGAGATTAAATTTCAATAGGGGTGACAAGACATGGCTGAGTTGGTCTCTAAGAAAACTAAAACTGTGCCAATATATTTTGGATTTGAAGACGACATTGAGCCCAAAACATAGCCGAGGCAGCATGTAAACGCAGCAGGAAAATAATTACGGTTTCAAGGTGCATTACCCCCACCAAGAGGCCTGGAGTCCCTAAGTCTCATTCATGGACTCTCCGAGTCTCATTATTCTCCACTCGGGAGCTGCTGCTAAGTCAAGTGCGATGCCTAGTGGTAGAATTGGATATACCGATCCGGTCCGGTGTTTGGCTTGATATCGAACCAGTTTGAACATTTGTACACCGGCCCAACCCTAGTATGGATTTGGGACAACGCTCCAATTTTGCCAAACCAAGGACTAAGAAAACAGCCTTGCGTTGAAACGATGTTTACAGAGGTTTTCAGCCATAACGGTACGGTGTTTTAGTGTTGGCAGTTGGAATATCGTTGTCTTGTCCTGAGTTTTAATAATCTCTTAAAAGCATGCTTCTTCAGATTTCCAGGCACAGCCGTGATGTTGTCACTCGGTACGTAACTTTAGCTTAGAAGACCCCACAATGCCTTGCGTTTCTCACTCCCGCTAACTTATTGTTCATAAGACGTGACATGAGCGACACGTGGGTAGGCTAAGGCAAGAAGAGGGAAATTGGCAAACGTTAGCCAACATATTTATAAAAATATACGATGATGACGTGTGAATATAAACTTAAACTAGGTCTTGTCGACATTACAAGGACAAAGGCACACGATCTGCAAAGCAACGTCCTCATATTTGTCTACTTGATCATAAATTCTTGTTGTCCACTGTGCTGTTAACTGCTGCTAGACCACTTTGAACCCTCACTATGTTTTTTTAAGGCCATGCCTTTTACAGCTGCCAAGTCGGGGGATGGAGCTTGTTGTGAAGGCCTTACATGTTGTTGTGCAATATGATCTGCTGTAATAGGGGGAGAGAGAGAGAGAGAGAGAGGCAGGCATTTCTACGACAAGTGATCGTTGAACACCTTTGTATTGGGAGGGATCTGAGCAACTGGCAAATGAGACGGCTGATATGAACGCGCTTTAACAGGTGTGTCAGTTAGCGGCGTTTTTGCAGTTCGTGAAAGAGGTAAATAGGGACAAAAAAAGTGTTAAATCTACGCCAAAATAAGTAAAAAAAGAAAAAAAAAGACATGCAAAGGAAACCCAGAAAATCCTGAAGGGGCTTGACGTGTTTGGTTCCCTAAAATAATTCAACGAAAAGTAGCATATAGAAAATAAAAAAATTAAAACAACATGGGAAAACATACTACTATAAAAAAGGTACAGAAGAAAAGAACAATTAAATGAGGAGAGAAAATAAAAGAATGAAAGAGCAGTGTTTCCCACACAGACTAATTTGTGGCGGTGCGCCACACAATCAACCCTGGCCGCCACGTATTGCGTTTTGTTATTCTTTTATTTATTTATTTTTTTTAACGCTATTTTTAAAACACGCAGTATATTTGTTCAGCTGGATTTCCTTTCCCTGCTCTCCTCTGTCTCTCTGCACTTGCGTCTCGCTCGCCACACACACACACACACACACACACACACACACACACACACACACACACACACACACACACACACACACACACACACACACACACACACACACACACACACACACACAGCTCCTCCCACCGTGCACACAGCGTCTGTCTCCATAAATGAGAGAAGACGGCTGGTCGAAATTCACAAGTTCACGAAAGGTTGGTATCTATCTCGTGAACACCTTTACACAATCACACATTAAAAAGTGCTACAAAAATATTTTATATTCTGAATACAATGTTGTCCGTGTGTTAATGTTGGAGTCCCGACCCGACTCTAAGCAAACAAGTTATTGCGCCTGCTTTAGAAAGTTAACTAGTTGCAAGTTTGCGGTAAAATGCAGTTGGGTTGTCGAGGTCAAAACACTATATAGCAACTGTGAATCAAATGAATGTATTATAAATAATGTTATGTCATTGTTTTACTCTTACACTGAATGTTTGCTGCTTCAATCCAGAGGAGTATTGAAAAGTATTTTCAGCGACTGAAAAAGGCACACGTTGAGGATGAGGACCAGCCTGAACCGGAGGTATCGGTCTGAAACAGAGCTAAACAGTCTGACTAGTGGAATTAGTTATGTTATTAATTTTATTTACAATATTTTCAGGCTTCCGCCAGTAAAAGACAGGGTCAGGGAGAGAGAGATATAGATTTGTTAGGCATTGAAATAGGAGAGGAGGACAGCATCCAACAGCGTGTCCTCCTCAGTTTTTGATACTTGATTGTTTGTTGTTATGAAAATAAGAATATTAAATTCACAAAATAAGGTTAACCATCAATCACACTGCTCCAACTTATTTTACATAATATGAATTGTCTTAAATATCATTGAATGCTTGTAACAACAAGATTTCTCTAATTTCTACACTTTTTTTATTCATATTTTATTTTGTATTATATTTTAGCCCTGTATCTTAACTCACACTGTTGCACTATTTATTGCACTCCTGTCGTCGTTGTGCACGACAGATAAAGAACCTTGTACCTTGGTGTTTGTACGAATTAAACAAACACGAGATAACTTGTTAAATAGTGAGGCTCGTCGGTTTCGTTTCCTTTGACCAGTGCCAGGCTAGCGGTTTCCCCGATTTCCAGTCTTTGTGCTAAGCTAAAGTATGCTAAGCGACTGCTGGCTGTAGTGTATTACACAGACACGAGATGGGTGTCAGTATTCTCCTCTGACTCTCCGCAAAAAAGAAAATGGGTGTATCTGTGTGTATTTCAAAGCAACTAAGGCTGCAACTTCCATAGTTTTTCATTCTCTATTAACCAGGCAATTATGGTCTCGGACATTTGATGTGTGCAGAAGGTGAAACCACTCCACAGTAAATGTAAAGTAAATGTTTGGGGAGAAACTATGTAAATGACGCAGGGAGATAAACACGGGGGGGAGGGAGAGAGAGAGAGAGAGAGAGAGAGAGACTGACTCTGACTGACTGACTGACTCTTTGCTGTGCTTATCTCCACATCACTCAAGCTAATACTTTGGGAAGGAACTTTGTGACACCGGTATTGTAAAGTGATAATCCTCAAACTTTGCATGTAAAATACCCGCTATGTAAATGGGCTTCAGCAGCAAAATCTGCACTGCGAGCTTGCGTCCGTTGACATGTAGCTTGGTCAGTAATCAGATTTCTCTTCCACTCCTTACCTTACGTTTTTAACCCTCCGAGTGTATGAGCGATAAATGATGTTGCTGCCCGGGGAGTTTTCTTTTTTTGTCTTTCGTCCCAGCTTTTTGGACGGATTACGCAGCGGGAGAACAGTCTCTGTGATTAAATCGCAAACTGATTATTTTCCTAACAGTGTATGAATTTAAGAAATAAAACTGCGATTATAATAAATCAAATAAAGGAATGTGAAATGTAGTCCTGTCACCTTCTACAATTTGTGGCTCTTTAATGATGTTGTTTTTGTTGCAGCGCCTGGTGTAAATGTCCTTTAGGCAGGGTAGGGCACCGTCTGTTGTATGTGCAGCCTGACGAACCACTCTGCGCAGGGCCTTGCAGTGATGTTCCCCGTCAGGACGCTCTCGATGATGTATGTGTAGAAATCCTGAGGCGAAACAGTCTCTGCCTTGCCTTTCTCACCACTGAGTCAGTATGCAGCGCTCGGTAGTCTCCCATTGCCAGACCTTCCTCCACAGCACTGCGGAGGAGGGTCTGGCTAGTCCACACAGCATTCTGGGATGGTAGAAAAACGTGCTCTGGTTTATTGGCACACACATCCCTCAAAGGTCCGCATCAGATTTTGTTATTCCAGGTCAGAGGTCCGGAACGATTGGCAATAACAAAATAACATTTAATCTCCTCACTTCAACTTTTAAGCTACATATATTTAAGTAAAGTACCCGATTTTCCTGCTCAAGTTTTGTACCGATTTGGGTACCATGACATGGAATTCGGTAGCGGTATCCAACGCTACTTTTTTTTTTTTTCTCTCTATTTTTTCTTTTTCGATTTTCTTTGTGTATATTCCAGTATGCATAAGGTTTGTAAGAAAATGTTGTAACACTAGCTTGTGTTGGGACACCATGGGACGTGGTCATTCAGCCTGAGTCCCCCACAGAGATTACAAAGGTTTTCCAACCCAGACTCAAACTTTAAAAGAAATTGTCTGATTGCGACAGAGTTTAAAGCTTTAAACGAACACGGGGACTTATTGTGACTTGAGCTTATTCAGCGTATCCCCCAGAGTTAGATGAGTCCATACATACCCTTCTCATCTCCGTGCGTGTTGTAACTGTCTGACGCACCCACCGCTAGCCTAGATTAGCACAGATCCTGGAGGTAACTGGCTCCATCTAGCCTACTGCTCCCCAATAAGTGCCAAAATAACGCCATGTTCCGGTTTAGATGTTGTGATTTGTATAGTCACAGCGTGTACAAATAACAAGGTCCCCAAGATCACTTTTTTTTTTGTTCACTTAAATTTTATTTATAGAATCAAATCAAAGCGTTATCTTAAGACACTTTACAGATGCATTCTATAATTTACAAAATTCCAGTAATTCCCTTAAGAGCAAGCATTTAGTGGGACAGTGGCGAGGAAAAACTTCCTTTTAGGGAGATACCTCGGACAGACCCAGGCTCTTGGTAGGCAGTGTCTGACGGTGCCGGTTGGGGGTGTGATGAACAGTGGCAATTATAGTCACAATAAAGATATGGAACTGTGACTAGAAATAGAAGTTGTAGTAGTTCATGGCGTAGCAGTGCACAGCAGGATGTAGCAGGGCATAGCAGGGCGTAGCAGGGCACTGAGCAGGACCACAGCTACAGCTGCAACCATGATTTAGGTGCCACCCTAATCCAAGGAATACCGCGGGTTGAGAAAAGGACTCTAGGGAATAAGCTCCCCAGAGCTAAGTAAGGCGGTGTCTGACGGTGCCTGAGCCAGCTCTAAAAGGATTTGTAGATGAATCTGACGACTATGAAGAGAAGCAGAGAAGAGAAGGGGTGCCCTCGTTGGGGGAGGGTGTATAGTTATTGCATTTCATGAGCAAAATCCACGAGGAAAGAGAAAAGGAACAGTAGAAAAAGATGGTCAATCCTGGAAAAGATGGCATGTTTTTTTTTTTCTTTTTTAGTTGTAGGTCTAGTTTTGGGGGAATAAAATACACACAAGTTAGAAAAGTAGAAAACATTTCTAAAATGTAGTTGCATTTTTGTCTCTGCTCTTGCAAGCGGTTTGAAGTGGGAAGGGCTCCGCTGCCAATAATGTTACGTCAAATAAACATCTGACAGACTGTCATGGCGGCCGTTCAGAATACGATCTCATATTGTACTAAAATAGTTCACTGAAACATGTTTCTGAAAACATTTTAAGCGAGAAATAGGCCGTGCAGTTGCTGAATCTGTCTTCAATTCAGCTCAACAAAGGTCAGTTTAAAAGATTTTCGTCAGATTTTGAGAGACTCTAGTCACCTCATCCCGCTCGTCATTTCCGGGTGAGTCCCGACTGCCATGCTGCCGACCGAACATGTCAGGTCGGCCTAAATGAACGCTGACAGCCCCCAGACTGACGACGGCACGGGACACACCGAACAGATTTGAGACCCTAACCTCGTCAGACTGTCCCACGGCCGATAATCGGCCTGATGTGTCCCGGCCCTAAGAGTTAAGCACTTAAAAACTAATAACTGTCTGCGTTTTAGATTTTGGGTATTTATAAAGCAATATTTAATTTTATAAAGAAATAAAAAACAAGTTTTCAGGGGCTTTAAGATTGTAATCAAACTGATTCTCTTAGCCTCTGTAATAAAAAAATTAAAATTAGAGCATTTGGTAAGAAAGTGGTAGTATCAAAGAAGACACAGTGGTAAACAGCAGTATATGCGGCGACCCAAGTTGCAGCACTTGAAGTGGGCTGGAACAATCCAGAAAGGTGTTCCGGCACCTTCTTTTAATAAGCAGATTGGCAGCGTCATACATCAGTGCTACAAGCTAAACTGGTAAAGTCAGTTGAACAGGTAAGGATCACATTGTCAGTAGCCAATAAGGGTGGGGGGTGGGGGGAGGAATCGATACAGCATAGTATCGCAATATTTTCCGTGGCAATACTGTATCGATACACGGACGCCAAGTATCGATCTTTTATTATACAGTATATGTGTTGGTCAGTTTGTTGCTTGACAATCCCATTTTGCAGCAATTAAACTGAAGTGAGCTGAACAAATACAGAAATGTATATTTTTAGATAGAACAGATGTTGACAAGTTTCCTTTTTGGGACCTAATTTGAAATTGGGGAAAAAGTTAATAAATTGCAATATGTTTAAAATCGCAATAATATCGTTTCATGACATAAGTATTGTGATGTCAGTGTTTCTTTCTTTTTTTTGGGGGGGGTAGGAGCTGCCCGCCACCACTGAAAGAATGATAAAATTATATAATTATGCTATATATTCCCAAAAAGTGGATGCGCGAGATATACATACATGCAATTTGCTTCTTGTTTATATATTTTACGCGGCCCTTTTACACAGAAATGGATCATAAAGTGTCATTAGTTTTTATCTCGTTTGCCCTCACATGTGTCCTCTGATAACAGCTGACAGTAAATTGACGTTTTCACAGCGCTGTGCCAGCTCCCAAAAAACTGAAGAAACAAATCGCGCAAGAACGTTCACTCCTCCTATTGGTCAGATGTCTCTGGGGCGGGAGCAAGAAAGTACATACAGGCCTTGTGTGCTCGGATTGCAGATCTCACTCCCGATCCCCCCCCACCGTGCCTGTCTCATTTTCTACAAACACAAACTAATGTTGTCAGAAGAATTTGAAATGGAAAGAAAGTTTGACGCTTTAAAAAGAGCAAATCGCACCCTCAGCAGCTAAATCATTTCCCGTCTCTGGTGATTGCACAGGATGAGATGTGGCTGCTTCCTTTTTCCTGCTGTATCCAGGAAGTGGTGGTCATCAGGTTTGAGTGTGACACCCTGAGGAGAGAATGGAACTGTTGGAATGAGGGAAACGAGGGGGGGGGGAGAGAGAGAAGTGAACTTGGTGTGCTGTACATGGTCATCCTCGAACTACAGCAAAGATGGCAGAGTGTCATGCGTGTTACATCCCACATTGCTGTTGTTGGAATCGAGAGTGAAATGTCGCTGGCTGACCAGGCAACTCGATTACAAAAATATCACGGACTGAAGGGTTACGGTGAACAAGGACAGGTGTAAAAGCCAACAACTGGCAAGTCCTAAAATTAGAGAACAGAAAGTGTCACGTTTTAAAATACTCACTCACTAACTAACTAACTTCCCCTAACCATACAAACTGGATAAAAGAAAGACATGCTATTATGAATTTCAACTTTAACACAAAAGCTGCTTTGAAGCCCAAAGAGATTTCACACAACTGTGGTGCAGTGCGTGTCTCTTTGTTTCGAGTCGGCTGAAAGGATTTTAATTTCCGTGAGCTGCAAAGGTTCATAACAAAAGATGAGGTAAAAAAAAAATAGTTTGATCAAAGGCCACACTTCGACTCCTCGCCTCCTCTTCACTGAAAGCACCCGTATGAATGAATTACCCTGTCAAATGAACTACCTTTTTTGGTGTTTATGTATGAAATGAGTCGTTCTCATCCACAGACTTAGAAGAACACACAGATCGGGCCTTTAGAGCCCCTGACAACTTGTTTTTTTTATATATTGATGTCCGAATAAGCAGCATACAAACAATTCTACTTTTGGAAGAAAGCCCCATCGCTCAGAGTAAGAAGCTGATTGAGAAAGTCGGTCCCAACTGCCTTAAATGTGATGAGGTGTTTAACAAAGGGTTTCCTAAATCCAAATGGCGTGTTAATTGTACGCATTTTGAGCTATCCACATGTATGTCTACGCTGTATACAGCGGATGTAAACATGGCGAGGCCATGTGGCGTGCTATTGCGAGAACGTGCCGTACTATCGCGAGTCAAGGCAACACTCACAGTGAGTAATAGTCAAACAAATTTCCACTATGGAACCAGTTCCTACGCAAACGGTAGTATTCGGACTGGATTACAGCGCAAATTTCGGTTCCTCATTTCAGTTCCGACTGAAATATTTTCCCTCTGTCGCTCCGGACAGCGGCAGGCTCTTTTTTTTTTTCTTTCTCCCTTTTCCGCCGAGTGGCGCACGTGCCCGCTCACGCTGTGAAGCGCGTGTCCATGCTAATCTCCAACATGCACTCTACAATCACTGCTGATAGACTGCTTTTTGTACACGCTCCGTTTCGGACGTAAAACTATCACACTTTCTCTGTAGTCTACCGTTAGCTAGCTACCGTAAATGTAGGCTACTTTTAAAATGCCATATTTTTCCTCTGGGCTCACCAAAACGGATGTAAAAGCATACCATGAACACACTTGCTCTGCTAGTCTCGTATCTTGACAGAGAAGGCAAATATGGTCATTTTTCTGAAAAAGAACTGCTAAAGTTTGAAGCTGGTTGGCATACCATAAAAAAACTCCATAAAAGAGCCTTTCTTTGATGTCATTTTTCAGTTTTTCAAGAATCAGTTTAGGAATCGGAATCGTTTCAAAAGTACCGGTTCGGAATCGTAAAAATCCAAACGGTACCCAACCCTACTGATGTATTCTCAGCTCTGATAGCCGACAGCTGTCTGCTCTGAGCGCATTCACCGTCACACACACTCTCATGTAGCCTACACACTAAGCACCGAGCTATTCCTTCCCCGGTCTTGTAACACAAGGAGAGCCTGCCCAACATGGCATCATGACTTTGCGTAAATATACACGCCACTTTCATAAAGCAAAATGGCGTTGTTATTGTACGCATTTTCAGCTATCCACGTGAATGCCTGTATATGCCTGTAAATGCGCTGTATACAGCTGATGTAAACATACCCACCACGTGGCCTCGCCACGTTGCGTGTTATCGACAGAACGCAACGTACTATCACGAGAACGTTATAAAAAAGGTTGGGTTTAGGAAAAGAACACAGGGAAAGGCTATAGTAACAAAACAGTGACAAAAACACGGAAAATAGCGACAAAAACACGCTTAGGAACACAATAAATGGTTGGGTTTAGGAACGAAACATTGGGTAAGGCTTATTAAAACAAACAGGCGGGATGCGAACCCACCGCGAACCCGGCTCTCCCAGGTGAAAGTCCTGTGTTTTACCCATCCGCCACCCCAAACTACCTCCTTACTCAATCCCTCGTTCCTTTATACTACTCGCTACGGCGGAAATTGACTCGCAATGTAGGTCAATGGCGGCCGATTTGCGTTGATATACACGCAAAAATGCGATTATGCGTCTTGATAACACGCAAAAATGGAATACAAATTGGCGTGTCATAGATACGCCAATTCATGAGATCAGTCTGGCCTGCCAGATCTTCCTGTATTTGGTCTGAAAGTCCGAGCCATCCCAAAAAATGCTTTCTCAGGATAAACGAACCGGACCAAGCCCACCTCTTTTCATCGGACCAAAATTTGGTCTTTTGATCCGGACCGTGGTCCGGGAGGGAGGTTTCACACCTGTGATTTTGGTTCGGATCAAACTGAAAAGTCCAAAAGTCCGGACCAAATGACCGAGGTGTGAAAACGCCCTTAAATGGACATGACACCAGTGCTCCTCAAGTAAACAAGGCCAGGGAAGGAGGCTGCTGGTGCGTATCGCAGTGAGTCTGTTCAGCCTTCATGAATGTGTGCATGATTTGAAATACGGGAGTTAATACATTGACGCACATCACGGAGGGTGACTCATCAAATTGTAGGATCAGGAGCAAGAGAAGCTCCTGATCCTACAATTTGATGAGTCATCCTCTGTCACATACACGCAGATCAAATTTTGCGTTACACAAACGCACACTGGGTTTTTGAAACCGTTCCCTCATTCACTCCCTCACTATTCCCTAGATAGTGTAAGTATAAACTAAACTATGTAAATATATATATGAAAGGAAATCTAGTGGACTATATAGTGAATGAAATGAACGGCGGCGAATTCGAACACCACTACAAAATGGCGAACGCACTATATAGCCTAGTGCACTGTTTTCCGTGATGGGGAAACGGTTTCCAACACAGCTTCTGGCTTCCAAGCACACACTGTGCTCAGTGTAATAGGCTGTCTGTGTTTAAGGGTGATGCTGTCTGCTTTCACTGCTCAACGCTGGCTGCATAATGGTTCTAAAGCAGCTTTCGTCCTTCTTTGTGTTCAGTGCATTCATACATTTTCTTTTACCTGGAGAAGGTTGTTGTTGTTGCCCACAGTGAAACTGTGCCACTGCAGTACAAAGCTCATCCAACATGTAATTACACTGTCTCTGTGACTCTGTGTTAGTTTATATATTCAGCTGTCTTTCCTTATGTGTTGCCTTTTTGTGTCATCTCGTCCCTGTTGACATTTCAACTCTTTTCTGTTTTACACCGGGGGGCGGGGGCGGGGGGGGGGCTGAGCAAACGTTTGAGAGAAGGAGAAGAGAGAGATTGGGACGTTAAATAAACAGTTTCAGTTCCTGTCCTGCTCCCTCTTCCTTGTGTGTTTTTTAAGTTCATAGCGTTTTCTCCTTCTATTCTTTCTTTTATCCTGATTGTCTAAAAGGCAGTTTGATTACATGTATGGTCAGCTGCCACTACTAAGTGGGCAGGTTGTTGCCATAAAAGCTTTCTGTGATATGAATTAAAAAAAAATCATAAGAATTCACTACTCTCGGATCATGGACTCCTGGTCCCTGGGGGGAGGGGCGAAACGCAACGAGTCCCCTTGGGAGGTTTCCGATGTCCGTGGAAAGTTCCTGCAGTCAAAAAGAGGTTGAAGGGCCACAAACAAAGTTTGGCTAACTCAGCAGTAGGGAATGTGTGGTTTGCATCAGCAGCGACTCAACGCCGCTCAGATACGTCTGAAAAGTGCTCAGTTAACCGTCAGTTAAGGCTAATCCTTTCTCTGCGAATGCAGCTTCAGATGAATGGGTCGAGTGTTAGTAGAGAGTGCCAGACTCAAACTCTGAACAAGTGAATAGAGTCTGCATGGATGTATGTATGATGCTGCCTGCGCAGAGACTGTATAATGGCCTCATCACATTGTGTGTGTTTGTGTGTATGTGTGCACCCCCCGCCCCCCCAATTGGGCTGGTATTTGCTGTTTCAGCAGGGTCTCTGGGTTGATAGAGCACTATCATGGAAAATTCCATTGTGTGTGTGTGTGTGTGTGTGTGTGTGTGTGCTGTGTTGAAGATGACAATATGTATCGATATTTTCACTTTGTGTTGATAATATTGGATTATTGTGTTGGATTAAATCAATATATTATATTTTTATATAATATATTTAGATCCAGGTGTGTGAGTGTGTGAGTGTGTGAGTGTGTGAGTGTGTGAGTGTGTGAGTGTGTGAGTGTGTGAGTGTGTGAGTGTGTGAGTGTGTGTGTGTGTGTGTGTGTGTGTGTGTGTGTGTGTGTGTGATGTGTGTGTGTGTGTGTGTGTGAGTGTGTGAGTGTGTGAGTGTGTGCGAGTGTGATTATTCCCCTGGTTTCTTCTGCCTGTGTTTATGTGCGGATACACTTCAGCTTCTCCAGATACACACATGGCATGTTATCATGTCTGACCTTCTTTTATAGTCTCCCTTTCCTTATCTTTAACTCCTCATGCTGCGGGGCGTCCGGCAGGGCAGGCAGGATGTGTTAGGACGAGTGCGTCCATGGTATTGAAGATATTAACGTTATACGACACCACAGATCCTTTTTAATAAGGACAACGCCAGAAAAGAAAAGGCACGGAGTTTAAATGCAGGAGTGCTTTGAGTGGAAGGTAGATACTAGCTTAATAAAAACTTTTAGAGACAATAAAATGGCATGTTATCATGTCTGACCTTCTTTTATAGTCTCCCTTTCCTTATCTTTAACTCCTCATGCTGCTGCTTTTTTATCTCTTCCTGTTTTACACCTCTAGTGACAGTCTCATTTCAACATCTTTCTCAATTTTATACAGTAAAAATAATTAGTATGGTGTGTATGTATATATATTATTGTCCTGGACTCACCTTAAAATTACAATACATTTTCATGCATTTTCTGCTATATTTCAGACATTCCCTGCCTGCATCCTCCGTACCGGACAGCAACCTAAATACAGAGGGCGATGAAATGTTCAAAGTGATAGATTACCAACCACAAGCAAGTTTCAAGTTGATTTTTATACCGGATAAACTGAAATCAACTGCTACTTGAAAAGCAGGAAATAAAGCAAAATTAAAAAAAAAAAGTTACAGTATACTTGGGAAAATGGTCAGCAGGAATGTAAAATGGTGTCTGGATTTTGTAGTTGGGTGGCGGAAATATGGCAAAACGAATCATTCTGGCTCTTTCAAGCATCATGCAGTAAAGAGTAAGCCTTCCCAGGCTAAATCTGTACTCTCCTTATCATGGTTTCCGGGCCTCCCTCAGGCATTATCTCTTGCTTATCTTTCAATTTTCCATTCATTGTCCTGCTCCCTTGTACTGTAAAGACCCTCTCTCCCTCCCTGTTGTTGTTCTCAACCAGCCATTTTCCTTTCATGCCTGTTAATGGTTTGTGTTTCCGGTTTTATTTAGTCTGTTCTCTCTAGTAATTTTAATCTTTAGTGTGTTTCAGTTGATTCCCGTCCCCATCAGCTGGACAATTTGTGCTTGTCACTGTTTAAATAAAGGATTGGCGAGTGTATATGCGGGCGTTTTGTCATCGCGTGTTTTGGATGTTGTTGTCATACTGTCTGTGTACAATAATGTTCTTTTTAGTTTCATAAAACGTCCCCAAATTCACAAATATGTTGAATATTACTACAGACATTCTGGTTCTTACGTTGCAACGTCTCTTTTTGTTATTATGTAGCCAGGGAGCCTAAATGGTTTCAAAACTGTTTAATTTACTATACTATTTTCGTAAAATACGAGATCGTATTTCCGAACGAGCCGCCATTATGGTCGGGGAGAAGCCAGACCCACGTGACTCGTAAGTCCAATCAGCTGCCGGTTTTCATTTTTTGGCCGACAATATAGATTAGCACCGCCTGTTGTTATGGAGACGTATTACGTCAAGCTCGTTGCAGAACGTACGCTCAAGTTGGCATCGCTTCGGTGTGTTCTGAGGCACTTTTTGGACCAACTCAGGAAGTCAGCCAGACGGCCTTTTCTGCCGAAGGTCGGCCGTCGGGTTGGTGTGTCAGAGCCTTAAAATAACTTTCCTGCCTGACAGACTGCAAGCGGTAAATTTTCACTAGTCGCCACACGTTTCTAATGTATGATTTTATCATATGATTTATGTGAGAGTAACCACTGACATTGGTACACACACACTCCCACACGGCCAGCCTATGTGAACAGAAATGGTGTACGTGTTGATTTGCACGTAGAGCGGGGAAGTGAGATCCGATCACAAGTGGTCACTCAAGACGCGTTTGGAGACACATTGTGCTACCAGGTGGTAACACCCGTACCTAAACCTGTCCACTTGTGATCGGATCACACAGATGGGAGTTTAAGTGTGTGTGTGTGTGTGTGTGTGTGTGTGTGTGGGTGTGGGTGTGTGTGGGGGTGTGGGTGTGTGTGTGGGGGGGGGTGTGTGTGTGTGTGTGGGGGGTGGGGGGTGTGGGGTGGGTGGGTGTGTGTGGGTCCGTCCCAGCCTTGCTCTCCTCCAGCCGGAAGCTTGCTATCCAGAGAGGCTGTGATTACATTAACATCATGTCTATCGAGTTAAGATGGATCAGACGCTCTGCTCACTCTGCTCTGTGCTTTCAAACTATAAAATGCATTCAGGCTCCTGCTGCCGGTGTGTGTAGCTGCACGAATGCTCTGCAAGCCTTCCTGGATGAATGTAACTTTAATAAAACTGTAATGAAAAGAGTTTGTTAACATCTGTAAGCCCGGTGCTTACAGTTCTTGTGTTCGATTTTTCCTCCCTTCATTGCTGTTACTCATCCCTTTCCATTATAAGAAACATATTTCACAGAGCTAGATAATCCATCACTACAAACTGTGGTCTTTACCTGCCCCTTGTTCAATTTTATCATCACTGAATCTGAATGTGCCTAGTCTGGATCGACGACGGTTCATTTAGCTTTAGTTCTAAACTCCGGTCGCTTCAGTAAACAGCCGGAACCTCCGGGCTAGCTAGATTTCGCTTATTGAAATTAGAAGCAGGATCGGCGATTTACCCAGTATCCTTCTCTCTCTCTCTCTCTCCACCTCGCTTACTTGTGCCAGTCGAAATAGGTTGAAATCGTTGGGAAGTATATACATTTGGCACCCTTCACGGTTACTTTTTGACTTTTTTGGGGAGTGGGTTCTTTTGTATTTTTTGAGGGGGACAAATTTACCTTTTATAAATATTTTTTTTGGGGGGGCATATCCGTTGAACCTCCCCCACCCCACAATGTCTATGCCTATGCTGGCACTTGTAAGAGTGTTATATCCGGATTTTGTAACATGGAAAATCCCCTCCCCGCTTCTGTCAACAACTACAGAAATTCTGAGAAATATTGATTTGAGTGCTGGACCTGGGACCTATTCCATCAAGCAGGCTAAAGGCAAAGCCAAGCTTAAATGGCCAAGTCTGGCTAATATGAGTGAGAGTTGGGTTCCATCAAAGAGGCTGAGATTAGCCCCAACTCAGTAACCATGGAAACTATGACTCTGGCTAAGCCTCAACCATGGCTAAGCCAGAACCGTGGCTCAGGTTTCCGTTCCATCAATCTGAGCCTCAACCCTGTTCCACCAAGGTGGCTAATGTGAATGCCAGCCAAGTAACCATGGTAACTTATGCTGCCGGGCAAACCTGGTCTGTAGCAGGCTAAAAGTGAAGCTTAGCACCATCTATGATCAAAGAATGTCCAATAAACAGAACAGAGTCACACAAAATAATATGTAAAACAAAAAATATTATTTTTTTTATTATTTATAATAATTATATATTATCTATAAGTACATTAAAGAACATTATCACAAAAATAAAAAAGACACAAATAAATACAAAATTAAACTAATTAGCAAACAAAATATAATAAAGAAAATTGAGGCATTGAAAATAAAATTGTTATGTTCGTGGGTCACGCAGGTCAGGCTGTGGAGACAGAATGGAACATTAAATACAGTAAGAACAATGACCTTTTGCTGTGCATTTGGATTCATACTTACATCCTTTTCCATCTTCCTGATCTCAAGTTTGATCTTCTTAATCTGTAGCCTCTTATACTCCGTTGCATGGAGGAGATACCGCTTATAAATTGCACGGATGTCCTATGATAACTTAATGTGTCAGTGCAACCAACTATGCAGTTAATGGTGGGTAAAAGGGAATGGCTACTCACTTCACTTCGTCCAGCAGATGTAGTCCTCTTGCCAGCTGGGGAAGGCCTAGGTTCCTGCAGGAGGGTGTGTGGTACATTATTAAGGTGTGATTTCAACATTTCAAACACAACCAGTACATTAATGATTAGGCTTACATCTTGGAGCTCACTGTCTCGACCGGTTAGGGTTTCATCATCGTCATAGTCATCATCATCATGTGGCTGTTGGCTTGGGCCTTCTCCCTGCAAATAGAGAAACAGTTAAATGGGGGAGAGGGAGAGGGCTGACTGCATGTAGTGCAATGTTTCAACAGGTTAGGACCTACTGGGTCGACTTGGGTCCCGGCTGCATCCTCAATGTGCACTTGTGGTGGGTCAAGGAGAATAATTTGATCCCCTGTCACTATCAGACACACAGGTGCATAGTTAGTTATCCCTAATGAGGGTCTGTCACCAGAATAGGGGCAGTGATTGACAATACCTTCAACATATGGGGCCCGGATCTCTGGGGCCACAGGGTTGGAGGAGCTCCCCCTCGATCCCAACTATCTTGGGCCCCTTATTTATCCCAAAGGCCAGGGTCTCAGCTGGTGTGAGCTCCCTCCGGTGGCGGTCCCCCCACCAGTACCCATGGATGCAGTCTGCTTTCTGGTGGCTGCAAGACATGTATAGATTCATAGCTGCGCATCTATTTCGACTGATACATTTCAC
Source organism: Perca schrenkii (assembly GCA_025617405.1). Taxonomy (NCBI): domain Eukaryota; kingdom Metazoa; phylum Chordata; class Actinopteri; order Perciformes; family Percidae; genus Perca; species Perca schrenkii. Next base: position 24,064,758 of record CM046801.1, on the reverse strand, counting down.
ATTACATTATGGAACACTTACCATTGCTAAGAATGTTCTTATATTTGATTTTGACCTGGTGGCCGGTCCTCCTCTGGCTACTGAGATTGCTTCTGTTGAGACATAACCGTGAGGGACACACACCATGTCTGCCCTATAGCATATTTCATACATAGAGGCAATTTAAAGAGATCATCATTCTTTTGATGTAACAAGGGTTAGGGCCTCCGATTGACAGGAGATAGATGATTGATTTGCGGTCACCTGCATTCACTTAGTTACTGTAACAGGGGTCCTCATCTCCATTGAATTGCTTGATTTGTTAAATGATTCTAGATAAATAATAATGCAGGAAATCAATTAAAGCTATCCCATCGATTTGCATAACAATCAGTTGATGTATGTGTGGAATATCACTTTCTAACATTACTACTAGGGCTGCCAAATGATGAAATATGGAGAATTTCACATAAATTGCAGTGAAACAATAATGCTATTTTAATTATGTTCATATGAATGTTACTTATTAGGGCTGTCTTTTTGTTCTTTAGGGATTTTCCTTTTAATTTTAGGGATTTGGTTGCATTAATAGGTCCACATAATTGATTAGTTTAAAACAAACAACATCAAGAAATCAATTGGTAGATTATTGTCTACATATATTTTGTCCCTTTGGTGGGGGATTTATATAACATGATGATGCCGAAATACTTAAATTGATTTAACACTTACGCATTCAGCCTGTCGGCAATATTCTGCCACGCCACATCCCTCGCTTTGATTGCCGCGGTATTGCCCTTCTTTCGGATTATGTGGCTGTAATCCTCATATACCTCCATGAGGAGGGTTTGTTCCGCTGCGGAGAACATTTCTGCACGCTCTTTTTCCTTGCTTTTCGGCATCTTGGACAGTTTTCGGTTCTCGACTAGAATGGGCTTTTTATTTTCCCTGTGGGCGTGCACAAGTTGAGGCTTAACAGGTAAGGCTTGACTAAGTGTCAAGTGGAGCCAGCTGATTTCACTTGATGGAACGACTTGGAGCTAGATTGGGAAGTGGAGCTTAGTCAAGCTTCAAGCTTACACCTAAGTCTGGCAATTCTTAGCTACGTTGATGGAATACCCCCCTGGTGCCTCTCTCATTGTGTTTTTTGTTTATTTTTTATAATTGGCTAACAGCCCTTCCTCCCCCTTCTCATGTTTTTTTGTTGTTTGTTGTAACGGAAAGTTTAATCAATGGAGGTTTTCTTTTTCTGCCGTTCCCTAATTGGTTGACACAGCTTGTGATGTCGTAAATGATGATGTAAGTCCTGCTACAAAGTGAATGAGGAGACTGTGTTTTCTGTCTCTCTCAGGTCATAGCGGCGTTGGGCTGTCCTCACATTGGTGTTGCCATGGTAACGAGAGTTCTGAGAATGGCTCCAGCGGGGTCACTGATTCAGTGTTGGGTTTTCAAAAAACTGAACAAAGGCGTGTGTGTGTGTGTGTATGTGAGAGATGTGTGTATGTGAGAGATGTGTGTATGTGAGAGATGTGTGTATGTGAGAGACGTGTGTATGTGAGGGACGTGTGTGTGTGTGTGTGTGTGTGTGTGTGTGTGTGTGTGTGGAACATAGACAGTATATCAGAATGGACCAACAGATCCCGTTGCTCTGGACGGAGACCAGTGAAGGATATTAGAAGCACTTTTCCAGTGTTGGCTGAGCGTTACTGCGCAGCCTACAACTAAGCTTGAAGACGTAGATGTGACGTGAGCAACGTGTCTGAAAGTTGGAAGTCTTCTGGTAGCTGTGCCAAGAGAAATCTCAATCATTCCCAATCTTACAGAGACGGAGAGCGTAGGTATATGTAAGGAGATAACATAGGCACAGGCTAATTAATCCTAATTAAAATGCTAGTTAACATTAGTAATTAAACTTAAACAGATAATGTAAGTCAAAACTGCCTGCGAGCTTCTCCTGTACTGTACGGTAATTTCTCTACTATGCGATAGAAAGTCGCGTGGTTATGACATAATCATTAGCCTATTTTTACAAAAACGTCTGCTACGGAGCCATAACGTGAGATACAAGGTAATGGAGCCTTTTATACATTGTTGTGTTTCTTTAGAAATAAACAATGGACAAATAGTCTTTACGCTTCAGATGTAAAGTTATTCGCTGTCAAAATGACGTCAAAATGAATGGCAGTCAAAGGGATGCTAACGGGAGGTTTATATGGTTTTAGCATCAAAATGGCGCCATAGGAGGTTCGAGGTCTGAAGCCAAGATTACCTCCTTGGTGAGGAACGTTGTCACCACGATCAGTTCTAAATGTGTCCTCCTGTCCTCCTCTTTCCAGGTGTTTAACTTCTTCTGCTGTGCTCCCTCTTGAGTGACCACCCCCGCTTCTTCCCCGCCCTTTGACTCCACCTCTTCCGTGATGTCATCTCAGGCCACGCCCATCCAAGGGTCCAGACCAATGACCCCTCCGCTGATCTCTGCAGGATCCCCGCCGTCTCCAGTTTCACCAGGTACAGAATTCTTTTTTTTGTGCTCTGACAGTTAAAGAGTGTTGACATAAAAACTGTATGGTACTGTAACCTCTCTTAAAGGGGCACTGATTTTACACATGAAGAATAGAAATACTGAAGCCTGCATTACAAACTGGAGCAATGTATTTGAAAGATGTGGTCAGTTACCAGACAGAAAGGATCTAATAAATGTTATCAACTTGCATTATGGGAAAGAATCCAGCGCTTAGAGTTCATAATACTATAAGTCGGTATATCTCGGCCTCTGCTACAAATTTCTGAAAAAGACCTATTTTGATAAAAAAAAAAAAAAGATTGACTCGTATAATTGAAATGGATTGGCATATCGGATTTTCACCGGTCACTTTGGGTCAGCAAAGCCAGCAGATGATCGTGATGAGTTTTGGGGACGATTGGCCCAAAAATTTAGTTTTGTTTTTGTTGAGAAAATGGAGACAAAGTCACAAGATTTGACATGTTTAGAGCAGAAGATCGCTGGAAAGATGCAGAAAAATTGGGAGATTGAAATGATGAACGTTTTTGACCCCTGGCAAAAAAAAATGTAAACTTGGTTGTTACAGCACCACCTTGAGGTCATCGAGTGTGATTTTATTTGCCTGAGTAGTTAGTGGAATTTGCAACCCACCTGACAATTTGGGTGACTTTTGTGTCACAAACACTTTTAGATCCAGACAGCCACCTAGACTATCTGTCCAATCAGAGTTTTCTGTTGCACCACTAAAACAACTTTTGAACGTAACACACCTTCCACCAAAACAAGTTCCTTCCCGAGGCTATTTTGCAGAGTCGCCGTTGCTCCGTTCGGCACTTAGACGATTGCGATTGGTTTAAAGAAGTGCCAATAAACCAGAGCACGTTTTTCTCGCCAGACCCTCCTCTGCAGCACTGTGGAGGAAGGCCTGGCAAGAGAACAGGGCTGCTATGGCGGTCAGGGACCGGTACCTGCGTCCAGAGGGCAGAATGGTGAAGTGGCTGTCCAGTGGGTGGGTGTTGTCCTGTGCTATTGTGGTTGCGGTGCGTGTGATGGCCTTAAAATTGAGATCAGACAGCGTGGGTGTGGGGAGGACCAATTCATTTAGCAGCAGTGTGGGTGATAACAAAGGCACCGTGGAGACCAAGTAACCAAGTTAAGTCAAGTACATTTTGCTGCTAGTACTTCTGTACTTTTAGGATTTCTTGTGCAGGACCTTTTCTTGTAATGGAGTTTTTACATTTTTTTGCTGTATTGGAAGTAGAGGATCTGAAATACTTCTTCAACCACTGATGCTTAGTCACTCTACTGGTGACTTGTCTGACATTGTTTCCTGGAAGTGTAGTACAGAGACCAACCGTATACTGCCGTGTGTTATTTAATGTATGATGTAACACATAGTTTTTTTTTTTTTTGTCCAATCAGAGTCCCTGCATCCTCCAGCCTGCAGGCAAAGAGACCGCTCTCCTTCCCCCATGAGAGGTTACCTCATCCCCAGCCCTCTGCCCACACGCAGAAACAGGACCTGCTCAGCGTGAGTACACACACACACACACACACACACAAACAAAGTGTTTTCCCTAGCCTTGTGAAAGACCGCACGTATTTGGCGGGGGAAGAAAATTTAACGTTTTTAAAAAGGGAAAAAACAAAAGAGAGAGAAAAAAATGAAATTTCTGCATACATTTTGTGTCTCTTTTTGGTCATTTATGTTTCCTTTGGGGTAGTTTTGGGTCTCTGTGTTCATGTGGCGTCTCTTTGTAGTCGGTTTGTGGCCCTTTTTTTTTTGTGGTAGTTTCGCATCTTTTTCACATCACTTTGGACCATTATTATCACCATATCTGTGTCTAAAAAGTTGGAAAAGCTAGAGCAGATAATAAATAAATAACACTCAAACTTTAAGACAAAACTTAAAGCTAAAGAAGTCCGACTACAATCATTAGCTCTGAGAAAAGTTGTTTAGTTACATTCATACGACTTAGGTTCTGCCCAAAACGGCTCTGGTGCTGCACCTAAACCTTACAGTGGCAGGGAAAACCCTGCACACACACACACAGACGCACGCACACACACAGTGTATGAAATGGCCATATGAGCCAGTGAAGTGAGTGTAATATTACTGCTATTTATGTTTCCAGTTCCCATGTGAAGTTTGTTGAATGCATTAGGTACTCGTAGAATCTGGAATGGAGTTAAAGGCAAAACATTAGCCTTTCATTTGTCTCGTATCATTTCTACTGTTCCTATTGGAAATTGCAACATGATCAGCTTGTCCAGATATAGACGTATCCAAGTCAGAGCACCTTCTTCAGTCTAAAATAAAAAGTCAAGTATGGTGATTTTCTTTTTCTACGTTTTTCGACCGGAGAAGGGGAATGAGAAGCGCTTCAGGTACTGCCACTTCCCGGTCCCTTTCCTCTGTTGAAAAACTTTAGAAAAATAACGAAAAAAGACTTTCGCCAGAGAAGGAAAGACGGGTAGAAGGTACACCTGCTTCCGTGGCGTCGCTTTAATTGTTACTAGCGGAATCTGGCTGTCCCTTGTAGGATTGAGAAGATGAAGAAAAAAAGGTGGTGCCTGCACCCATTTCACATACCGCAGACGAGAAACATTCAATCAACAGTTTGTACCCTGTTGGCTAAGTTACATATTGTAGAATATAGGGGTAAAGTGGGCCAGAACGATCCGGACAACCTTTTTTTCTCTCACCTTCCACTTCTTCCACCCCTCTGTCTGTCTGTCTGTCTGTCTGTCTCTCTCTCTCTTTCTTTCTCTGTGTGTGCAGGACGGCTCGTGCATCAGAGGGTCCGTTGTTCACTGGTGTGTGTAAATGCTTCTCTCGCTCCAAAGGCCATGGCTTCATCACGCCATCCGACGGGGGCAGCGACATCTTTGTCCACATCTCAGAGTAAGTGTGCGTGAGTTGGTAACTAAATGACTAATAGATTAATCTTTGCAGCTCTAGCTGTGAGGATGAATTTGTTTACGGACTAAGTTGATGTGGGTGAGTGTCCTGGGGAGTGCATATTGGGGTGGTGGAATGGTTTTTATGAGGGCTAAAAGGCCTTCAAACGATGGAAGAAAGAGGACAGCTTTCTGAATGAAATCTATTATAATTTACCATAATATGTTCTAATGACTAATCCCATTATGTGGAAACGATGTGAAGAGAAAGGCGAGACGCGGTGAGGTTATTCTGGGGGCGAAGCTCATCGATGAGTGTGTTTTTCCTTCATTGTCTCTGATGAGGTGTGTGAGAGGGCTGCTTTTTTAATATCTGACCTCAAAAAATGTCAGTCTGTGTAGAAGTAGAGGGAGACACACACACACACACACTCTAACAGGGATGGCAGTAGCTACAGGAGTGTGTAGGAGGACAACAGATTATCTGATGGCCTTCATCACAGTGCCTTTGTTATCACACACAGGCTTAAAATGCATAGACGTCAGCAATTTATATATATATATATATATATATATATATATATATATATACATATATATATATATATACACACACACATTAGAGATGGCCCGATACCATTTTTTGCTTCCCGATACAGATTCCGATACCTGAACTTGCGTATCGGACGATACCGAGCATCGATCCGATACCAGTGTGTCATATATTGTATTATGTTTTAACAACTGTATACTACTATCCCTGTATGGATGTGATATGATTTCTATCTTTGTTGTCGGTCTGGCTCAGGTTAAAATCTTTGTGAAACATGAACAAACACAAACAATGAATGCCACAGAACTTTCTCTTTTTATCCAGTTTGACAGTCAGTTTTAACGGAAAAAGAACATAAATAAACTACTTTTAATGTAGATTTTCTTTAGGGCTTTATTGCGTGGAATCAGATCGGTGAATAAACTCCAGTACTTCCGATACCAGCATTTTAGGCAGTATCTGACCATCTCTAATAAAAAAAAAATATATATATATACATACATACATACATACATACATACATACATACATACATACATACATACATACATACATACATACATACATACATACATACATACATACACACACACACACACACACACACAGATGTGAGTTGTTAAACAGAGCTCCTCAGTGCTGCAGTATATGATGAGACAAGGTCATGTTTACTGGTCAAAAGTTTGGGGTCACTTAGAAATTTCCACTCCATTACAGACAGAATACCAGATCAGTTGCATTGTTTTTTTTTTAATCCGGGCAGCAGTTTTCAGATTACATTATGTGCTTACATAATTACAAAAGGGTCGTCGATATATAGACTAATCTGAAACAAAATCAGAGTATCTGAATTCACCAAACGTTGCACAGCTGGTCCAGCACCAAAAGAGCCAGAGGAGAAGAATGAGTCCAGTACGATACTAGGACAGGCCCGACTACTGCTCTGCTTCCACTGTTTCATAATTTGTACCGTCAAAGCCCTTTTCTTTCTTCCCCTCTCCCCTCCAGCATCGAGGGCGAGTATGTGCCGGTGGAAGGCGACGAGGTGAGCTACAAAATCTGCTCCATCCCTCCCAAACACGCCAAGATCCAGGCGGTGGAGGTGGCCATAACCCACCTCAAGCCGGGAACCAAACACGAGACCTGGGCCGGACGCGTGGTCAGCAGTTGAGCACTGTCACTTGCGGGGGGGATGGGGGGGGTCAAAGAGGCCGTGGCCGAGGCGGGTGGGTAGGGTCATATAGAGAAAATGAAGAGGTATGGAAAGGATGGGGAGAATTGAAACAAGGGTTGTTGGCAGGCACAGTGGGCAGCAGGGCTGGCTATCGTTAAAAAATGTTCAATACCAACACCGTGACTTTGATACCGGTTCCTAAACGCTACTTTTTTGGATACCATAATTGATCAAACAAAAAGAAATTATAACATTACACGTTTCGCCTAGTCCCTGTGCGTAACATAGATTCTTTTCCCGCGTGCATTATTAGATCTTGGTAGAAGCATGCTGCATGCTCATCAGCTCACTGACGCTGATTAGATTTACTCCTTATTGAGGAGTAAATCGAAATTGAAATTGGGTATTGAATTTTCTTTCCATACTCTACACTAAGGACACAATTCGGTCGGCGCCTAAAAGGTATTGAAATCGGTACCCAGCCCTAGTGGGTGAAGGGTAAACCCAAGCAGGGAATTAAAGGAGACATGGCTGAGGCGACTAGTAAAGGTTTAAACCAGAGGGAAATATTCATGATCTCATAATTTCCTTATGTTGAAATGTGGGAAGTTTCTTCTGCCTTACCTGGGAAAGTAGTAAGTATACTTTGGGAAAATATACAGTTGGTTTGACTGGTAGGTGAATACATACATGATTACAGTGGAGATGTTTATCATAGAAAGAAAGGTTTTTGCTTAGACTTGTAGACATTTGATGGGGCTTACATTTTTTTTTTTTTGTACCTTATGTGATGAGGAAATTAATTTCAGTTGCAATTGTTCATTTCCTGGTAAACTGAGATTCATTTAGTTGAATTCAACTTAACAGCATTTGAGAATAGAGTTACTGCGTGTGCCTACTTCTACCCAGAGAACTGACAGCTCTGTTTGTGCCTACTTAGGCCAACCTATCATCTGTATTTGATCATGTGTGGGTGACTATATGAGTGAATTAAAGCATTTTCATCAGGTATATAACAGTGGATTCTGCATTTGTATTTTTTAATTTTTGGATAAACATGTTTTGGAAAGTATCATTGGAGTTTGTCTGAAGCAAATGACGTGTTTCCTACAGTCCTTAACTGGGCCGGTGTTGTACTGAACTCTGTTTCCCCATCGAGATCCCGCTACCTTAAAGGTCCAGTGTGTAACGTGTTTGGTTCATTATCAAAATCTGTGTTGTCCTTTTTCATGAATCAATTCCAAGTATTCCTTTTGGCTTGAAATTTTACATTTGCATTCACATGAGCTGGGGTAGACGCTCCATAGTCATGCGCCATCCTGAAATACGTTAACCGGTAAGGGACATACAGGACATACTGCTCCGCCTTTCGTGTTTTTGCTGTCACATGATAAACTCACAGGTGTTGCTAAGGCTGCTAATAGGTATCGTAGCTTCCCGGCCCTGGCAAGTTAGAAGAAGGAAACATGGAGGACCACAACTTTTCAAAATCCAAATTTCGGGACCAGAAAAAGGATATTGAAAAGAGCAAGAGACCAGCTTTTTGAATCGTGAAGGCTACCGTAGCTGTAATAGTACTTCTAACTGCGTGGTGCGAGAGAGTTGATTGCGATATATGATCTCAATGCTAGATGGGAGAAATTCCTACACATTGGACCTTTAACCTGAACCAAACCTTAACTACGGAGGGAAACTATTTAACCCTTTTTTTGTCCTCGGGTCAAATGTGACCCGTTTTCAAAGTTTTTTTTTTATATCAGAAATATGGGTTTCTTTTGACCAAATAGCCCAAAGTAACTTGGCTGCATTCATGTACGTTGTATGGAACCCATGCATCATTCTTCCCAGGTAAAATGAATCATTACTTCCATTGAATTGTGGGTGTTTTATTTAATTTGATAGCCTTTGAGAAAAATACTTAAATGGTTTTTAATACAGTAGCCAGCCTAAACTTTGACACATACCATCTGTGATTCACTCAACATCCTCTGATCTTAACTATTAGTCAGAATAATTCATACTTTTTGCTTTTTTTTTTACTCAAAAATTAGATGTCATATAAATTAAGTTTAGTGACCATGAATTTAAAAAAAAGTGTTGAAAAAAGTGACAAAAACACAAAAAGTAAAGCAAAAAAAAAGTTCTGTTTAAATTTTCAAACAAGTTCATGGTCGACGGAAAAACAACACGAGGGTTAATGGAGGAACAGACTTCGACGCAAAACGGGTATGTACCTATATTTTTAACAATGATACTAAACTTGGGTGCCCGGATGGCTCAGTTGGTAGAGCAGGCGCCCATGTATCAAGGTTTACTCCTTGACACAGCAGTCCCGGGTTTGACTCCGACCTGTGGCTCGACTCCGACTTGTGGCCCTTTGCTACATGTCATTCCCCCTTCTCTCTCCCTTTTCATGTCTTCATCTGTCCTGTCAATAAAGGCCTAAAAATGCCAAAAAAATAATAAAAAACAAAAAAAAAGAATGGTCCTAAACTTTGACTTACAATATACTTATATATTACTTATAAGTGTTACTCCAGAGGTAACTGCATTGACTCCTATTGTAAAATAAGCACTAAAATCATGTCTACCCCTCCCTAAAGCACTGAATCAGCCAATAGGGGGCCTCCAGAGAAGACGTGCCATGGCCGCATCACACACACCTCGTTTATTGTGTCCAACGCTGGCATGCTTTATTAAATTGAATCATGCATGGGGAATGCAGATATAACATATTTCTACTACATTTATCTTATATTACCAGTAACAAATCTAAAATGAATTAAAGAATGATATAGTAACTATTTGAAGTGATACATACCTGTGGTGGTTACATAAAATGTTGGTATATTATGTGTAACTATGTGTTTAATGGTTTGAAAAGAATATTTATTCTGGGGAAAGTATCGATTTTAAAAAATTGTCGCAAAAAGAATCCCAATACATACTATTTTCTTTTTTTTTCTTTTTTCACCCCTAATGTCATTGTTTTGAAAATGTGAATTACAGGTAAAACAAGCGTATGCACATCACCTTGACACTAAATTGTGACCACATTAAGGGGTTTCCTTCTCTGAGATTCTGTCCTGTGTTGCAGTGGATTCATCATGATGAGCACCACAGATACACCTCCATCTGCTGCCCTCTTCTGTCCACGTTGGTCTACTGCTGTAACAGCTTGTCACACAGTTCAGAGGCCAAACTGTATCTTCTGCTTCTAATCACCTTTTCCACTGTGGAAAAAAAAATCTTTTTTTAAAGAGGAATGTAAAAGAAGATTAGTAATAGTTCAGTACTTGAGATTGTCAGCCCATAATTAGATGCTGATAATAAAAAGGAAACTGAAAAAGAAATAGATCTATATTAGGACTATTTATTAGAAAGGATGACATGGTGCCCCATGGAGGTACATGGGGTTTATATTTGAGGGATAATGTAGAGCCAGCCGGTCATTATTGCTAATTATCGCGTGAGATGCAGATTTTATTTATTTATTTATTTTTTGTCTTAGCATCAGGGAAGACGCTGTCCCTTAGCCTAGAGGCGCTGGCCCTGATCCTGGGAAGCAAACTGTCCATTTGCGGGGTTGGGAAAGTCCCTCATAATGCAGGACAGAAGTACTCCCATCCTTTACTTTAGTAAACCTACTAATACCACACTGTAAAAAAAACAAACAAAAAAAACAACTCTGTTACAAGTAAATGTCCTGCATTTAAAATGTTACTTGAATAAAAATATGTAAGTATCATCAGAAACATTTATTAAAAGTAAAAGTACTCAATGCAGAAAAATCCCGCCGTTGTAGAAACTGGAAATAGTTCTGTGTTTAATCTGCTAATCATTTCAGCTGGACTTGTGTAGGCCTGTAAATTGTTGGGTTGTTTAATTTACAATAAAACATCGTATTGTATAAACTACATGAGTTTTTATGCAAAAATACTAATTTGTAAAGTAACTAAAGCTGTCAGAATAATGTAGTGGAGTACTGTAAAAAGTACAATATTTCTCTCTGAAATGTAGCGGAGTAGAAAGTGGCATGAAAAGAGAAGACTCAAGTAAAGTACAAGCACAGTGCGTGAGTAAACTTATGCTGCGTTCCAGACACAATTTTTAGCTCGTAAATTACAACTTCAAGTCACGACTTACGACTTGGTAACGCTCCAGCATTTAGCGTTCCAGGCAATGTCACCACAAACCCTTCTAGCTAGCGTTAGATAGCGGCTACCTAACGTTGACGTTAGCTAGCGCTAGCTGATACTAGCGATTTCTAGTTGGCGACATATTTTGGGCTGCATTTAATAAAAATAACCTGTAGTAGTACACACTTGTATGTGTATTATTTTGATTACAATGTGTAGAATTACTTTACGTTGCCTATTTATGTATATTTATTTGTATTTCTCACTGTTAATCACCGTCGTCTGTACCATAGGCAGTATACAAACTGGACCAACAGATCCCGTTGCTCTGGACGGAGACCAGTGAACAGTGAAGGATATTAGAAGCACTTTTCCAGTGCTGGCTGAGCGTTACTGCGCAGCCTCCAACTGAGCTTGAAGACGTAGATGTGACGTGAGCAACCTGTCTGAAAGTTGTAAGTCTTCTGGTGGCTGTGCCAAGAGAAATCTCAATCATTCCCAATCTTACAGAGACGGAGAGCGTAGGTATATGTTAGGAGATAACATAGGCACAGGCTAATTATTGCTAACTAAAATGCTAGTTAACATTAGTAATTCAACTTAAACAGCTAATGTAAGTCGAAACTGTCTGCGAGCTTCTCCTGTAGGCTACTGTACGGTAATTCCAAGTTGTGTGGTTATGACACAATCGTTAGCCTATTATTACAAAAACGTCTGCTACGGAGCCATAACGTGAGATACAAGGTAATGGAGCCTTTTATACATTGTCGTGTTTCTTTAGAACTAAACAATGGACAAATAGTCTTTAAATGCTTCAGATGTAAAGTTATTCGCTGTCAAAGTGGTGCCAAAATGAATTGCAGTCAATGAATGCTAACGGGAGGTGATGGCTTGATAGCAACAAAATGGCGCCAGAGGAGCTACGCGTTACCCCCATAGACAGTATGGTTACCCCCTTGGTCTGTACAGCATCAACAGGGGTCGCCATTATTGTTTATGTGTGTGTGACGTCAAAAACGATCTGGTACGAGTTCACGAGTAGTAAGTTACGGGTTTGACTGCCGTTCCAGGACACTTTCGCAGGTAGAAGGTTTTGAAAACACAAGTTACGGGTTTCCTGGAACGCAGTATTACTTAGTTACATTCCAACCCTGTCTGTCCCACCAGCTGCAGTGACCGTAGCTTATAGTTTGTCATATCATATGAAAGTATTGTGCACATTGAACAGCCTTTAAATTAGTAATGCTTGGTAGTGATTTGTGTATTGCTCTTATTACTGCCAGTAATAAATAAAGCAGAGCAGATATACTGTGTCAGCAGGAAGTGAGGATGCTCCAGTCTCCACCACCACACACCTGCAGAAGGAAGCGAGGACCCAAGTGCCCAGGGCCAGCGATCTCCAGCTGGTTCAGGAAGTTATTAGGCTGAATCCCATTTCTTTGTCTTACCCCTACCCCTTCGTCTTACCCCTAAGCCCTTGTCCCTCGAAACAGTGGTAAGAGCTAGGGGTGAAAACATACCCCTATGAAATGAGACACCACTTGGCTACGGTTAGTCACCATACAGGATTGATCACAAACTTCCAAGATTGCGTGGGTTTTATATGCATGTATATATTTTATTTTTACTTTGGTGGTGCAGATGTTCTTATCTGTGTACTACTTAGGTCTGTTTGCAATACATATTTTATACACACTGCATGGTGTGTTGTATATCTGTTTCAGTTATCACTGTTTTGAATGTCATTGGTGTTCAGAAACACTTTCTTTGTTAACAAAAATCTGTCTTTATTGCCCAAAATGAGTATTGGGACAGCCCTTACTCTCACGTGAACGCGCAAAACTAAGTGGAAGGGGTAAGACAGAGAAATGAGACGCAGCCTGATTGTGTTGATGCTCCAGGTGATCTTATCTGAGATATAGGAAAAGAAGAACATTTTACTGCAGCACTTTACATGATATTTTAAACACCTAGGCCTACTTAAAAGTAGGATTGTGAATCCAGGATTTGTTATAAAGACAAAGAGCAGTTAACATCGGGCGCTACTTTTTACTTTACTAAAGGCTCTGAATTTCTTCTAACCACTAAGCCTGTCTGTACTGAAAATGCATAGGCTAGTGTCACTAAGTAGTTTACACAAACTCAGTCAATTTACTACATTATTGTACTTCTCACTCCACTACACTGTCTTTAGTTATTTTTAGTTTTATTTTATTTCTGTCATGCCAAACACATTTGACCCATCCCACATGGTAAAACGCCGTTATTTAACAGACAATTTCCGGTCTTGCATATAGGCTACAAATCATGTGGAGAAATACATGAATAACAAAAACAGTAGGCCTACATACAAAGCGTTTTTTTCTATTCTCCCAGGTTTTAGAAAATAACTGGCTAATTTATATGTTTCACATGTAAACAACCATCTCAGTCTTTGAGCATCGTGTATATTTACAAAAAGCAATTGGCTATCTATATATTACTAAACAAGGCATTACGCTATTGGGGGCATTGGGCATCGCTAACGTTATGGTGGCAAAATACATTAACACAATATATGATATGGTGATTTAATTTGATTTAAATTTACTAATGATTGGCTTATCGTATCCATGCAGCCACAACAGCAACAAAAAAAAGAAAGCTGGAAAAGTTTATTTAGGCTCTTTCTCCAGGGGGGCAGCTCAGCCAATCAGGGCCAACGGGCTGTTGCCCAGGCAACAATTAGCTCGTCCCTGCGCTGTTGGCTGTTCACAATAAAAAAAAAAAAAGCCTAGTAGTAGTGGCGGTGTTGCTGTACATCGTCAATGCTTATAGCTAGCTAATTTGGCCAGCAGAGGGCGCTGGATCTCTATGTTGTAACCGAAATGCTTGCACCGACCTGTCATTTGTTCCCAGCTTGTAAAAGTCAGCCAGATACCAAAACAGGTAAGCAGCCAGTTGAAACAGTGAGTCATAGAATGCTTGTTAGCCTAGCCTAAATGAGGCCAATCGGCTGTTGCTTGCTATTGAAATTAGCATAGGCCTACTTAATGACAGTAACGTTAGCCTAAAAGACATCCTACAGTCTGTCAGCGGATTAGCTAGCTAATCAAAGTAAAATAATAATAATAATGTTGATCTGCATCTACTGAAGGGGAGAACTAGGCTATAGCTAAGTACACCTGATGGGGAAAAGGGGTGAGGAATAGTGGGAGAAAGGGGTATGGGTAGAAAGAGAGAGTGGAGGAAAAGTGTAGCCTATAAAGGAGGAAGAAAGGAGGAGGAAGAGAAGAAAGGAGGAAATGAAGACGGTGTGAAGTGGAAGGGGGGAGGAAAGGCAGAAATAGGAGGAGGGGTACGATGGATGAGGAAAAGGACGCAGAAAAGAGTAGGGGTGCGGAGGAGAGCGTATGGAGGAAAATGATGGGAGGGGGGAGGAGGAGGAGAAGAGGGAGGAGCAGAAGGGAGGCTGGCACTCAGTCTGTTCGCCCAACAGCAGCAGCAGGACAATGGACTGTCTCCACTACGGATCCTAACGGGCACCGGGCTGTTTCTGGCAAAGTGGAAATATAAGGTATGGTTGACGGAGCGAAGCGGCGCACAGAGTCTCAGATGGTGACGGCGTTAACACGGTTTAACCTGCGTTAAAAATGTGCCGTTTGTTTGTGAAAGAGGAGAGGCTGCAGGAAGGAAGCGACGCAGCGCAGCAGACAGACACCCAGCAGGGCCTGTCGTCCGTCTGCCTCTGGGTCCTAAACGTGCCGGTGACACGTTAAAACACAAGACACAACTATGACCGTTAACTGTTAATCTCGGTAGTTGCTGGATTTTATTGACGTGATAAATCACAGCAGTAAAAAAACACATTCGGAATGCCCGCGCATCGTCCGCTCTTCTCCAGAAAGAACGTCACGCCAAACTCTCCAACAAATCTCGCTGTTTTAAATTCCCGTGCTTACATGTAGGAGGAATCCCCTCCAAGGATGTGAACTAAGATGTATTTGGTTACCCCGGGGTCTTCTTGTGATTTTCGGCGTATGAGTGATTTATCAAACCCTGTTTAATTCAAATTAGAATCGATTCTTGGTGCGCGAGCACCGAGCGTGTCGCCTTCCGCTAAGGTGTATTTTGACTGAAGGGAAATACGGTGTCAACACGCGAACAACAAATAATAGACCTTTTTAACTGTAGTAAACGCTGCTCTGTGTATTACATGCACGCCGAATTAACGAGTGGCTTGTAGGGATTCGCAGTAGCTGTTCATTTTCATGTGGTTACGATACATTTGTTCTCCAAGAGCAACGGCACAATACTTACTATGTTTTTGGATGGGAGTTCGGAGCTAGCAGCATGTGTCGGGTATGCCAACAAAGCGTCTCTCTAGCCAGCAGCAGCAGGAGCACGCAGTGTGTTTTCTGCCAGAACCGTTGCACTAGGCCAGGCCTGGGAGTCTCCTCGACAGATGCAGGGATTGTGGGGGTGAATAGATGGAGTCATTCATTGTAGTTGCCATAATGTGCCTTCTGTTGAACACTGCGTGTGACGCACATAGACAGGCAGAGATACGGATATGTTGTGCAGGCATGGAGACTTAAGGACTTATTACTCATATGTCTGAACGGGCAGCACATTACCATTGTAGAAGCATACAGCAGTGGCTGCAGTGTCTGTCTCATAGACTGTTTTGACCACAAACACACACACTCACATATATGTGAGTTGTTAAACAGAGCTCCTCAGTGCTGCAGTATATGATGAGACAAGGTCATGTTTGCCATATTAACCAACCAACCACTCCTTACATTGTCACACATGTCATTTAGAAAAGCATAGGCAGGCTGTTTGTTTGTGGTATAGCCTGTATTTAGTGAAGGGAGGGGCTGTTCTCCCATCAATAGATTATAAGTCAGTAGTCATTTACCTCCATATATATGCTGAGGATGATTGGTGCAGGCAGGCAGTGGTTGGGCTGTAAATGGTTTTATTTTAGATTGTATTGACCTGACTGAGACGGCGTGTTTGTGTGTAACATTCGTGGGAGGAGGAAGGTAGCTCTGGGTAAATGCAATACATTGGAATCTGGTTACAAAATACTGTAGATAAGTCAGTGTTGACGGAAGGAGCCCAACATACTATATTCTTTAATGAACCAACGTCTCTTAATTTTCTCTTAAAATGAGTCAGATTAGTTAATGTAAGAAGACCTGGGTTGTAATGAACACGTTTGTTTTGGCTAGGCGAGAGTGATGCTTGATAATGTCCCCATCCTCAAACAGCACAACCAAAGTGCAGTTAGGAGTGAGAGAACACAGACCAAATGACAGGAGCCAAACCCAAACCGCAAAGGATTAGGGGTAGAAGGAGACAAATGAAGTTGTTCTTGGAAAGACAGGGAGTGTAAAATTAAATCTGGGCTCATGCTGTTTTTTTCTTAGCTGGTAGGAACACCAACGAAGAAGAGACGGATAGTTCAGTCTGTCATGCTGAGTCGGAGTTTTGGAGACAGATTTTGTTTGTCTGTGTGTGTGTTTATCTGTTAGACCAGGAGCCACCAAATTCATCTCCATAATGACAGGAAAGAGTGTGTGTGTGTGTGTGTGTGTGTGTGTGTGTGTGTGTGTGTGTGTGTGTGTGTGTGTGTGTGTGTGTGTGTGTGTGTGTGTGTGTGTGTGTGTGTGTGTGTGTGTTACACATTGGTATTGCGCACTTAAGTTCACATGATCAGTGTGTGAGAGTCTACTATTTAGCAAGACGTCACAAGACATACTGTGGTCGCGGTGATTGTGTGTCTCTCTGTGTTGGTCCCATCATGGTCAGCTGTGCCATCTGGAGTCAGTATACTACAAGAACATAAGCAGTCTTTCCTACATTCCCCAGAATGCCTGTCAGCAATGTTTTCAACAGTAGTTTGTTTTATCTTAAAAGTTTTACTTGCCTGAAGACGGTTCCATTCTGTGACATTACAGCGTCCGTCCTATCAACATCCAGTCTGTTAGCGTTGCCATGGATAAGGATGTAAACAACCACACAAACAGCAACATGATCCAACATGTTTTATCCACTTTCACTTCAGATGCATGTTGCAGCATTTTATTGCAAAATGTTTGCACTACTTGGATGAATGTGTGGAGTTTTTGTGCAAACCTTAGAATAGTTGTTAGAAAGTGAAGCTGAAATGTGAAGTTGATTGACAGAAAATTTAGCGTAAACGATTTTGATAATTGTTTAATCGTAATCGCAGAATTAGCTTTTTCTTAAATGACTGGTCAGACAAGAACTTTAATGATCCCCTGACTTTTCCTCTCGCGCCACCACGAGTTTGGCATTCACAGATTTGAGGTAAATGTTTTGACAGCTATTAAAGAATGAAATTTGGTGCACGTTCCCCTCATGATGAATTGTAATAACTCGTGGTGATGCCTTAACTTTCAGCACCATCACCAGGTAAAAACTGTAAATTGTCAAATTCTATATGACCAAATACCTAATTACGTTCCTGTTACCCTCATTTGTACTTTGTTTCGTGCTGATTAGCATGCTAACACGCTAAATGGGGAATATGGTAAACCTACCTAATGAGCATGCAAGCTTTATCATTGTGTGCGTGTTAGCATGCTAATATTAACACTCAGAGCAGTGCTGTACAGCCTAGCATAGCTGCTAGCATGGACTTGACTTGTTCACTATTTTCTGCCCTTTTTATAGACCCAACGATGAATCAATTAATTGAGAAAATAATTTCCAGATTAATCAATGGTGATGGTCTTAGTTGCAGCCCTGGTTCGAACATATGTTTATTGGTGCAAACTGTGCTCCAGGCTGCACTGAAGCTTGTTTGAAAACCTTGTAATGTACATCTCACATAACCACAGATCTCAAAAGCCAGTGGAATGTTTCTGTACCAGCTTATTCAGGGCAAAACCCTTTATGACTTGATAGGGACCAACATAACACACCATCAATTGATGATGAAATTACACAAAGCTGTTGTGGGGCACCCTCATTTTGGTCTCTTGTAGTTTCACATTGTACACCACACATACATTCCAGGATAGGAGAAAAAAAACCACTCTGGGTTGTTTGTGTTTTTTTTTTTTTAAACCAATCCCAATCGTCTTGGGCGGCATTAAGCTCTGGACGCAGTGACGGTGGCTCTACAAAATAGCCTCGCGAAGGAACTAGTTTTGGTGGAACATTTGCACCCGGCAAAAGAAAACACCACGTACAATATTAAATGAAGTTAACTGTTCACACAATACAGTGACGTGAGCTATTTAAATCAGCTAGATACATGGTTAAACTTCATTTTCTCTTACCAGAGTATCACCATGTGTATTTTGTCTATACCTAATTCCCTGTCCTAAAACGTCCCAGTTAAAGAGTAAATTCCGTAAACCTATTCTTTGTAAATATTTACAATTATTCCCCAAAAGAACAAGCAGTCCTGCCTTGTTGCACGATCATATTTTTGTCAAAACTTGCCATTTTCAGTGTGTAGCTTGCTAGCTCGGAGATTGTGGTTGTTGTTTCCCGTAGCGAACAGAGTTTAGGAATGGCAACACATAGAGAGTGGCCGGATGTTCCGCAGATTATCCTGGAAATTAACGGTTGTTGGTCCAGACTGGGTCTCTTTGGTCTCAATGGGTAAAACATTTTGACTTTAGTATTTGGCTTGTTCAGACTCAAAGAAACAAAGCACAAGGCGAGAACAGGCTGTACACTATCATACTTCTTCAGATTGGGTTTGTTGTGTATTGAGGAGCGTTGAATCAAAAGAAGCACACGCTGTATTATTGTGACAATGTACTGTGTGTATGGGTATGAAGCTTCACACATCTGCTGTGAATTTTCACACAAACCCCACAGTCTGTCTGTTGGAAAAATTAGATATGTCTCTGTCTCCTTCCACATTTGATAAAGTAACTGTCTGAGTTGCAAAACCTATTTATCTTTCATTTAACCGTTTAAAGTGGCCAACAGCTAGATCCTTGTGTTATTAGTATGGTGCTTAGCCCTACTAGCTGTGGTGTTCTGCGTGCCTGAGATCAGCAGCTGTGGGACTGTAGCATTTCCCTGAGTGAATTTCTTGTTGATGAAGTTTGTGTTTTTGCAGATGATGCAGTTTTTTTTGTCCGTTTAGCAGTGTTGGCTATCGCTGCTCATGCTATTTGTTCAGTTCTTATTTAATTTGCATGGACTGTGTGGTTGCTTCAGACTGACTAGAATTATAAAAGACATTACTTTTAACAGCCATTGGTACTATTGCCATTGTCGAGTTTAGAGCTGCAACGATTAGTCGGCTGATCGACAGAAAAATAATCTGCAACTATTTTGCTAATCCATTAATTGTTAAAGTAATTTTTCATGCAAAATTGGCAGAAAATGCTCTTTTCAGCCTCTCAAATATGGAGGTTTCCTGATTTTATTTTATTTTTGTTTTACATCATATTAAACTGACTTTTTGGGGGGTTTTGGACTGACAAAACAAGACCTTTTAAAGACATCACCTTGGGCTTTGAGAAGCTGGGATGGACATTTTCACTATGTTTATGAAATGTAAAAGACCAAACCATTAATCTAGAAAATAATCAGCAGGTTAATCGGTAATGAAAATAATCATTAGTTGCAGCCCTAGTTGAGTTACCATACCATTTCATATGTGTATTTGTTTTCTTACCGAGGTAGATAAGAACATGGAAACCACACTTGTGTCTGTATGCTAAACATGTAGCCTAGCTAGCACAGAGACCGGAAATGGGGGAAAAGATAGTGTGGCTTTGTCAGCACCTCTTAAGTTCATTAATTGACAAGTTATATCTGCTGGAGTGAGGATTTTTTACCTTTTGTACAATGCTAGCTTCATACTAGTCACAAAACTGCTAGCATGACCTGAAATCACTGAAAGCCAGGGAGCTAGCAAAGAAAAGTAAATTGCTCAGAGAGACAGAAGCTGAACATTTCCTGCTATTTTTTCTCATAAATTATCATGAATAAATCAACATTTTCTTAAGACCTCTAGACACCTAGATGAGATTGTTTTGTAGTCACAAACAGTGCAGCCATATTTTGATATCAACTGGCAAATTTGGTCGCAGTTAGTAAATGTCCGAGCTCTGTTTTTCTGTTAGTTCATATTTAGTGTTTGAGATTTCTTTTTTTTCTTTATTATATTCAGGGAACCAATTTAATAATTGTGTGTGTATGTGTGTGTCGCAACGTTGGTCTTGTTGGTGGTGTAATTATAAGACGCAGAATTGGAAATGAGGCCTGATGAAAACATCAGGCGCCACTGTAGCACAGATCTGACAGCACAAAGTGCAAACGCAATCAGCCAGTTAATAACATTGTGATTATGAGAAAACAATTTGATATCTGGGGACCCCGGGAGTGCTCTGCATTCACACGCTGAGTTTGTCCCAAAGTAAGTTTTGCATTCAGAGCAGCAACCTGAAGACAAACATGACACGTGAGCTCACAGTGCGTCATCATTTTAATTGGATTATTATGACAGCTCCTGGAGCACCATGTGGGTGTTCTGAGATAATAATCTTAAAAAACACTAATCACTATTTCCTTAAGCCCAAATTAACCAATTTAAACAATACTAAACAAACATTCAAACAGTACTTAACCCAAATGTATTCATTAAACAATCATAGAAGACTAAGAAAACCAGCAGATATTCACATTTTAGAAGTTGGAGTTTGTGACTTTTTAGCAATTTTGGTGTAAAATTCACTTAAGTGATTTGGATTCCATAAAGTTGGGCCACTTACAAAATGAAAATGATCAAAGTTGAAGCAGCAGTGGCCGTTTAGCTCAGTTGGTAGAGCGGGCGCACATAAACAGAGGTTTATTCCTTGACGCAGAAGGTCCAGGGTTCGAATCTGACCTGTGACGGTTTTCCTGCATGTCTCCCCCCCCCCCCCCTCAGCTTTCCTATACAATAAAGGTAGGAAAGGCAGCAGAGGCACAGATATGGACTGTTGGTCCAGAAAAATGGCATTTCCTGTAATGCAACTCAATGGGGTCTTTTGTTAGGGCTGTAATGCAGGCTTTCTGTTGAAAATGTGAAGTCCCAAGCAAAACCCAAGATGATGATGATGATGATGATGATGATGACGACGACAGGGTTCAACGTTAAGATTTGAAAAAAAAAATTCTACTTTCCTGAAGTCAATTTTTACTGACCCCTATTTAAACTGTTTATTAGTGGTTATCAGGAAAATTGTCATATTTTATCTTAATGTAAATAGCTGATGAGTTAAAGTTCATACTGAAAGTGGAGGCTGCTATTTAAAAAAAAAAAAAGAAAAAAAAAAACATTCTTGATTTGCCAACGGCACATTTAAATCAGATCATTTAACAAGTATTCTCTGATGTGAGCAAGGGGAGGGGGGCTACAGTACGGTTACATAATTGATAATACGATGATGATGATCATTCAAAATTATTACTACTCTTTTGCTGGGCAAGTGGAGTGTTATATTGCGTATTTTCCTTGTTGTTGAACCCTGGACGATGAGAAAGCTTCTTCAGAGCCACAAAAGACATTATACTTACATACTGTATATATCATACTGTTTTGAAAGGCTGAGCGAGCAGTACGCCTCGTAGCCTGGCTTACCAGATGCACAGTGCTGAGATAAAGCCTGGCATCCAGCGTGTCTCTCATGCAGCAGATAGCCCTCCCCTTCCGCTATCTCCACTATCTATTTTGCAAGGATACCGTCACTGCATCCGGGGCTTAGCACCACCCAGGATGGTTGTGATTGGTTTAAAGAAATCTAAACAAGCCAGAGCGTATTTTTTTTTCTTCTTCCTATCCCAGAATAGATAAGCGGTGTAGCCAGACCATACTACAGCGCTGAGACAGCAATGTGGAGATCTGGCAATGCGAAACTAAGTGGGACAGCCTGGGTTTGAGGCAGTGACCATGAACCACAACGTTCATGGTTCAAATCCGTTATTTTGTCAGTTAGTTTTAAAATTGATAGTTCAAAAACAGCTCCAAGACAAACTGCAGTCATATCAAAGTTGAATGTAATTATAAATAGGGAAGATGTTCTTCTTCACTGGAGCGTAAACAGTTAATCGGTTAGTTTATTGATAGAAAATAAATCATTAACAAATCTGACAATGTGATTAAACATTTTGTAATTCTAATCAGGTCAGAATGCCTTTGTGATGCACCAGGTTAATGTTGTTTACAAAAGGAATTTACCCCCCAAAACTTGATTTAAAATACTTTATGAGTTATACATCCATGGTGAAAAAGCATATATTAAATTTATTGATTTTTGGATTTTGTGAATTGATATCAGATCGCTCAAACAACGATCAATTTTAATTTGAAAATCGATTATTCTACCTGCTTGAACAAGTTAGTTGAAGTGATTGTTTCAAGCTCTGGCTTGTGTCACTGTGACCTCTGACCAGAAACAGCTGACTTCTCTTCTCTGCCATACAGCACCTAACAATTATTTTCATGCTTGATTATTCTGACGATTATTTATCTGATTATATAATAAGTTGTTAAGTCCAAAAATAGTGACAGTGCAGGTGATGCCTTCAGTTGATTTCTCTTTCGTATCATTAAGAATAGAATACTTTTGGATTTGTTGGTTGCACGTCAGACTAAGGATAAAGTTTGAAGACCATGCTTTGGGTTGTGGTAACTCATCTGATATACTATAATTCATCCCAAATATGAACGATCGCTCTGTCTCTCTCTGTGTAATTCAGGAGGTGAACGTCAAACAGCTCCAGGATGCTGCCGTCATCATCCCTGCTAATCTGCTGTTCACCAGCGGCCATCTGATTTACCAAACATGATGAAGACTGAACCCCCGTCGGCCACGGGGGGCAATGGGACCTCCGGTGGTAGCAGTGGGGGAAGCGGGAGCTCCAACCTGCGGAGTCCCTCGCCCCACCGCAACGCCTACGAGGCGGGGCTGGCGGCACTCAAGAAGGCCACTGACCACCTCAACAATGCCGCAAACGGAGGCGCTGGCCCTGCCTCAAAACCCGCTCCTCTGCCTCGCCCAACCGGGAGGGGCCGGAAATATGGATCAAATGTTCACCGCATCAAGAACATGTTCATGCAGATGCAGTCTCCTGGTGATGAGGAGGACGGAGCCAAAATGATTGGTAATTCACCTCACTATTTACATTTTTGTCAAAGTCTTTAGGATAAACAGTATGAGGAGAACTAGATGATTAATTATTATTTGTATTATAATGTTACCACTTTGTCACCCACTACTTACATTACGATTCTAATCTTCAGCTTAAACTTTCCTTAGGCAATATATCAATATAAATCAATATCGTGATACGGGACTAGATATCGTCTTAGATTTTGGATATTGTGATATGAAAGTGTTGTCTTTTCTTCGTTTTACAGGCTGCATTACAGTAAAGTGATGTCATTTTCTGAACTTTACAGACTGTTCTAGTTGTCCTATTATTTGGCTTTACCCACTTAGTCATTACATCCACATTACTGATGATTATTTATCACAAATCTCAGTCTGTAAATATTTTGCGAAAGCACCAATTTTCAACCCTGCAATATTGTCATCGAGGTAGTTGGTCAAAAATATCGTAATATTTGATTTTATCCATATTGCCCAGCCCTACTTCCTGGTAATGTGGCTCTTACTGGTTAGGAAAATGTAGTCCCTGATATGGTGTCTAGTCAGGACATGGAAGGCAGGGATATCCTTTGCAAGGTTAAATATGTACTTATACAGATGCACAGGCACTATTCCTTATAATATAAATATATATTATACAAAATATGCTAATACAAATTTGCTAATACATTGCTACATAAGGATTTGGTAAACTTAGACATTACTGCATAAATCATCAATGTTAACTTATATATCTTTACAACTTAACTTGTGGTTACTGACGCACACCAACACCAACTAAAACTTCACTTTTAGGAACTGAAACTTAACTGACTTCTCTACAATCCTGAGCAAGATGTAACAGTTGGAAAGTGTGGCCTAGCAATGAGTGAACACTCACTGTCAATGCTCACATTAGCCTTTTGCACACTGGTCATTCCTCAGTCCAGACTTTTAAAGACCGACACACCCACACAGGTGTTTCAATACTCTTGCTAAATAGACTGTAGTCAAGTGGAAGTTGGGGTGGAGCTATGCTTGGAATTGACCGTTCACTAAACCCCTCTCCCGAACAGCGTTTGTCCAATCCAATTGTCCAGATAGCTTAGCGACTGTAAGGAGGCGCAACAGGCCTGTCGCATTTTTGGACTGTCCACATGTTGAAACGGTGTGTAAGGGGCTGTAATAAAAGCAATATTTAGTATCTTAAGAGTTAGTTGAGGTTGTTGTCTTTTTTAACCTTTCGTAAACCGAAAACACAACCGCAAAAGTGTGAGGAATGGAATAAACAGTGGGTATCGGCTCTAATGTAAAAAACACAACCGCAAAAGTGTGAGGAATGGAATAAACAGTGGGTATCGGCTCTAATGTAAGCTGCAAATACTAGCATGCCTGGCTAACTAACTTACTGTCTACTTTGTAACCGCTTCCAAGGTTAAGAGTTAGCGCATCATTAGCTAAGTAGGGGTTGTAATAAGAGCAATATTTAGTATCTTAAAGTGATGGTTCAGAGTAATTTCACCCTAGGGTCCTTTGCACCAAACACCCCCCCAGAAGCTTTTTTCACCTGGGTCGAACATTGGGAGCATTAGCGTAGAGTAGCGTTAGCCGCTGAATAGCTTAGCGCAGGGGCTAATGGACCCACGTTTGTATCTCGTAAATGACCCCACTAATAATGCCCAAAATGATACCAAACTTCTACACTAGTACAAATAGGTTATGCACTCATAAAACGATGGATTGGAAAGTTTGTAAGTACACCAGAAGTTTATGAACACTTGCCTGCTCTCTTCTGCTCTCTGTTGCTGCAGCTGCTGCTGCTGCTACCTGCAGTTAGACTAGTGCTTAGGGCTGCCCGGCTGTCTACAAATTACTACACTGAAAAGAAATACAACAAAAATATTTATTAATTTAATGATTAAATAAGGTAATGTCTCCAAACTAACCTCAGTTATTACTTGTCTCCTGCTAGTTATACTACAGCACTTACTTAAAAAAAAAAAGTATATTAAAAAAATATTTTAGTTTCATCTCTTTTCGGTGTTGTAATTTGTAGACGGCCCTAAGCACTCGTCTTACAGCAGCAACAACAGCAGCAGAGAGCAGAAGCCAGCAGGCAAGTGTTATTTACTTAAACTTCTGGTGTACTTACAAACTTTCCAATCCATCGTTTTATGAGTACATAACCTATTTGTACTACAGTAGACGTTTGGTATCATTTCGGGCATTATTAGTGGGGTCATTTACGAGATACAAACGTGGGTCCATTAGCCCCTGCGCTAAGCTATTCAGCTGATAACGCTACTCTACGCTAACTCTCCCAATGTTAGACCCAGGTGAAAAAAGCTTCTCGGGGGGTGTTTGGCTCGAGGTCATGGTGCAAAGGACCCTAGGGTGAAATTACTCCGAACCATCACTTTAAGAGTTAATTAATGTTGTTTAGACTTTCCAAAGCCAAAAAACACAACGGCAAAAGTGTGAGGAATAGATTAAACAGTGTATCTGCTATAATGTAGACTAAGCTGTTAATGTTATCATGTCTGGCTAACTAACTTACTAACTACTTTGTACTACTACTTCTAAAGCTAGCGCATCATTAGCTAAGTACATTGCTTTGTGGGATTATTGTTATGCGTTTGAGACTGTTCTTACATTTATAACACCAGGACTAACTAGCTCAATATCATGTATGTAGCCATCAAGTGCACAATTAAGACCCCTTTTACAGTGTTCTCTTTTTAAAATTAGTCACCTGGAAACATTTAAAAGTCAGCCGCTAGCTAAAGTTGTCTTTAGTAGCTATCGTTAGCTAGCTACAGCCATTGTTTTCTGGCAAATGTATGGCAGATAAAAAAAGGTATTATTACCAATTTTCTTTTGGTAATAAATGTATTAATGTTAGTGGTTGAGACATGCATATTAAAACTATTTTATTTACTCAGGAAGAAACGTAAAGAGTCAAACCTCAGTGTTATGCGTTTTATGATATTAATACTGTAATACTATGTGTAATTAAAAAATAATGTAAAAGTTACACCAAGCTGCTGTTCACTTAAAATAAAGTCTGGTTTATTACAACTTGGGTTTTGCTAATGAGACCTAAGTTTTGTGAAACTGGATTTCTTTTGTTTAACAAACCTCTTCTCTTTCCCTTTTTGCTCTTAGCCATCTTTCCAATTAACTTTGGCAACTCATTGGCAGGTGTAGAGCAGGGGGTGAAACTGTCCCTACCGAGGGCATCCAGCCTTAACGAGAACGTCGACCACAGTGCCCTGCTCAAACTGGGGGCCACGGTCTCAGAGAGGGTCAACCGTTTTGACTCCAAACCAGGCGGAGAAGGTGGGGGCTTCTCCAAGCTCCAGGAGACCAGGAGGATCTTCGAACAGCGGACTCTACAGGTCAGAAGGGTATTTGTGTTACTTAAGGCCCTGACACACCAAGCAGACGGCCGAGAACTAGTGGCGACAAAAGCCAACTGTGGTGTCGCATCACACGCCTTTGGTCTTGGCCAAAAAAAATGCACTTGAACACACCGCAGAGACTTCAGTCGACAGCAAACTACCATGTACGTTGTGTGCGCCTGCGTGCGAGGAAATGACTCTCCATGCCAGCAGTAATCTAGTCATCATTCAAAAAGGGAAACCGGGTTCAAACATTGCTATGATACCCACACTGGTTACAAAAAATGAGTCGAACGTTACAGTCTTTAAATTCAATTTCACGTTAGAACATTAGTATATTAACATTTAATTTGTAATGTGTCGGTATATGTCGTTCTTTTAAAAGACGTTTATGTTGAAATAAATACACACTACATAATCAGTTATGTACCTCGTTTGTTCATCTATGTACGTTTGCCATATTATGGACATAATGTGTCTTTCAGGAGAAGCAAGCTGCCAACAACCGGATCTTGCTGAAGAAGGAGCGGGCATCGGGATTCCAGGACAGCCGTCTAGATGTCGTGGCTCGCTTTAACGGCTCCACCGAGGCTTTGGACCGACTGGACGACCCCCCTGCTCCCTCTCCCGTTCCTGCTACTCTTCCCACGCCGGCTACTCTTCCTGCACCGGCTACTCTTCCCGCACCGGCGGCTTCAGTCGGGCCCAGTGACGCTGTCAGCCCCACCGTGAGCCAGCTCAGTGCCGTGTTCGAGAAGACTGAACCGCAAACCAATCTCCACGCCCCCCAACGTCGGTCAGGCCCTGCCCTAGCACCAAAGCCCAAACCTCCAGCCAGAGCGGAGGCTACCGGGAGAAAGGTGAGGAGTAAGGCTGGGTGGTATTCAAATATATTCTATACAATACCAATACCTTGACTATGATACCGGTTCCTGAACGGTACCTTTTTCGATACCAATTTTATAAAAAAAATATTTCAACAAAAATAAATGTTGCCTCGTCTCTGTGTGTAACGTAGAGTTTTTCCTGCCTGTACGACGTGTAACGATAGACATGCTGCAGGCTTATTGGCTCATTGACACCGATAAGATTTAATACTTAGGTATTGAATGACGAGGCATTCTTCAATACTTTTACAACAAGGAGGCAATTCAGTAAGTGCCTAAAAAGTATCGAATTCGGTAACCTAAGCCTAGTGAGAAGATTTTACTTAACTTCTAAAAAATGCAGGAAATCGCACAGTGCGGTAGTAGTAAAGAGAGGACCAGAAACTATGGATTAAATAAATTATAAATCTTTCTCTCTCTTTCTCTCTCTCTCTCTCTCTCTCAGGGAAAGCTGCTCCCTCCAGGTAAGGAGGACGGCGAGGAGGTGGGAGTTGTTTGCGTCCAGGCAGCAGAAGTGAGCGGTTCTCTGCAGGGGGGCTCGGGAGAAGTGAAGGCCAGCGAGGAGAAGGACGAGTTCGGACAGTCGGGAGACCAGCTCCCCAACTCCTCCTGCTCCTACTCCTCCTCATCAACCTCTTCCTCTTTGGACGTCAAGCCAGAGTCGGAGGCCCAGCCAACAGCGACTGAAGCCAGGGGCTCAAGTACGGTGGCCCCCCCAGAGCAAGACCCCCGAGCTGATGAGCCAGACGGCTCCACGGGGGGGTCAGAGGCTGGAGCCAGGCTGGTGCAGGCCGACGTTCACACCTCGCTGGAAAACGGAGAAAAAGAGCCTCCAGGTTCCTCTCCCTCCTCGGAGGAGAGAGGAGAGGACTCTGAGAGGAGAGGGGAGGAAGGCGAGGAGGAGGAGGAGGATAACGATGAGGATGGCTCCAGGAAGGAGGATTACTCTGAGGGTGATCTGGTGGACATCAGTGCGTACAGCGGGCTCGGCGAGGAGGACTCTGGGGGCAGCCAGCTAGACGACGAGGAGGATGAGGAAGACGAGGAGCCGTATCAGCCGGAGACCAGCTGCTCCGAGATCCCGGGTCTCCCAGAGGAAGAGGAGCCGCCGCCACCCAATAGGAAGATTAAATTCAGCACAGGGCCAATCACGGTGAGTGAGGTTTTGTCGGATGTAATTATTTTTACTTTTCAACCCTCGGTCAGAGCCTTAAATATCTCCTCAGAAGAGCAGTTGTTTTTAAAATGGTGACCATCATCGCACACATTAGAAGATTTAATACCGACAACGTGGCCCGTGGTCCTCCCACCGAAAAACGCCCACACAAGTTGTTTTTTCGAGTAGCAATTACGACACATATTTACGTTAATAGTGGCGGTGCCCTCTAGTGGGCATACGATTGTAGCACAGTATAAGAGCAGCACGGTTGGGTACCGAATCCGGTACTTTTTTGGGTACCTACCGAATTGTGTCGGTACTACCGAGGACCGATTCACGTTATATCAAAGTGGGCCGAATTTTGGTACCTGAGAGCGCGTAAGCGCAAGCTTATCTGTACTCTCTGCATGTTGACAGAGAGCGGGGCGGCTGATGGAACGAAATTACATCGCCTCGGCAGTTTGTTTAACGTTAAGTCACAGTGAGTCACGGCAATGTCGATAAAGTGGTTGCAAGTGTGGTTGGACTTTTCAAAACTCCACGCAAACAGCATTCGCTTCTATATAATATAATGGCGAGCCGAAAGCGGTCGCGGTGCAGTTACACTTTCTCTGAGACAGATGGGCAGTGTTGTCTATGCCCTTTTGACTGACTGACAGGCTGGAGATTGTAAGGCAAGGCAACTTTATTTCTATAGCACATTTCAGCAACAAGGCAATTCAAAGTGCTTTACATAAAAACATTAAAGAGCAATTCAAAAGAGATACAAATAGAAGAACCATCTTTTCCTAAACTTGACTAAGTGGTTATTGTGCCTAAAACTAACCAAACTGCGACTGTTTCAAAACGTTAACGACGTGTTTAAAACTGCGAGAGAAGTTATGTTCTCTAGTTTAGCCATGAGTACGGACAACGCTCCTGTGGGTCGTATTTCCTGCCACCGCTAGGGGGCACTAATTTAAGAAACGCTCCTGCGGGTCATATCAGAGAGTAGGAATAAACAACCTGTATCGCCGTGTGTTTTGGAGGACTTGTTGGGCCCCAACCTGTTGTGGAAAAATATTGCATTTGTAACTTTGGAAGTTTCCCCAGTTGATGTCAGTGCTGTCAGTTTTATTGGCCCCAGTACTCAGCACTCTTAAGAGGAACTCCTTGAGGCACTTCCTCTATGGCTTCAGTGTTTATTACACACCACAATATGAAAGTGTCAAACGAAATTCCAATACTGACTCTGATGCTATTCGTAAAGTCTTAAGTTATTTAATAGGGCTTTGACTCCGAACTTCGGCGGGGCTGCTCCTCAGTCCCAGAACAGAAGAGAGAGGTGGCTGTTTTGGCGGCCACAGGAGAGAAATACTTTGCGTGCTCGCTGGACAATACTGGCGACTTTTTTTTACAGAAAGTCGCCAGAGTTGTCGCTAGTTGCTTTTGTGAAAAAAAGTCGCTAAGGGGGTCTGAAAAGTCGCTAAGTTGGCAACACTGCCCACACACACACACACACACGCTGGCTCCACGCACACACCAGCACACCAGTATAAACAGACCACTTACGTAGGCTACGGTAAAAGCTCCGTACTTCCTGTCGAAAGCATACTGTTTGTGTTTAATCCAGGGTCTAACTTTTCATTTAAAAAAACAACTTAAGTTTGATACCAATATAGGTCTTACTGAAGACATTTAATGGTCAAAGTATTATTAATAAATATTCGAATATTAATAAACAAACAAACGTCGAATATATGATTTTGGGGCAAAAGCCCAAAGCCCTATTATTTAATAAGTTTGTCACGATTTCGATTTAAAATCGAATCAAAATTAAGTCACAATCTCGAATTTCGAATAAAAAAAAATTTAATTGTCGATGCTGCCACGCCCCCATGTCTCGTCTGGTCGGCTTGCTCAAGGTAGCCCATTTCCTGATCGATTCTACCAACACTCCAGTGGAGGCGCTAATGTGCTGGATTACTACACACACAGTAGCAGAAGAAGACCAGCTCACACACACACACACACACACACACACACACACACACACACACACACATACACAAAGGAGCATACACCGATCGCACTCAGCTTGAGCGAAGCGCTGCCGGCACGAATGACGTAAAAAAACAGGATTGAGCCGGTTCATTCTCCCGGTTCAGTGACGCGACTCGGGTTAATTAACCGGCTCTTCGGTCAGTTCGTCAACACTAGTGTTGAAGTGCTACGAGTCAGTCAACCTCCTCTAATTTAGCTAAAGCCAGTCAAAAGATAGCATGGCAACTGCAGATGCAGGAGACCCATTAACAGAATTTGAACCCCCGCCTCTTTCACTGAAGTCGCCGGTGTGGAAGTATTTTGGATTTCCAGTGAATTATGTTGACAATGTTCGCGTTGTCGACAAAAAAGCCACAGTTTGCAAGCTCTGCTATGTGCGTGTACCATATTCTTTCACTGGCAGCACGACTAACATGGCAGTCAATCTGTGTGGCATATGTTCAACTGTTCAGAAATAGTTTGTTAAGACACTTAATTGTTCAGAGAAGACTGTGGACATGGCTGTTTTATTGGTTTTTGTTTGTTTGGTTGTGAACTTGAATGTCATCTTCTGTGAAGAAGACTGCAGTTACAAAAGGGAAACTAGATGGCAGGTTATTTTGCTGAAGTTTCCAATTGACTGAAGATATAAGTTATTGTTACATTATGTTGATATTATATTGCATAAAATTCTAGTCTAAAAATGGCATAGCAAACTGTGCTTTTAAAAAATAAAATGTAAAAATCGAGAATCAAACCGTGACCTTAGAATCGAAAATGTAATCGAATCGAGGATTTGGAGAATCGTGACACCCCTAATATTTAATGTAAATTAACTCCCATCCTCTGGCGAGAAGGAAAGCCTCTTAAATCGAAATGCAATCTGTTTGATTCTCAAAATCATCAAAAATATTTTCGAATCATCTACTGGGGATGGTCGCAGCGCTGCCTGGAAGGAGACGTTGGGGGCTTAAAACACCATTGAGGGAAAAAACAGAGCCAAAGGAAAAGTACATTCATCAAGTAGCCCCGAAACATCAACGCGTTTAACAACTTCTAAGGATGTCCTAAGTTGTGTTTACAGCTTGTTTCCGTGCTGCCAAGTCAAATCAATGAATGCAGATTAAATGATGACAGACTATGAGATAGTGGGCTTTAGTTGTTTAATTGATATGGTGAGCCCTGGACAGTTGGTATCTGATAATTACTGTACATCATAAAAAGGGAGAAAAAAGACGTGTGTATGTGTGCTCTGCTATCTAAAAGAAAGAGATTAAGGAAATGATTGAAAAGACTTCCTGCTTTGTTAACATCACACACACGGGTTGCTGGGGGGTTTCGCCACAATATTTCCTGCTGACTCTAGCTCAAACTGTGTGTGTATGTTCCTTTGAACTTAGATTTAACAGAAGCTCTTTTCTATTGTAACACGTCTCAAAACTGTGGAGCTAAATCGGGGCCAAATGTTTTGTTCATTTGAAAAAAAATATATAGTTGAAAAAAATAAAGCTTGAAATTGAAAATTTAAGTTTTGGTCAAAACTTGGAAAAAATAAAACCATGTATTCAAACTTAAAATAAGTGTACCAATTTTTCTTTCAGTTTGAATAAAATATAGATTAAATTCTGGAATTATTTTGAATAAATTATAATTTTTCATTTTTCACTTTTATATTTGTTTTCAGTTCCACATTTCATGTTTTCAGATTCAAAACTTATTTTTTTTACGCCTTCAAATCTTTTTATTACGCCTTCAAATCTTTTTTTCGGTTTCAGATCTTTTTTTTCGGTTTGAGACTTTTGGCCCTGATTTTGCGTAGGGGGCGTGGCTTCAACTCAGAGGGGCGTGGCATTATGAGTGACAGCCTAACAAAGAAGGCAGAAGACTCCTCTGTCATGTTGCCTTCAGGAAATGGTGTTACTGTGAGAACTATGACTGAATGCTTTTTATCCAATATATACATGTGCTTTTTTACTTAACAAACTGATGCCAGTGACAAAGATCCATTTAAAAAAATTGTGTTGGACAACACATGGTACCAATTACACTATAAGAGCAATAAACTGTGCCAGATTGTGCAGTTCGGCAGGAACAATGACTTCTCCCACTTCCATGTACGACTTATAGCACCACAGTATTCACTGGCACCAGCCCACAGGTAAGACATGTAAAAGATATTAGCATGTTTTGAATAGATACTTTGCGACGTTATCCCCTCAGTGGCATTTTTTTGTGATTAACACATAAAGGGAAAATAGGTGGACAGCTGGGAAAAGCTGGCAATCAAGCATCGCTAGCCCTAAAGTAAGCATTAACTAACGTTAGCTTCAGACTAGATGATAATTTCAGTGTCCAGCTCAAGTTTGTTTTACTTTAACGTGTAGTGGTCTTTGTGAACCTCTGTTTGTCAGAATGACCATAACTCGACAGTGGCTGCAGTGAAGAAGGACTCTTTTTATAGAGTAGACAAATAAAACTTTACATTAATGCTCTGGCCTGATAAATTACGTTTTACTTACACTATAACGTTACATGTAACAATATGCCTTAGAAAATATGCCAAGTGGGCAAACTTTGAAGGCTTCTACCACAGCCTAACTTAAGTATCAGAATACACTAACTTGTCTTTTTGTATGTCTTACTGTCTGTTTTCTGGACCGTGTGTGTCCGTAATAAAAGCTTTGATTGAAGGATGAACAAAGCGGACCAGGACAAGTTAT
The DNA here is from genome assembly GCA_025617405.1 of Perca schrenkii. Lineage (NCBI taxonomy): Eukaryota > Metazoa > Chordata > Actinopteri > Perciformes > Percidae > Perca > Perca schrenkii. The sequence goes on along the minus strand of CM046801.1, from coordinate 24,031,201 downwards.
GTTGTTTAAACTAACCATGAAAAGGTAACACTAGCAATGTTAGTTATCTATAATGTTTTACATTTATAAGGCTGTACGGCTGCAGGCAGCCACTGTCGAGTTATGGTCATTCTGACAAACAGAGGTTAACAAAGACCACTAACTAACTAACACCAGCTAGTGTGAAGCTAACGTTAATGCTAACTTTAGTAATAGCGATGCTTCATTCCCAGCTGTCCAGCTATTTTCTCTTTAGGGGTTAATGACAAAAAAAATGCCACTGTCCCAAAGTATCTATTCAAGAAGGCTAATATCTTTCACATGTCCTACCTGTGGGCTGCACCAGCATGTTGCCTTGGCGGAGCGGACGCTATGCTGACTGCCGAGTGAATACTGTGGTGCTACATTCAATGTCATACATGGAAGTGGGAGAAGTCATTGTTCGTGCTGAACTGCACAATCTGGCACAGTGTATTGCTCTTATAGTGTAATTGGTACCATGTGTTGTCCAAAACATTTTTTTAAATGGATCTTTGTCACTGGAAAACGTAATTTATCAGGCCAGAGCATTAATGTAAAGTTTTATTTGTCTACTCTATAAAAAGAGTCCTTCTTCACTGCAGCCACTGTCGAGTTATGGTCATTCTGACAAACAGAGGTTCACAAAGACCACTACACGTTAAAGTAAAACAAACTTGAGCTGGACACTGAAATTAGTGTAGAAACACCAGCTAGTCCGAAGCTAACGTTAGTTAATGCTTACTTTAGTGGTAGCGATGCTTGATTGCCAGCTTTTCCCAGCTGTCCACCTATTTTCCCTTTATGTGTTAATCACAAAAAAATGCCACTGAGGGGATAACGTCGCAAAGTATCTATTCAAAAATGCTAATATCTTTTACATGTCTTACCTGTGGGCTGGTGCCAGTGAATACTGTGGTGCTATAAGTCGTACATGGAAGTGGGAGAAGTCATTGTTCCTGCCGAACTGCACAATCTGGCAAAGTTTATTGCTCTTATAGTGTAATTGGTACCATGTGTTGTCCAAAACAATTTTTTAAATGGATCTTTGTCACTGGCATCAGTTTGTTAAGTAAAAATCACATGTATATAGTGGATAAAAAGCATTCAGTCATAGTTCTCACAGTAACACCATTTCCTGAAGGCAACATGACAGAGGAGTCTTCTGCCTTCTTTGTTAGGCTGTCACTCATAATGCCACGCCCCTCTGAGTTGAAGCCACGCCCCCTACGCAAAATCAGGGCCAAAAGTCTCAAACCGAAAAAAAAGATCTGAAACCGAAAAAAAGATGTTTTCTTCAAAAATAGGCTGATATATATTTGCTAATAATATGTTGGATTCATATGTTTCAGAATATTTTCTTTTCTTGGAACCTTTCAAATAATGTACTATAATTTGGCCCCCTTTGGCCTAGAAAACTAAGATAGTCAAGGTAGCTTATTTATGGAAATTTTTTTAGGATTTAGAAATAATCAATAATTTAAAACAAATCATTGTTTAAATATATATGTGACACTCATCCTTGCATTTCCCAAACCTTTCTACCACACTTTGATAGTCAACTGTCTCTGGCTAGCTAAAATAACACATTAAATTCAAGTGAGAAATGAAGGCTAGTAGCGTAGGCTCTGGGTAAGCGTTAGTTCTTGCGTATAAGTATTGAGAAATGATCTGAGTGTGTGTGCTCACGCAATGAGCAGCACAGGTTAAAGGTCAATCCCATCTCACACAAGTTACGTTAGCATAAAAAAGTAACATTAGCATAAAAAAGTAACGTTAACATCAAATAGTAACCCTAGCATTAAAAATTAACGTTAGCATTAAATAAATTAACAGCATAGAAGAAGTTACGTTAGCATAAAAAGTAACATTAGTATAGAATAAGTAACTTTAGCATAAAAAGCAACGTTAGCATAAAAATGTAATGTTAGCATTAAAAGGTAATGTCAGCATAGTTATGAGCACAGAAGCCCCTCATTCTGCATATTATACTACTAACGTCATACTAACAACTTTATTAATGAGAACAAATTAAGAACAAAACAGTTAAGTATAACTGTGAATTATTTATATAACATTAAAGAACTGCTGCTAAATTTGTACTAAACTCTTTCAAGTCACTGAAAGAAATGAATACTGAAGACAGTTACTATATTTCACAGCTTTTTGAATGATACCTTGGCAGATGTTTTGGGAATAAAAGCAACAGCAGTGGCAATAACCATGCAACTAGTAATAATCATGTTATTATTGATTTGGTTCAGAAGTGAACCTCAGCCAAATAGGCAGTTTCATATTGTAATTGAGGAAGGGTTAGATCCTAATAGCATCCATAAAGGATTCAACATGACAGCATGTGGTTTAAGTAAAGACCTTTTGAGAGAAAGTGGCATGATGTCTGTAGCTCGTCTTGCATGTTCAGAGAGGTGTTCTGCTGCAGGGAACAGAGCCAGTGAACTGAGACTCACTGCCTGGGCATGTTGGCGGTTGTTACTCAATTTCAAAACTGGTTTGTACTTCAAGGAAAAGTCAGCCAGGAGAGCTCAAACCTCCTCCGGTACTTAGAGAGTCTCCAACCTGCCTCCACAGCACGTCATTTTGCAAAAATGTCCTCCACATTTGATGCCATGTGATTACTGCACTGGTTAGAAGCTTATTTTTAAAGTTCTGGATGATGTTCTTTCACAGTAGCACATAAACACAACATAATGGTAAAGGGTAATAAATGAGGAATAAATGTAGAAAACCTTTTAAAGTAGCTAGGCTGTCCTGCATCTCACTTTTACTGACCCATAACTGGATTTGTCCGTGTTGAGTTGTATACAAGGCTACCTCTGTACGTCTGCAAAAAGCAGTTGGAATGTACCTGGGTGTGTTTGTTTTCCTTGAAAGTTCATGTGTGAACACACACACACACACACACACACACACACACACACACACACACAAAGGCAAGGGGAAGCTGATTGATAAGAAACGCACAAGTGGAGCTTTGTTTGGAAGAAATTGTGTGTGCATTGATGTGAGCTGAACAGCTAATTAAGTCATCCTTTTTAAAGAGTTAAGGGATGCACCCGATCCTGATTGAAATCATTAAAGCAATGTAGAGAAGACCAGCAGGATTGTGGTTGTGGCTCTGTTGTGTCAGGGAGATTTGGAGGGGTTTGGCCTCTCTTCACCTCCAGCATGAACAGCTCTACAAAGTGTCAGAAAATCGAGAAAATGTCCAAGTAGTGTCATCAAATAACTTGTTTTGTCCGACCCAAAGTTCAAAACCCAAAGTTGTTCACTTTATTATCATAGTATAAACAATTAGGGGTGGAGGAAACAATCGGTACAGCATAGTGTCGAGATATTTTCAATACAATACTGTATCGATACAAGTTCAATCTTTTAAGATTGAACATTACCGTATTTTTCGGACTATAAGTCGCTCCGGAGTATAAGTCGCATCAGTCGCATCAGTCAAAAAATGTGTCATGAAGAGGAAAAAAACATATATAAGTCGCACCGGACTATAAGTCGCATTTATTTAGAATATAAATACAAGAGTTATTCAAATATACAATAGCACACAGAACAACAGGCTGAATACGGTAGGTGTCCGGTATGTTAACGTAACACATTAACAGTTCTTGAACTATACAATAGCACCCAGAACAACTAGCTACCAGGGCGTGGAGCATGAATGTATTAAAAGGCGTGGAGCCGTAACTGCACCGTGAACGAGCCCCTCCCGACTCGTTCCTCCAGCTCTGGCCATCTTGCTATCAGCCCGCGATTAGCTTTCTTTGTTTTCTTCATTGCAGTAAGAGTCACCTTTTCGCCAGTCTCCCTCACAAGTTTCGCCCTCATTTCAAACTCTCTTTCTGCTGCTCGATTACCGTTTACGGCTGCATATTTTACTACCTGCAGTTTGTTATCTCTTTTCTTTCTCAGTTGTCTTTAGGAGGAGCGTTCTAGTTGTAACAAGCCTAGAGCGCCCTCTCGCGGCTGTAGACGGTAATGTTTTCAGTATGAATTAACATTTAAAAACATGTTAAATTATATATATTTTGATATATAAGTCGCACCTGACTATAAGTCGCAGGACCAGCCAAAGTAGGAAAAAAAGTGCGACTTATAGTCCGGAAAATACGGGTAGTCTGAGGATTCTGCTCTGTATTTTCTACTGCACAAGAGGTGTGATCAACGGGCATAGTTCAAATGACTCTGTACGCAATTGGATAGTCCTTCAACCAATCAGACCAACGATCGAGGTGACGTAGCAGCGACAGCAGCATCGATGGGTTGCTGCGCTTCGGTGGCCGGCTTGTTGAATGTAAACAAAAAGCTGCTTGCCGTCGCTTCTCTATCATCATCATGTTAAATCCGCCAATAGAGCGCCAGGTGGGTAAGCCAGTTTGTGATTGGTTCCCGCACATTTGTAACAGAAGCAGGATAGATCAACGTACAGGTTTTCAGCCTGAGCTGCAGAGCGAAATCAAATCGCCGGCTGGGTTTACCCAGTCTACCTACCAGCAGCTCTAAAGCTCACAAATTAACACATTATGTCTCTTTTTGTTTTATCCGTACAAAGACCAATTTGCGTTTTGATTGTGTTTGACTATGGTTTGGGGTAGACCGATTTTGTGACCGTTGGACAGAGCCAGACTAGCTGTTTCCCCCTGTTTCTAGTCTTTATGCTGAGATGTGAGAGTGGTATCGATCGTCTTATCTTACTTTTATTAAGGATACAAACAAAAATGTCCGACTATTGCTCTATATATTATAGATTATAAATGAAATTCAGAACTACAGTAGCAGACCACATTTAGCTCTTTTGCATTGTATCATTTACGGGTGGGACAAAATATCAATACGTATCATATTGTGGGGCACCTTGGGATTCCCTTAGTATCAATGTTCCCATTGTGCGTTTCATGCCAGTAAAGACTGAGAGACAAGAGTCTTTGGTAGCGTCCTTGCCCAATCTTGATCCAGTTACCTGTCTGAAATCCAGCTGACTAGAGTGACTCAGGCTAATTCGCCACTCAGCCAACGTGGATTAGCAGCAAGTCTGCTTCTGTTTTTAGCTCCGGTGTTTATATATTGTAATCATTTTTGTTCTTTTTTTTTTTAAGTAATTGTTGAGCAAGAGTTTTAGTAAGCTAGTAGTTGCTGCCATTGTTCATCATAGCCATGCTGCGTGGATTAATCTGTCAGTTTAGATGTCAATTATAGGACCTCATGTGATACTACATGCTAAAATCTATTTGGTCATTGGAATAGGTGGATAGCCTGTGTGCACTGCACACTGCCCAGTGTCCGGAAAATATTCTAATGGACAGCGCTTTGACTCTTAGTCGCATGGTTCAACTAGCGATGTGATGTCCTGAATTTAGTTTGACATGTTTTATTGGTTGTAATTAGGGGCGTCACAATTCTCCAAATCCTCGATTCCATTACATTTTCAATTCTGAGGTCACAATTTGATTTGATTTGATTCTCGATTTTTACTTTTTTTTTTTTTAAAAAGCACAGGTTGCTATGCCATTTTTAGACTAGACTTGTATGCAATATAATATCAACATAATGTAACAATAACTTATATCTTCAGTCAATTGGAAACTTAAGCAAAATAACCTGCCATCTAGTTTCCCTTTTGTAACTGCAGTCTTCTTCACAGAAGATGACATTCAGGTTCACAACCAAACAAAAGAACAATAAAACAGCCATGTCCACAGTCTTCTCTGAACAATTAAGTGTCTTAACAAACTGTTTCCGAACGGTTCAACATATACAACCCAGATAACTGCCATGTTAGTCGTGCTGCCAGTGGAAGAATATGGTACACACACATAGCAGAGCTTGCAAACTGGCTTTTTTGTCGAAAACGCGAATGCTGTCAACATAACTCACTGGAAATCCAAAATACTTACACCGCTTCTGTGTGTTTTTTTGTTTGTTTTTTTTGTTTTTTTTAGCTTGGCAAGCCGGACGCGACATGGGGGCGTGGCAGCATCGACGATTCCATTTTTTTAATTTGAGATTGTGACTTAATAATAGAGATTGTGTTTCGGTGACACCCTTACTTGTAATTTAAAGTGTTCTGCGTCTCTGCTTTTATCCAGGGTAGTAGTAGGTGGCTTGTGATTGGTCAGATTATGCGGAGGCTGTCATTCAGGAAGCAGCTGCGTCAATTAAAAGCAGGTGGTCTATTATTCCCTGTTAGGGCTACACGATATGAGGAAACTTTGCGATGTGCAATAACATTGTTGAATATCGCGATAACGATATTTCTTGCGATAACCATACGGATAGTAAAGTGTACTCAGTTCTGCTGCTTTCAGTATTCAGCTAAAATACAACAAACGTGCTTGTTGAATTTAAAACAAATGAAAGGAAATGATTTCAAGCAGTATTGCACACGCTCACTTTGTTTCTTATGCTCCAATGCATAGTGGCACAATCTTATCTGCACTGCCTGTCATATTTGTTTAATATCTGTGTAACGCTTTTTGCACTATTGCATTTGCTCAAACTGTATACAGATTCTGTACTACACTCAGTATTTATATTTGAACCGTATTTTTTGTAGACTTTTTTATTATTTTTTTATTTTGTATGTTTATATTTTGCATATTTAATGTGTAACTCTATGTTGTCTCGCACGTTTTATGCCTTGCCTTGGCCAGGTCGTCTTTGCAAATGAGAATTTGTTCTCAATCGGCTTACCTGGTTAAATAAAGGTTAATTAAATCATTTCCAACTTTCTATTATTTAAAGAACTGCAGTTACATTTTTAAGTGCAGTTTTCTGCTGATATTTTCTTTCAGCTAGCACTAAAAGATCTCTTTGTGTCTTTTGCGATATGTCGCAGCCTTTCGCGATGGGTTTATTGCGCCAGTTGATATTGCATGACGATAAAAAAAAACAATATATTGTGCAGCCCTATGCCCTGTATTTGGGTCCAGTCCATCCAGGCATCAGGGTACAGAGCACTGACCCTAAGCTATCCTGTGTATCCACACAGGGTAAAGGGCATGAATGACCAGTTATAAAACATTATATATCAATATAATGGTCATTTATGCCCTTTTCCTGCATATCTGAATCAATAGTCTGCTATTTATGCTTTAAAGTTCCTGTGGGGACAATTGAGGCTCAATCTGAACACTGACCTCACTGTTATTGATCAATGGATTTATCAAGGGACTGAAAGTTAAATGGACGGGGGGGGGGGTCTCAGTGACCATCTGTGTCAGGCTTGCTCACATGAGCCACACCGCCAAACTAAAAGCATATTGTTGTTGCAGTAAACGGTTCAAACCTTCATGTGAGTGTTGTGACTTAAATGATGAACTGCTGCCGCTTTTCTCTGTTTTTAATTTGATTGTAAATTGAATAGCCTACCTTTTTAGGGTTAGTTGATTTAAGGATGTCACCTTTGGCACTGGTGAATTACTACGCCATTTTTTTGGTTACCATTACCAAGCCAATGTTGGTAGCAATGTGTTCTAATTAAACTAAATATCTATCCAGCATAGATATATAGTTCAAAGCACAGCTGTTTGGTACAACCTCACAGAGCCGCTAGGAGGGCTCTTGGTTTTGTTTAGCATGAGAAAAGAAGATCAAGAACGCACAAAGAAATATTTGTGCGTTCTTGTGTTGGTATGTGTGGTGTGTGGCAAAGTACAGAGATTGTGTGTACAGGCAATGCCCTGAAGCCTTATGTACACACACATAAACACAGCTTTAAAGTTACTCAACAGGAAGGAAACGTGACTACAGGAAACAGTTTAACAATCACTCCCACTGACCCTTTTTGTGTCTGTGTGTGTGTGTGTGTGTGTGTGTATGTGTGTTTGTGTGTCTCAGTCTTCTACATACAGGGGAATGTAAATAATACTGTAAAGAGCACATCCTACACATAAAGGCCTTTGGCTGTCTCTCTGTCTTTTTAACACACATTAGCATATCTGCTAGACAGGGACAGAGAGAGAGAGCAGGTCAGTGCCAGTGCCAAACTCACGCTGGGCAAGCCTGTGGTTGCCACAGCAACGAAGCCACGTGATCATGGAGATGGTCACCGGGGAGACAGATGCTGCTGACCTTTTTTAGCGAGGGGGGGAGGGGTGTGATACTGAGTGGATGAAAAGGATTGGGCAGATGCAGTGGAGATGGGGAAAGTGAGAGCCTATTCACACATGATGTGTGATTTTTATCCTCTTAAGGAGATGGGATGTTTATGTAGATAAAATGATGATATGAAATGATATCCATGTATCTTTTCCTACCCTTCTTTTTAAGGGTAGCGCAATATGAATCAGCAGCACTGGTGCAGAATGGCTGCTGGATGATTTTATTGTCCATTACCACTCTCTCTCTCTCTCAAAGGTGCAGTGGCTACAATCCGATTGAGCTAGAGACGTTTAGCGTCTGAATGTTCCTGTGGTCCAATCGAGACGTGTCGCCACATTGAGGGTGTCGGCAGTGGTGGAATTAGTCAGATCCCTTACTTAAGTAAACAATGACACAATATTCACTCTCAGGCTTTCTGACCTTTGACCTTTTCCTTGTGTAGGTATTCACCACCTACTCTAACGAGGACTACGATCGGCGTAATGACGACGTTGACCCCATGGCGGCGTCGGCCGAGTACGAGCTGGAGAAAAGAGTCGAGAAGCTGGACCTGTTTCCTGTAGAGCTGGAGAAGGGTAAACACACACACACACACACACACATATATATCTTCACACTCATTGACAGTCACTCAGTCAAGCCTCTTATGTAACCATGCACACGCACGCACACATGCATGCATGCACGCACACATTGGTGCGCACACACACACACACAGACGTGCGCACACGTGCACTCACACACATGCACGCACAGACACATACATACACACACACACGCATGCACACTAACACATGCACACAACTGACAGGCTGCTGTTGGTGGACATACTCTGCTTACAACTCCATTATCCCCTTATGGGATTACATTTAGCACGGATTAGCCTAATTAGCAGGTAGTAATTCTGAAAGTAATGGATTGGAACCAGCAACCATCCGTGACGGCTGCTCTCAGCACAGCATTATGGCTTAAACACTTACTTATATTTCATTTTTAAAGCATTGAACGAGGATAAATATGTTAACTTCCGATATGTTTTATTATAGCTTTGATAGTCACCTCAGACTGTTTCAGGTGATGTAACTTTATGGCTATACCAAAAGAATGAATACATATACCTGATGATGCTAAGAACAAAAGGAACATATTGACATGTGCATAATAATGCCAGCAGCAGTCACGTCTATAAAGATGCAATTCAGTGTGATATTTAGTGTGTGTGTGTGTGTGTGTGTGTGTGTGTGTGTGTGTGTGTGTGTGTGTGTGTGTGTGTGTGTGTGTGTGTGTGTGTGTGTGTGTGTGTGTGTGTGTGTGTGTGTGTGTGTGTGTGTGTGTGTGTAGACGGTGATGGTCTGGGTATCAGTATTATAGGTATGGGTGCAGGAGCTGATATGGGTCTGGAGAAACTGGGGATCTTTGTTAAGACGGTCACCGACGGAGGAGCTGCACAGAGAGACGGCAGGTACCCTGTCCACCTCCTTTATACATCTTTATCTGTGTCTCACGCAGGATTTTTAGTTCTTTTATTTGACAGGACAGCTTAAGACAGGAAAGGGCAGAGAGAGGGGAATGACATGCAGTACAGGGGAGCAGCAGTAAGGACTGAGCCTTTTATACATGGGACGCACGCTCAACCAGGTGAGCTACCCGGTGCCCCTCACGCAGGATTTTTAATGCTCTGTTTTCTGTTTTCTAACTGTCAACAAATCTCATGAAAAAAAAACAGAACCTATAATATGTCAGACTGTCTATACTTCTCACTGTGTTGGTGGTTTGCAGCCTGAACAATTAAATAATTCCAGTTTTAACAAAGGCTCAGTTATTATCTTAAACAGCTGGGCACTGTGGTTTTACCAAACGTTACTCAAACAGATGTAAATAACGCATTTGGGGACTATTTTCAGCCGTGGATTAATACACATTTCAAGATTCAAGGTTCAGCTGTATTTTTTATTATACAGTACATGACAGGATTGCACTGTTTAGACAAATCCGGTTGTATGCGGAAGTAGACGGGCCACAATTACTGCAGTTTCACCTCACTTAAACTGGCATATCACTGTAATTTATGTAAAGGTTTGAATTTTTTAAGCACTTTTGCCAAGAAAACTGCAGAACCAATTATATGGTGAAAATATAGTTCTCAAATCCCAAGATATAGTCCAGTTATAACAGACAGCCTATGATCTTTTCTATTCTAAACTTTCATCAGCTGCTCCAACAACAAAATGGAAAGACAAAACCAAAAGCCTCTGCTCCATGACATCAATTTCACTTTCGTTAATCTCCATTGTTATTAAATCCTCATGTGTCGATGGCATTATGAGCCTCTTGCCAACAAAGGGCAGATGAAAGGACAGAATCATGGAGTTTGGTGATTTAAATGATAAGCCAGGTTTGATTACTCCACGTCCAGACTGTGTCGGAACGAAGCGTTCTTGTTATTCTTTTCCAAAGCTATGTGTCATAACCAATTTTTAGTGTGGAAGTTAGATGGGGATGTGATCTATCCATGTCGTGAGATTAAATTAAATGTATTAAATAAAAAAAATATAAAAAAGGGTAGCATAAGAAGAAACACTGAAATGATAGTACAGTAGTACTGAATGGAGAAACAAAAGCTGTGGCTGAGGGAGGGTATTATCCTCTGTCTTTGTCTCTGTTCATGTTCACACATACAGTTTATTCTCTCTGTGTGTGTGTGTGTGTGTGTGTGTGTGTGTGTGTGTGTGTGTGTGTGTGCGTGTGCGTGTGCGTGTGCGTGTGCGTGTGCGTGTGCGTGTGCGTGTGCGTGTGCGTGTGTGTGTGTAGGATCCAGGTTAATGATCTGATAGTGGAGGTTGATGGGACCAGCCTGGTCGGCGTCACTCAGAGCCTCGCTGCCTCTGTCCTCCGCAACACCACCGGCACCGTCAGGTCTGACACACACTCACTCACTCACTCACTCATTTTCTCTCTTTTTGTTTTGCTCATTTCACACAAAATGTGTGGAATAGTTTTTTTTGTTTATTTTTGTTGCAGATTTGTGATATAAATTGGTTATTTTTCAGGTTTTTGGTTGGTATATGCTAAAACTCTCAGGTTTGTGACGGATGGATTTCATGTTTTTGTAGTTGGTATGGGGTGAATCTTTCGGTTTTATGCACTGGGATGTTTTTATGTTTGCAATTTGTGTGCGTGTGTAACGTTTTCAAGGTTTGCAATGTTGCCGTGTATTTTGAGTTTCTCAGATTTACGCGTGTGTTTTGAGATCATTAACTTGGCCGATGGATTTCAAATGTTTCCCAGGTTTGTGATTGGTCGGGAGAAGCCCGGGGAGCAGAGTGAAGTGGCTCAGCTGATCCAGCAGACTCTGGAACAGGAGAGATGGCAGAGAGAGATGATGGAGCAGAGATACAAACAGTACATGGACGATGACGAAGAGGTACATGCTTAGACGCACAAACGCATGCAGGACGCACAACCATACATAGACAATATGCATTCATACATCTTTCACGTGGCAGCACCTTTGTCTTTCGGAACATTAGGAAATAAGGAAATGTTTATGTTGAATAAACGCAGACTCCAAAAACATTTAATAACTAATAACTAATGTTGCTTTGTCAGCTCATGGACCTTTTTAATAGCTGCAGGAAATCAGAAGAGGGATTAAAAGAGAGAGAGACAACAATAGTAGGGCTGCAAAGAATAATCCATTAGATGTCAACTATTAAAACTATAGTGCGCAACTTAAAAAATGTATTATTCCTTTTTCATAATAATGAATGTTCAATATGTTTAAGCCATTGCCAAATGAGTTGATACAGAGCTAATTAAGACTATCCGCTCCACACAACTCTCGCTGTATTTCTCAGTATGGCTGTTTACTAAATGGTGTCGCCCGCCACATTCACATGCAGCAGCTCGAGTGATAATTACCTCTTCTGAAGAGTCCATCATGTTTTTTGTGTTTTTTAGTCCTCCGTGTCCTCCTTGGTTTGACGCGTTAAACGTTTCTAGGAGGGGTGGGGGTGGTGTGCGATCCCCGAAGGCTTGCGTCATGTGGAAGCACCGACAGCGTTTTTGTGAATACTTAGAATTCTTCATGGGGTGGGACAGAAACTACGCACTATAGCTTTAAATCGCCAAGTATTTTGATAATCGATTGGTTTGAGTAATTTTTTAAGAAGAAAATTGTGTGTGTGTGTGTGTGTGTGTGTGTGTGTGTGTGTGTGTGTGTGTGTGTGTGTGTGTGTGTGTGTGTGTGTGTGTGTGTGTGTGTGTGTGTGTGTGTGTGTGTGTGTGTGTGTGTGTGTGTGTGTGTGTGTGTGACAAAATGTCGGTCTGTGTGTCACCACGTGGCCTCTACTTTCAAACTCAGTCCAGCATCTCCACCTTGTGATCAGAGAGGGAATCGGAAGGTTCAGCACTCCAACAATAAGCATTTCAATTGTTGTTTAGTGTTTCAATAAAAGCACATTGCAATTAACTAAGTATATTTGATTATTCCAGTAGCACACTCCGTTCCCCATTACACTGGGGTCAGTGGACTGAATGTAAAGTGTCCCTGTAATTACAGCATAACTAAACGAGGAGTTAGGTTGTCGGGGGCGATTAAAATCATGGCTGTAAGTTGCCATCATTCCCCATTACCAGACACGAAGCTCCCACTAAAATATGTCAAGATCATGTCCTCGGGAATATATCTGGAAATTTGGAGGTTTATAATGACCTAAAGAGAATTTTATACTCTGATTGTAATATCTTTTAGACAAAATGTGACAGTACTTAGGCATAAAACTAAATGTATGAAATAAAAAATGAAAGCAATGTCTCACCAGAATTGCATACTTGACACCCGACCATATTATGTTGAGGTAGAAATTACGCAAATATAATTTAATAGTATGGCTGGGTGATATGACTATATATATCTTTAAAACAATCTAAAAATGTCCATTGTATATATTTTTCTATATCGTTTCTGTCGCAATGTTAAATAAAGCAACGGTCGAACTGCGTTAAAGGACATTTACGCTCTTTGGACGAGGCTTTACGGTCAGATCCTTGCACGTTGTGTTTATTCTGCACTAAAGTTCTTTAATAAAATGAGAAATGCTCCGTACTTTTCATTTGTCAAGTATTTAATTCACACAGGAGTATACAAAAAAATAGGCTTTGCATGTGGTTATTTCATATAGACTCATTATTGAATTACCAGAAAACATGCCATATCGTGATCGAGATATGAACTGACCTATATCGGGATAGAAGATTTTGGCCATATCACCCAGCCATACTTGAAAATATTACAAAGTTTGGTTGGTGGCTTGTCAATCATTTCTTATTGTGGTGGGATTCTGCCAGGAATCTGTAACTGTGACTTATTTCAGAAAGCCTGGCTACGGCTCTGCTCATCACTCATCTAAACAGGGGTTTCCACCACCAACATCCTGAACTTTTCCAAATATGACCCAAAGAGACAGAAATTCTTTTAAAATAGTTGAGACGCTGGTGTGATGAATCAAGTCTTTATGTCATGCTGCATGGAGGGGCGGCATGTTGACAAATCAGCATATTGACAAATGTAATGTTTTTTTCTTTTCATCTTTTCCGCATCTCTTTCTGTTTACCTGCAGACAGGTGAATATGCGACGGATGAGGAGGAGGAGATGAGTCCCGTGTTTCCAAACTCCATCGAGGTTTTCGACCTGGCCGAGAACCAGGACATGTTGTCTCCTGTGGAGCTGGACCCCGAGAAGCTAGCCCACAAGTTCAAGGAGGTGTGTGTGATTTTGATCATTTGGATGCTAAATCTTTTTTTTCTTTTCTTTTTTTTCATAAATTTTTTCACTTCTGAACCAAGGTACCAACAAAGGGACGTTCATAACACCCATACTCTAAGATGCGTACCGGTCTCAAAGCATCAACTATTAGAGCAACTCCCACAGAAATTGTCTGCTCCCCCAGTTTTATCAGGCTTTTGTGCTTGTTTTTGTTGTGGATTATCTTTTCATCTTTGTCTCTGTCTGCAGCTCCAGATTAAACATGCAGTAACCCAGGCGGAGATCCAGCTGCTGAAGAGGAAGGTGAGAACACTTCACTTTTCATCTCTTCTTATTAACATGCAGCAATGAAATACACCGCAATAGGGCTGCACGATATGAGGAAACTATGCAATGACGTTGTTGAATATGGCGATAACGATATTACTTGCGAGAAATAAAGAGATATTAAAGTTTACTCATTTCTGCTGCTTCCAGTATTCTGCTAAAACGCAACAAACTGCTTGTTGAATTTAAAACGGATGAAAGGAAATCATTTCCATCATTCTTTTATTGAACAAATTGAACATCAAATTAAACATAAAATGCACCACTAAAAACATACATTTTAAAGTGCAGTTTTCTACTACTATTTACTTTTAACTAACATGACAAATCTGAGTGTCTTTCGCGATATGTTACAGCCTTTCACTATGTGTTTATAGCGCCAGTTGATATTGTGATGTCGATTTAGAAAAAAGGATATATTGTGCAGCCCCACACTGCAATATCCAGGTTCCACTGCAGAGGAGAATGTACACTAGCATAACATCAGATCCTTTGCTGGCTGAACAATGACTTAATGCTGGCTCTACCTCCCACATACCTCCTCCTCCTCCTCCTCCCACATTTCCACCCCTTACCTCCAGCTGGCTCACGCGGAGCAGGATAAGTTGCGTTGGCGGATGGAGCGCGCTCAGTTGGAGCAAAACATCCGGGACAGTAAAGAGAGGATGGAGAAACTGGAGGGCTACTGGATGGAGGCGCAGTCCCTGTGTAAGGTAATCCATGAGAGGATAAGAGAACGCTCGAAGCAAGGAGGACTATCAGTCATGAATGGATGAAGTATTTTCTCTCATCATTTATCTCCCCAAACGTTTTCATTTGCTGATGGGGTGTGCGTTTGTGTGTTTTCAGGCAGTGGATGAACACCTAAAGGAAACCCAGGCTCAGTACCAAACTCTAGAGAGGAAATACAGCAAAGCCAAGAGACTGATTAAAGAGTACCAGCAGAAGTAAGGAAGGAGAGATGCATTCAAGGTTTGAGAGGAGTAAAAGACACCAAAGCTTAAATGTGTTTGTGCGTTGTAGGGAGATTGAGTACCTGAAGAAGGAGACGGCTCAGCGTCGAGCACAAAAAGAGAATGAGGCAACACACAAAGAGGAGGCGGACAACCTGCAGGAAAAGGTTAGTGAAATACTCCCCTTAACACCACTGGTCTCAAGTGGCAGGAGTTCTGTGTCAGTGCGTCAGCCCCAGAAAACGCCTTGTTTTCCCATTTTAATCAGTTAAAAAACAATGTTATTAAAACAAAAATAAAAAAGTTATTGAACAACTTTTTGTTGCATTGTTAAGAAAAATAGGCTAATACAATGTATTTCTTAACTGCAAGCTTTCTTTGCGCTAGCAACTTGCTTAGGGTTAGGGTTAGTTTTCTGCTTGTGGCTCTCTGCTGGACGGTGGTATTCAACTGCAGATGGTTATATATGGTTGATCACAAATAGAACTGTGCACTTTTACGCATGGAAAACATGTCCAGAAATGAGTAATATCACATAACCTTCTCTTGGCATTATATTTGAGCTGCTGTATAGTCATACAATATATATTCATATGTAAAACTGCACGTCCCTGATGGGAAAAAAAAGGTAATCTGAGGATAAGTCTCTACATGTTTTCCCAAACTGTCAGTGAAAGTAACAGATGTGATTGGCCTTGATTATCACAGCCTCTAACACACCCACTCATAATGTATAATGTATCCTTCCAAGTGTGATTCAGACCAAGAAGTTGAACTTTACTTGGCACACCCCCGAAGCACTCGGCACAGTGCACCCTAATGTGATACACGCCGTGCACAGCAAATATCGAGCCCTTGATAGCGAAACTGATACCATTCTTTAGAAAGAGTTGGTATTGTTAAAGTGTATTTCGTTGTCCTTATATGTTGTTGCTTTCCCAGATTACAGACTTGGAGACCAAAGTGGATGCCCTGAAGACCCCCCAACCCTCCTAGACTGCTGCTGCTACTTCCTACCTCCTGTCTGGGACTGGAAGAGGAGGAGCTCTGCCTTCATTCTGACCTAGGCTGTATTTTAATCCAATCAACCATTCACTGCACGGACAGGTAGTTAGGGGGGAAAAAAGAATAACAGGGATGACAATTGTGAAAGAGAGGACAAGGGGGGCGACATTCAAAGAGGAAAGAAGCATCCTCTCATCTGACATCTAACCAGCGATCAATAACCAGTCAATAACCAATCCCAAAATGCTCCTTCTGTAATACCCAGAATCCTCCTTGTGTGTCTTCCTGGCAACCCGGCTTGGCAATCAACACGGAAACCACATTCAACAACCTGTGCTTTTAATTTATGGATGATCTGTATTGGCTTCTCCTCTCTTCAATATCTTACCCAGATTCAAATTTCTTTTAAACGAAGCGCTTTTATCGAACAGGCTCGTCACAAAGTGCTTTACAGAGTGACAAGAGGGCACGACCGCAAAATAAAACCAAGGAAAAGGACATTTGATTTGTTGTTCTACTACTTTTGAACTAGGTGGTTTGCCGAACCATTCCTTCCGTTGTTTGGGACTGGACTGGATTCTTCTGAAGAGGACAAACGTGTTTTCTGTCGCATGGCATTGATCATTCGAATCCAAACCTACACGGAGAAGCGGCCACCGCATTTTTAAAAGACAAATTCAGAAGTGGAACCGTGGTAGTAATGTGCAACAAAAACTTTGAAAGGAAATAGCCACCACCTGCTGATAGTTAAGTAAGAAAAACTACAAAACAACATGACCAACAAATTTCTGATTAGTGACATAAACTGTGAAATAGCAGAACGCCCAACCCAAGCCTTTGGTTTCTCTTTTCTAGCCTGACTCTGCAAGCGATGGAAAGAGTCAGTCAGAGGTGTGCTTTTTTTTTTTTTCTTTAGGTCTGAACTGTGGTGGCATACTGTTTGTATATATTCTATACATGTATTTAATAGTGTTTAAATGGCTTAAGCAGTTAAGTAGGTCTGATATCCGAGAGAAAGGCAGTGCAATGAGTGAATGACTACGAAATGGTTCTGTAGTCCAGATTCAGTCCGTTTCATCTCTTTTCTATCGACATCAATGGCAAACAGGGTGTGAATAGTCTGTGTGCTTATAGAGCTTCTGATGTTGTGTATTTGTTGGTGTTTACTACAGTATCTGTGCGTTTACACGCACACCAACATCCTCTTATTAAGGATAGTCATGTACTAGTAGTGCGTTCCATTTACCTCTCGAACTCGGAAGCCAGAGCTGGGAATGAGGTCACACCCGAGTTGAATGCGTTCCATTTAACAAGTCGGATTTTCACTGTGGGGTTTAGCTCTAGCCAGGTTAGCCATTGTTAGCAATACCAGTTGATAACTACGCATTCTGCTGTTATTTTGTGCATACAAACAGCGTAACAACATGTCAGACAACAACAACAGAAAAGTTGTTGAGCCCGGTGGCAAGTGTCGTGAAATTCAGAATTTAAAAAAATGCTATTAGACAGATTCCATAGAGCCCCATATTAAGTCAGGGCTAAAAGTTACCAGTTACTTTCTTGCAATATACTGGGGGACACCCTGACTGATTTACTGACACACAAATAAGTCAGAAGTGCTAATAAACTGTATGTTACTACAGCTTTCACTACTGTTGATGCCCGGAGCAGCCATGTTGGATTTTGAGCTCGGGGTACTATGAGGTTTTCCGACTTCCCAATTCAGAAATCCGAGTTCAGGGGGGGGGGCGTGTTTCCGACTTTGACCTCGGAAACTTCCAACCTCAGAGTACAAATGGAACGTACTATAAATTCATTGAGTTGGTGCAGGGTTTTCAGAAGCCTACTCTTATCCAGGATCACAGAAAACATGAATCTGCTAGTTTGAATTTACTAGTTTCCTGAGGCTATTTTGTGTACAGCTTCTATTTGTACTCACTGCATAGTTTCATGAGCCCAGGCTAAATTTAGAATATTAAGTTAACATATGAACAACAGGATCTCCTTAGGTGCACTTTATAGTGTCCATTGTTCAAACATGTCCTGGAGGCAAAACTCTTTTGCAAATTATCTCATTAGTTGAGTTAAACGTACGTGGGTGTAGCCAGAGTGCCTACAATTCCTGAGGGATCAAATCTGTTAACAATGTATGGGTCATTGTATATTATATACAGTTTTTACATAAATACATAACTTAAACAATTGTGTATATTAAGGACACTTCAATTTGGCTTTTAAAGAATATTGACCAATATATGTACTGAACATTTGCAGTAATTTGACAGTTTTCTGTGGTGGTCAAACTATTTAACTATTTATTACTGTTTCCAAATGACCTCAAACATATGTTTTGGCTATTTTAAACCATTTCCTTTTAACACATCAGCTAAAATCGATTGATATTAACTACTATGGAAACCAAGAAATGCCATAATTAATTTTTTTTTTTTTTATAAGCAACTGATTACCTAATTTAAATGTTGAAATTGAAATACCGCTGAATTTATAGCACTGCATTTTTAACTTTGAAATCTCTCTTTTAATTCAGACTGATTTTTAATTCCCCTCTTTGTTTCCCAAGTGGTGCAGTTTAAAAAATTTAAATTGTGGGTTCACAAATTAAAATAATTCCAGTGTGCGAGGTTCCAGTCCCTTATCGGAGTGTTTCTACCGTGGATCATGTGACTGACAGGAAGTAATCAGATAGGTCAGATTGATTCCTTCAAGCTTGACTCATTTTCGAGTCTGAATGTCACCGATGTCATTTAAAACGACCAGGTTTTTTAAAACTGATGTAGAATTTGAGTCGAGTTTTGTGAATAATGGACGCAGGTCAGACAAATGGTTTGATATTGTTACGTAATATTTAAGTGCTACACATTCAGTGGTATTTCAATTTCAACATTTAAGTATTCACTTCAGACTTATCCATCTTATTTTAAATTCTAATTATGGCCTTTCTTTGCTTCCATATAAGCCTGTCCCTATATCGATCTCTAATAGCTAGTAAGTTAGCTAGTTCTCAAAGTCCAGTAACTATTTATATACGCTAATGTAGCCTACTGACTTCCTAAAAGCTTAAAATACAATATTCATGAATGAAAGAATAAGTAAGCTATTGATATTGCGATCAGTATTTGTCTTTTCCAATCAGCTAATGAAGCCTTGTTATGCTAACGTACCCGGATAGTTTTGCCTCTGAGAAATGTTTGTCAAACTAGACCTTGACGTGGATATTATGAGCGACAGTGTTATTCCGAAAACGGTGTGCGTGTAAACACACTCCACATCTCTTGTATTAAGAGTAGAAGGTCCCAGTGCCAGTATTATGACTTTAGAAAATGAACTTAAGTTAGTGATACATGCCTGACATAGTCCAAATATGGGTTGAATACAAAAGTGTTATTGTGGTCGGGAAAGATCAGATCATTTTTTTTACGGAACCCAAGGACCAATGGAGGTTCAGGTTCAGGTTTTCCAAACGTTTCTTTTTTTTGGTCCGATAAATTGGATAAGTTGCAAACGCTCAAAGCAACAGAAGAGACGGTATAGCTTGTTAAATAGAATATGCTCTTTGGGTCAGATCTTGAAAATATATTCCACCAGTAATAGAATTTGAGTCACTCACTGTAAATGCGGAACTGTCATAATTGGACTATGGAAAAAACTAATTAAGACATTTGTCCATGCAGTATAGTCTCTGTTTATACAATATGATTTTATATATATATAACTATTCTGATTAGACTATTTTCCAGAAAGTTGATAATGACAAATATGAGCTTCATATTTACATGTGGATGGCAAAATGGTGCTGAGTAAGACAGTGTTCACACACAAGTAACTTGTGTAACTTATACAAAACTTTGAACGGGCAAATTGTGTATTCCGCTGCTCTAATGTTCATCACTGCGGTGGTTATCATGATTTTGTGTATGTCCTTATCGAGATAATACAGCTTGCTGGCAAGCTCTGATTAGGTTGCATTAATAAAAAAAAGACTAAATTAAAAAACAATTTGAATATCAGTAATGAATGCAAACCATTTTATTTTATTATTTTTTTACAAACATTCCCAGAGAGTGAATCCAATGATGTATTGTAAGTTCAGTGATCCCTTGTCTTTTCCTCTAGCACCATCTTCTGGTCAAACGTTTAATTTCTCATTGCCCTCAACTATACATTGTATTTAGTGCTAATTAGCAAAGGCTAGCATTCTAACCCCCTAAACTAAAGATGGTGGTCATGCCTGCTAAACATCAGCATGTTAACATATTAGCATTGAACTCAAAGCACCGCCTCGATAGAGCCACCGGTGTGGCTGTAGGCTCTTAGTCACGCTGGTATTGTCAAATATTATCATATAATCTCATCTTGCAAACACAGAAACACATTAACAAATATGTGGTAAAGTAAGTTCTGCGTGTCATGAAAAGTCAAGTCTAATGTTTAACTTCCAAGCACACAAATCCATGGTTGTTCATAGCATGTCACTTTGACACACAGTGTGTGACCGAGCAGACATGCCTTTTTAAAATAAGGCATTTGCTCCTAGAAGTTGTTTTGTGCTGACCTATCTGTCCCTGTATACCAGCGTCTGAATCTGTTCACCTCTGACCTAATGTTACAGGAAATCTTTGGCGTTAGATTTTCAGTGACTCATGGGAGCAGCCCTTGCGTAGTGCTCAACTCGAGAGCTGTGTGTGTGTGTGAGAAATGTTAACCCACTGACAGTGCTCACTTTTCTGTTTTTCTTCTCTCTGGTAAAATGTGTCATAATAATGAGACCACCCAGAACAGTTTGAACGATGGACTGATGAAATATCACGCTGTAAGTTTGTTTGAGTTAGACGAGGGGAAGGGACTACAAACTGGTTGATGTTTTCATGTAAGATTTACATTTTTTTTTTAAAGACATCCAAGTATTTGTTCAAAACATGCAGTATATTTCCATTGTAGTCCTGCCGGACATGAACAACAGTCTTCTTGAGCATTTTTTTAGAGGAATGAAAATCAGCCATAAGCAATCTGCCTTGGGTATTTTTAATTTCTTAAGTATTTTTTTATTATTACAGTTTCATCTCTATGTCAAACCAATGTGAGCTGTACAGTTGCTGTTTTATCACCAAATCAAGTCCGGGTCACTTTGGGTTGAATATCTTAACGCAGTAAGTGACCACTCTGCCTTGTTATGACTTCTTTTTAGTAAATGGCAGGGTTGGTAATGTTGGAAAGTTAGCAAGATTTGAAAGTAGCATCTCCTCAAGAGGTTTCTCTCTCTCTCTCTTTTCCCCTCGTTCATTGGTTCTTTCCAAGCGGACTGTTTTTACAGGATTCATTTAGTAGCTAACAGATGACCGATCTTTTTCAGAGCCTATAAGTTATTTATTGCTGTCGGGGTGTAAAGACCATTTCCAACAATATATTTAAAAAAAAAAAAAGTGTACATCGGAAATAGTTACCAACCCTGCCTTAACATGCTGCTTTTGCCTTCACAAAGCCTTCTAATGTGTGCTAGCTGTAACGTTAGCTGACTATTCCACTTGTCTGTCTGCCCATCACTCCATGCCTGCATTAAAAAAAAAAAGAAAAAAAAAAGTGTTAATATAGAGTGTTTACCAGTGAGTACAGTAAAGACAAACTGCCATGTTGGAAGACATATTAGACAGATATTTAACTATTATTACAGATTGTAGACAGATTGATGCCTTTCTCCACAACATATTCTTTTCATATTTTAAATAGTAACCAAACTCAGCTCTTTCCCCCTGCTTCACATGTCCCACTGGTGGCCTCCGAGGGTTTAGTGCCTTGCTTCAGGGTTAAGGATAATGGTTAGGTTAGAGAGGGCACACGTTTGTCAGACCTTGCAGTGCATTTTGGTGAGTAACACCGAATGTAAACAGACCATTATACTTTCTTGTATGTCTAATTTTGCTTTACAACTGGCAATTCCTGTCCTGTAACCATCGGTAACCAATCTCTAAACACTTCAGACCAAAAAAAATAAATCAAAAAAGCACAGCAGGAAGCGTGGCAGTTTTTAAAATTAGTTTTTTTTTTTCTCCATCTACTTTGTTCTATTACACTCCAGTATTCAAATTTCATGGCATTTTGAAATCATTTCAGTCCTTTTCATAAATGTTATTAACCCTTGGCTTAAACTTACATTGATGAAATTAGAGAGGTGTCCCGTGGTGTGCTAGATGGATGAGCATGGACGGAGCGGTGCCAAACAGTGTGAGCAGGACAATCTGACAGCGGATAAGATGATCTTTGAGTGTGTCACGGGTCTGAAACAGATTTCCCTCTCTGCCTGGTTCTGTTCTTCAGTTGATGCCACCATGTTTGTCTGAACCAATTCCTGTCTGTCAGCATTAATAAATAAACATCAAATATGTTGAACAAGAAACAAAGAGGGGCAACTTGATTCAAATCAGCAATTTAGTGTGTGTGTGTGTGTGTGTGTGTGTGTGTGTGTGTGTGTGTGTGTGTGTGTGTGTGTGTGTGTGTGTGTGTGTGTGTGTGTGTGTGTGTGTGTGTGTGTGTGTGTGTGTGTGTGTGTGTGTGTGTGTGTCTGTGAGAGAGTGTGATTTCACTTGTTTTAACTACTTCATATCTGCAGTTAGGTATTTTAATCCAGTGGTTCCCAACCTAAGGGCCTGGCCCCCTCCAGTTGTCACAAGATAAATTGGAGGGGTTGTGAAATGATGACTCCTAATTTCCACTCTGCGGTTTGATAATCCACCAGCTGCGCACGGCAAGTCCCAGAAGTATGGAAAGCCAAATGGTTCAAATACACGTGATTTCTCACAGATAAACATGTAAACAATGCGTTAACGTTTTTTTCTTCCCACGTGGACAACACGTTAACGCATAGACAAAGCATTAATTTCACGTGATTTTGAGCCATTTGGCCACTTCTCCAGTTTGAATGGGTGAGTGTACTAAGTTCTCATTGACTGCTGAGCAGTTGGGTTAAACCATTTTTAAGTAAAAGTATGTATTGGTAAAATGTAATAAATTAAAAGTACTCACTGTAGAAATATTCTCAGATTTTAAAAACTGAAACCATCCAAACAATCTTAGTTTGTTTTAACGTGTTGTCTACGTGTGAAAAATGTACGCGTTAACGCATTGTTTACGTGTGAGAAATCACATGTATTTGAACCGTTGGGCTTTCCATACAAAGCATGCGTGAACAATGCCAGAAAAGAGAAGGTATGGAGTTTAACTGTAGGTGTACTTGGAGTGGAAGGTAGATACTAGCTTAAAAAACACGTGATTGTTCCATAAAGTACTATAATAATATCTGTGAGTCAGGCAGCAAGACGCTCCGCTTCTGAACTAAACCGGCACGCAGCACAGACTCACCCAGTGGAGAATCTGAGTCAGTGACAAACAAAAATCTGTTTTTTTGTGAAAAATGGTAGATACATTGACCTCTTAGGGCTTTGATCAGTTACTTAAATACCTTCTTTTTCTAATCTTTAACAATGTCATTTTATACCCTTATATGTATTTTAATGACTTTTCATGCAGCTGCAAACCTAATGGCATTCCCAATAGCTTCAGATGTGGTTTAATTACCCATTGTTAGCATGCTAACATGCTAAACTAAAGGGACCATGGTAAAATAGTTTTAGCAGTATACCTGCTAAAACAAACATGTGTTAGCAAGTGTACACCCAATTATAAAACTACAAAAGAAGGCAGTCTTTACTTTCATAGGTCATATTTATTCATATGAAGTGCAGAATATAAATACAAAACATTTTTGAAACACATCTGGTAAAGTGACAAAGACCTGCTTCAGTCAAGTTTTGCTCATCAGAAAAGGTTTTGAAATGTACTTTTCTAGCTTTAGCTGCAGTTTGGAACTTCGTTCTTTGAAACTCAGGTATATATGGTGTGTTGTAAGTAAATGTGATAATGATCAAAGACTCGTTATTCATTTCCATATGATTTAGAACAACCCTCCAACTCCAACTGGAGTCCTCCAGCTGGAAGGGAACTACTCATTTGTCGCAAAAATAAATATAAAATTTGAGCAGGCATTGAAACGATGGCACAATGTTACAACGGATGACTCATGAGTACATACTTTACGAGTGCACTGCCATACGGTAACGTGTATGTTACATTCAATTAACCCAGACTGAGAAAATACTTCCTGTTAATTCCAGTTCAACTTTAGCAACGAGTAGATTTGACACCAGATTAGCATCATGCTATGGCAACCACACTGTCTAAACTAACTATATATTAGTAGCATATTCAGATGCCACATAAATAAACAAAAAGGGTTAAAGGGTTAAACATGCACTCTGATACTCAAATTAATTAGCTGGGAACCTGTATCTTCCCGGATTAATTACAAGGGCCGTTATTAATAATTAGTTCAGTTTGCTGAGATTTCTACACTTCTGATGGCAGTAGTGAAGGAAGGCCTGCGTGTTGGGAGTATGTCCTGTAGAAGGCACTGGCAATCTTTCTCATACTATTGGAGATTGTACTGCAAGAGACATTCGAAGCTAACAAAAATGTTCTAAGATCCACAGATTTACAACATTAATTTCTATGAAAACAAATCTAGACAAGATGGAGAGATGAGAAAAGACTATGGGCAGCCATTGGAGAGACAGGCTGTAGTCCATTAATGACACGTGTGTGTGTGTGTGTTTGTGTGTATGTTTTCAGTCATATGTGCACATGTGTGTGTTCAATCATCTATGTTAAGCTGCATTTAAAAGGAAAGGGTCAGAATTTTTTGGGGGGATATTATGATATGAGTAGGTAATGGATATGTTTGTGTGTGCAGCAATTTCAGTGTTTGACAATCACCTCTATGTTTCTGAAGACATCTGAAAAGGCAAATTGTGTGTGTGTGTGTGTGTGTGTGTGTGTGTGTGTGTGTGTGTGTGTGTGTGTGTGTGTGTGTGTGTGTGTGTGTGTGTGTGTGTGTGTGTGTGTGTGTGTGTGTGTGTCGTTCAGTCATCCACCCCTATGTTGCGGAACAGGTAGGACATGGACTCTCCGTTGTGGATGCGGCGGATGGCCTCCGACAGGATCATGCTGATGTCGACCGTTTTGATCTTTGGACACTGGAGCTTCTGGAGCTCATGGGGAATCGTGTTGGTCACCACCACCTGGAGGAGGAATACCAGATGTGGGGGGGGTCATGCAGAACATAGCCTGGATCGACGACTGTTCATTTTGCCTTGCAAAACTGTTGGTTTCGGACAACAACAACAACAACAACAACAACCTTCGAGCTAGCAAGCTACACGCTGGAAATGGCAATTTTTTTAAGAAAAATTGGATCGTGCAGCAAGGCAGCCCTGCTTTGTTCTTTCGGGTAATGAGTGTAAAGATTTACAAAGAGTAGGTTTACGGCATTTCCTCTCTAACTGGGACGTTTTGGGATTGATTGGCATGGATTTGCTATGGACAAAATACACACAGCGATACACTGGTAAGAGCAAATGAGGTCTAACCATGTATCCAGCTAATTTAAACAGCTCACGTATTATACTATACTTTAATATTGTACGTGGCGTTTTCACGAAAACAAGTTCCTTCCCGAGGCTATTTTGCAGAGCCACCGTCGCGGAGTCCGGAGCTTAGTGCCGCACAAGACAACTGTTTTTTTTTTTTTTCCCCTCCTATTCAGGGGTGGATGTGTAAGTATGACACCAGAATATTTCTCACACACACACACACACACACCTCATCGATGGCCGACTCCTCTATGAACCGGGGGGCGTCGCAGGAGAGGAGGCCGTGCGTTGCCATGACGAAGATCTTGTAGGCCCCTCTTTCCTTCAGCGTCTCCGCTGCTGCCACAAAGCTGTCCACATCGTCGATGATGTCATCCTACGAGACCAAACGCAACCCGTATCAAACCAGTTGAAACCGTTTTCATTCACTCAGCCTGTAGAAGTAGCATGGCAGCCTCTAGTGACAACACGCCACCACCAACATTTTGGGGCTTTTAGATTTTTGTTGTTGTTTTTGAGAGTCGGGGTTGTTCCTTTATGCACAAAAAAGTTATTACAATATTACACTAAAGTATTGTTAACTTTCACTTGAGTTGGGGTTTTCCCCCTAAACATCTTCAGACAAATTTAATTCAGTTTTAATTTAATTAACAGGAAATAACAAAATTCTGCTCAATTTCAATTTAAAAACGTCGAGTAGAGTGTGGATCTGACAAATCCCAGACCGAGCCACAGTCAGCGCAACTGTACGGCAGCACAGCAGTAAAACGAGAACTGATGCCGTATCATCAGACACTGGGTCTCGGTCAATCATTTATCCGCCGTTTATTGTGCGCACGTGTGCTCGTGCCACGCCGACAACAGTCCAGCTGGCTCGTATGTCGCAACGGTCACAGCGGAGACTAATTAAAGCCACGGCAAAATACTGTAAAAGAAGAAGCTATTCTGGCTGATGCTTTCCCGGGGGAAAGCCAGACTGGTTTCCCTCCACCACCCATGACGCCGGGTGTCAGCGCTCTGCCCTCCCGCAGCTTCTCCTCTGCTGCAGCCGCTGATCCGCCTCCTTCCCCTTTCTTCTCACGCTTTACTGGGCTCTTTCTCATGGGGGCCCTTGTTCAACGACAGTGTGTTCTAACCAGTCAAACTGTATGTTCTCACCACTATGATGGCGATGCGTCCTCCTACATCTCCTACGACGGTGATGGGAGGCTTCTCTTTAGGGATCAACACTGGAAACACAAACACAGAGTATTTAAGCTCCTATTGTCGAGAGGCAACGCGTCTCTATGCCATGGAATGTTATTTGCAGTGGCAGAGCAAAAGTCAATGTGTGAGCATCTGTATAGCAGGGTTCTCGCAGGTTTTAGTGAGTCAAATTTAAAGACCGTTTTAAGACATTTTAAGACCATAAAGATTGAAATTGAAGACCTACAAAACTGGCCTATTGGCAGAGTCTGCTGAGGGCATTTTGCGGCTAGCTTGTGTTTCTCCGCTCTGGCGTGTGACTGCAGCGCCTTCACACCCCAAGTCCCTAATTTAATTATTTTTTACAAAGTTTGCAGCGAGCCTCGTGCCCGGAGCTGGGTACCGCTTGTAACCAACAGCAGAAATCGCTGTGATCTAGCCACGTCTCGTTAAAAGTACACACGTAGGGCCTAGCCGAACTTCCAAACAAACTCGGAGGAGACGCGGACGTATTTCGCGGGCAGGTATTGCATTTATCACGGGATTTGTAGTTTTATCACCGCGTACGTACCAACACCAATATCCCCCAGAAAGAACTACAATACACCAAACCAACATTCTGAGAGCAGCGTTCTGCTGGTTTTGTTACAGACCGTTAAGACTCTAGAGCTCCGCTTTGTAGGCTACCACTCGATACTTTTTCTTTCTGTGGGCAGCGTTTCTGGACATGAACAAGGGTAAAAACCTTTTTTCTACATGAAATTAAAGACCTCAGATGAAAATCGGTCCGTTCTTAAGATGTTTTAAAGGTCTTAAATTTAAAGTTCAGAATTTTAGACTTTTTAAGACCCTGCGGGAACCCTGGTATATCTACCTAAACATATTCTGTCACGAGGAAGTTACATGATATATTGTTGTCAGCGTGTGTGTGTGTGTTTATTACATGGTATCTCCATGCTGGGGTGAATGGCTCCGGGTGGTCTTGACGGTGGGCGGCGAGTGCCGCCCATCTACCTGGTCTGACTCTGCGTCCTGAGCTTCGCCGTGGATCACCGCTATACCCAGACGCAGTCGCTCAGCGAACGACTGAGCCCTGCACACCCAGACAGAGGTGAACTCAAGACACTACGGCTGTGTAATACACCAAGGGGCATAGTCAAACGAGAAATGCACAATATAGGAGATCACTTTTGTTACTGTATACAATATGAAAAGGTTCTGACTTTGGCACTCCCTGTGGTAGTATTTAAAAAAAAATATATATATATATATATATATATATATATATATATATATATATATATATATATATATACCATGGCAGACTGCAATGATTGCTGCTTAATACATGCAATTTTGGACTTTAAAAGGGATAGTTTAGATGTTTTGAAGTGGGGTTGTATGAGGTACTTATCCATACTCAGTGTATGACCTACAGTAGATGGCGGTCAGCACGCCCCCAGTTTGGAGAAACAGACCGGAGTACTGACACGAAAGCTAAGCAATGTACTGCTGTGGACGGAGGCAGCAGCTAAACGTATTTTAGACACCTAAAAAAAGGCCAACCTAAAAAAAATAATAATAATATCTGTTTAAGTGTACACTATCTTTAAAATATTTTGACCGCTTACCTTGCGATCTGACAGCCTTTTACATTTTACCTTAAAGCACCAAATGAGCTGCTGGTCTACCGCTGCCTCGATCGGTTAGTTAGTTAGGGTTATCGTGAGACTTTGGTGAATCCGAAATAACCCTTTTAAAGCACTAAAGTCACACAATAACACTAACTAACTAACTGATCGAGGCAGCTGTAGACCAGCAACTCCTGTGTTCTGTGAGAGGAGTCTGGCGGCTTTGAAGAAAGCATTGATGGATATCACAGTTCTCAGTTCTCTATTGGAAAGGACTGTCTGACAGCAAGGTAAAGCAGTGAAACTATTCTAAATATAGCGTTCGCTTAAACCGCAATGGATTATTTATTTTTTTAGGTGGCTAAAGACTGTTTTGCTGCTGCCCCTGTCAACAGCAGTGAATACCCAAACCCTTTAACGTCCTCAGGGAAGGAATGGGTGGTGACAACAAAAAACGTACGATTAACGTATTAGCTAACAATATAATATGAGTTACAGCTCTGCTCTGTTGAAGGTGATTTCATAACCAGCGAGTGAGGAGGAGGAGGAGGAGGAGGAGGAGGCTACTGTACCTTTTGGCAGAGGCTGGGGATTTGGCCACAATCACAGCATTTCTATAGTCAGGGATCTGGAGGTACATGGGAAATAAAGACAGATTAAATAAGTTTACATAGACTTTATTGATCCCAAATTGGGAAATGTCAGTGCTACAGCAGCAACATATCAGACACACAGAACACACACAATATACAAGAAATAATGAATAGAAGAAAAAATAAAGATAAAAATACAAAAGAAAGAATGTACACATGTATATGCAAGTTGGTAATAAAAATGGACAGCTCACTTTAGTTCCGTTTTAATATGCAAGTCATGTGTTTTGTATGATGTGTTCTCACCTCTTCCTGTATGTACTGCAGCAGGAAGGGGGAGGCTCTCAGGTTGTCCACTGGGATGTTGAAGAAGCCTTGAATCTCTTTCTGATGGAGGTCCATGGTGATCAGGTGGGTGAGACCTACACAAACACCGGCAGTTTGATAGTGTCAACGCCTGCACTTAACCATAGATTTGTATTTTACAACGTGTAAAATGTGTGCAATGATGGGATACTAGGGGTGTTGGTGGGGGGGGGGGGATTGAAAATTGTATGCATTTTGATTTTACAACGATTTAAAAAAAAAAGAAATCTATTCTTTTTTATTTTGATTTTACCAATGATTCACCTGATTATTTTCGTTTTATACGATAGCGCTGACGGCGACTACATCGGGTAGCAAAAAAAAAAATTTAAAACTTACGTACTTCTTCATTCATACATTCTTCATTCTTTTTAGAAAACAATTACTTGTGATATATTGTCTCTAGAATGCTATTTTTCAACTTTTGTTGTTATTAAAGAAGGAAAAAGAAAATTGCGAAACTCAATACTAACCAATCACAAAACTTGTAGAATCACAATAAATGAAAATCGCAATACAAAATCGATTTGGAACTCGTGTATCGTGAAAGAATCAGATCTGGACAAAAAGCTTAATGGTCCTAGCCCTAATGGACACGCACACTTTCAGATGAGCCTTGTAAACTCTTCTCCTGTGCGTAGTTTCTGTCTCCCCTGTGAGGAATTCAAAGTAATGACAAAAAAACTGTCGGCGTGTCCATTTGATAAAAGTCTTCCGTAATCGCGTACCACCCGCCCTCCTCCACACTCTTGTTTCTTGTAACCAAGGAGGGCACGGAGGATTAAAAAAACATGACTGACTTTCCAGAAGAGGTTATTATCTTTGCTCGATTTTCTGCCCACGACGGCTTTAACAAACGCACTCTGCGTGTATGTCAAACATTCTGCTAATAATATGCTACAATCTGGGCGCCCGGATAGCTCAGTCGGTAGAGAGGGCGCCCATATAGACACAGCGGGCCCGGGTTTCTGCTGCATGTCATTCCCCATCTCTTTCTCTTTCATTTTTTCAGCTGTCCTGTTAATAAAGGCCTAAAATGCCCTAAAGATAATCTTAAAAAATAAAATAAAAAAATTCTGCAATCTGCGATATCGTAAGCGAATAGAAACATACTGGAAATGTAGCGGAAACAGTATTCTGACTCTTCCCGTTTATCCTCTCCCACTTACCAGCTTTACACATCATAGAGGCAATCAGCTTGGAGACGATGGAGCCCCTCTTCCTCATCTTGCACTGCTTGCTGTAGGGGAAGTAGGGGAGGACGCCCGTGATGCTTCTGGCACAGGACGTCCTGCATGCGTACACCAGGATCAGCATCTCCATTATGGTGGTGTTCACATCCCTGATGCAGCCGAGCGATGGGAGAGAAAAGCCGCAGAGGGAGGGGAGAGGGGGCCCCAGTGGTGCCAAAACGTGATGTTAGTGAGATGTTTCAGGGGTAAAACTGTGCTGAAATGTTCAATTGGGTGCGTGACGTGTTCTTTCTTACTTGGACATTGTTTGGATCACAAAGACATCTTTGCCGCGCACCGACTCTTGGATCTGTACTCGCGTTTCTATGGAAACAAAACGGGACGTGAGAACGAGAGAGAAGCCAGAAAGCCCGCACACATAAACACACGGTCAGTCCACACACTCCTATCTCATAACAAAGCCTGCGAGGCCCGTCGGCTTCGTTAGAGGGCTATCTCACTCACTCCCTCGCTCACACTCTCTCACACACACACACACACACACACACACACACCCCTCCCCCACTGTGTGAAATTGTAGATACTAGCGTTCCAAAAATGTGCCTCCCACAGAAAAGAGATTAGAAAACAAAATGCTATCTAGGCAGAGCCAAATGTCCAGCAGAAACAGTCAGAACTGATAGTTGATGCAAGCAGCCAAGAAACTTTGAATATTCGGGGTGTGGAATTTATTTTTGTACACATCTACTACTGTTAAACCAACGCTAACTGTAGCACATGCATGATTTTGCCCATTACCAAAACATTTGCAAATTATACTGTACATTATAACTATTTTCCAAAGCACCCCATTAGGGCTGGGCAATATACAGTATCAATATATATATGAGGCATTGTCTTAAATTTTGAATATCTCAATATGACAGCAGTGTTGTCTTTTCCTAACGGGCTACATTACAGTAAAGTAATGTCATGTTCTGAAGTTCTAGCTGTTCTATTATTTCCCTTTACCCACTTGGTCATTATATCCACATTACTGTTGATTACTTATCAAAAATCTCATTGTGTAAATATTTTGTGAAAGCACCAATAGTCAACCCTACCATATCGTCGCAATATCGTTCTCCATGTATTTGGTAAAATAATACTGTGATATTCGATTTCCTCTATATCGCCCAGCTGTACACACCATACATTTATTTTAGACTGATTTGTCTACCCTTCAGACAGTTTTTAATTTCTCAGTATGCCACAGAAATAAGCTTGCCTGTACTTGACAATGTCTCGAGATCTGATGTGATCTACCACGCTAAATATTAGCTCTTCATTTTGTCTCTCTTGCATCAACATCGTGTGATAAAGCAGGTGCAAGCAGCGACTGTTTTGGAAAGTGTTCCTGAGGAATTGGTCGTCTGTTGGCAAACACGTTGTACTGGCCAGCTATCAAATCCACAAAACAAACCATAAACACACATGGACATTGTAGAAAAGGTTAACGTTCAGTTTACTGGATAAGAATAGAGTGATTGTTTGTGTCATGCACATACAAGTAGAGCCGCAGATGTTAATCAATTAGTTTCCAGCCATTTTGTTTATATACCAGAGGCCTGTACTAAGAATCAAGATCAACATGCCCTCATGTGCTCGTAAAAGTCCAAACTACAGAATGGAGAGGAATGCACGGTCTCTGGACACAAATGAACATTAAACCAGTAAATCTGCAGCATTCAAACAGCATATATAACGTTTTCTTATGTAACAGGCTTAAATTTACTTTCTGCTTTACACAAAAGCAAACTACCATTTTAACCAAGGGGGTACCACAAGGTTCTGTGCTTGGCCTATTATTATTTACAATCTACATGAATAATATTATTACTCCCTTACTTACTTTTTCTGATTATTTTCTTCAATTCATTCATAAAATATCAGAAAAATTAAAAATCACCAATTCCCAGAGTGTAGGGTGACATCTTTACCTGTCTTGTTGGTCCGACTAACAGTCCAAAACCCAAAGACTTTCAGTTTGCTATCATATAAATGATAAATGATTAATCGATTATCAAAATAGTTTCAAAATGAATTTGTCAATCGACTAATCAACTAATGGTTTTCAGCACTCTTTTTCACACAGTGCTTTGCACCATATTAAATGGAATGAATTACAAAAGAATTCAAAACTTGATAGTCTCATCCTATTGGAGGATTTTAAACTTTTGATTTTAGAGATGTGTGTGTGTGTGATGCTGTTTGTAGGAGCTTATGTGTAACTGGTTTTTTTTGTTGTGTGTCTCATCTGGGCTCTATTTCTTCTGCTGTTGTACTCAGGTCTCTCTTGTAACTAACTGATTGTATAATAAGCAAATATGTATGCATGCACAGAGAGTCACTCATCATCTTACCTCTGTTAGCTTCCTGGTACACCTGCACCTTGCCAAGCTCCACCCCTAACCGCCTGACAGACAGACAGAGAGAGAGAGAGAGAGAGAGATTCAGCTTAGGTTTGCAAAGTCAGAAGAACTGTACTGAAAGAATATATGATTTTCTCAACAACAAGAGAACATACATTTCAAAAAAGGAAAATACACGATAATACACTAAGTATAGACATGTATTTGTTGTGACATTGCTTCACTTGAGACAACCTGACCTCTGCAGTCAGGACATTTACACCCTGTTAACAGTTAACACGTTGTGTTTTATTCATATCTGTCTCACACACGGGAGCATGGGATTTAGTGTCCCACAAGCCAGGCCGACTGCTCTATTTGTTCTATAAACATGCACTCCCCTGTCCTTTTGGAGTGCAGGAGTGCATTAATGTGCGTTTCAAGTACATTTTGCAGTTCATGAATGTTTTGATAGTGTGACAGGTTAAAGAAAATACACTCATAGCCTGTTTTTAAAGTTACAAAGTCTTAGTAAGTTCATTGTCTGTGAGGATCTTAAAATCTGTAATATGCTTAAAAAATGATCATACATTTAGGAGTACTAGTTCATAGGGATTGATTGAAATCATAAAAATGTGTTACACAAACAGTTCGAATCAGTCACATGTGTAAAAAGGGTTACAATTCTAAAAGAAATGTGTTAATATTACACTGTTTACTTTAGTTTTTAGTGTCTGATTTAAAGGTTAAAATTTTAATCTGTGATCTACAGAGTGGTGTTCATGTGATAGCCTGAGATGGATTGTTTGTCTACGCCCACGTACCTGGGGAAAATCGCGCTATTTTCCTCATTATTATTAATATTATGATTATTTCTCCCCATTTCAGGGGCGTAACAATTTCACATAACACAATGGAATATGGACTTTGTTGCAACTTATTATGCAACTACAATGGTATTTTAAGGCGGCTACAGATTAAGGTTAAAATTTTTATATGGCGATTCCAAGAATCACAGTGACCTTGACCTTTGAACTCCAAAATCGAATCAGCTCATTTATGAATCCAAGTGGACGTCTGTGCCAAATTCAAAGAAATTACCTCCAGGGGTTCTCCCTCCAGGAGATTTCATGTTGCCAAATCTGGTACCGATAGAGGAACGCCCCAAAAACATGCCTTTTAGGGCCCATTCAGTCCAAAATAAGTGATCCGGCGATTTGCCGCAGGGTTGTGCGGCGGTGTGTGGGAGTGTCACTGAAACGGCCAATTTGTGTGATGTCCTGTGGTGTTCTTTAAGCCCCCTAATGTAGCACAAGTAGTTCACTGTTACTGTTGACCGCACTTGAAGGCAGCTTCATTAACCGGAGAAAGAAAAAAAAGACGAGCGACAGAGATCGACTGTGCTTTGTTCTTTGGCAAACATTGAGCTGTTACACAAACTCCTTGGCTGTTCAGTGCTTGTGTTATAAAACTTTATTGTGGAAGCGATAGAGGCAGTGAGCTTTCCTGTTTGCTGTACGCAACTCTCACAGCGCCTCAAAACACACTGACAGGGCTGATCGCCGGTTACATGATCGGCCACTGCAGCGTGACGCCGGGTTGCATTTCTCCAAAAGTTGAGTCAGTCTCAACTTATTGCCGCATGCCCTCTGCGTTTTTTTTGTGTGCGTGTGTGTGTGTCCCCTGCGGCAAACCCCGCTGCAGCCTAAACGCACTACCCACCATTCAAAATGAATGGAAAGACTGCCCATGTACACCTCCAGCCACGGCTGTCTCCTGCGTGGAGGCATAACAAACACTCTTTATCCCGCTGCTCTAGTCCCACTTGGGGAAATGACTATTGGCGCTTAGCCACTGCTAGTACCAACTCTGCTCAGCTTGGACGCGGTGCCTCATCCTCCATTGCAGATTTATTACCACCTCATGCATGAGGCGAGCGTGGTTGGTCATTGTAGCGACGCTGCAGGAAACTGCCTTGACCTAACACGACATACACGCACACAGAACGTCAAAGCTGTGTTGTTTTTGATTCTCGGCATGTGGCTGTTGCCACCAAGTTGCCACAGCCAGAAGACCCATTTTGTTTCATAATGGAAAACCAAAAAAGGCGAGAAGAGTCTAATCGAGTAAAGCAGGTACCAGGAAATGGAAAAACGCCATTTTTTTAAGCTGGGAGAGCTGATCCAGGATTTCACTTATAGGGGAAGAACAGGTGAGGCTGAGGATTTGTTTAATGGTGAAGTTATGATTAAGTTTAAAGAGCTTCATGCCAAATTTGACATTACTAACAATCACTTACATTTTTGCCATGCGTTTGCATTACAATTTAACTGGCTAATGCCTACATATATAACTCATAAATTACTGTTACATAAATGTAACATTAATATTCTAGACACATGTAGACACACACATGTGGATAAGATAAAAAGGACGCCGCTTCACTGCCTTTGGGAGTGCAGGGAGATAAGAGAGTTCTGGTGTGAGGTATCACATGCAGTAGGTAGGATGATAGGCATACATTTACCTCTAAAGCCGGAGTTGTTTATTCTAGGAATTTACTGTACAGTACTCACTCTGAAATCCTCTTTCCCAGCTCGCGGCTGGCGGGGTGCGAGTTGGCAGTGAAGATGACCAGGCCACCCTTGGTGTGATTCATGTCTTTGGGGTCTCGGCCGCTGTTTTCCCCACACTCAGGCAGTGGCTCCCTGGGCACCCACGCTGCGCTGAGCCCTTCCTGCAGTGGAGAGGGAGGGGAGGGGAGGGGAGGAGAAAGGAGGGGGGCAAGTACTTCCTTTAACTCAAGTAGAGGAGGAACAGTCTCAGTTAGTCCCCGAAGACTTACAAAAAGCCACCAAACTGAATTTGTTTTCTTCCTAAAAGCAGCTTTTTCAGATTAAAGCATAATCAATACTTAAACAGCTTGATTTCCTCATGACATACAATCATGAAAGTTAACAAGTGTATAAAACACTACTGCCAACCATCCTTGATTGACTAATGTCTGTCTGTGTGTATGCAAAGCTATTTTAATTTGCATTCAGACTGATGGTTGGCCATCGGAAGTTTCCTTCTTGGCGGTGTTGAAGTTACTAACAAGCACAAACTGCAGCATAACAACGTTCCAAGTGCCTCCGAATGCGACTCAGTTATTCATGAACTTCCTGTGAACTCCAAGGACTTATTTTCCTGCAACACTGAAGCAGCTGCAAACCTCTCATTTTCAAGTGTGAATCCAACAAACTTCTCAATCTTTGAAGAAACTCTGCCTTATTTTAAATTGACAGTTACTAATATTTTGTGTGCCTCTTCTAAATCCAGGAGAGGAGAAGATGGCTTTCCTCTTTTGAAAAAGTTGATAAAACTCCAAAGCTAGTAAGACCAAATGTGCAGACTTTGCAATAGTTCAACTTCCTATTAAAAGTCGCTTGACAAATACTGTAGATGCCCACTCATAGCATTCATAGGGTAGTTAATGAGCTTTCACTGTGAAAGGCCACTGTAGCAGCCTTCCCCCTTCAACAGTACTAATCAAATCTACTTTAATACTCATGTGCTATTGTAGTGCTGATGATTTGACTATGTCCTTATTATTATACATTGTTTTACTTTATAAGAATGCCTGAGCATGGTAAGTGTTTGGTAGATAACAGTTTGGAGTGTCTACAGGAGGTTTTGCCTGTACATACCTTTTTATATACAGTCTATAGAACATACACTTGAGAGGATCTTGGAACAAATAACACAGAGCAAACAAAAGGCTGGTTTTTCAACATATAGCTATGTAACCATGCGCGACCTACAATAACTGGAAGGGTAATTCAATTATATTACATTAAATATGTATCTTAGCATTGCGAATTCTCTTTTAGGGGGTCCGTGGCGTTTAATGGGCTAACTCGTGATTTTAAAAAGGAGGTAGAAATCGTTCATCACCAGTCACGATATTAGCTTCATCATGTTGCTAAGCTAGCAGGACAACACAGGATTTTGCCGTTTGCGTTGCCGTGTGTTATTCGAGAATGAATGTGTTAATAAGTGCAACCGTGTGTTGAAATTGTAGTTGCAAAAAAATGCCGTTAGACAATAAGTTTAAATTAACCTCTGCTAATATTAAATGTTTGGCTGTAATATTATGAAATAACGTTAGCTAACGGTAACACACAAGTACTAACGCGATAGCTCACAGTAATCTTGCCATGGCAAAGCTCTTGAATGCGCGAAATGATTTTTCATGCATTAGAAAGTCTTTCTATGTAGGAAGTAGAGAATCAAACAACGACTATTAAATTAAACCAAGCACAATAGTAGCCCTTACCAGTTTGCGTGTTAGGTTCGGTTACAGTCTGCAACCAACAGTATTTGAATATACAAGCCTCTCTTTTCAACCTGTTCCTTTCAGTCCGACTGCTTGCGATGTTCAGTTTTGATGGACATGCAGCTCGACCAATCACATGCTAGGAAATGGAAAAAGGCCGATTGTAAGATGCATTCAAGTGCTCTTTTTAAACCCGTAAATTATACTATTTTTCACAGAAAAGTAATTCACTATCGTCAGTAGGCCTACGGATTTCAGTGAGGTCCAAGTAGTGGTGTAAGAAGTATTCAGATCCTTTACTAAAGTAACAGTAGGCTACAAATACCACACTGTTAAAATATTTTGTCCTGCATTGAAAATGTTAGCCTACTTAAGTAAAAATATTTAAGCGTAATCAGGAAAATGTATTAAAAGTAAAACTACTCAACACAGAAAAATCCTCACATTTTTAGAAACTGGAAACGATTAAAACAGTTCTGTCAATCAACTAAGTGTTTAATCGGCTAATCATTTCAGCTGGACTGGTAGGCCTGTATATTGTTGGGTACTTTAACTTATAATAAAACATCATGTTTTGTGTGCAGAAATCTTAATTTGTAAAGTAACTAAAGCTGTCAGATGAATGTAGTGGAGTAAAAAGTACAATATTTCTCTCTGAAATGTAGCGGAGTAGAAGTAGAAAGTGTCAGGAAAAGAAAAGACACAAGTAAAGTACAAGTACTTCAAAACTGTACTTAAGTACAATACTTGAGTAAATGTACTTAGTTACATTCCACCACTGGGTCCAAGTTGGTCCAAGGCCCTCACTACGGTAATTTTATAATGCAAACACTATTTTTCAAAGTTTTGTGTGTTCCTTATCAGAGTTGAGTCATTACATCTAATTTCAAATTAGTTCCACTGTTACGCGAAGATTTGCTGGTTTGCCCAATTTCTGAATATTCTGAACCTTCTGATGTTTCATAAGAAAAGGCACCCAAAAAAAGAAAGCAGTGCTATGCAACAAAGTGTTTTGTTTAATGGATGTTTTTTTTCCCCCTTCTTTTCTTATTACATGTACATACCTACAACTTGGTATAACAATATGCATAGTAGATGCATATTCCAGCCACTGGTTTATCTTAAAATGGGCACAAAAAGAACAAATGTTTTTTTTACTTATCATTGCTCATTCTCTCAGTGCCTCAATAGTTCCAATAACGACGAGGCTAAACACTGAAAGTCTTCCCAGGAGGTGCATGCTTTGTGACAGGCCACTTGAGGGCAGTGTTTGATTTTCTGAATCCTTCACACAACAGCCCTATTTCAAGTTCACGTTAAATGAAGTGACTTTCGTGTGGTTTCGTGTGTAGTGTTAGCCTGATAAGCATTACTATACTATTCCCTTTAACCACACACTAAACAGCTATTCCAATCCCTTAACCACCATGCAGTCAGGATGAGTCACTGCAGAAAGATATGCTTCTAGATTCAAATGGAAAGAGATGTATAGATACAGTACATCTCATTTAGGTAAGAGAATGTTACATTCAATGGGCAAAATGTTTACTGAAATATTAAGAAATTGTGCCACTACATACTGTCAATTAAATATGCATCTAAGCGCTTCATCTCCGCTGCTTCTTCTTATTTCTGCTTCCAAAGATCAAAGTTGTCCTAGTCCTTTAAAGCATTGCAGGTTGTAGTGTTTGTTTCATCTTAAAACAGTCCCCTGTCTTGCTTTCATGTGTGCAAGCTTACATGCACCAATTTCTCTTAGAACCCAGAGAAAGTACCGTACTGGTAAGGAATTTCACTCCCCATACCACACCATAAACCCACACCGATAGAGAGAAAGAGAACAGGGCTCCCATTGGGTGTAATAAATATGGCTACAGCAAGTAGCTCATGAATCTACGGTTTCCTCCCTTGGACATAATATTAAATCGTGTCTCAAACCAACTGTTCCTGTCTAACAATGCCAGAAAAAAAAGACACGCAGAAAGATGGAGAGGGAGGTATGAGTGGTGCAGGTAAACTCTAAAATTATGAGCATTTAAGTGTGGGGAAAGTGAGCAGCTTTTGCATTAGCAGAGACAGATTTATAAATACGCTCATGGGCTACTCTTCAGTTTTCTTACATAAGTAACTGGATATGTGGAGGAGGCAGAGAGCAGCATCCAGGCACTGCCCACACACACACACACACACACACACACACACACACACACACACACACACACACACACACATACACAATAAAGAGGAGAGTAGAGTTAAAAATCTGGAGGAGGTTGGACAGAGAAAGAAAACAAGTTTGTTGTTGCAGTTAGAAGTCAGGGTCAAAATCACTGATATGTGCTCTGCTTTCTCCAATTGTCTTCATGACCACAGCATATGCACTTTCACTGTAGGTTCTATATGTAGGGTATACAGGTTTGTGGAGAGACTCGATTCCTAAAAATGCATCAAATATCCCAAATATAAAAACGTAGTGTACTCGGATATGTAATCTAAAAATGGAATCTGAAGGATAAGTTTGACATTATTGGGAAATTCTCTCATTTGCTTTCTTGCTGAGAGTTAGAGGACTTGATACCACTCTCCCTATCTTTGGCTACCGTGAATATCAAGCTACGGCCAGGAGACAGTTAGCTTAGCATAAATACTGGGAACAGGGTGAAGTCATTGTGCTAAAGATAAGCTGAGCTAAGCTTTATATTTACCGTATAGCCATGAGAGTGGTATTGATCCTCACATCGAACTCTCAACAAGAACGGAAATAAACCTATACTTCCCAAAATGTAGAACTATTCCTTTAAATACAGTCATTACAGAAACATACAGTCTGTAACTGCATTCTTTGTAAGGAACCGTGTTTCCAGCCATTTAGAGTAAAAACAGCATACAGGAACATTTCAAAACAGTGTGATATACAGGAGCATTTAAGATATTCACTTCTATGCCACTTACTGTACATAGATAATCAAGTTTTTTCATGGGAATGAAAGGATGATGGGAATGTTAGGCCCTATTTGGTCACAAACATACTCTGTTAATATTAATGGACAGCGCATGTGTGATGTCACCCATTGGTTTGTGGAGATCTGCTATCCGTCGTTGAGTTTGCCATTACGGGCGCAGCCATCCTGGTTGTGTGACGATTTTAGACGAGAGGGAGGAGTGAGGGAGGAGCTGCTTACACTCTACGTTACGTTACACACTTTCACTAGCAATCACATCATAATTACATTATTATACATCATAAATACATCATTATTCAAAAAATTAACATCATTCTGTGTTGCAGAAGACTTAAAACTAGCAATTGAGACCATGAACTCATTATGAAAATGTTTACTGACTGAGTAAATCAAGTGGGTCACTTTCTCATAGACTTCTACAGACACCGACCTCCTTTTGCGACCGCACGTTTCTCCCCCTGCTGGACCTCAGATAGAATGCAGGTTTAAGGCACTTCCGTATTTGCAGCACTTCGCCGAACCGGATGTCCATTAATATTATACAGTCTATGGTCTTGTACAGGTGCAGCAGCCATGGGCAGTATGAGCAAGATAGTGTTTTTTGAACAGTAAAGCTTTAGTTTGAGTAGAAACACAAAATACAAGAATGAACCTGAAAATGCTATATAATAGCTCCCCTTTAATTGAATATTTACAATGACCTCCAGCCATCCATCGTCATCCACTTATCCGGGGTCGGGCCGCGGGGGGCAGTAGCTCCAGCAGGGGCCCCCAAAACTTCCCTTTCCCGAGCCACATTAACCAGCTCCGACTGAGGCGTTCCCAGGCCAGGGTGGAGACATCACCTAGTCCTGGGTCTTCCCCGAGGTCTCCTCAGGGGGGCATCCTTACCAGATGCGCAAACCACCTCAAATGGCTCCTTTCGACGGAAAGAAGCAGCGGCTCTACTCCGAGTTCCTTACGGATGACTGAGCTTCTCACCCTATCTCTGAAGGAGATGCTAGCCAACCTCATGAGGAAACCCATTTCAGCCACTTGTAACCGCGATCTAGTTCTTTCGGTCATAACCCAGCCTTCGTGACCATAGGTGAGCGTAGGAATGAAAATTGACTGGTGGATTTACAATGACCTACTGACTATATTGGCTTTGTAGCCATGTTTTTCACAGATGTGTGGCCCTTGTGAAATACAACTGTTGGATGGATTGCCAAGAAATTTTGTAGGCTACAGTTATACACGGTTCCCCAGACCTTTACTTTAGTCATGTCACCATGAGGTTGACATTTGGGGTTTTGCGTTAAATAAATATTGCCACACACATTACACACATTCATGTGCGCCTTGGAATGAATTTTAATAACTTATGTGACCCATTAGCTTTTCATCTAGCACCATCTTCAGGTCAAAGTTTCAGTTTAGAACCGGGACGGCCCAACTCAGAGTCATTTCCTCTATCTGTGTCACATGGGTTTCTCCACTGCCATGTACGCCTCTTTAGGAGACTAGCGGCAGGTCCTGAGTGTGTTGATTTCAATGGGAGAAGTGAACGTGAACGCAGATTATGAGCGATTATTTCGCCCTATAGTCACTAAAGTAAATATTGGGCCCATTCTTCACAAGCCACTAATCTCCTGAACATTCTGACACTAAAATGACATTTTTCAGACGGACAAATCAGGACAAAATGAACTTTGTTCGAGACCCGTTCCTGTCACATGAACAAACTTTAGCGAGATCTGGCAACACAGATAAGCTAACGTCAAATAACGTTTGCGACCTACGAAACAAAACAAATTTTCGTAATGCTCCATAAGCCTATATGTCTTTTAGCGGTGTAAATATCTAAAGTTGGCTAAAGAAAATGTTTATACATTATACAAATATAACTTTTCATCCATCCACACACCGTTCACTACACTTTCAAACGAGGTCCACATTGGCGCAGCGTGTAATGCTAATCTTTAGTTATAGAGAATGTTTGGTGCTTATTAGCAAATGTTAGCATGCTAAACTTAGATGATGATCATGGTAAACATTTTACCTGCTTAACAGCATCATGTTGGCATTGTGCAGTAAGCGTACACCCTTATGGCTGTATAGACTTTTATCTTTGTTTTCCTCCTACATGCTCCAATTTATGCTTTGTGTAGGCTAAATGTTGTAGGCCTAGGCCTAGTATAGCTGCAGTAGCCATTGCTGCTCTGTGCAGTGCCATAGGAGAAAAAGGGGAGATTCCTCTCTACACACCTGCTAAGGAGGCTTTTTACACAGAGGCAGGTGTGTATTTATAAAATGTGATAGAGGACCGTGCGTTTGAAATCTCTTTGCTCAGATAGCCTAACTGTAATGGATTACATCTCTAACTCTGCATCACTTTGGGAAAAAGGTAGGCTAGGCTATATGCAGTGAAGCTAATACAGCCAACTATCCAATAAGAAGAAGAGAGTTGAACACATTGATTATTCACTTTGTCTGTGCCTTCCTTGGCAGCTGAATAAATCTCCACAGCTTCTCTGTAAAGCAAAGAGAGAGGGCCACAGAAACAGAGCCAGAGAGAGATGAAAAAAAGGAGGCGGGAGAGCACCGCGCTCCCGGTCCGCCCCCAAGTTGCAGCACGAGCCATTTAGCGGTACGAGCTGGGCCAGCTGTAGAGCGCGCGGGCGCGTGTACGTCCCCCCACCCCCACCCCCCCCACCCACCCCTCACTACCCCTGCCCCCCCCACGCGGAGAAAACCATTACCAAATACAGAGCCACGGAGTGCACGCGGAGCGATGGCTGCAGTAGCAGCAGCAGCAGCAGCAGCAGCAGCCCTGGATTGTGTTTACGACGCAGAGCACGAGAGCGGCAACCTCGGGAGAAACGGACACCGTGCGCATCCGATTTTTAAACGCACAATCATTTCTTTACCCTAGTCCAGCGTCCTGAGCCCGCGAGGCTACTCGTTTCATCAGTCCGTTTGACGTCCCATTCCTTCAGCGAGGCGAGGCTGTCTCCCGTTCGGTTTTTAATCGGTTGTTTCGGAGCGCAGCTGCAAGGGAGACGAATCAGCCTCCCGACGTTATAACGCACAAGTGAGGAGCGCGAGCAAACCGTGGAAACGAGAAACCAATCAAAAATATCACGCACGCGACGCCAGCGCGCTGATACTGGAATCTAGAACGGCCGCCGGTCCCGTCCACATCCAGCGGCGCTGCCTCTGCACTTAGCTGGGGGGAACCCGAGAGCATCCCTCCCTCCATCCCACCCAGTCTATCCTTTCCCTCTCTCACCCCATCATATGCCAGAGCTTTAAGGTGGTCTCATCCAGTCAGGGACCAGGGGTGGGGGGGAGGAAGAGGGAGGCTGTCCGTGGCCGCTGTATGGACGCACCCTCCGCGTGGTGAGGCTGGGTTGAAGCGCCGCTGTCTCGGAGGATGCTGCGGGAGTAGAGCGGCTCAGAGCGGAAGATGGGGAAGGACCAGGAACTGCTGCAGGCGGTGAAGACCGAGGACCTGCTCACCGTGCAGAAGCTGCTGCAAAGGCCCCGGCCAGGGAAAGCAAGTAAGACAGACTATTATGTTCTATTGTAGGCGGAAGCCCACCTAAAAGAAAATAACACAGCTTCGGTATTCTGTTGAAAACCTACCCCTCTGATGTTTTTGTGGGACCAATTAGTCAGAAGGCTATTTCTCACACACCATTGCTGGCTATTTGCTACTATTAGGCCTAACTGATGATGATGATATCTATATGATGTGTAGGCTATGCATGTGTGTGTGTGTGTGATTGAGAGAGCGAGATGGAGAGAGCAAGGGTGAAAGAGAGAGGAGGGGTTGTATGCATCAGGGTGTTTCAGAGAAGATCAGTGGTGTGTTTGGAGACTGACAGCCCGTCCTGAAACCCCTGTCTGAGTGCACTGCAGCAATTGAGAGAGAAAAAGAGAATGAGGGTGGGAGAGCTGCAGGGAGGGAGAAAGAGTTGTGTTTTTGGATGAGGGATCCGTTTGACCCTCTCAGGAGTGAGTGATGTTGCCGGTGGCCTTGTGATTGTTAGGTTCCACATCAGCTTCAATGACAAACACAGACATACAGGGATACAGATAACATGGCTGGTTAAACCTCTGTGTGTGTGTGTGTGTGTGTGTGTGTGTGTGTGTGTGCATACGTATGTGAGTAGAGGAGTAGAATCTCTATTCTATTCTGCTTCCCCTGGTCTATATGACTCTGCTCTTCTACTTGTTTTATTTTCTGCATGCAATGTAGCACTACAACATCCCAAAAGGCTTCGCTTTCACAGCCCACTCTAATGTGTGGGCAGTGC
Source organism: Perca schrenkii (assembly GCA_025617405.1). NCBI lineage: Eukaryota > Metazoa > Chordata > Actinopteri > Perciformes > Percidae > Perca > Perca schrenkii. The sequence continues at coordinate 23,986,584 of CM046801.1, read as the reverse complement.
AGAGTGGAGCCAGAGAGAGAGAGCTGCGGATGGACCATTCTGTCAAGCCTGGTAGCTGCTATACTGATACTTCAACTGATAAATACCGGCTGATACCGCTATCAACAGACTTAGAAAGCTTAGAAATAGTGAGTAATTCAGTTAAAAATGCAGTTTCTACAGATCCAGTCCAGACAGATTCCCCTCACTATCCAATAGCTAAAACTGTTCCAGGCAGGGAGGTTTGCAGCATCTGACCTGGTGCTCACACTGGATATTCACGATGCGTTCCATTTACCTCGGAAGTCCGAAGCCGAGAATGACGTCCTGAGTAGCCCACGTGCCATTACAACAAGTTGGAATAACTGTTATTTCACAGTGGGCTTTAGCTGTAGCCCAGTTAGCAATTGCTAGCAATACCAGTTGATAACAACACATTAGGCTGTATTTTATGCATGCATACAAACAGCATAGCAGCATGTCCACAGATAGTTGGGCAGTACTGTTTGAATGACTCATTTAATGAGACACAGGTAAAACAGACAGAAGTGCTAATAAACTGTATATTACTACAGCTTTCACTACTGCTGATGGAAGGAGCAGCCATGTTAGATTTTGAGCTCGGCTTTGGTTGGGGTTGGTGAGGTTCTTCCGAGTCGGAAATCCGACTTTAGGGGGCGTTCCAGTCGAAGTTTTCCGACTGGGATTTTCAACTTCCCTGTTCGAATGGAACACACCTTTAGACTCCAAACAGCAGATGGGCCTCCTCTGAATAAAAGGAGCCACTGTCGATAACAGAGATTGGTCTGAAAGGTACTTTATTGTCACATACACATACATGTAGCGAAATTCACTCTCTGTATTTAACCCATCCCTCAAGGTATGCAGTGGGCAGCCATTTACAGCGCCCGGGAACCAACTCCAGATCGGAGCCAGATCTAGTAGAGCCTAGTACATGTTTTTTGATGGTGGGGGGGAAACCAGAGCACCCGGAGGAAACCCACGCAAACATGGGGAGAACATACACACTCCACACACAGAAAGGCCCGGAACGAGGACCCAGAACCCAGACCCTTCTTGCTGTGAGGCAACAGTGCTGACCATTGAGCCACCATGCTGTCTTGCTATGCTAAGACAGCTGTGGCTGTCTTGCGTGTGATGACTTTATGACAAAAAACATTGACACTGAACAACATCAAGCCCGACATTTCTCCTCTTTGAATCACTCATATTAGAACCCTGTGCACCTCCACAGTAGGGCTGGGCGATATATCGATATTATATCGATATCGTGAGATGAGACTAGATATCGTCTTAGATTTTGGATATCGTAATATCGTGATATGATTATAAGTGTCTTTTCCTGGTTTTAAAGGCTGCATTACAGTAAAGTGATGTCATTTCCTGAACTTATCATCTATTATTTGCCTTTACCCACTTCGTCATTATATCCACATTACTGATGATTATTTATCAAAAATCTAAGTGTGAAGATATTTTGTTAAAGCACCAACTGTCAACCCTAGAATATCGCCGCAATATCGATATCGAGGCATTTGGTCAAGAATATCGTGATGTCTGATTTTCTCCATATCGCCCAGCCCTACCAACGACATATATTCAATATTTGCTGATGTCTTAAGTCAACGTAGGGCTGGGTGATATATCGATATAAAAAATATATCGATATATTTTTAAAGGGCTTTGACTGAACTGCTCTCACTTTTCGGAAAAAAATATCGGGATATATATCGTATATCGATATTCAGCCAAAATATATCGGGATATGACTTTTGGTCCATATCGCCTAGCTCTACTCCACAGGTGTTTTCAATTATTCGGGCTAATTAGACCTCTGTGACACCTGTGTGGGACCTTTTAATTGAATCTTTATATACCCATAGTTTTTCGGCATTTCTTTAAAGTGCTCATATTGTGCTTTTTGGCTTTTTCCCTTTCCTTTACTGTGTTAAATATCATTTGTGTGCATGTTACAAAGTGCAAAAGCCCAAGGTCCACCCCAAAGGGACTTCATATCTTGCAGAGAAAACACTGTTTACCAACTGCTCCAAACCGCTCTATTAGTCCAGCTTTTACTTCTGTGACAAAACGTGCGTCACTTTCTAACACACGTTATAATGCTCGCCTAGCTGCTAGCATGGCACGCCCTCATACTCTGCTTCTGACTGGCTAGTAGTCCTTACCTAGCTACTGCACATGTGCGACTCTTAACAAAGATGGAACAGAAGTGAGATGCCTCACTCTGTGGCTAAAACAGAGAGCTCAACACGTAGGGTGAAAAGAGGAGCTGCAGCAATATACAGTACGACAAAAATGATGGTGTTTTTTTACAAATGAAACCATGTAAACCTATTATGAACCTGAAAATGGTGATCATAATATGAGCACTTTAAACCAATCACAATTGTCATGGGCAGCGCTAAGCTCCGCACGGAGCCGCTGCAAAATAGCCTCAGGAAGGAACTTGTTTTGGGGGAACGTGTAAGTTGTTTTAGTCGTGCGAGAGAAAACTCAGATTGGACAGATAGTCTAGCTAGCCGTCTGGATTTACCCTGCAGAGATCTGAGGAGCAGTTAACAATAGTCCTCAGAAATCCACTGGAGTTTAAAATTCCAACACAAAGAAAGCGGACATCGGCGAAAAGTCACGTATACGGCAGAATTTCCTGCAGCACTGGAGCTATCCCGGAAGTGGAACGTCGTGAATATAGACTTATGTACCCATAACCATGAAAGACTCAATGCAGGTTCAAAACCAGTTTCCTGGTCTAGCCGAAATACTCAGGAGAAGGGGTTAAGGGTGGAAACATATCTAGAGAACACAGAAGAAGAATGACTAAATCATTCAATACATTTTTTTTTTTACAACTAGTCTGTTAATCTCGCTTGCTTTAAACCAACACCAACGATTCTTTTGTACCTTAAAATAATATTTCCAAGGTGGTGAACAGGGTGAACAGCACTTCTGAATTCGCTTTGCTGCCCTCTACCGGCTATAACCGCACTATGCAAGTTTGCCAGATTGGGTAGCGGATCTGTAGTTCGAATGAGACATAAGAAACTACAATGGACAATTCCGCTTCCAACCTGTAGGGGGACCGAAGAGGAAAAGTGCTTTGGTGTTGCTTTAATACATTTGTGGGTGAAACGGGTTATTGGATCTGACATAATGTGGGAAGGGAGTATATATTAAAGCTAGTGCTGTCAAACGATTAAAATATTTAATCGCGATTAATCACATTAATGTCATCGCAATTAATCGCAATTATCGCACATTTTTATCTATTCTAAATATGCCTTGATTTCTTTTTGTCCCATTATTTTTTTTCTCATTTTAATGCTCTTATCAACATGGAAAAGTGGATTGGCTTGCTTTGTGCTTTTGTCGCCTGGCTTTGACGAGGGGGCGGAGAATTGGCATCAGGTGTGTGCTTGGCCATCAAGTGGTATTTCAGTCTGGACGAGCTCAGTTCACAACGACAAAACACACAGATCACTTTGGTCTTGTCAATGGAACCATTTGGCTTCTTTTTAAAAGTAAACTTACCATTCAGAATCTTATTGGCATCCATTTCGGCATCTGGCGCTGGCCATCCACTCAAACACGTAACGTTAACCTACTACTCTTTGGATGGCTCGCAAGCCCAAACAAGTGTGTGCCTGTTGTTTTGTTTCCGGTCTTGCTAAAATCCGGTGTGGTGTTGTAGTTTTTCTAACGTTACTAGTTGTTGCAACTGCATGTGAAAAAACGACAAAGTTTGCTAGGCCAAAGAGAACGTTAATCTCGCGATAAAACAATGTACGCCGTTAAAATGGGTTTGCGTTAACGCCGATAATAACGCGTTTAACTGACGGCACTAATTAAAGCGTGGGACGGTCTAGTGCAAAATACAGACATCCCTTTAGTAAGAGTTGGTAGGGTCCAGCGTATTCAGCTAGTGCCCAAAATATAGTAGTGTCTGTTGAACTCAGTGGAGTACATTATGTATAAGAGCACGTCACACATCACAAAATAACCGTTAGGCTGCATTGAAGTGCACTTCAGCTGGAAGCCCCTCTCAGAACGCTGTTTAGTACATCAGATACAGAGGACAGGTAAGCCCTCAAACAAACGCTTTTTTTTTCTTCAGGCGTCAGCCAGTTGCTCGCAGCACACACACAGATGTGCACCGAATATGAGCCGATCCTCAGTGGATTGCAGTGCATTCACACGGCAGCTAAAGCAATTTAAAGCAGATTCTGCAGCTGGAAGAGGCAATAGCCTGAGACATGCTGCTTATTATTAGCCCTCTGTTTATTACAATCTATTAGGGATCTAACGAGGCATCGTGAATCGGTTATAAATCAATATAAATGTGTAAAGATTACATCCGGTTGAGATAAAAAAAATATTATTATTATTATTACATCTGAGAGGGAGAGAGAGAGTCTCTACTTTGAGATTAAGATTTTACATTAAAAAGATTATAGAAATAAAAACAATAATGCTTTATTAAACGCATCCATCATTTCAGAATTAGTTACATGGTTTTTTTTTTATATAAAAAACTAGGAGACAAAGTTTGAGACTGAGTTTGAGTGTAGTAGTATTAATGGCAGTATAAAAAGTAGTATTACTGTAATGGCAGTGTGTCTATATTCCTCCGTCCGGTATTCCTGCTGCTTTATACTCTCTGTATACTTCTATTTAAACGAGCAGCATGCAGGCAGACATGCTGGACAATCAATCATTCATCTGGCATCTAATGGCTGCCATCATTCCCAAATAAACACATAAACCGCATCATTGGCCGAGTACAACATTTTGTGGTTCCATCCTGAGGTTTGCCCTTCTATAACTTGCACTTATGTCTGGTTTGAAGTACCATCTCGCTTAACCGAAGGTGTTTATGCCGCATTCAAGGTCTCTCCCCCTCTCTCTTTCAAAGCCCTTCACACTGAATTTCATCGTTTGTATTAGAGCTGCAAAGATTAATTGATTATTCGGTTAGTTGTCAAAAGTTTTTTATTTTCAGTATGTCGTTTTCTGTAAAGAAAAGACAAGATGTCTAAATTCTCTGATCGCAGCTTGTTAAATGTGAATATTTTCTAGTTTCTTCACTCCTCTGTGGCAGTAAACTGAATATCTTTAAGATGTGGACAAAACAAGACATTTGAGGACAGGCTTTAGAAAACAGATCAACCTTTTTTTTTTTTAAACAACTAATCGATTCATCGAGAAAACGATCGACAGGTTAATCCACCACGAAAACAATCGCTAGCTGCAGCAATTGTATTGCAGTTGTATCACTCACGCTAGCACGGAAACGCCTTTGTGCCACACAAACGCTTTGAGAAATCTCATTTGTGGACGTGAAAAGCGAAACAAACCGTATTTTTTCTCAGTTCCTGAAAAGCTGAGTGTTTTTCGGGGGGACCGTGTCTGCAGGACACTGAGCTTACAGGAGGCGAGCTGTGGGCCATTCTTTCAGCAAAAAAAAAACAAACAAATGGGGCAGATAGAAGCAGCAGCGAGGCAATAATGACAGAGTGGGGCTGAGAGTCCCAGACAAACAGCAGGGAAGTGTAACCCAAGGCTGATCTTAACACAGACCTGTTTGTCATCTAGCATTAAAATGCTCACGGGACGGCTGTGTTGTGTGTGTTGTGTTGTGTGTGTGTGTGTGGGTCTGGGTCTGGGTCTGGAAAAGGCTCTGCCCTGCTGAAACTAATTTACTCCTACTCAGGCCAGACATACAGTCTGTACAGATCCACCTGCATCACACACACACACAAACACACACACACACACACACACACACACACACACACACACACACACACACACACACATGCAGACACATCTGGCACCATCTGGAAAGCTATCATCAGTTTGCTGTCACTCAGCACCCCCCTCTGCACATGGCACTAGACAAGGTTGTGTGTTTGTGTGTGTGTGTGTGTGTGTGTGTGTGTGTGTGTGTTTACATGGAGCAGACCTTGAGTGTGACCTGAGGTCTGTTTGTCAATCGGTTGTTTCAGTGTTTGTGTGTCAAAGTGGGTGGTGTAATCTGCATTGATGGTTGTTTATTGTGTGTCATTTAAGGCTGTGTGTGTGTGTGTGTGTGTGTGTGTGTGTGTTTATTACACACATCAATGAAATGATTAGGATTTAACCTCCGGCACGATGTTGTTTGCTGCCATGAGAGTCTGACACAGGCTTCCATCGCTACACAACACCTATCTGCCTCCTCCTTGTTTCTTTCTTTGTAGCCGAGAGAGATGCTAATGCCCACCGACCATTCTAGATACCAACCCCCTGTCTCTTAACCCTCTCTCACTCCCTCTCCCCCACCCACCCCATCTTTCTGTGTTGATGATGTGCGAGGCTGGCAGAGGAGTAGAGCAGATGATTGCATCCACACCAGTGCACATTCACAAAGGAGCAGGCAGGCAGGCAGAGAGGAAGCTTCACATACTGTCACAACTGTGCTCTGTCTGTAACTATATGCTTCAGTGAGAGAAATATGGTGTGAAGAAGCTTTTTTTTTTGTAGGGTGCGCTTATATTATAGTGCACATTATTATTTTTGCACCTTAGTGCCCATGGTGCTAGCTTTTTGTGCTGTTAGAAATTGCTGAAATATAAATCAAATTATAATACTTCATCTTGTTCATGCTTTAGTTTACCAAATGACCATACATTTAATTCCATAATTAATAATCCAATACAAACCATAGGGCCATAGGGCTTTTCTGATTCAAATCAATCCGCATTTGAATGATCCACTATCGATTCATAAATTCCAGAGATGGATCTTTTAAGAGGCTCCGTTTTAAAGCTACAGTGAAGATATTGGTATCGTATGAAGCTAGACAATCTAAGGTAGGCTATTAATGTCATGCCAAATAACGGGAAATTTTGGCGAGGGAAAAACAGCTGGCATGACCGTTTTTACAGATGTATGGCTTTAGGTATACCGTCTCTGCACCACACCCTCTGTACTAAAGAAAGCACTTGTACAATTCTTTTTTTTGTCTCTATTTAACTGCTTTGAGGTCAGTTCTTAACGACAACATTACTATTGTCTTATAATGTACCAGGTTAGAGGGTTCCTTGTTCAATTTCCAGCATTAGTTCTCTGAGAATCTCTTTCATAGCCAAGCAAAATTGGTTTTGCAACTGTAAACATACCCAATCGAATGGATATTGCTACCTTAGCACAGAGACTAGTAACTTAAATTTTCTTCCAAAATCATCAATTTTTGCAAATTTCCTGATTTTCCGGTCCAATCATGGCAATCTTTACACAAATGTTAGGTCCTTCAGATGAGATGAGGTGTAAATGACATGATGAACATGTGCTCGTTGCTGTTGCATCAGCTCAGAGAGCCTTGAAGATATGATGAAGTATGCTGTGGTGGTTTAATTCCAGCATGCTGTGTTTTCTCCGTTAAGCATAATGACAGCAGCAGCAGCAGCACGGACACATAGACAGACAGATAGCTAACATGATAGATCTGACAGGAATGCTTTATTTATGAATATCTGTGCTTGGGCAAGTCAATCAAGTGCACCACACAGACTTATGCAGAAAGGCGAGAGAGAGAGAGAGAAGCGAGAAGAAGAAAAGAGAAGAAAAAAAGGTCAGACAGTCTCAGTGATTCTTCGATTATTGAGGTTTTATCTTGAAAACAGCTTTCGAAATGAAAGAAGTTCAGTATTGGCTCGCTGAGCTCGCTGCGTTTTCCTCCAAAACATCATCACTCACCTCTCTGCTGAGCTGACTGCCTCCATGATTGAATTACAGAACAGATGGGGAGAGAGAGAGAGAGAAAGAGAGAGAGAGGTGGATGGATATTTGTTGCTTTGAGGAAAAGGGAATGGTGAGAGCAGTTGCAGAAGAGAGAGAAAGGACAGAAAAAGAACTAGGATGAGACATCTTGTAGTGAGACAGATGGAGGAGAGGTGATGAAAGGCTGCAAACGAGGAAAGGGAGAACAGGGCGATGAAACAAAGGGATAGCTGAACACATTCACTCATGTCCACCTCTTTTATTCCCACAAATATTACTCACTCACTTACTCACTCACTCACTCACACACACACACACACACACACACACACACACACACACACACACACACACACACACACACACACATACGCACACACACTTTTACCCATCTGCACAATGCGCTGCACCAAAAATAACATCCACATAGTTTCATGGGTCAGTGGCAAGTTCAGAGAGAATAGGAGAGCACTGGAGAGGTGAGGAAATGGGAGGAAGGGGAACGTGTGGATATGGAGGAAGGAAAGGAAAGGCAATGACTTGCCTGGAAAGTTAAGGAAGGGAAAGAAAGAAAGGACAGGACAAGAGAGCATAGGAAAGGAAATGAAGGAAAGAAAGGAAAAGCTAGGACAGCACATGAAATTAAAAGAAAGGAAATGACACAAAAGGAAAGGAAATACAGGACAGGTGAGAAAAGGACAGGAAAGGAAAAAGATATGACAGCACGTGGCATGAGAGAAAAGGAAAGGACAGTACCGGAAGTGAGAGAAAAGGACAGGACAGGAAGTGAGAGAAAAGGACAGGACAGGAAGTGAGAAAAGGACAGGAAAGGAAAGAAACTGCCAGGAAATGAGAGAAAAGGAAAGGACAGGAAACGACCGGAAGTGAGAGAAAAAGACAGGAAAGCAAAGGAAAGAAAATGCCAGGAAATGAGAGAAAATTAAAGGAAAGGAATTATAGAAAAGGAAAGGACAGGACCGGAAGGGAGAGAAAAGGAAAGGAAATGGAAGGAGAGAAATGGACAGGAAGTGAGAGAAAAGGACAGGAAAGGAAAAAGATAGGACAGCACATGGAATAAAAAGGAATGAGAGAAAAGGAAAAGACAGGACTGGAAGTGAGAGAAAAGGACAGGAAAGGAAAGAAAATGCCAGGAAATAAGAGAAAAGGAAAAGGAAAGGAATTAGAGAAAAGGAAAGGACAGGCCCGGAAGTGAGAGAAAAGGACAGGAAAGGAAAGGAGAGAAACGGACAGGAAGTGAGAGAAAAGGACAGGAAATGAGAGAAAATGAAAGGAAAGGAATTATAGAAAAGGAAAGGACAGTACCGGAAAGTGAGAGAAAAGGACAGGAAAGGAAAGGAGAGAAACGGATAGGAAGTGAGAGAAAAGGACACGAAAGGAAAGGAGAGAAATGGACAGAAAGTGAGAGAAAAGGACAGGAAATGAGAGAAAAGGAAAGGAAAGGACCGGAAGTCTAGAGAACAGGACAGAACAGGACAGAAAAGGGCAGGAAATGGGACTCACATCGTGCATTGACAAGGAGGACGTGGGAAGTGATCGTGGTTAGCAAAGGAGAGAGAGAGGAACACACAGGAAAGGAAATGCATTTAAGGAAGAGGTGTTGATAAGGAGAGAGGAGCAAAGGTGGGACAGAAATAAATCAAGTGTTATCCGAAGTGTGATAATGACAGTTAATGGTGAATACCAGCACACCTATTCTATTCTATTGTATCATATTCTATTGTCGCCATAGTGCAGATTAACAGGATGAGAGGGGAAGGGGAGTAAGTGGTTTAGTCTGGATATAAAGACCACCCACAAAATGACAAGGGCAGCGGGGTGGGACCTCCCGTGCTCAATCAGCACCGATTTATAGAGGTGGCATTAACCACCTACTGTACTGGCTTATACACACACACACACACACACACACACACACACACACACACACACACACACACACACACACACACACACACACACACACACAGAGACTGGCACCGAGAGGTGCAGACTCTGTTGGAATTTTCATTATCGGTGTTATGATTGTTAAGGTAGAAGTCAAGCATTGTAGACGGGGCAAAAAGTTGTCATGCATGCACGCACGACACACACACACACACACACACACACACACACACTGAGCATATATGCTGGCAAAATCCTCTGCAGACATGAGAGTTGAATCTCAGAGATATGACAGAGAAAATAACAAGACAGCTGAGCCATGTCATTTGATAATTAGTATGTAACTAATACAGTAGCTTTATGTATGTGTAGGTGTTTGTGTTAGTGTGCAAAGGTGTGCGTGTGTGTGTGTGTCTCCTCAACAGCTGCTGCAGAGTGCAACTGTGCTTCCCCATCGCCTTTGCAGGATTTTTCCACTCGCGCCCTGAATTCATGACATTATGTGTATTCTTACTGCTTTCGAATGAATGTTTGAACAGCTAATAAAGACAGGAAATGATGCATCTTTTCAGACTCAACTCCTAAACTTAAACTAACACGGTGTGGACAAGGTTTTTACTGTACTACATGAGAACCTTTTAGAAATGTTCCGCCCTTCATCCACAGTGAATACATTTAGCATCGCCTTGGGACTTTGTGAATGAATGCCGGTGCTCTTGCTATGTAAGTGGCCTCTCAAAACAGGCCCGTGACTCAGTTTTGTTGTTGTACACTGACACACCCTTAGGTCTTTGATATGTGTGTGAGAGTATACAGTATCGAGGGTGGACTGTGTGGTATGAGCTTTGGTAAAAAATAATAATAAGTATAACATGCTTTTTTTCTGCTACAGTACAGGAAAATAAACTGAACCCTACAAATTTCTGCCAAACACCAGTGGATGAATAACTGACTGTTCACTAAGCCCCGCCCCCTTAGTTACTGTTGCTATGTCTGTCAAGCTTTACTTTCTCACACAGCACATATGCAGTTTTCAATGATGAAGGGCGGCAGATTAACTTCTCAACATTCTTTGTAATTTTAGTAATGGGCCCATGATTTCAGACAGAGGTAGACAAAAAGCAGGCTTCTCATTTCTAATGGATGATCGCTGATTTTTGCCGGCAGAAATCAGCTGGAAGTTAGCTCACTAATTAAGCTAATGTTAGCACCTTACGTTGAAAATGCTGTCTTCAGCTGACTTTTTTATTGCCAAGCCAATACTGGCCCACTATGCAACTTGCAGTGCAGTAAGTGAGATGTGGAAACTTGAAACCACAGAGAGAATAGAACAGTCATTCGCATTCAAATCAACATCACTGTAAAAAAAACGGTTATATTCTGGCAGCTGGGGGGGCCAAACAAATTAAAAAACTTATTTTCTTCTAAAAATACAAATCCTGCTCTTTTACCGCATACATGTAAATTCACAGGCCATTTTTTTGGGTACCAGTGACTGTCAATACACGATGTGAGTCCCTACACAATGTGAGTTGCGCATGTGCAAGAGCGTCTGCCATCTTTGACAGCTAGCTACGGCAACACCACTTGGACACGTTGTTATGGATCCCACGCAACTTCTAGGCAAGTCCCGCCCTTTGAAGCAGCCCGATTGGTTGGGGTTAGGCATTAACCTCGAGTAGTAAAGGTTAGGAGGGTCAGGGAATAGGACCTGAACAAATCAGCTTCCATTACCTTGCTATTGAAGGGCGGGTCTTGCCTAGAAGTTGCGTGGGTTCCATAATAACGGCACTTGGACAGACCACATAGTTACCGACTGATGTAATAGGAAACGCGAAAAGGTAAAACGCGAAATATCAATATATATAGGTCTTTATATATTATTTTCCTTTAAGTTTTTAATGGGCAGTTGGTAGTTGTGTTCAGCCCGCTACAGAGCTCTGCGATGCCGTTTACAGAACTCTGTCGTATCAGCGACAGTTGGTAGTTGTGTTTAGCCGCAAATACAGTGCCCCTCCACAATTATTTATTATAAACAACATAGAACTCAAATGCAAAAAAAGAGAAAAATCCAACCTTTTATTTAAGTACATTACTTTTGTGTTAAAAAAAAAAATCGCATTTAGAAAATGAAAACTTGAAATCATGTGTCCCACAATTATTGGCACCCCTAACAATTCCGCTGAAAAATTTAATATATTTTTTTTTAAATATATTTTTCTGTAGTTGCTAAAGTTGGTCAGGGTATCTAGGAACTTTTAAATAGTAATTCATGACTTCCTGTTTCCCTGGGGGTATAAATATGACATGACACAGAGTCCTAATTCTCTTACCCATTTGTCAACATGGCAAAGACAAGAGAACACACAATTCAAGTAAGGCAGATGTGTGTCGACCTTCATAAGTCAGGCAATGGCTACAAGAAAATAGCCACTCGCCTTAACTTGCCCGTATCTACAGTCAGAGGAATCATTAAGAAGTTTAAAACAACTGGAACAGTGACAAACTAGGCTGGAAGAGGTCCCAAGTTTATCTTGCCACAACGCACAGTGAGGAGGATGGTAAGAGAAGTAAAAAAAAGTCCTAAGCTCACTGTCACAGAATTGCATCAAAGAGTGGCATCTTGGGGTCACGAAGTCTCAAAAAAAACCATCAGACGCTCTCTACATGCCAACAAGCTGTTTGGGAGGCATGCAAGGAAAAAGCCTTTTCTCACTAACACTCGCAAACGTAAACGTCTGGAGTTTGCTAAGCGGCACTGGGACTTCAACTGGGATTGTGTGCTTTAGTCAGATGAGACTAAGATTGAGATTTTTGGCAACAAACACTCTAAGTGGGTCTGGCGTAAAACAAAAGATGAGTATGCCGAAAAGCACCTTCACCACCGTGAAGTATGGAGGGGGATCTGTGATGCTTTGGGGCTGTTTCTCTTCCAAAGGCCCTGGGAACCTTGTTAGGGTGCATGGCATTATGAATGCTTTGAACTACCAGGACATTTTAAATAAAAACCTGATGGCCTCTGCCAGAAAGCTGAAGATGGGTCGTCACTGGGTCTTTCAGCAGGATAATGATCCTAAACATGTGGCAAAATCTAAACAAAAATGGTTCAGCACTCAACTCAAGGTCCTCCCATGGCCATCTCAGTCCCCAGACCTCAACCCAATCGAAAACCTGTGGGGTGAGCAAAAGAGGAGAGTGCATGAGAGAGGACCCAGGACTCTGGATGATCTAGAAAGATTGTGCAAAGAAGAATGGTCAAAGATCCCTCTCTCTGTGTTCTCTCTTAAGTGCTGTATTGTTATCAAAAGGGGGTTATACAAAGTATAAACATCAGGGGTGCCAATAATTGTGGGACACATGATTTCAAGTTTTTTTTTTCTAAATGTGTGATTTTTTTTTTTTACCACCAAAGTAATGTACTTAAATAAAAGGTTGGATTTTTCTCTTTTTTTGCATTTGGGTTCTATGTTGTTTAAAAAAAAAGGAGAATTTTTAGAAGTCCATGACCCCATCTTAAACAGGGGTGCCAATAATTGTGGAGGGCACTGTAGGTGACTGTGAGCCCGGTACAGGCACCGCCAGATGACGGTGCTTTCAGAGGCCGTGGTAGTTGAGTTTAGCCCAGAAAAAGTCAGTGTCCTTCGGCCACAACAGTTAGCTTCAGGCACCGAGACGACAAGTTAAGTTTAGAAAAAAGATCGTGGTTTGGATTAAAACACATCCTGGGTGAAAGTATTTAGTGGTGTTGCTGTAGCTCGCTGTCAAAGATGGCGGCCGATCTGCACATGCACGACTCACATCATGTTGGGTCTAGACACTGACATTGCAAAGAACTGTGACTGTTGTAGCGGGCTAACTCATTCTGTTTCTATAGTTAAGGCACAGTGCTGAGCGCCATTTTCTACTAACTAGTCAAATGGCCGCGGCAAACAGTTCAATGTCCGTGCTACAATCTCTCTCTACTCTTACATTAAAGCAGATAAAAACACTCTTCAACCCCTTTCTTTCACTTGCTCTGGCTCGCCCTCTATAAAAAGGTAGCTGTCCATTAATGCTACTGTATGCTCTTAACATCACCATCTGGAGTAACAAAATATCTGCATGACTTTCATAGCGTGTGTGTGTGTGTGTGTGTATGTCTGTCTGTCTGTGTCTGTGTCTGTGTGTGCGTATGTGAGTAGAGGAGTAGAATCTCTATTCTATTCTGCTTCCCCTGGTCTATATGACTCTGCTCTTCTACTTGTTTTATTTTCTGCGTGCAATGTAGCACTACAACATCCCAAAATGCTTTGCTTCCACAGCCCACTCTAATGTGTGGGCAGTGCAGAGTGGAGCCAGAGAGAGAGAGCTGCGGATGGACCATTCTGTCAAGCCTTGTAGCTGCTATACTGATACTTCAACTGATAAATACTGGCTGATACCGCTATCAACAGACAGGGGAAGGTGCTATAAGGGCCCAAATGCATACTGTGTGTGTGTGGGTGTGTGTGTGTGTGTGTATCCTCAGGAAGAAGTGACCAGAGACCATAAGGGACTGGCCAGCTGGACAGATGTGGAGCCTGGCCTAGCGTGTTTGTGTGTGTGTGTGTGTGTGTGTGTGTGTGTGTGTGTGTGTGTGTGTGTGTCTGTGTCTGTCCATACATAGCCCTACAGTACATGTGTGATCCAGTAGTTGAACAGATGTTTGGTGTTGGATCTCTGCCCACACAGCTGTATATTTGCAAAAGATTCCATTTAATGTACCTGACCTCTGATACATGCACTTAGTTTGTGCAGTATTGTGTGTGTGTGTTTACAAATCCAGCTTTTATAATACTTACTTATCTAAGGTCATTAAACACTTTTGATCCAGATATGAATCCTTTATTCACAGTTTTATCATTTTCTGTAACTCCCTGTCTCTCTCCCTCTCTCTGCCTGCTTTGGTTGGATGCTTTCCATCTCATAAAGTTAGCACTGTGAAATCACTCTCTCCCGTATTAACCTCCTTCAGTCTGTTTTAAAAGAGGAAACTGAGCACCTACGACTGGGCTCTCCACAACTAAAAAAGTTCTAAGTCGACTATAACACTAACATGATTTTGTCGACTACCGGTAATCTATTTGTTGATTTAATCGAGAGCTCTGTAAATCTGAGTTTCTCCACAGTGAATCATGCAAAAGCACCACTTTAAATCTTCTTCAGAATAAGTCATTCAGCATGAAAAAGCATTAAAAGAAAATGACTAATTGACTTAAGAAATCTTAGTCGACTAAGACCAAAACAACCAAAAGGGGCAAGCCCTAACCTACGTCTTCACACACTGATACTGTATTTATTGTAGAACTCCCCCATCCTGCATTAGCACTGCAGGATCTGACTAAAGAAGCGTCTTCGGATTGCAACATCATTGCAGCAGCCTGGCAGCAAGGGTGTTACAAGTAGCTACAGCTGTTGCTGCTGCCAAGTCAGGTTTCCATCCAAATGTAACACAAATATAAACCGAATAGTTAATTAGGATCACAGCGACACCCTGGATACCTCTCAGAGTGGGATTTCCCCCTATCCCTGGCTCTACTGAATTACTTACCCCCCATGGACACATTGGCCGTATATAACTAATTTTTAAAGCACGATGTGAAGCTAGCGATGAAGGCCTCCCCTTCACCTAACTAATAAATATTTCAGACTTTTCTTTTTGTAGTCTCTTTGACGCCTCTCCTGCTGATTTTGGAGGCCGATATCTGGGTCAGATTTTTTTTTTTTTTCCAGGAAGCTTGTCTGAAATATACAGGGCATAGACCAACGGTTGGAGATGATCAGGGAACTTTAGAGACTGGAGGACTTTCAGACCATCTGAAACCAATCCTCAGAGCAGCTGGGAAAACGTGAGCACATCGAGGGAGTGTGTAGCCTCCATCCTCCCTAATGAAAAAAAAAGAAAAGGAAAAGATGAAAAGGAACAAATCAACTAGAAGGAAGATAAAACGATGGAAAGGAGAATGGAAAGCTGTATTCAGAGTGAATCTCGCCCTAGGTGCTTTTAGTGTGTCACAGTTCTCTCTCTTTAAACGGAAACATCCTTGTTTGTCTGCGTTGTCACCGCAGAGCTCATGCTAAGACATGTGATCCATTGCACACACACACACACACACACACACACACACACACACACACACACACACACACACACACACACAGTGATTAATCACTCTGAACTTATTCCAATCTCATCAAGTTGATTTCTTCCACGGAGTCCATTTCATTTTCCACAGACCCTGAAGTCCATTATCTTGACAGTACTCTGCTGTACTTTGGGTTCAGTGCTAATTTGCAAATGTTAGAATACCAACAAGCTAAGATGGTGAACATGTAAACAGTATACCTAACTAATGTTGCTAATGTTGATGCTTAAAGTGCCGCTGTGCCTACATACAACCTCACAGAGCTGCTAGCATATTGTACTGTATAGACTCAATCCCAATGGTTGTCTTCCAAGTAGAAAACCCCAACAAGGAACAACTGGATATACTGTCATCTCATTCATGTAAAATGCACATTTGATGCTTTCATACGTCAACGCTTTCACTCACGTTCAGTTGGAGACCTTAAGACCTAAAGAAAATGACACCACCCAAAACTAGGGCTGCACAATATATAGTTTTATTTTATCGTCATCGCGATATCAATTGGCGCAATAAACACATCGCACAAGGCTGTGACATATTGCGAAAGACTATCTGAGATTTTTTTGTGTTTGTTGAAAGAAAATATTAGTAGAAAACTGCACTTAAAAATGTAACAGTTATTCTTTTTTTTAGTGGGGACTTTTATATGCAACTCAGTGTTCAATTTGTTCAATAAAAGAATGATGGAAAGGATTTCCTTTCATTTCTTTTAAATTCCACAAGCAATTTGTTGAGTACTGAAAGCAGCAGAAATGCAGAACTGAGCACACTTTAATATCTTTTTATTTTTTCGCAAGTCATTTTGTTCTCGCGATATTCAACAACATTATATTTTCGTCATATCATGCAGCCCTACCCAAAACTAGCAGTCAGTCCGACCAGCGGGGAGATGTTGCTGTTCGCAACGTAAGTTTTGGCTTATAACTCCGCTAGCGAAGCAACACAGTATAGAAAATAAGCACAGCAGAAACGTCAGATAGGTCGGACCTCCGTGTTTTACTATATAAACCAGATTCTTGTGTTAGCACGACGTCACAGTGACTCAGTCTATAGTGTTTTATTATGCCAACATTTGCTAGTTAGCGCTAAACACAAAGTACACCTGAGGCTGAATGTCATTAGCCTGGCCAACGTATTTAGGAGAAACTACAGTTTTGACCCGCTGGTGGCTCTAAATGGAAAGTTAAAGGTCCCATGGCATGAACATTTTTGACAAACAGTTTTTTTTAACATTAATATGCGTTGCCCCAGCCTGCCAATGGTCCCCCAGTGGCTAGAAATGGTGATAGGTGTAAACCGAGACCTGGGTATCCTGCTCTGCCTTTGAGAAAATGAAAGCTCAGATGGGCCGATCTGGAATCTTCTCCTTATGAGGTCATAAGGTGCAAGGTTACCTCCCCTTTCTCTGCTTTGCCTGCCCGGAGAATTTGGCCCACCCATGAGAAAGAGAGAGACATCATGGCTTTCAAACGAGCAAAGTGGAAGTTGGTCAAGGCCACACCCCCATCCTCCACCTTGCCCCCAACCCCCCTCCTCCGCCTCCTCAATAGCTTCAGACACAGAAATGGCACATACTAAGGAAAGCTCATTGTGGGACTGGCTCTAGTGGCTGTAATTCTGCACCAAGGCTGAATTTCGGGAAAGAGACTTCTGATACAGTATTAGGGGACCACTAAGGTCTATATAAAAGAGACTTCAGATACAGTATTAGGGGACCACTAAGGTCTTATATAAAAGCATCCAAAGAGCACCATGTCATGGGACCTTTAAGGGATCCCCAAAGTTATTACAGTTCATCCTTAATGTGTGAATAAATATGAAACTACGTCTTCATTTGTTGAATTCGGAAAATATCAAGGCAGATGCAAAGAAAGACACGCCAAAATGACAAATGTTTTTTTGAAAAAGATGTATGTTGTCACATATGTAGCAGGGACTGGTTACATTTGTATTCTGTGGTTGCACACACCATAAATCCCTGGAAGGTCTGTCATTTGCACTGCGTTTTCGTTTTTCTCTCTACATCTCTGTTTCCCTTCTTTCTCTTGGCCAGCCCCCCACCCCACCCCCTGTTCCTCCGTGCCCGCCCAATGAATCAGTCTGGCTGGCTGTGTGTTGCTGTCAGGGAGCCGGTGAGGGCGATTAGTCATGTCAAACTGGGCCAGGATCTGGACGGCCCGAGCTGACAACAGGAAAGAAGAGATTCAGAAAGATTCCACCAAAGTAACAGCTGCCCCCTTCTCTTTTTGTATTGTATTTAAACGTTAAAGGAACACGCCGACTTATTGGGAATTTAAGCTTATTCACCGTAACCCCCAGAGTAAGACAAGTCGATACATACCCTTCTCATCTCTGTGCGTGCTGTAATGCTGTCTGATGGCTCCAGCGGCATCAGGCCAGCACAGAACATGCAGGTGAATGGTTCCAGTTATCCTACTGCTCCGAATAAGTGACAAAATAACACCAACATGTTCCTATTTACATGTTGTGATTTGTAGAGTCACAGCGTGTACAAAAAACAACATAACATGAGACACAGCCGTCTTTTAACAGTAAACAAACCGGAAACTATATTCTCAGGTGGAAGAATATAGTACTTGGGCGGAGTGATATGCTCGCAGCAAGCCTGTCTGAGAATATAGTTCCCGGTTTTTTTGCTGTTAGAAGATGGCTGTGTCTCATGTTACGTTGTTTTTTGTACACGCTGTGACTCTACAAATCACAACATATAAATAGGAATATGTTGGCGTTATTTTGTCACTTTTGTCTCAATTTGGAGCAGCAGGCTAGTTGGAACCAGTTACCTGCAGGATCTGTGCTGGGCTAAGCTAATGCTGGAACCGTCAGGCAGCGTTACAGCACGCACGGAGATGAGAAGGGTATGTATCGACTTGTCTTACTCTGGGGGTTACGGTGAATAAGCTAAATTCCCAATAAGTCGGCGTGTTCCTTTAACAGTGGAAAGACAGGATGGGAATGAGAGGGGAAGCTGGGGGTGAAAAAGGACACATAGAAAGTCCCAGGCCAGATTCTAACATGGTATACCTTTTATCCCAATGAGCCACCACGATGGTCCAACATCTGCCCTTCCTTTTTGTCCCAGAGAAGAGCATGAGTTTTGTGCATTATGAGTGTGTGCTGCTTCTTACACTACAAATAGCTGTGTGTGCGTTTTTACATGCATTTGTCTATACAACTTCCTCTAATGTATTTACAGTACTCTATGTATGGGTTTGTGTGATTGTGTGCTTGGTTAGTGTTGCTGTCAGGATGTGGTTAACGTTACAAATGTGTTGATTTGCCTGGGCTTTACTCTTTGTGGAGGTTGTACCGTTGCTTGCTGGATTTGTCTTGAGATATTATATTATGGGATTTAGGAGAGCACGTCTTCACATTGACAAGTTGTATGTTTACCCTTGGTTGACATGCAATCAGCGGCCTGAGGTTATTGGTCAAATGTTAGGGTAGTATTTGTCACCGCCCGATGTGAGTCAAGTGCAGATGTGAGTCGCGCATGCTCGGATTTAAACGGTTTACGGCATAATGTGTCATACTGAAATTTGTGAAATCCATAAAATAATAAACTTTTCTCTTTACATACAATAACAGAAGATGGAAATCATTTCAAAAACGTTTTAGCTATCTATGATTGTTGGATTGCTAACGTTAGCTCAAAACGCCATTCAAGTGACAACCTTTGTTGTGTTTGATTGCTAACTTGTAGCGAGCAGTGAACGAACTTTGTTATGTAGGTCCATTTTTACTGTATTGACATTACAGAAGTCTCTCGTTAGCATCTTGTAGGCATGCGCAACTCACATCTGCACTCGTCGCAAAGTAACGAATGCGCGACTCACATCTGCACTCGACTCACATCGGGTAGTGACAGTATTAATAACTTTGCAATAACGTTAATTAAACGTAACCTTTGTGATCTAAGTTAGCGTAGGTAAGTAAACAATGCTTGCTGGTCATAAATGATCTGTTTAACGGATCGATGCTGTTGAGAGCTAGCAATCAGCAATAACTTTGGATTAGAACTCAGCTGGTCCGTTGGTAGCTAACGGTACAGATTTGTAGTTCACTGACCTTTTTGTAGTTTTAGTTGACCTATGTGTAAAAAAATAAATCTCTCATCTACTCTATACTGACGTGTAGAAAGTGATGCCAGCCTCCTTGGTCTCTTTGGTCCTTTTGGTAAAGCAATTGGTGCTGCAGAGTTGATAATATACTGTAGTTGTTGCCCATAGGTGGCGATTGTAAACAGTACCCAGGTAAGATGGCGGACAGTTAACCCAATAGTTATGAGATAGTGGGGCATCTACGGTTTCATGTCTATGGTCATAACCCCCGCAAAATGACTCCTTTCACTATGAGAATTTGATCCATTCGGTCCGATAAAATTTGGAAAGTATAGAAGAGCCGCACGATTTATTCATTTTATTCCCATTCAAGCTAGCAGAGCGCTAAACCGGAAGTAGCCGGCCGGTGGATGTTTTCAGTGCGACTGCTCTACGGGCCGCACAGTGTGGAAGCAGCGCCTATCATCCGTGTGATTTTAGCAGTCAAACTTTTTTGGCTTCATGTGCCACTGAGCAACTTTCATAGGAATGAACGGGAGCCCGCCTCCAACGCTGTATCCAGTTCTCTTTATACATCCATGATTGTGAGCATGTTAGCATGCTGACATTTCTATCATCATAGCATTTTTGCCTAGATAAAGCCTCACAGAGCTGCCAGCATGGCTGCAAACTCTAAATCCTGTTAGATTAGATCACAGTTGATGTCACCTGAGTCAAGACCAAAGAAACGTGGGGCGGCTTCTGCTGTAAACCCAACATCAAAGCATAGTCAGGCTAAATTCACAGCACAGACTGCCGGAAGAAATTTTGTTTCACAAATTAATTTCAAAGACAACTTTGTAATGATTAAATTTTGACATTTACAAAGTAGCATGAATGTAAAAAGCACGCACTTCCAAAAAACTGTGAGCAGACATGAGCTCCTCTGTGCAGCATGTGTGTGTTGTGTATAGTATCATACCAACATCCATGTTCAGTTAATTCAACTCCTTTGATCCCTCTGGTACAGTAGGTGTGTGTTACTTACGGCCAATCAGATGGTTGTTTTGCAGCACGTCAACCAATGGAGGAGAAGTAGTGGCGTCCCTCAGCCAATGAGCACCGTTGTTATGTATGTTCTGGCTAATGGGCTGGCTGTATGCAGCTGTTCAACACATGCAGAAGATGTAGTTTGGCTCCACATGATTGTGTGTGGTGAGTGTGTGTGCATCGATATACTGTGTGTGTGTGTGTGTGTGTGTGTGTGTGTGTGTGTGTGTGTGTGTGTGTGTGTACCTTGTGCCAAACCCGCTGTGGCCCCGCTTGATTTTGGTCTCAGTTTTCTTTCACTTTTTTCCATCCCTCCCCCTCTTGTCCTTTCTTATCTTTCCTCACTTTCCTGCTCTCTCTCTCTCTCTCTCTCTCTCTCTCTCTCTCTCTCTCTCTCCCTCTTCCTGGAGCCATTGCCATAGCAACAAGCACACAGTGCCGGCCAGGAAATTTCTGGATCACTGATGGTTATTCCAATTCAGCATTGCGGGGGTCCGGTTGGACATTTTAGTGTGTGTGTGTGTGTGTGTGTGTGTGTGTGTGTGTGTGTGTGTGTGTGTGTGTGTGTGTGTATGTGCTGGCGCGTGCGTGCGTTTTAACATGGGATTACACTATAATCTGACAATACGGATTAGCACAGGCAGACCTAATGCCCCACTGGCTATCATACATTCAGTGTTTTTTTTTTTTTCTCTTTCTCTCTGTTAACAATTATCATCTTCATCATCGCCATCATCATCCCTCCATCTCTGTTTTTTCTTTCTTCTCACTCTCGTAATCATTTTCCACCGGTGGCAGCTTCTCTCATCCCTCTTTTGGTCTCTGTCCTCTGCTCTCATTCCCCCCGTCTCGTCTCATCCCTTCCCATCTTTCCTCCCACTCCATTCTTTTATTCATGCCCCCACCGATACGTCCATCTCTCCCTCCTGTCCATCCTTTTCATCTCTGAATCTATCATCCGTCCTTTTAACCCCCACCCCTTTCTGTATGCCTCCCACATTCCGCCCTCCTTCTCTCTGCTCGCTTCATTTGCCTTTTTTCAGTTTCCAGTTGGACTCTCATCCCGCTGTTCGTCCTCTTTTCCTTCCTTCCCTCTTTCCTCTTTCCTCCTTGCCAAACTCGCCCCCCCCACCCACCCTCTCATCTCTCATTCATCCAAATCTCTCGCTAAACTCTCATGGGATTGAAGAGGAGAAATTCCCTTTCACACGTTTATTTTTCTCCCTAATCACTCCAGCTCTCGAGGCTTTTATCTTTGCCTGCATCATCTCTTTTCCATTTCTTTCTTTTCTCCCTCTCTCTGCTGCCCCCCCCGGTCACCCTGCCGGGGGAACCCTGGGCCCCCGTCTGCATGCTACTATGGTTGCAGGGCCGAGTGCCAACACACGGGGGGGGGGATGGTGCTGGGTGCATGGGTAGCAAAAGGGAAACTTGTTTGAGTTCAGTTCAGCGCAGTTGCTCATTCTTTCTTTCGTTCTTTAGTTCCAGTTGCTTGCACAAAGATGCAACATACTGTAGCAGGTCCACGGATCGTTAAAATGTCAGGAGAGAAATTTGCACCGACAGGTTTCTGCACTGCTCGTACATTCTTGAGTTACTGGACAGGTCGGCAGTACAAGCAGAGTTGAAATAATTAATCGTAGATAGACAAAATAATAATCTGCAACTATGAATGAAGCTTTTGGATCCAGCTTCTCAAATGTAAGGATTTGTGTTGTAAATGTAACATTTATGTTTTGGACTATTAGTTGGACAAAACAACTATTTGAAACTGCTACTATGGGCTTTTTTTTTTTTTTTTTACAATTCATAGACTGAATGATTAAGCAATTTAAATAATTGGCAGATTCATCTAGGGCTGGGTTAAAATAATCGATTCTCCAATTACAACCGATCTTTGCTTGAGTGATCTGATATTGATTCATAAAATCCAGAAATCAGTCTTTTAATATATGCCTTTTGACCATGGATGTATACGTAAAAAGTACTGTAAACATCTTTCTATCTATCTATCTATCTATCTAATTTACAGCATAAATTCTCTGATAATCTCTTTCATATACAAGCTAAATTTGTCACGACTTGGAATTGCAGGTTTGGACCCCAAAAGTGCAGTGTAGAGACGAGAAGGCAATGGAAGATTTAGAAGGTTTATTAAATGAAAACGGCTTACAAAAAAAAAAAGTGTCCAGAGGCAGGCGGGCAATCTGGGAACAGACACAGCCAAAAAACAGTAACACGGGGAAACGGGCAACACAAGAAATGACGATGATCGTACAAGATCGAGACAAAGCAAAGATGTCCGTTTATTTTCATAAAAAAAAAAACACAACCATATATATATATATATATATATTTTCCAAAGCCCAAGATGAAGAAGATGTGTTGTTTGTCCACAACTCAAAGATATTCAGTTTACTGTCACAGAGGAGCTAAAAAACCAGAAGATATTCACATTTAAGAAGCTGGAATCACAGAATTTTGACATTTCTTCGTAAAAGCAAAATGACTCAAATCGATGAATCGATTATCCAAATAGTTTACGATTCATTTAATATTTGACAAGTAATCGATTCATCTTTGCAGCTCTAGTTTACTGGTCACAAGGACTGCTCAGCCTCTGGTATAAGTCGTATAATGTCTGTGAGCTTTCTGAAGTCTGAGAAAAAAAACCTGATGATGATGACGAGGTTACTGTTACTGGGCTTTAAACTTTTTAACAGAAAACCTGTGTTACAAACTATAACAACATTTTTTAACTTTATTCTCGTTGAGGTAAAATATCTGGTCACCAATCTTAAAAATGATCTGTTATACAGACAATCAGGCCAATTGGCTCAGGGCAGGGCAGGGCTATCAGTAGCAGGCAGACAGTAGCTGCAGACACAGCTACAATAAGGCTATTGTTCTCAATGTAACTCTAGTCTCTCTCTCTCTTTCTCCCTCCAAGTCTCAATCACACACACACACACACACACACACACACACACACACACACACACACGCACGCAAAATATACTGGGGGACAGGGCAAGGCCTGTCTCTAATAGAAGACATGAAAGAGAAAACAAACAGGTCAAGATTTTGATGTGCTTCTCTAAAATTTTGACGACATACCCTGACACACACACACACACACACACACACACACACACACACACACACACACACACACACACACACACACACACACACACACCCCTCTCTGTCAGAAACAGTCCAAAGCTTTTCATTGGTTAGTGTTTGTGAATAGGCGAGATACAAAGAGACATTTGATAGGTTGACAATTCAGAGAGAGGGAGAATGAAAGAAAAAGCAGCCCCTGGGTTTCAACGATCACAGTGTGCTCTTTAAACTCTGGATATATCAGTTGAAAACCCTGCTTCCTTAACCTTCACCGCTCCAAAAGTCGAATGAGAAAGTCAGTCTCTCATCTTTGCACTCCAGGCTCTTTAAAATCTGCCTTTGTTGGCGTTGAGGCCCATAACGTGCTTCCTAGTACAAAAAAACCCCAAAATGCATAAAGTATGAAATCCTAAAAGTACATTTAGGCATCAAAATCTCTTATTTAAAGTCATAATTACATTTTATTTTAAGGTTTGCTGCATCCTTAAAACTTCAAGTTAAAAAATCGCATTCTCAATGAAATGAGAATTGGATCTATCATTGGATAGTGTTAAGACAGTTACAGGACGGAGGCTCCTTATGTGTCTTTTTATACACGAGTCACATGTTTTCCCCCTGATCACAATGAGAACCATGACGAAGAGGTATCCACTTCAACCACCCCCAGCACTCCTTTTGTATCAGTCACAGCACTGGTAACAAAATAGTCATGAACACTGACCCTTGTTAGTTAGTTGGGACAGTATAAACTACAGAATAATCCAACTTGGATAGGTTAAAGCCTCGTTATACTCTCAAATGTTCTGTTTATACTACTTCCTGGAGTACACTTGGAGGAGCGTTCCACACATGCGTAGCAGATTGCTGTCCAACTTGCCGCTACGCGTACACCCTCTGATGAATACTGATAGGGGTGTGCAAAAAAATTGATTTGTATTCGAATCGCGATTCAAGCTCTACCGATTCCAAATCGATTCATAGAATTCCAAAAATCGATTAATTGTTTTGTATTTTATTTAATTTTTTTATTGTATGTCTACTGCAATCACATGATAGATAGATAGATAGATAGATAGATAGATAGATACTTTATTGCTCCCCAAGGAAATATTCAAGCTCCCAGTAGTTTACAGACATCACACACACAACATAGACATACATAATAACAGGATGTTAAAATAACAAATAACAAACAAATCCACATGAATAATATGGACAATAAAAGATACTAAACTAAATAAAAAATCCACATGAATGTACTAAGGGATGTATAAGATATGTATAACTACATTTACATACTGTGAATCGTTTTTTGAATCAAGAATTGATTTTGAATCGAATTGTGAGCCTAAAAATCAATATCAAGTTGTGACATTTTCTGAATCGTGCACCCCTAAATACTGATGTATTCACTTTTCTGTCCAGTGCTGTGATTATTAAAACATATACCTGCAAAGCTAATAACATCAGCCTCGGCTGTACTTTGTCTTCAGTGTTAATTAGCAAACGTTAGCATGCTAATATGATAAATTAAGATGGCGATCATAGTAAACATTATACACCACAATACATTCCATTTCATTTCATTTAGCTGATGCTTTTATCCAAAAGCGACTTCCAATAAGTACATTCATTCAAATAAGCCAAACTACAAAGAGCCACATATACTAGGTGCAAACTATTTTAGTTTTTTAGAACCATCATCTTCTTAGCCATACCTGCTAATCATCAGCATGTTAAATTGTAACATTGTCATTTTACAGTATGCATGTTAGCATGTGTTCCTCTACGTCAAACTAAGGTAGCACAACAGTGGGAAACGGCTGGTTCTTTGGGAGTTCAATCAGCAACATGTGTTGTTTTTATTGAAGTCTAATTCAATTCAATTCAATTCAATTTTATTGTCATCCAGCATGTTAGACACACGGAGAACGACATTCGCTCTCAGCACCAGCAATGTGGCAGTAATTCATTAGCCTTTGATTAAAAAAAGATAAGGTTTAAATATAGAATAAATAGGATAAGAAATAAAATCAGTTCTTTAAAAACAATCAAGACGACAAGTATTTTTCAGGGCATCAGCAGTCCATAAAGTGCATCAGCGGTCCATAGGGTATAGTGCATACAGTTCAGTAAAAGGCATACAGTTCTTTAGGTAAAAGGGATGGCAGCAGCACACAGAAGAACGTTTAGTTGACAGTCCTTGAGTTCGCAACCCTCACCTGAAGAGGGGAGCAGTACATTTTAGCCTCGGAGTGTGAGTGTATGCTGACTGGAGGGGAAACAGAACTGAAAGTACTGTACCTGGAGTAGGCTACATTACACACATACAGTTCTCACCTGTACCCTTTTGAAGGAGAGAAAAAAAAAAAAACCTCTGCTTGTTCTTCCCCCTTGAACTGTCTGACTCAATGTGTAACTCTCTCTGAGGGTTAATCTATAGCAGTAAATTAGGGGGCTGCTGCTGACACTGCATGATATCAGTTCATTACTTGCCCCACTGGACTCTACATACACTATTCTCCTCTCTCTCGTCTCGTCTCCTCTCGTCTTCTCTCATCTTCTCTTGTCTCCTCTCCTCTCCTCTCCTCTCCTCTCCTCTCCTCTCCTCTCCTCTCCTCTCCTCTCCTCTCCTCTCCTCTCCTCTCCTCTCCTCTCCCCTCATGCCACCAGATACCACAAACAGGACCTCGCTGACTATCGGCCGTATCGTTTTTCTCGATGCATTGTTTTTGCAAATTGCAGATAGCTAAATTTGATTAATTGCAGAGCCCTACCTGTATGCGTGTATTGTACTCACCATGTACAGCATTTACAGCTATCTACAAGCATTTTTTTGCATTGAGTATAATAGAGTGAAACAGAT
Organism: Perca schrenkii; assembly: GCA_025617405.1. Classification (NCBI taxonomy): domain Eukaryota; kingdom Metazoa; phylum Chordata; class Actinopteri; order Perciformes; family Percidae; genus Perca; species Perca schrenkii. The sequence continues at coordinate 23,959,636 of CM046801.1, read as the reverse complement.
AATGGAGGCAGAGAGAGCAGTATTATTAGTAGGCCGAGACTTCTGTCTGTTGGATCAGGTTCAGACCAGGGAGGGTTGGTGGTTCTGTGTCTGTGGGATTGGCTTCCTGTGATTGTAAATCTATCCCCTTGCTGTGTAATGGATGTGTGTGTGTGTGTGTGTGTGTGTGTGTGTGTGTGTGTGTGTGTGTGTGTGTGTGTGTGTGTGTGTGTGTGTGTGTGTGTGTGTGTGTGTGTGTGTGTGTGGGAGAGATCAGGGTGTGTCGTCAAAATTTCAGAGAAGCACATCAAACTCTTGACCTGTTTGTTTTCTCTTTCATGTCTTCTATTAGAGACAGGCCTCGCCCTGTTCCCCAGTATATTTTATCAGGTTTTTTTTAAGGACATCTTCCTGTTTTCTCATCTGCTTCCATTTTGATTTGCTGCTGTTTGCTGTTAATGCCAACTCAACAATTAATCACCATAATCTACATCAAGTCTTCATAGATTCAGTATAAAGTCAATTCCTCTTCATTAATTCCATTAGTAAAGCAACAGAGTAGGGCTGGGTATCGGTTTAAAAATGATAGTGGACCAATCACATGTCGCATTACATCAACGCTAGCAAAACCAAACTGATGAAGAAAAAAAAAATTCAGATTTGGGTACAAAAAGGATCGAATGCAGGTATCGTTTGACTGGAGAAGTTTCAATACTACTTGGTACTGGGTTATTTCGGTTGATACCTGAAAAGTATTAAGTACCGATACCCAGTCCTACAGCAGAGCCATGTAATGATCACCACTCAACTGCTCTTTTCTTTAACAGAAATACTTTTTCATTCACTAATTACCACTTTAGTCACCTTTGCTGTTTTTAATCGCTGTAATGAAACTGTCAATAAAATGCAACACTTCCAGCTATTTCACATATATTTGTATATATTTCACAATTTCACCCTTATTTTTGAAGGCTGTTGGCGTGATGAAAGAACGTAATGCCTGCACACTGACTCCAAACCACAAAATGAGTGCATGTTAGCATTGTCAGTGTGAACACGTTAGCATGTTGATGTTAGCATTAAGCTCAAATCACTGCGTTGTCGTAGAGCCCCAGAGAGCTGGATGGCTACAGACTTGAAAAAAAAGCAGCTAAAGAAGTATCATTTTGGTCAGGCAGTCGATTAGCCACATTTTTGATTGTATTTCTCTGTATTTTTATGTTCCTTGCCTTTGAGATTTATTGTGATATTAATTTATTAATTTATGTGACCTGTGAAGCTCTTTGTGATTCTTTCTCTGATAACTATAGGTGCTATATATATATATATATTTTTTTTTATTTTAAAGATTGTTTTTTGGGCATTTCTGCCTTCAATGGATAGGACAGCTAGATATCAAAGGGGACAGAGAGGGAGAAGATATGCAGGAAATTGTCTCAGGACAGCCTCAAACCCTGGACCTTCTGCGTCGAGGAATAAACCTATGCATGTGCGCCTGCTCTACCAACTGAGCTAACCTGGCCACTATCGGTGCTATATTAATAAACTTTACTTATCCTACTTTACATATGCCTACCATACACTAGAAGACTCTGAAAAGAAGTTTTTAGACAGTACACTAAACACTATAAGATTTTCCAGAGACTGGGGATCTTGCAGGGTCGCAATATGCAAGACTACAACTAGATCCGTTTTGAAAAATGTAACCAACCTAGCTTAGCGTTAGCTGGTAACTCAAGGGTAAGTTTGCTGATTTTCTGTTCTGCCCTACATGCAGATGAATGGCGGCAGTACCCGCGTTTTGGTTAAACTCCGTTGGATGTTGGATGACTCGCTTCAGAAGGGTTGAAAATCCCATTGGTTGTTTGACGATGTTCACGTGATTTAACACACCCAACAAAAAAAACTTTATGATAAGATCAAACACGTTTGATTTTGTCGGAACATCAAGACGGGAAAAAGACTGACTCTGACTGAGTTTTATGACCACCTTACACCAAACGGAAATTAGAAAAGTTGTTTGGTGTAAGGTCGGTATTACTTGTTTCTACCACTCTTCGCATGACCATAACTAAAAACTAAAAAAATCTCAGTATCTTCCCTAAAAACCCTTTTGCTTCCTGCTTGTCTCTATGACTCTCCCCTGCTTTCTCTTTCTCCCCCACCTCTCTGCATTTATCCGTCCTTACATGTCTCTTTCCCTCCCTTCTAACCTCCTTTTTAGTCTTTGAGACTTTGAGACCGAATTTGGGCTGTTTAGGGCTGCTTCTGATATTTTTAGGTTGAAACAGTACAGTATGTTGAGTTTTTTTATAACATCACTGTCACTCAGTATGCCAGTCCTCTGTGTTAGTCATGTTAAGTCTCAAAAACACTTGTGATAATGATTTATTGACGTTTTAAATGTAACACGTCAAGCATCAATTGAGCCGATCTATCAGTGACCGCTTTAATTTCCACTTCTCTTCTCATCTTCTGTCCTTCCTCCTTTCAATTATCCACCCATCCTCCTCCATCCCTTCTTCCCTCCTTCCCTCCCCCATTCTCCATCTATCCATGTGTGTCCTTGTTTCCCAGCAGTCAGACAGAAATAGCCCTGTGTGTACCAGTAGTCAACTGGAATAGATCCATACCAGGACCTCACTGTATGTGTGTGTTACAGTACTACTCATATCACACACACAAACACACACACATGCACACGCACACAC